>JAWZYU010000001.1:63664400-64890400 GCA_038380435.1 Ryuthela nishihirai
CCTCCCACCCTGCCCTCGTTCGGAAAGGAGAGAGGGCTTGGAAAGGCCGCATCCGTCGGATGGGACGTACAGCAATGGCTCATGTGCAGGAGAGTCATATTATACTGTACACATTAAAATCAAGATAGATAGCCTTGACGGGACGCTGTCAACTGTCTCCCAACTGCTGTCCAGTTAAGTCTCCTTCCCTCACCCTTGTGACCTGGACATTTAGCACATTTAAAAGGTGAAACAACCCCCCCCCCCCCCCACACACACACACACACTACCAGTAACGGAAGCTGCACTATTTTTTTTCTTCTCCAAAATTGGTTAAATAATCAGTCCATAAAAAAATAAAGGAGTAGTCAAAAAGATTAAGGTTTAGTAATGGAGCCCAATTGGATATCTGTTGAAAAGCTGACGGGAACCACATATTCAAGGATATCTAGTATATTTTGACATGCACTGGATAAGGAGCTTTCGCACGGCTTAATGAAATCTCATCCACAGAAGGCTGTTTTTCCGTGCACAATGATGTCCCGTTTCTAACCAAGGATAGAATGCGGGAATCGAAAAAATTTCACTACTTAGGAACATAGGAACATCAGGTTACGAGACTGGAGAGTTACTGGACGAATCCTTAACGAAATGAAATTAAAATCCGCCTGGTTCACACTTAAAGGGAACAAAACTGAACGATAATATCTCATATCCTACTGGCAATGATCGCACATGCCAAGAACAGTACCGGGCTAATCCACACCTGTTTGATCTGATAGGGTTAATAAATGCTGATTAAATCGGCAAGTCGTGGCAGAGACTGCCATTGACTCGACTAATGTCAGAGATAGAATACTCCAGGCGAAAAATACCCGATGAATTTTGGGGGGGGGGAGGGGTAGGATTGGGGCCCAAGTAGAGGAGTTCTAGCCTTAAGACTATAACCAAGATGGAAGGAAAGAGCGGGCAAGGAGAGATAAGCGAAAGTACGAGAAAGATGAAAAGTGAAGGACGCCCAATTATTCCCTATTTTGGGTGGATGTGGGGAGTGTGAAAATAGGTTAGTGGGGCAGTGGAAAGGGAGGGGGGCAAAAGCAACTTGGTATATACATAACATCAAGAAATAACAATAACACCAATAAACAGAGAGAAAATCGAAAAAATATAAAAAACTGAAAAATATATATTATGACATATAATTAATAATAAAAAATATTAATCATATAATAAATAATATTAGGGGAAATAGCCATCTTTTAACATAAAAATGAAATAATAAATACACTCTAAGCAGCTGCTTGCCATAGAGATCTGACAGGAGCCTGTCAGTTTATACGCCATAGTAGGTCTGTAAGGATGGCGGGACCTCAGCAGAAAAACAAAAATGGCACTGTATTTAAAATTAGATGATAATGCAACGTTTTGGATTCCAACACGACAGTATTTTGAGAACAAGAATCATTTAGGTTATTGATATTAAACGAACATATACTGATTTTTTATTATTTATGTATGAAAAGATCCTCTCTTCGATTAGACTTATACATTTTTCTCTTTGCTATGACAATTCTAAGTAGCATATCTACAGGAATTTAACTAGCCTGAATAATCAGCCACTTTTCTTCATAAAAGTGGCAAGTTTAACTATCTACATCGTATTTATTTACCCATAGGACTAACGTTTCGGGGCAACTGCTGGCATACACAGCTGTTACAAACAGCTCCTCATCGAGAGCAACTACGGAAGAGCTGCTGGTGATGAACTTTCGGAAAAGACCCCACGAAAATCAATCAGTTCCTCTGTAATCCATCTAATATTCCCCGTGTCAACAAGAAGCTTACAGCCTGCTGGAAAGGTTTTAATATTAATCAACTCCGAGCTACTCAATCCGTTATCACGTCTCAGTTTTAATCTTTAAAGGATATCTGCCGTATGGTTAATAATTAAAGAGCAGCGGGAGGCGGGATACGCTGGAATAGGGAAGTCTGCGGGTACACGCCCATGTGCGCATACACATCCACAAGAGATAGACTTTAACCGACCAGCGGAACACAAGCCGTCTGGACTACAACGTCTTATCTTCTAATATAGAAATGGTAGAACAGACGTTTTCGGAATACATCATTAACTACAAGAGGGGGGAAAATGTCCAAAAAGAGTATATTTCGCAACTGCTATCAGCATTTAGACACAAATTTTGAGAGGTACATTTGAAAACAAGGGTACAAAACGTTTTGTAATTTTCTAACTTCAACTAATGGAAGATTTAGAAAATGTGAATAGTAATGTTTTTATTAGTACTTTTCAACTCGCAAAGAATTTTTTTTCATCTCTTAAAATAGTTGTTTTCCCACCTCTCTCTCTCTGGGAATAAGGGAGCAAATCGCTGTTGCCAATGTAAACCTCTTGACCACTCACAGTCAGAGAGGTGAAAATTAAAAATTTCTCTCACGAATAGACAGTTTACAACATTCATTTGAAATATTGCCATTTTACAACTTTAGTGAAATTGAAAATGCAAAATACCAATATTTTATTAGTACCTATTAGAAATGATTTTGAGCTCAAATTTGAGTCCTAGCCCAAAATTATTCAGCTCAAATTGTTCTGATAATTACTTGAATAAGGCTTATTGCTAATTTGCTTTCTATATGATTGCTTAATATTGCTGAATAAAGCGATCACATTTTATATTTTTGCATTTACTTTTAATTCCTAGAACATTTTCTGCGAGCTCCAGAACTGCCTTAAAAAAAAAACTACAAAAATTTCCGTTTTTGCTGCTGATGCAAACTTATTGATTATGAATTCAGTAAAGTTTAATCTTACGTATTAAGATCGACTTCAATCAATGATCAATGGATTAACGCTTTAATGATTATTACTAATCACTGAAGTGTTAATCCATCGATCTCATCATAACAATATTTCACGGTATGGAAATAAATGAAGTACGTCTAAAATGATGCTACAAAAGAATATGAGAAAATATGGAAAACATATATATAACAATTTAGTATAGTATATATTATTTGTTACATTAGTAACACTTTAAATCGGAGCACTTTATAATAACTTTTCGAACACTATTATTCTGTAGGTCAAAGTGGGCAAAGAGGAAAATTGTCTTGAGCTGGGTAAGATCTGAACTCTCGACCTCCTGACCATAATGGGTTCAAATCCCAATTCAATTCAATTAACGTCACTGTTATATGGGAGGTCTTCTTTCAAGCTTTCCCAAATTTGATTTAGTGAAAAAGCTTCTAACTTATTTTGGAAATCTTTTCCAAAAAATTTTTATTTTTTGACAGATAAATATGTATATATTTTTTTTAAACAAATATTTATTTTTTTTTTCCATTTTTTTTTTATTTTTTTCCCCATTTTTCTATTTATTATTATTTTTTTCTTTTTTCCCATAGTTCATTTTCATTTTATCATTTTTTTTTCTTTTTTCTTTTTTAATATTTTTTTTTATTTCTTTTTTTTTATATTTTTTGCCATATGTTAGTCTCAAGGAGGAAGTCTAGCAGGAATCAAGGAGGAAGTCTTCAAATCCCACCCGGCTCAAGACAATTTTCCTCTATGCCCAGGTTACAGCATAATACTGTTCAAAAAGTTATAATATATATAACAATTGGCAAAGTATTATTATTATAACAATCAATTAATTTGCAGTTAAAAACTTAATCACTATCCAAGATGTTTTATTATTGTTTTAGTAAATCAAAATAGCATTTCGATCGGTGAATACAGGATAGTAGGGACGTTAGTCACTTCTTATAGCAATATGTGAAGTAAGTCCTTTCCTGTTGTACGGTCACACAATGATACTTGACAGAAAAACTAACAGTTATTACATACATACATGGATTGATTGTATATTAATTAACAGCAAATGGGCAAGTTCTGTTAGGAATACCAGGGCATATAGGGGAGCTGAAATTGGATCTGACCATTACCTTGTTAAAAGTGTCTTGCAACTTAAACTTAAAAAGTGTTGTGTTATGGTTAAAAAATTTACTTTTAATACTGAAGCTCTGAAAGATCCTGTCATAGCCAAAGCTTACCATGATAGGTTACTCAGTCATTATGACAGTCATGGTTTGCTTACTACTGAAGTTGAGGAAGAATGGGGCCATTTTAAACAGCTTTTTTGGAAACTAACAATATTCTTTTAGGAAAAAAGGAGCAAAGGAGGCAGAATTATTTGAGTGATAAGGCACTTGAGTCCATTTCAGAAAGAAGGAAATGCATGAATGTCCTTAATGCCCTACTAGTCCTAATAGAAAGCATTACAGAGAGATTAATAAACGGGTAAAGGATCAGCTAGCTGCTGATAAGAATCTTTGGCTTGATAAGAATCTTGGCTGACAAGGCAGAGGAAGCTGTTAGGCAGCACAACAGCAGAGAGCTGTACCAGAGAGTTAATGTTTTGTGTGGCAGAAAATGCACAGGTATACAGAGATTGAAGGATAAACAAGGTAAGGTTATAGAAGGTGAGGTTCTGTCATGGCTAGGCGGGCTGAGAATTTCAGTGATGTTTTAAAACAATGTGGTTAGTTCTACTCCCATTGTCTGTAATGATGATAGATGCATTACTGGCTTTAATGTTGGCCCTATAAACACAATCTGAAGTTATTTTCGCCATTTCTAAACTTAACTTCATAAATCCCCAGGGGTAGATGAAATTACTACGGAAATGCTCAGAGCTGGGAATGTTTCAGTTACTACTTGCTATTCTATTATTATCCCTATTTTCAAAAAAGGTGATCGCAGTTCTTGTGATAACTTTTGGGGTATCAGTCTACTCTCTGTTCCAGGTAAAGTTCTTTCCATGATTGTGCTTAATAGAATTAAGAATCTGGTTGACAGGCAATTGCGTGATGAGCAATGTGCATTCAGAAGTGGTAGGGGATGTGTTGATCAGATATTTTCACTTAGGCAGATTCTTGAGAAATGTTTTAGAGTTTCAGAAACCTTCGGTTGCTAGCTTTGTTGATTTCAAAAAGGCTTTCGACTCTGTTGATCGTTATAATTTGTGGTTGATTGTGAAATCATATGGTATACCAGACAAGTTAGTTAACATAATGAAACCTCTCTATAATAACACTGAGTCGTGTGCGAGAGTTGGTAAGGCTTGTAGCAATTGGTTTAGCATTACTTCTGGTGTTCGACAATGGTGCATTTTGTCTCCTTTTCTCTTTAGTTTTGTTATTGATTATGTTATGCGAAATTCACTGCAAGGGACAGATTTTGGCCTTAAATGGTCTGGAGATACGAAAATTTCTGATTTACACTATGCTGATGATTTAGCCCTTTTGGCAAATAATGTTGATGAGATGAACTCTTTCATTCGACCTGTTGATGAGACTGGTAGTAGAGTAGGTTTGGTTATAAACAGAGAGAAAACTAAAGTGATGAAAATTGGTCAGGCAGGTTGTGATTCAGTTAATCTGAATGGTTGCAATCTTGAGCAGGTGTCACAGTTTAATTACCTTGGGAACTATGTAACAGATACTAGTGATGTGCGGCATGAGATTAACAGACGAATAGGGATTGCTGCCGGGACTTTTAAGAATCTACGGAGATTGTGGAGAAATTGGCGTATACACCTAAAGACTAAAATTAGACTGTATAATAGTTTGGTTCTTTCTAGAGTTAGTTATGGTAGTGAAACTTGGACACTTTGCAAACAAGATAACAGGAAACTAGATGCTTTTGATTCCAGATGCTTACGCAGTATCTTGGGCATTAGGTGGTTCAACTTTGTAACTAATGATGAGGTTAGGCAAAGGAGTTTGCAACCTCCTTTAAGCAGCACATTGTGCAGAGAGAGACTCCGTTGGTTTGGCCATGTTGCCCGTATGAATAATTATAGATTGGCGAATAGGGTTATGAACAGTGTGCCTAAAGGCCTCAGAAAGAAGGGGAGACCTAGGATGCGGTGGGCAGACAATGTCAAACAGGACCTTGTTAGAATTGGTGTGTAGTGGCCGGATGCAGCAGATGTAGCTCAGGACAGATATGCTTGGAGAAGTAAACTGCACAGTCTGGTTGGACTTCCGTAGCCCATGGCCGCTTAAGGATGATGAACTTGACATAGATAAGATAGCTAACGATAGCGCGCCAGACTTGTAATCTGCAGTTCCGAAGTTCGGGTCCCACCTGAGCCAGCATTGATATTTATCTCCGCAAAATTCCCCCCACCTTGCCCTCAGTCAGTAGGGGACATCGATGGACTTGGAAAGGCGCCGCCCGTCGGATGGAACGCTTAACCGTGGTACCTTGTGCGGGATAGCAATACCATGTGCACGTTCAAGAACACATTAGATGGCTTTGACAGGAGGATACCATTCGTTTCCTAACAGCTGTCCAATGGGTACCCTCCCCGCAACCTTCTCTGAGTCCTTAGGAGTCCTTGTGTGACCTGGCCATTTAACCAGGCCCGTTTTTACGTATTAACCTGTGAACATGTAGACAAAAAAAGTCCCGCTCAGAAGTAAAACAACAAAGCCCGTTTTTACGTATTAGAGATAAGTTCAGATCCGGGTTGGAAGGTTCAAACTAATTTGTAACATAAACTTCAAATTTTGCTTATAATTGTGAAAAAGTTATTTATGGATACAATCAGCGTTAGTAATTAAAATTAATAAGCATTACACTTTGTCTTCAAGTACTTTGAATTACTTTAGAGTTGTAATAATTCATAATTCTATGAGAAAATAGTTTAGCGGCATGCACTTCTGTACATGTTTCAAGAATACATTAGTCCCCCCCCCACACACACACAACGGTCTTCCCAAGCCCATCGGGGGTTGGAAATATATCTCAAATACAGCTGCAATGCCAGCATTATACTAATGGGTATGCAAACACTACACTTAGAGTGCGCCTATTTTCAACAAGATAATGGCAAACCAAAAGGTTTCGTATAAAGGAAGGCGATCACTAGCGGCGAGACATAGTTGTGAATTTATGCACTAGTAATTTCACGTCTATATGTGAACTAGGCGCCGCTATCCCAAGGGTTCCGCAGCAAGTCAGCAAACAAAGTCGAGAATTGTTGTAGCCTCGAATATGGTGGCCGAGGAAGAGCCCCCATAGCGTGCATTTGTCTTAATTAAAGCATAATGAAGATAGGAGTCGTAGCTGTTTTTCCACAGGCGCAGGGAAATGAAGATCGAAGGCCACTTGAAACGGTCAGAGGCGAATGGCAAACTGATGGCCGAAACTTGCGCGCAGCCAGGGTTAGACGGGCCATCAATTTCCCCTGTGTCCAGTTTCGAGAGAGATGGGATCCCAGGGCAGCTCGGAAGCAGGATTACAGTCTCGCCTCTGACAGTCAATGTCCACAAACGGCACATCGTAAAAAATGCTGATCGCGTGCTCATGTATCTGCTCGTAAGGCTTGCTGTTGTTCTGACTGGCGGCTTTACTGCAAACTGGTGCAGTTTGTAGCTCCCACTTTGGACTTTTTTTGTATATAATACACCACAGTGAACTCAGGTTTAATGAAAACCATTAAAAGGTGAATGGCGACGCATGGAGTGATTGTACTTTCAAACGAGGGACCTGAACGCCATAAATGTGGCATTTGAGAGACATGTTTTAGCTTTTTTTTTCCTATCTTAAAAAAATATTACCTAGTACGATTCGAAAAATTTTATATGTAGCTTTCTGCGTCTTCAACCAAGCTGCTCTTCTTCATGTCAACTGATCATAGCGTCATTTCTCGATAACTACAGGTTACTCAGATTATGTTTTGTATATGATTGTTTCCATACAAATTACATCTATTAAAAGTCTGATAAATTAAAAAAACTTTTGAAACTAACATTAATACGAATTTGATGAATAACAATATAATAAATATTTTTAGTCAACGGAATATAATGTATTAATGGGTTTTGGCCAATTTTATCATATCAATTTTCGCATTCATTTGATTCAAAATTCGCAACTTGAAAAATTAAGCTCCCTTAACGCACTAAATCATCTAAATATTACACTATTAATTTTATATAACATTTATCTTTTGGCCAGCTACAATCAGACCATGAGAATAATAAACAGATAATATCAAAGCATCTGTCAGGTGTTTTGAACTATTATTATCATACTGTTAAAGAGTGTTAATAAGTTTTAAAATTCAAAGTGTTAAAAAAAAGAGACATGGTTAAGATGATCTATGATAATATCGAAATTTTAGTAAAGCCTTCTTAATACTTAGGATTTTTTTTTTCGCACATTTTCAGTCCGATTTAGGATTTCTACAACATATTTGTTTCATATAATGTGGCTATATAAGATAACGTTTAGCAACAGTTTTCGATTCTTGATTGAACAAAACATTTATTTATGTTAGCGAATTTATTGGCAATAAACGAAAGGTAAATATTGTTTACACTGACTCCGTTTTCCAAAGGTTCAGAGAGACAGGGTCGAGAAAGACTGTCATTAGAGGAAGATTCCCGTCAAGGCCATCGAACTTATTTCAAATGTACAGAGGTAATTTCATTTACTAAAACCAAAATCTTATCTCTATTTAACGAACAGTGGAGTGGGAATTACATATTGTTCTTGATTTGTGTGGCTTTGATTTATGCAATTTATTAATTTAAGCACAACGAGCTTCTCGATTTGCGCGGTTCAAAGATTTACATTTACGCGGTTTGAAACGAACCCTGAATTGTGGCACGTGTTTACAAAATCACCCATTCTGTACAAAAAAAAAATGTAGCAGAAGCTCACAACTCGTTGCCAGCAGAATACGACAATAACGGACATCTCGTATCTTGAATCACTTCCCACTGGTATCGACCAAGTTTGCCAGACGGCCTGATTTGTACGCGACTGTCCCGTTTTTGGATCTCGCATTGACAGTCATAAATCCCAAGGAAAGAAGACCAGTTAAACCAGCCATGGGCAACCCGTGGCCGGGAGCACTTTTCAAGTGACCCGCGAATATTGCCACTCAAATTGTTAAATTCTTTATCTCTTATTCTTTAAGTATTCTGTGAAATAAATTTTTTTCCTTTTTTCCCAATTTCCGTTTACACTGTTTTTGAAAGTGTTCTTTAGTAGCCTAAATTTAATTTACGGCAACGACCCACATGATAGACTTTGCGCATAAGAGTAGATCGGGTTTTCTGAATGTACTACTGTTCAGTTCCCGATTAAAGAGCTCAGCTCTCCCTCAAATAGAAACTATATCAGTAAACATTCTAATTACGAAAGTTGCAAGTTTTACTATTAATGGGAAAATTGCAAAATATTACAAAAATTATTCTGATGGCGAATTTGTAAAGGAATCCTGCAAACTGGCTTTGGTGTATTTTGTCCAGATAAAAACTAACATAGGTTTATCCCACAGAATGGTAATCAGGTGTATCGATGAACATGCTGCCAATATAGAAAATACAGAGCTTGCTTCGAAATTTGAAAAGTTTTCTTTAGCTCTTGATGACAATGCCGATATTTCTAAACAGAGCTCAATTTGTGGTATTTTTATGTGGAGTCGATGTTATCATAATTTCTATTAAAATACACTTCATTTTTATCTAATACGTTGTTTACTTTCAATTTCTGGCATATTTAATCCTAATGCTAATTCAAAAAATAGTTTTTTCATTAAAATAAAAAATGTACATGTTACTTTTTGAAATAAGTGTACGTGAAAATTCAATTGTTTACACATATTGTCTGCTCAGAGCATTGGACATGGGGAGGGGATGCCGCCAATGAGAAAAGAATGCCCATCCCCGAGTTAAGCGGTGTCAGCCAACTAGGATGACTCGCTCCCAAAATAACTCCTCCACTCAACCTATCCGTTAGCTCTAGTAAGCTTGTCCGGCGCAGCAGTTAGTGCCTTTTTAACTGCATATTTGTCTCGTATACGTTTATTTTCTACTTTAAATTATTGTATTACACTCACTGTATTGATTTTATATTTGAAATTTCAGTACTATCGGGTGGGCTAATGCAGGTACGTACTCCCCTACCCTGGATATTTTAATTTTATACGGCAAAAATGTTCTCGTTTTATGCGAATTTGATTTACGCGGTAGTTTTCAGGTACGCATTAGCTGCGCAAATCGAGAACTACCAGTATTTTTTCCCCGCATTTCACAGAGGGTGTAAGAAACTTCTCAGATAAGACACACCTACAAACTTCAAGCGTCGAGTCAGGAGCATTTCCACTCAAAAGAGCAGATTTATCATTTTGCTGCCTATAGACTAAGCTTATACTTAACCACCATTACGATTTCCTTAATTTAAAATTATTTATATATAATACAAATATTAACATTGAAAACTTAATTATTTCTATGCTAATAGTTGGAAATCTAAAAATTCATGTTCTCGCCTTCCTTTCAGCAAACAAAATGATGATTTCAACGCAGGAAATCGATTGGTAATAGTTCGGATTCAACTGAAAGAAATGCCAAGGAGTTTGAAATTTTCAATTTCCAAAATAACAAATCTTTAGAGGTACAAAGTGGATGTGAAAGGTTTGGTTGTTTTACTTCTGAGTAGCATTGTTTTGTACACCCTGAGCTAATGCCCAGGTCACAAGGACCAAGACGGATCAGCGAAGATTGGTGGAAAGGGGCCGACTGAACAGCTGTTAGGAGGCATGCGGTAGCCTCCCGTCATCCGACGTAAGGCGCCCTTTTTAAGTCCATCGGTGTCCCATTCCCTACTGAACGAGGGCAAGGTGAAGGTTTAGCGGTAATAAAACTCAACGCTGGCACAGATGAGACTCGAACCTGGGAACTGCAGATTACGAGCCCATTTAAATTACTAGACTTTGTTATGATTTCAACCTTTTAATAAATTGCTTTTACTTCTTTTTTTTCTTCAGAATTCTCAGAAAAATTAGAAATTTAAATTTTGACTGAGCCCAAAGTCCGGGCTTGTACTTATCTTTAGTTTATATAAATCATTTGTCTTTCCTTTGTCTCTTACAAAACTAACAATATAATTTGCATAAAAAAAACTAAGCCGATTGTTATTTCACATTAGTATGCAAAATATATCTCAATCCCACTCAAAGTTTGCAAACTATAGCGAATATGAATACAAACTGCAACTCAAAACATTTATACCTAGAAAGAGAGAAAGAAATTTTTGTAGATAAATGGTTTACACATATCATTACAACAGTTATGTACAAGCTACATTTTCCAGATCAGAAGTCATACATTCTCGGTGAACTCCTCAGAGGGTTTTCGATATTCCCACCGAAAATGATACATCTTTATGTAAAACAAATTCCAAAAGTATTAAAAACTGTAATGTCTGTTTCTTTTTCTGAAGTCCATCTGCTATGCATGAGGCTGAAGCGATTTGCCCTGCATGCGTGCGTGCGACACAGCACGTTTTCCGACTTTCGTAATCGATGTTGTTTATACGTGTTTGTCAGCCCATATTCCCACAGCATTCGCTATCATATAATGCAATTTGGACGGATTTTATCAGGAACGTTGCAAGAAATATGTAGTTCACTTTCTATCCGCATATGCGTGCCGCAGCAGATCCAACACTACAATAAGCCAAACTACCCAGCTGCAGATGCCACGAAAGACGTAACGAGGCTCAATTTCAGTCTCATCGTATAGAAAAAGACCTGTCTCCCCAAACATCCTTTTTTTTTCCATTTCATGCAATGGAATGAGCAATGCAAAAGGCGATCGTTGCGCCCAACGGTGACCATGCAAACCGAGTTAAAAGGAGAGCGCTACTGAAAGCAGTGATCGTGATTGGGGTTCAGAGGCAGGTGCCGACAAACGATAGGTGTCACTATCTATTAGTAAGGCGGGTGGGGCTACCTCGGTCATCCATTCAGATAGCGCAGGGACGAGCTACAAATGACAGTGTATAAAGTGCTGACGACATCGGTGACTTGCTATTCCCAGAGGAAACTTCGTCTTCCATTGCCTGACAATGACTGACTAACGACGTCTCTAAACTGCGGTAATTTATTGGCAATCTGGCTGGCACGATGCACACTTTCTACGTGAACGACTGGGGACTGATAACCTTACGCAATCAGCGCCGCGACGTGGTTACAGAGGACAAATTATCGTTGTTCGTGAAATTTTAACGTCGTGCTCAAGTAGGCAGGTACCACCTATTATATTAGCGTTATCATATTGTCACAGCACTTCAGAAAACTGGAAAATGAACATTTCTGCCTTATACGAAATATAATCACTACCTTTCCCAAGTTTTTTCCTGTGTGTTCCCGTCTGACATTGCTCTGCGTTGGATATCCAAAATCGGCACATTGAGTTACCGAACAGAAATAAAATTAATAATTTTTTATTTAAAATTTTTTAAATGTAAATAATTTAAAAAATTTAAATTGGCAAAACCTTTGAAGTGAACACGAATTCAGTGACTTATTGTATCGTCGATATCCTTTAGTTCTGTTTACTACGTTTCAGGGTGCATATAAGACATCCAACGCAAAACGTGCATCGAAACCGATCGATTTGGTTCCAGAGATAATGAGTGCACAGACAGATGGACAGAACCAGAGAACACGTAAGTTTTGGTTTCAAGAAAACGTTTTCAAAACAAATAAAAATATTTTCTTGTTTCCTGTTGCACCATGTGGACGGCCGGGTACGCCGGTGGAGGAAATGTAATGCTTTGGGCAATGTTCTGCTGGAAAATTCTGGGTCCAGTCATTCATGTGCAGGAAGCTAGTGACGTTACCACCTACCTAAACATCATTTCAGACCAGGTATATCCTTTCATGGCAACCCTCTAGTAGTACTTTCTTTCAGCAGGATAATGCGCCATGCCACACTCCCGAACTGTCCGTGAATGGTTCGCGGAACATGAGGAAGAATTCTAGATATTGCTCTGGCTTCCAAATTCCCCAAACGTCAACCCAATCGACCATCTGTTGTGCAGCATATCCGATCTGCGGCGACTCAACCACGTAACTTACAAGAGATAAAGGATCTGCTGGTAACGTGTTGGTACCAGATATCACCTTTAGAAATAGTGTAATGTCCATTGGCGGCACGTGGAGAACCAACATCACATTAGGCAGGTGGTCATAATGTTTTGGCTCCTCGATGTATTTATACACGATATTGTTTTATGGTGTTTGATTTGTATATGGTCATATCCAGGGGATTTGTTATCATTTAAAGTTTTGCTTATATTCACAATATCTGTCCTATTTGCAGGAGGTATATAAATTGAGTTTTTGTTTCAAATTCAACATCAGGTTTTTGGTTGATTTCCCTTATGTGTAAAATTAACGAGCAATATTCACTGTTAAATTTATTTACAATATGTAAAAAAGGCGTTAAACTTTTAGACATATCCTTAATATGATAGTTTCATCACTAGATCTTGTTTTTTTTATCCTCTAGTGTTTCATGGATTAAGTCCCATGTCTCATATCATTTGTTCTTAACTTTAATTTTTCTTTATAAAAATTTTGTTTCTGAGCCACGCTGTAACTAATTTGCGCAGTTTCTTCTACCCATTTTCACAACTATCATTTTTTTTTTGTTATTTTTATATTTAATCAAAGCCTTATCCCTACGCTCTATTAAATTGATAATATCCACTGTTTGGTAACATTACGGTTATTTAGATGTTCTAAAATTTTATACGGTTTTTATTTTTGTCTAAAATTTCATTGTATTTTTAAAGGAATTGTAACAATCGGTATTTTTGTGATGAGTTTTTGTTATATTTCAACCAGTCGTTATTTCCCTTACAATATTTTTATGCTCAAAATACCAGTTAATTTCCGTTGTTTTGATATCGGTTGAAACTTTCCCATATAGTTTCTCATCTTTTGATCCAAATATAGCTATATCGTTTGAGATAGGCCCATGACATTACAGACGTCACAAGCTTTGAGATAAAACTCGTTAAGGTCTACCAAGGCAAAAATCCGGCATTCTTTTTATCAGGGGGAGAGCATGGTGGGTGTAAAATTCGCAATAGGTTACTATATGAGCTTTCATTTGACACCTAACTCTTAACTGTAGGCCCTAGCGTTCGGATGATATAGTAGATCGACTTTCACATTTCCCATTTTTTAGTGGGAAGAAAGCAAGGGACGTATGTTTTTATTACTCACAACACTTCCCACGTCACACGCTTTAATTTGATATACAGCATATTATTGTCGTCATTCGCGTTACGAAGATATGGCGATATAATCGTTTAATATTTCCTCTTTTTCAGGAGGGGTGGTCAATTTTTTTATAGCAAATAGTACTTTCCGCGTCACAAGCTTTCATTTGACGCATAGCTCGTTATTTTCCGCACTCGCGTTTTGGAGATATGGGGAGAAGAAAGCATGGGGGGTGACGTGGTGAGAGTTATAAGCTATAAAAAAAATTTGACCCCATGCTTTTACCCCCCTAAAAATGGGAAAATATTAAAAATATTCTTCTGCGGGGTCAACTTTACGAGTTATATCTGAAATTAAAGCTTGGAACGTCTCCAATGTCATGAGCTACCTCAAACATGACTCTAAAAGGGGGCTAAATGTACTCGATGTTTATGAGTCATATAAAAGTTTATGAAGGTAGGTGTTTTTAGTGACAACAAAAAAGTATATATTAAAAATTTAAAAAAAATACCTACTCAACAAGATTGCCGGCGCCCCACCTTCCTTTGAAGTGAATACGAACTCAGTGACAGATTGCACCATCTATATGCTTGTTTTATTCCTTACTTTTAAGGGTGCCTATGGCAAGATAGGTATAATTTTTAATTCGTTTTTGTTTTAATTATTACATATCTTCTGTTGCAACAGCCAGTGGGGTTTTGTTCGTTTTAATGTGTAGTCGCACATCAAGAAAGGATGGTAAAGTAACGAAGAGTTGCTATTTATTACCTATCTTCCTACTAGTTTTTGCTCGTCATTTGTCAGTTTATGAATTTGTCAAAACATCACGTGGGGAGTGTCATAGGCTAAAAAAAATTGATCGCTTATGCTTTTCCCTTAAAAGAGGCGAAATTTCAAAACGACTGTTTCGCTATATCTTCGGAACACGAGGCCGAAAGTAAAAAGCTATGCGACAAATAACATCTTGCGACAAGGGGAATGTTACATGTTATAAAAATTCCCCCATTGCTTATTCCTACCCTAAAAAAAGGAATTTAGAAAGTAGATTTTCTACCAGATCTTCCAAACGCGAGGGTCTAGAGTTACGAGTTAGTCTCCATTGTCATGAGCTACCTCAAACACGACAGCAAAAAAAAGGGGGAAGAAAAACTGGTCGATGTTTATGAGCCACATCAAATGAAAGTTTTGAAGATAGGTGTTTTATAGTATATCTATATATATATAAATACCTCCTCAAGCAGCTGCTTGCCACAGAAATCTGACAGGAGCCTGTCAGTTTATATGTCATAGTAGGTCTGTGAGGATGGCAGGACCTCAGCAGAAAAACAACACGAACATCCCTGCTTTATCCGGGGCTGGAACCCAGGTCCCTTAGATCAGTATATGCCTTCTAAAAAAAAGTGGAAAATAAACCGAAAGCATATCGATGGTGCAGTCAGTCACTGAATTCATATTCAATTCAAAGAAAGATAAGGCACCGAGTTATCTATTTAACATGATTGCCAGAACCCTATTTTCCTTTGAATTGAATAAGACACTGATATTCGGTATTATCCCACCATATTCAATATGTTACAGACAATGCAAAACAATTTCTTATGACAAATGTCCTTCAATCTCTTTAACGTACTCTCCTCCAGCATCTATGCAAAGTTGCAGAGGCCCAAGTCAATTCTGGAACGCTTGGTGGAACTCCTATTGGGGAATACTCCGCAACTCTGAATGAACACGTTTTGCAAGGTCTTGATCACTTAAAAAAGCCTTCCCAGCAAGTTCCTTTTCAAATTTTTGGAAACAACCAAAAATCGCATGATGTTAAGATCGGGTGAATATGCAGGATGGGATAGTTGTTTCATTTTTTCCTGCTCCAGATAGGCAGTACCTTGCTGGGTTTTGTGAGTACTGGCGTGTTGGTGTCTGTTGTTGGACGTTGCTCCTTCATCATTTTGAGCAAAACAAAGTTGGTATAGCATTGGTCATTTACAGTCATTTTTCCAGGTGAGGTGTCCATGGCTAACCACTCCTTGAGAATTGAAAAAATTGTGAACATCCGCTTCCTTGGGCGAAAGTTGTCAGAGGACTTGGGGACGTGTTTTATCTTTCGTGTTACCAACACAATTGTCGATCTTTCTGGGAGCTGAATACTAATAAAACTACGTCTCATAACTTGTGAGGGTGACTCAGCTGATATCGTGCACAGCTCATAATCTGCAGTTCACAGGTTCGGGTGCCGCCTGGGTCAGAGTCATTTACCTCCGCAAAACTTCCCCCCTGCATAGGTCACTTAGGGACACCAATAGGCTTGGAAAGGCCACCATCCGTCGGATGGGACATAGAGCCATTACCCCGTGTGCGGGAAAGCCATCCCTGGTGCACGCTAAAGAACATGTTGGATGGCCTTGACGGGAGGCTTTCATCTGTCTTCCAACAGCTGTCCAATGGGGTCACTTTCTCAACCTTCTCTGAACCATTGGGGTCCTTGTGACCTGGCCATTTTAGCCCATTGTGTGCAAAAAGTACCCCTCAGAGGTAAAACAACCCAACCCATTACCTGTGACAATGTCTTAACTGGGGCCACTAGGTTCAAACATTGTTAGGATCTCTTGGCAGTAGTCAACTCTAGCCCTTCTTTGCTGTTCTGTCAGTTTGTGGGGTACTCGGCTACAACTATTTTTTCGGAACTTTAAATGTCGATGAATAATTGTTTCCACACTGGCAATCGATACATTGAAATCTAAACTTATTACCTGAACGGTGGCATGTGGGTTTTAATTAACGAGTTCACGAACAGCTCTGCTCTGTCCTCTGAATTTGTGCATCCATCCCGTAACAACGCCATATGAATAGGCATGATCCCCATATACTTGGGATAAATCGGCATGAATATTTTTCACGTTGTCCCCAAGCTGCATCCTTGCGAAAATGAAAGTCTTTCCCACCTGTTTAGTAGACTCCATAGCAACAACGCACAGATTTTGCAGACTGAACTTGTTTTTTAGCAAGACAAGTTTTTCAAACATGTCGTAGATCGTTAACTTCGGAGGAACGAGTGCAAATCTACTGACACGTGTCAAGAACTTTTCGAATGCCCTCGTAACCCGCTGTGTGGAAAAATGTGCCGCTCAGAAATAAAACAACAAACAGAGCAGGCACTACTTTTTGATTCGAAAATGAATAGCAGGCAAACTTGTGTTCAACTGTAAAGCACATAATGAATGAACAAGATTTTGTGGATTAGCAGAAATTCGCGAATATGTTTCATGTACTAATTTTCTCCCATTAACTTTGCAATACAATACAGGTATTAATATAGTGGTGAAAAACTTTATACAGTAATAATTCTAAGCATAGATTCTTCGCTGAAACAGGGTGTCGTGTGCAGGTAACTATATAGTACGGAAAAAAAGTTCGTACTATACAGTACCTTAAGCTTTTTCCCCCCCTACTTCCAAATCAAATCGTGCAGAGCGCTGCTTAAAAATGACAAGTTAACTCTGCATCTCCTATTCTGTGGATTTGTGTAACTAAAGTCACTAGCTAGTTAGTAGCGCGCAAAGAATCGATTTTCCACTCGCACAATACCAGAATACACAATACGCGAAAGATTTGAAATTCACGACGCAGCTCAATTCCGAAAAAAAATCCTTGGAGATAGGACAAATCGCGAGAAATCGAATTCGAGTAAATTGTGACCTCCACTGTCATCATCATCATCACCCTCAAGCAGCCATGGGCTACGGAGGTCCAACCAGACCGCGCAGTTTAATTCTCCAAGCATATCTGTCCTGAGCTACATCTGCTGCATCTGGCCACTGCACACCAATTCTAACAAGATCCTGTTTGACATTGTCTGCCCACCGCATCCTAGGTCTCCCCCTCCTTCTGAGGCCTCTAGGCACACTGTTCATAACCCTATTCGCCAATCTATAATTATTCATACGGGCAACATGGCCAAACCAGCGGAGTCTCTCTCTGCACAATATGCTGCTTAAAGGAGGTTGCAGACTCCTTTGCCTAACCTCATCATTAGTTACAACGTCAAACCACCTAATGCCCAAGATACTGCATAAGCATCTAGAATCAAAAGCATCTAGTTTCCTGTTATCTGGTTCAAAAAGCATACAAGTTTCACTACCATAACTAATCCTAGAAAGAACCAAACTATTATACAGTCTAATTTTAGTCTTTAGGTGTATACGCCTATTTCTCCACAATCTCCATAGATTCTTAAAAGTCCCGGCAGCAATCCCTATTCGTCTGTTAATCTCATGCCGCACATCACCATTATCTGTTACATAGCTCCCAAGGTAATTAAACTGTGACACCTGCTCAAGATTGCAACCATTCAGATTAACTGAATCACAGCCTGCCTGACCAATTTTCATCACTTTAGTTTTCTCTCTGTTTATAACCAAACCTACTCTACTACCAGTCTCATCAACAGGTCGAATGAAAGAGTTCATCTCATCAACATCATTTGCCAAAACGGCTAATCATCAGCATAATCTAAATCAGAAATTTTCATATCTCCAGTCCATTTAAGGCCAAAATCTTTCCCTTGAAGTGAATTTCGCATAACATAATCAATAAACAAGCTAAAGAGCAAAGGAGACAAAATGCACCCTTGTCGAACACCAGAAGTAATGCTAAACCAATTGCTACAAGACTTACCAACTCGCACACACGACTCAGTGTTATTATAGAGAGCTTTCATTATGTTAACTAACTTGTCAGGTATACCATATGATCTCACAATCAACCACAAATTATGACGATCAACAGAGTCGAAAGCCTTTTTGAAATCAACAAAGCTAGCAACCAAAGGTTTCTGAAACTCTTAACATTTCTCAAGAATCTGCCTAAGTGAAAATATCTGATCTACACATCCCCTACCACTTCTGAATGCACATTGCTCATCACGCAATTGCCTGTCAACCAGATTCTTAATTCTATTAAGCACAATCATGGAAAGAACTTTACCTGGAACAGAGAGTAGGCTGATACCCCTATAGTTATCACAAGAACTGCGATCACCATTTTTGAAAATAGGGATAACAATAGCTCTGGTAAAATCCTTAGGAACCATGTCTTTTGTCATAAAAGATATTCAGAATTTCAGTCATCCAAGTGGTAACCGAAACATTCCCAGCTCTAAGCATTTCGGTAGTAATTTCATCAACTCCTGGGGATTTATGTAGTTTAAGTTTAGAAACAGCCAAAATAACTTCAGATTGTGTTATAGGGCCAACATTAAGGCCGCCAATTCATCTATCATCATCACAAACAATGGGAGTGGAACTAACCACATTGTTTACATCATCACTGAAATGCTCAGCCCACCTAGCCATGACAGAATCCTCCCCTTCTATAATCTTACCTTGTTTATCCTGCAATCCTTGTATGCCTGTCCGTTTTCTACCACATAAAACATTAGCTATCTGGTACAGCTCTCTGCTGTTGTGCTACCTAACTGCTTCCTCAGCTTTGTCAGCCAAGCCATCAAGCCAAAGATTCTTATCAGTAGCTAACTGATCCTTTACACGTTTATTAAGCTCTCTGTAATCCTTTCTATTAGGACTAGTAGGGTATTGATTAAGGACATTCCTGCAGTTCCTTCTTTCTGAAATATGCTCAAGTGCCTTATCACTTAAATAATTCTGCCTCCTCTGCTCCTTTTTTCCTAAAAGAGTACTGTTAGTTTCCAAAAAATCCTGTTTAAAATGGTCCCATTCATCCTCAACTTCAGTATTAAGCAAACCATGACCGTCATAATGACTAAGTAACCTATCATGGTAAGCTTTAACTATAACTTGGTCTTTCAGAGCTTCAGTATTAAAGGTAAATTTTTTTAACCTTAGAACAACACTTTTTAAGTTTAAGTTGCAAGACACTTTTAACAAGGTAATGGTCAGATCCAATTTCAGCTCCCCTATATGCATGCCCTGGTATTTCTAACAGAACCAGCCCATTTGCTGTTAATTAATATATAATCAATCATATTCCTATGCAGCCCATCAGGTGAAACCCATGTGTACTTATGTATGTCGCGGTGTTTGTAATATGTGTTAGTTATTCTGAAAAAATTGAGTTTACTTACCTGTAGGAGACGTTGCCCATTGCAGCTACCAATACCAAAAGGGCCTATTACTCCTCCCCAAAGGTCAGAATCAGTACCAACTTTGGCATTGAAGTCACCTAGAACAAGGGTAATATCTCCTTTCTTGACAGAATTCAAAATATCCTGAAGTTGTCCGTAAAACCTATCCTTCTCCTCATCAGCATCCTCAGTGGGGGCATAACAGCAGATAACATTCAAGTCTTTAATGCTTGTCTGAAATTTTGCTGTAAGAAACCTTTTATTAATGCACTCATATCCTAGAAGAGCATCACTAGCATGTCTGCTGAGCAGCAGACCCACGCCTTGGTGATGCTTTCCATCCTCCCTCCCTGTAAAGAGAAATTTAAAGTTATTTTTAAGTATCTCACCTTTACCAGTCCATCTGGTCTCTTGCAAGCCTAGAATATCTAGGTTGTAGCGCTGGAATTCCTGCATGAGGACATCAAGAGAATAATCTCTATGTAATGTCCTCACTTTCCACGTTCCTGCAGAGAGAAAATGATTAGTAATATTTTTAAAGAAATTAGGCTCATTGAGATTGGTAGGGCCAACAATATCAAACAGCCCCCTGATCGCAGGCATGGGGCAAAGACCTGTTCCTTCTCTGCTAAAGGCTGAAGTCACCTATGCTGGTAGGAACTTCAGGCACCACCTTTTCAAGTGGACTTTTTCAAGAGCCATATGGCCTGCCTGAGACACATTACTCCAGTTTAGGCTTGACGATGCCCAACTAGCTAAGTAAGGTTCAGGTACCTGCGATTTCCTCTGATTAGGATTATCCACCAGCTGATATAAGGTATCCCATGCCTCTGTTCACTTAGGGCTGGCAACCCAGAAGCAAACAGAAAACACAGCGGCAGACTCTCCCTCAACAGAGGCCCACCAGTGCAGCAATTCCAGGATCCATAATCAAACTCAAATCCATAAACAAGTCCAGTCTAGTAGGTATAAATGGTCAGCACCAGGACCCCGTGAAGTTGACCACTCCTCAGCAGGGTTGAAAAAAAAAAAAGAAAAAAGTGGCCATAGATTACCAGATCAGTAGGCCATACTGAACTGGCAGCCCTCTCCTTCCGTTCCCTTCCAAAATAGAATATCTCTTTTGAAAGGTACTAACGGCCTGCACCACGAGAAGGCGGGGTCGGACATTAGGTGCTAGACCTGTGCATCATCACTAGGGATTAGTACACAGCTCTCCTTCCAGTTTACGCCTAGCTAGCATTTACAGGACTACAACTAAAACAAAATTTTCACAGTTGAGTGTAATAACAGCCTGAATATTGTTTACATTTGAACGAAAAAAGTTCGTACTATACAGTACCTTAAGCTTTTTTATTTTTCCATTCTTATATATTTACTAAACCACTTACCGAACGAGAGGGACAATGACTAGCAAAATGAGAACTATACGGTACATGCAGATAAAAGGTGGAACAGCTTGCTATTAGTGAACGCTGCGGCTTCGACATTCGCCAGATTAACTGCAACTCAGCGCGTCCTCTTGCACTGCAAGTAACGTGCACTAGCCACCTGCCCACAAAAGATCCTGAATACCTGGCTCCCTTGCACGGGCGTGACATGTTTGCACATTAGAAGCGCGCTGTGGAAGCAGAAAAATCTATTAGCAGGAATAATACAGGCGGCATTCATGAGGCCGCCACAGACGTCCGAAACCAAACATCTGTAATCCCACAAGAGGCATTATGATAGCCGCTCCTGCACTTCATGCATTCTAATGAGTTGGTGGATTTTCTGAGGAATGCGCAAATCGAAGGATTTTTCTGCTTGGCCATCTCTTTTCTACGACAGGAGAGACAGCAGCAGGGTGGGGAGTACGGCACAGCTGTTTTCATTTCCTTTTTCTTTCCGTTTTGTTTCGATGTGGTAACAAATATTACTCCCGTCCTGCAAGAGCGTTGGAGGGGCCCTACGATATGAAGAAACCTGCATTCCGCTGGGGAGAGCGCCAAGTAACTCAAGATAGTGTTACGACTGCTAAACAGAAAGGTGCAGAATGGGTGATTGACTTTTTTCTACGTAGAGAAATCTTTTATATACTGAAGTTTCTTTATATTGATTTTTGACAACATATTTAGTTTTTCGGAATAAAAAGTGTCTCCAGTAGCAAACTTCTTTAACCAGATTTGAGCTGTCTGAGTGACAGCTGGGCAACTAAAACTAGAAGAGGGTAAACTTAAAACCTGCCGTTGCTCTATAAAGTCTACTTTCTTTTACAATAAGCTTTCTTAAACCATAATCAATTTCTTTTCAGCATAATTATGTTATTGATTCAACAACCTTTATTTTCAGACCTCTTCAGCCACTTTATAAACCCTGGCTTCCAGTAATTGTGCAACAGAAACAAGATTTCAAACTTCGTGCTCATTTTGTACAATGTGATAAACGTCAATGCACATTTTGGAACACATGTACCATACATGAAGGTTCACCATACAACGAGCTTTTATAAAATCTGCAACATCGACAACCTATCCCACTGAAGCTATGCAAATTAGCAACAGAAAAGAACAATGCGAAAACGCATTTTCCCCCCCAAACATCCCAATATATGTTTCATAAACCATAACATCCCCTTTCAAGTGAGAGAATATCGAGTAAACTGTGCCCTCCACTGTACTACAACTAAAACAAAATTTTCACACTTGAGTATAGTAACAGCCTGAATATTGTTTACACTTGAACGAAAAAAGGTCAAACTATACAGTACCTTAAGCTTTTTTTTGATGGGCCTCGAAACACTTTTGGCCTGGCCAGTTAACTTGTAACTAATTGGCCAGGCCAAAAGTATACACTATTATTTGGGTCGTGAGGTGAATAGAATTTTAATTCTGGGTCATTATGTGAATAGGATTTGAATTTTTGGTCGCAATAAAAAATGTGAAACATTTGTGTAACTCCTCAAACCGCCTAATTCCCAAAATATGCATAAATATCTAGACTCAAACTCATCCAGTTCTACTATTATCCTACTTACGAAAGGTCTAAGTTTATTGCTCTAGCAAATTCCAGAAGGACCAAGTTATTAGTGTAATGTTAGTCTAAATCAGGGATGGACAAACTTTTCTCATCGGTGGACAGGATAAGAATTTTTACGAGTGGCCACTAAAGTCCAATGTCCCGAGTTGACAATATGCGAAAATAATTAAATTTTCACATACACCTATTTATTAAAAAAAAAAAACTGTTTTTTCATACTTTTAATGAAAAAACTATATTAAAACTATATTTTTAATTAAAATTAGCATTAAATATACAAGAAATTGAAGTAAACAGCATAAGTAGATAAAAATGAAAAGCAGATTGAGACTTCCCCCATTTAGCAGTTTGCTAAATGGGGGAAGTCTCAACGGACTCCCCCATTTAGATTTTAATAAAACGACTGAACCAGAAATCTTTTTAATAAAAATTTCATATTTATTTGCATACAATATGAATATAACTGGACCCCATCTCTCCTGTAAGTGGTATGTCGTTGAGGTCCCTTGGTTACGATTCATTCACCTAATTTACTGGGCAACAAAAACTGGAAGATGGCAAACTTAATACCTGCCATTGCTCTATAAAGTCTACTTTCTTTTATAATAAGCTTTCTTAAACTAAAATCAATTTCTTTTGAGCATAATTATGCTATTAATCCAACAGTTTTCGAAAGATTGTTCGTTGCATTGTGTGATCAGAATTACCATTTTTTGAAGGGACGCAAAACAATTCAGTAACCAATTTCGAAATTGGACTGAGGAATAAATAATGGGTTGGGTTGTTTCACCTCTAAATGGCAGTTTTTTTGCATACAATGGGCTAAATAGCCAGGTAACAAGAGTTTACTGGACAGTTGAAACATGATAGCCTGCCGTCAAGCCCATCCAGAGTTTCTTTAACATGACAGGCGTATGACCCTTCCGCACCCGGCACCACGGGGCGTACAGAGACGGATTTACATCCATCGGATGGGTCGTAAAGCCGTGTCACTAGACATACCCTGTGCACGTTAAAGAACATGCTGGATGACTTTGATGGGAGGCTAAAATCTGTCTCCCAACAGCTGTTCCGGTGGGGCCAGCTCCCCCCCCCCCCCCACACACACCCAACTTTCTCTAAGCCTTCGGGGTCCTTGTGACCTGGCCATTTAGCCCATTGTGTGGAAAAAAGTGTCGCTAAGAGGTAAAACAGCCACTAAACCGGCGCATTGACTTTCGTCGAATCCGACGGACGGCGTCCTTTAAGACCATTAGTGTGCCTTACTGACTAAGGGCAGGGAGCTTTGAGGAAATAAATCTCAACGCTGAACAAGGAATGAAGTACCGCAGTTTCCAGTAATATCATAAGTGCTCATCAAAAGAATCAAAGAACGAATTATTAATCATATGTTTGTAAAAATTTGACCAGAGGATCATGCCATATCAGTTTTACTCGCATGATATATGTTAAGCAGCACTAGCAGTCCGAGTATTTGAAGAGGGCTATAGAAATGGTAGATAATGATAGACATGGTATACAGATATACAGGAAAGCGGGAGGTTATTTCAGATGACTGGCAAAACTGCGGCAGTTGACTCAAAGTCAGCGGTTAAGACAGTATAGACTTGTTTACAAGTGAGATCATTTTATGGTTCCTCAACAAAAGCAAGGTCCACAACCGTGGTGTGATATTGTCCTAAACGTTGCATATACAGATCTAAGCCCTTTTCCTGGATTTATTTAACAGCTCAGAGGTACACGAATAACATTTTTGAACATCGTATGCGCCAGAATAAAGTAAACGATATTGATTTTGTTTTGATACAGGGAAATGCTGCTTGAGGGGGTATTTATTTTTATTTATATTACATTTCCCTGACACTTCCCTTTGACAATGCTATCAATCATTACAACAGATAGATACTTCCTCAAGCAGCTGATAATAAAAAAAAAAATACCCCCTTCAAGCAGCTGCTTGCCACAGAGGTCTGACAGTAGCGTTGTTGGGTTGTTTTACCTCTGAGCGGCACTTTTTTGCACACCATGGGCTAAATGGCCAGGTCACAAGGACCCCGAAGGCTCAGAGAAGGTTGGGGGAGGGGACCCACTGGAACAGCTGTTGGGAGACAGATGGTAGCCTCCCGTCAAGGCCATCCAGCGTGTTCTTTAACGTGCACAGGGTATGGCTCTCCCGCACACGGGGCCACGGCTTAACGTCCCATCCGACGGACGGCGGCCTTTCCAAGCCCATCGGTGTCCCCTACTGACCGTGGGCAGGGCGGGGAATTTTGCAGAGATAAATCTCAACGCTGACCCAGCTGGGACTCGAACCCTGGAACTACAGATTACGAGCTTGGCGCGCTACCGACTGAGCCACCCCCGCCCCTCTGACAGTAGCCTGTCAGTTTATACGCCACAGTAGAAGATCTGGAATCTATCCACTCAGGAAAGTTATGCACATTAATGACAAAAAAAGATACATAAGTTGGGTTGCTTTACCTCTGAGCGCATTTTTTTGTACACAAGGTGCTAAATGGTCAGGTCTATCTGGTGACACAAAAGTAAGTTATAAAGATCAATAATTTCACCAAACAACTTCTTAATCTTTGGAATCAATACTGCGATACCTCAGTTATACAAGCATAACACAGTGGAAAACAAAAACTAAGCATTTCATAAAAATGCAATGAGTATTGTTCGCTCAACGTAATGGCCACTAACAGTGGTTATTCTGGCAATTTTCCTATTAATACGGAATTACTGAGGTGAAGAGGGGTGAGATGGGGCGACAAGCCTTTGTAGAAACTTTGGTTCGAACCTGTAAGTTAGGGGGGGGGGGGCGAGCTCCGACCACGAAGAATTTCGGTTAGTATATTTTACCTGTAAATATTTTAGTAAGGTAAGTAGTAAAGTTAGTTGCTCATAACCATGTGAAATGTTGAGTGAAATTGAATGCGACCACACATCTCGTTTTAAACTTCGTTCTTCGATAATTTCTGTACCTTTTAACATAATGCTCAGGACCCCACCATGGGATCGTGCGACATTTGTTACAATGAGTTGCCTTTCCGCTTCCTTCTGATAAAAACTGAGATGGCCGTTTTAATTATAGCCCCCCATTCCCATCCGTTAATACAACTATGTAAAAACGTGTATCTTTGATTCTTTTTATGGTGAAGTTTTCACAGGTTACAACATAGGATTATTATGTAGCGGAGACTTTATTTCCCATATTATTACTACCAAAAAAAAAAGCGTTTTAAAACTATCACAACTACTTTCTGAAGACAAGGCTTTTTTAAAAAAAAAAAACATTTTTGCATCTTCTTAGATTTAAAATTGTTTACCCGTGCATCATCCCAGCATAAACCACAAGTTCAAAAATTATTAATAAATCTAGGAGTAAATATATTACAATTTTCGGCACATTACATGAAACAGTTTTTCAGACCTAAAACACTTTTAATATTTAACGTAGGGAGGGGGTTCTTAACTTTTTCGAGGATCCGTATCCTTTGCACTGATATACGGAAGCTTCGCACCCCCATTTACAGGTCATCCTGCTTTTTTTTTTTTTTTTTTTTTTGAAAAATGAAAAAAATCCGATTTACAAATGTTCTCCGCACCCTAGGTTAAGAACTCCTGATCTAACCGAACTGTATTATTCACTATTTACCATCCCTTTATAGCGGGGTGGGGGTTGAGATTTATCTCCGCAAAACTCCCCGCCTTCTCACGGGGAAAGGTCGCCGTCCGTCGGATGGGACGTTAAGCCGTGGCGCCGTGTACGAGAGAGCCATACCCTGTGCACGTTAAAGAACAGGCTGGATGGCCTTGACGGGAGGCTACCATCTGTCTCCCAACTGTTGTTCCAGTGGGTCCCCTCCCCCTACCTTCTCTGAGGCTTCGGGGTCCTTGTGACCTTACCATTTAGCCCATGGTGTGCAAAAAAAGTGCGCTCAGAGGTAAAACAACACAGCCCATCCTTTTACAGAGGTGACAGTGACATAACAGCAAATATAAACAAATATCTGAAAAATCAAATGATATCAGATGAAGCATTTATCACTACTAAAAGTAGCTAATAAATCAAGAAGAAAATATTACTGCGTGTTTTAATTGCATTATCAGTTAGTCAAACAGGTATTTAGCTGATAGAAGTGTAGCGCGGAATTCGTGAGCATAGGATGAGGGAGCCATCTGGTGACCCAAAAATAAGTTAAAAAGATCAATAATTTCACCAAACAACTTCTTAATCTTAGGAATCAGTGCTGTGATTACCTCAGTTATTGAAGCATTAACGCAGTGGAAAACAAAAACTAAGCATTTCATAAAAATGCAATGAGTAAACACAAAACTGTTAACCCACTAGAGCAGAGGTTCTCAACGTGGGGTACGCAGTAAAATTTTTTGGAGTACGCCGTGAGAGCTCAAAAGTCGCTAGATCTAATAACAAAGTCGCTAAGTTGGCATTATACTATAACTGTAATTTTATCTATCTATATAAGGGGTATGCCAGTTACATACACATTTCCAGGGGGTACGTGAACCATAAAAGGCTGAGAACCACTGCTGTAGAGCACACACTCGGATGCAGCAAGAAAACAATATATATATATCTTTTAAACATTTCCCTCAATGATTAAAAGAAGGCAGCAAAAAACAATAAAAATTTCAAATAGTTGTGTAAATTCAGTTAAGTATATTTGAAACCAACTATCTCGAAAGACGTGGTAGTCGGAAAAGGAGTAGTAAACGTTGGGGTGAGCAAGAAGCTCGTATACCAATTTTTCGAAGTTTTTATTTGGTTTCGATTGTCTTATAGGTCGATTACCTGATGTCTGTTTACCAATCCTGGGTAGCGTTGAAGCATCACAGAGCGCGCGATTGTGCCGAGTACAGGTCGGCACGAAAGACATCCATGGGGAATTAGTTCAAAGTGTGCTATATCCTCAAAATTCCAGCAAACACCCCATATTGCCTTTGTTTCGAATTGTCCCCTCTTTGATGTAGGAAATGCGGGCTGGCTTGGGTCGAGGCACCGCTTTTGGGTGTTCGGATTGTTGAAAAAGATTCATTTTTCCTTGCACGTTTCTTTATTAGGGCTGTTGATGACACTGGTAATACCGTAGGCTTGGTGATAAACGGAAAAAACTGAAGTGATGAAAATGGCCAGGAAAATGGTGCTTCACTTGCTTTGAAAGGCTGCACTCTTGAGCAAGTGTCTCAGTTTATCTTGGGAGCTAGGTAACAGATACTCGTGATGTGCGGCATGAGATAACGGGAGAATACGGATTGCTGTCGGAATTTTAAGAATCTATGGAGAGTGTGGAAAAATTGGGGTGTACACCCAATTCTGTTTTTACACAGATTTTTTTTTTTTTACACGATTCTGATTTAACACGATTTAGAAAAAAAAAATTCAATTCTCTTTTTACACGATTTTGATCTAACACGGTTCAAACGGCGTCTTTTTAAAAAAATTTCCATTTGAATTTAATTCCGAAAAAATATTCCTATTCAAGAAAAAATTCCTAGAATTTACATTTATAACAAAAATGCCACTTTTATGGTCACATTTTTCGAAGTAGTTTTAACTTTGAAAATGTACGATAGATACACATTTTGTGCACTAAAATCCCTAAAATAAAAACTACACTAACATAACTACATAAGATGTATTCTCTATTTTATGGAAAAATTGTACAAAACCTACTTCATTCGGAATAAAGTGGCAACATTGAGTTCCGGGAATTCCCTTCAATTTTATCTTTAATACATACGTAAGTCTTGGTCTCTCATTTCGTGTTTGAAGTTAGAAGTGTTTAGATGTTTAATAGAAGAAATCAAAAAAAAATTTGTTTTGTTTTTTGAAGTTTTGTGTGATTAATATAAATTTATTAAATTTTGCTGATAGGTAATTTACAATTTTTTCATCATCTGATTTATTAACTACAATTCAAATATTTTTCGTAAGCCGTACCTAGATGTCGAATAATTCAACTATACAAAAGCAGAAAAGGTATCTCTTTGGATACTAAGATCCAAATTTTAGATCGTCTTGCAACTGGAGAAGATTCAACATCCATAGGTAAATATTTTGGTTTAAACGAAGGTCCCGTAAGAAAAAACAAGAAAAATTAAGATGCTATTAGAAAATCTGTGCTTTCTGGAACAAAATTGAGCGCTAAGTCGTCATCGTACACGAGAGATATTTTAAAAGTGAAAATGGAAAAGGCACTAGTAATATGGCTAGAACATAACTCGCAAAAACGAATACCTCTAGACAGAAATACTATCAAACAGATGGCATTACGAATATATAAGCAGATACAAGAAATGGAAACAACCACATCAGCTCAATTAAACAAAAATTATGAATTTTCTGCAAATACAGGTTGGCTTGCAGAATTTATTCAAAGACACGCGTTTCACAATGTAAAGATAAAACGTGAAGTTGCATCTGCAGATGAGCCGGTTGCTAAAGAATTTTGTCCAAAATTGGCACAAATCATTGAAGATGGTGGATACGCTCCTGATCAAGTTTGGAATGCTGATAAAACTGGTCTTTTTTGGAAAAAAAAATGTCGGGTAGAACCTACGTAGCAAAATCATAAAAAACTGTTGGCTTTAAAGCAGCTAAGGATCGTGTGATTTTGGGATGGGTTGTGTTACCTCTGAGCGGCACTTTTTTGCACACCATGGGCTAAATGGCCAGGTCACATGGACCCCGAAGGCTCAGGGAAGGTTGGGGAAGGGGACCCACTGGAACAGCTGTTGGGAAACAGATGGTGGCCTCCCGTCAAGGCCATCCAGCGTGTTCTTTAACGTGCACAGGGTATGGCTCTCCACGGAGCCACGGCTTAACGTCCCATCCGACGGACGGCGGCCTTTCCAAGCCCATCGGTGTCCCCTACTGACCGAGGGCAGGGCGGGGAATTTTGCGGAGATAAATCTCAACGCTGACCCAGTTGGGACTCGAACCTGGGAACTAAGGATCGTGTGACCTTTCTATTTTGCAGCAACGCTTCAGGAGATCATATGTTAAAACTGCTGCTCATCAATCGATCCCTAAGACCACGGTCAATGAAAGGTATTGATTTCAATAAATTGCCAGTGTATTGGATGGCAAACAAAAAAGCCTGGGCTACAAAAGAAATTTTTAATGAATGGTTCCATAAACGTTTTGTACCAGAAGTTAAACACTATTTGAAGGGAAAAAAAAATCTCGAATTCAAAGTTCTAGTGATTATAGACAATGCACCTGGCAATCCTGTTTTGGAACACCCAAATGTGCAATTTTGTTTTCTGCCGCCTAATACGACATCCTTGATACAACCACTAGACCAGGGTATAATTGCCATATTTAAAACTTACTACGTAAGGCGAACATTCCAATACATTTTGAATAAACTAGATAAGGATAAAGTACTAACATGTGTGGAAGAAATTTTCTATTTTAGATTGTATCACGCATGCTGGATTGACGTTATCAGAATTAAAACCATGAAATTTAAACGCGTGCTGGAAAGCTATTTGACCAGAATGTGTAAAAAGCAAAGATCCTGTACCTCCAAAATACAACTGAATATCCTAATATCATCATTTTAGCACATGCAGTTGGTGGAGAAGGATTCGATGATTTATCGTTTGCAGATATTGATGAATTGCTGGTTGACAAAGCTCTTAGCGAAGATGAAATAATAGAAGTTGTCCTTGAGACTACTGATGAAAAAAGTGATGGTGATGGAGAGGTTCCACTCACTGCAGGTTTAATTAAAGAAGGGCTTTAAATGGCTAATAAATTGGAAAGTCATTTTCTTACCCATGATCCCATTGTCGAACGAGCTGAGCAGTTTAAACGTGAACTAAAGTCATGTATGGCGCGTTATCAAGAATTATACATAGACCTAGTCAAAGCAGGATTTCAAAGATTGATTACAGAGTTCGTTGTCAAAACTAATCAAACTTCAGAATGACTGGAAACAAGTGATAATTTGGTTCCCCATGCCACAGAGAGCATTTCACCATTGGAGTATGAACACGATGGCCAAAATGTTTCAAGCAATTAAAGTGATTTAATTCCAGTCTTACGCAAACGAATGCATCTATTGTCAGAAAGCGACAATGAACAAAATCTAGTTAATAAGCATATAAGTCATTTTTTGTACTTTTGTATTAGTGACATATTATTTTCTTTATGAAGGATAATTTACTTTATATATGTACATATAATTATCTTCATTTATAAGTTTATAAAATAAAAATGTGTTTAAATGAATAAAAATCAAATAAAGATTTTATATGATTTGTTTGAAAACAACTTATTATCTGTACTGGGTTTTCACGTCTGGAACCAATCTTCTATTTTTTCATATGCACTGTACTTTTTTTACACGGTTTTTTCGGGAGCCTATCTACCGTATAAAAACAGAATTGGGTGTGCACCTAAAGACTAAAGTTAGGCTATATGATAGTTTGGTTCTTTCTAAGATTAGTTATGGTAGCGAAACATGGACCCTTTGTAAGCAGGATAACAAGAAACTTGATTGCGGTGATTCTAGATGTTTGCGCAGTATCTTCGGTATTAGGTGGTTTAAATTTGTAATGCGTTGGTATGGCCAAGTTGCCGTATGCATAGCTACAGATTAGCAAACAGTATTATGAAAACAGCCTGAAGACCTAAGATGCGATGGGACCTTGCTAGAATTGGCCTAGATTGGCTGCAGCTCATGACAGACGTCTGGTAGGACCTCCGTAGCCCATGGCTGAATAAGGTGGGTGTGTGGGTAGATGTGCATGCATGCATGTAACAATTCACTTGATGAAATGGTAGTCGCGTGGATTAGCGAGGTTTGGGTTTGTTTTACCTCTGAACGGCACTCATTTAGCCCACGCAGTGGGCTAAATGACCAGGTTACAATATACCCAATTGGCTCAGGAGGTTTAAGGCGTCTCACTAGAACAGCTGTTGGGAGACAGATGGTAACCTCCCGTCAAGGCCATCCAGGGTGTTCTTTAACGTGAACAGGGTATGGCTCTCTCCCATATATGGGACCAAGGCTTAACGTCCCATCCGACGGACGGCGGCCTTTCCAAGCCCATCGGTGTTCTCTACTGACCGTGGGCAGGGCGGGGAGTTTTACGGAGATAAGTCTCAACGCTGACCCAGCTGGGACTCGAACCTGGGAACTGCAGATTACGAGCTTGGCGCGCTACCGACTGAGCCACCCCCGCCCCTAGGATTACAGAGTAATTTCCTGCACACTTTGATACGGCGGTTTGCTTGTTCAGTAGTCAATTTATTAGCAACACTTCGGCAACTTCTGGCTACCTTGCCGATGCATTGTATATGCCGCACTATAGTTACTTGTGAGTAACTAGGTTCGGATGAGAGTATGCGAGTGCTTGTCGATGGATCAGCTTCAACAATGTCGTACAGAACTTCGGCAACTTCTGGCTACCTTGCCGATGCATTGTATATGCCGCACTATAGTTACTTGTGAGTAACTAGGTTCGGATGAGAGTATGCGAGTGCTTGTCGATGGATCAGCTTCAACAATGTCGTACAGAATGCTGAGCGAGATCTTCCGATATTGGAAATGACTTTCTTTCGAGTCTCGTGTCACCACCACCTTTAACCTTCTTGAACCAAGCGTCAGCAGCAGGAAAGGAGACTGTCCCTCAACTTCCACTTCGCATATTTCTCGGGAATCTGCGGTAACTTTTAAAAAAATTTCCAGTAAAAATTGCATGAAGTTTAATACACCCAATTCTGTTTTTACACGGTAGATAGGTTCCAGAAAAAACCGTGCAAAAAATACAGTGCATATGAAAAAATAGAAGATTGATTCCAGGCATGAAAACCCGGTATAAATAATAAGTTGTTTTCAAACAAATCATATCAAAATCTTTAATTAAATCTTTATTTGATTTTTATTCGTTTAAACATTTTTTATTTTATAAACTTATAAAGATAATTTATATGTACATATATAAAGTAAATTATCCTTCATAAAGAAAATATGTCACTAATTCAAGAATACAAAAGTGCAAAAAAATAATGGCTTACATATGCGTATGAACTAGATTTTATTCGTTGTCACTTTCTGACAATAGACGTTTGCGTAAGACTGGAATTAAAACACTTTCATCGCTTGAAATATTTTGGCTGTCGTGTTCATAGTCCAATGGTGAAATGCTCTTGTGTTCATACTACAATGGTGTATCTATAGTACATTTTCAAAGTTAAAACTACTTCGAAAAATGTGACCAGAAAGCGGCATCTTTGTTATAAATGTAAATTCTAGTAATTTGTTCCTGAATAGGAATATTTTTTCAGAATTAAATTCAAATGGAGTTTTTAAAAAGGCGTCGTGTGAATTGTGTTAGATCCAAATGAATTGTGTAAAAAGAGAATTGGAATTTTTTTCTAAACCGTATTAAATCAAAATCATGTAAAAAAGAATTGGGTGTACTTACACATTTTCAACGTTTCGAACGATGGAACCAAGACTCCGATACTTGTAACAGTTTTGGACTGATGCGGTGGACTTTATATTTTCCCTTAGTACTAAGTTCAGAGGTATGCAAATGCAACACAGTGATGTGTCACCGTACACATTTCGCATGGCGAAAAACGGAGACTTATTAATTGCCCTAGTAAAAAGCACTTTTAACACACATTAAAAATGTCTAATCTCTGTACAGTGTTTGATAAAAATAAATATCCCTCAAGCAGCTGCTTGCCAGAGATCTGCTGGAGCCTGTTAGTTCAATACGCCATAGTAGGTCTGTGAGGATGGCGGGGCCTCAGCAGAAAAGCACAAACATCCATGCCTTACCTGGGAATCGAACCCAGATCCCTTTGATCAATTGAATATTTTTGCTTATACCTAGTTACTGCTCATTAATTTACGAATTTTTCATTTAATCGACAGAATATAAGTAACCTTTAACTCTTACCATGAAGTTTTTGATTACTTTCAGGAGAATTCTGACCAGTGTTGCAGAACGTGCTTCCGTCATTGCTTGGAAGTTTAAATGTACATAAAAGTTTAAAAATTATGTATTCAATGTTCAAGGCCTCGCTTCCTCTTGCCTGCCGAAATGTGCAATTTGCTTCAGCACATATTGGGGGGAGGTCTGTGCTTATTATCGTATCGCTTTGATAGCTGTTAGCGACATAATAGCTTACAAAACTGGGGCCCAGATTAAAATTTTAAAGCCATTACTCTTGCATTAGTGAGTTACCTAAGATGTAGCTCTGAGTCGTAAAACCCTTTACGTGATATCGCTTATATCTCTCTCTTCGCAACAAAACCTCAATTATTTATCAGCATAAATATTTAGTGTTGTTATATATGTATAACTGCATATCACTCTCGTTCAGTTAGTTGTACACCGCTCAACGTAATTAATGGCTACTAACAGTGGTTATTCTGGCAGTTTTCCTATTAATATGAAAGATACGCACAACGTGTATTGCATATTAAGAGTACAATAGAAATCCACGTATTACTTTGTTCCAAAAATTTGAAGTGCCATAGTAGAACAAAGAAAACACGGACAAACTACAGACATTCAAAGTAAGCAAATATTCTTCAACCGAATTCTAAATCAGCCTTTTAAACATGCTGAAATTTAATTGCTATAAAATTATACAAAATTTAAATACATAAAATGATTCTAATTACTCCCTATTGAATAACAACCTTTGGTTTTAGTTAAGTGGCCGTGTGGTTAGCGCGCTTGGCTACTGATCTAAGGGACCTGGGTTCGAGCCCCGGATAAAGCATGGATGATTGTGATTCAAAATTTGTTTTCCAAAACGGTAGGCTGAGGTAATCAGTAATTCCATATCTAATCAAACCTATAAACATTATCTTCAGTTCTTGTTCAAATCTTGGCACAAATACCCTCACCCCCTCCTCAAGCAGCTGCTTGCCACAGAGGTCTCAGAGGAGCTTGTCAGTTTATAATGCCATAGGTCTGTGAGAGAGGCGGTAACATAATTTAGGAATGTCAATTTCTAAAATGAAATTCTCGAAAATAAAGTGTCCCTTTTTATTTCGCAGCTCCAGTACGAATTCTGCCTGCATTGACAAGTTTGCCTTGTTGAGAGTCCCAACTCAAGGTATTTATTAATATCATTATCTAGAAATAATTTACGATTCAAATTATGATGATGACTTAACTGAAAGCAATGTTTAAAGCCACCCCCTATTTTTAATGGTTGCCTTGGAGTTGTCCGCATTTATGCGTATGCGTGGCTGAAACTATGTTAACTTTGGCTTCCCCAAGCATTCGTTGTGAGAAGCGCAATGGGAAAGGCGCGGGATTTTAATGCATTTGACAGAGGGCAGATCGCAGGTGCCCGACGGGGACACTCGATCTCCGAAATTGTCAACGAACTGGATTTTCTCGTAGGACAGTTACAAGAGTGCTCCGGGAATATGAAAATTCCGACAAAATAACAAGCACCCGGACAAACTGCAATGGACAACCTGCCTTGAATGATCATGGGCTTCGCCGTCTGGCCCGCACCGTATGGACCGATTGTGGCCAGACATTATCTGAAATCACCTCCCATCTGAACGCGAGTTCCAGCCGGGAAGTCAATGCACGCACGGACCATGCAACACTCACTTCATTGTCTCGCTTTAAGAGCCGCCAACCTACGAGAGTATCACTACTAACGGAACGACACCCGGCTCAACGCCTTGCTTGGGCTAAAGAACATCGAAACTGGACCATCAAAAATTGGTAACGGATAGCCTGGAGTGATGTATCCCAACTTAAACTTCATCACGCCGATGGGTGACTGAGAGTATGGCGCCAACCCAATGAAGCCATGGATCTTGCATGTCAGATCGGAACAGTACAAGCTGGTGGTGGCTCAGTGATGGTGTTTTATATATATATATAGTTATATAGTAACTCTATAGGGTTCAGACCTAAACCATATAGAGCATCTTCGAGATGAGATAAAGGGCTGTTTGCAGCGAGACTGCCTCCGTCCAATTTGCAGCAATTGCGTGACACAATCATTTCCGCAATGCGGTAAAACATTCCTGCAAAATGCATCCAGCATTTGCAAGTCCCAATCCCAACGAATTCGGGCTGCTCTGAAGACCAAAGGAGCCGCACTAAAGGACTGAAGCCGCACTGAAGACCTAAAGGAGACGCACTACGCTACTAAGTAGGTGTATCTAATAAACTGGAATCTCAGTATAAATGCTAACATTTTTGCTGAATTATTTATTAAAATGAATGGAAGAAATAAAAAAAAACATGAAACAATTACATTTTTTTTATGAATGATACGGTGCAGAACAAATTTTTTAAAGAGCAATTTTGCATACTATTCCTTTGCATTGATCTTTAATGAAGGGCTCAGAAGAGTAACGTGTTGGAGGCTACGATGAGCACATTAAGCTGTACGAATTTCATAGGGAATAACGCAAATGTTGCAGGGTTGGGTTGTTTTACCTCTGAGCGGCACTTTTTTTGCACACCATGGGCTAAATGACCAGGTCACATGGACCCCAAAGGCTCAGAAAAGGTTGGGGGAGGGGACCCACTGGAACAGCTGTTGACAGATGGTAACCTCCCGTCAAGGCCATCCAGCGTGTTCTTTGAAGTGAACAGGGTATGTCTCTCCCATACACGGGGCCAAGGTTTAAGGCCCCATCCGACGGATGGCGGCCTTTCCAAGCCCATCGGTGTCCCCAACTGACCGTGGGCAGGGCGGGGAGTTTTGCGGAGATAAGTCTGAACGCTGGCCCAACTGGGACGCGAACCTGGGAACTGCAGATTACGAGCCTGACGCGCTACCGACTGAGCCAACCCCGCCCCAAATGTTGCGGGGGAAATTCGTAATGTTTATGGAGAAGATGCTTTTAACACGAGGAAGTATCTCAGGTGGTTCGCGTAACACAGATCTGGTAATTAGTCTAGTTGATGATGTGTTGTCCAGCCGACCTTGTTGGAATTCGTTAGAGACCTGCTAAAAGTTACAGTTGAGGAACTTGCTCAACAATTCAGTTAGACCCATTTCACCATTCATTTTGGCCTAAAACGACTGAGAAAAATGGCAAAACTTAAAAATGGTTTCTGCCAGATATTGTTTCCAGCAATCCAGCAAATCTACGACAATGTGTAGACATTACACTTCATTGCATTTTTGTCAAATTCAATCACACTTTTTGGATTGAATTTATAACGCTCTTTACCACAACATTAAACGTCGTCGACAGAGTAGTCCCAGAATTCGATCACATTACCGCCAAGAGGAGGATGAAGGTTTTGCAACTTTTATTCTGTGGTGGATAAGTAGAGTTAAGTCCATTTTGAACCGATGAATCTGAATGAAACAATCATAGCTAATGACTACTGCCGGTAAATCAAATGTTTCAGCGCTGCTTTGCAGGATAATGACTGCCAAAAACATGAACTTAATTGTGTAAAGAATAGCATATTCACCAGACTTCGCCCCATCCCATTACCATTTATTCCAAAGTTATAAAATCATTTTGATAGAAAAAAAAATGTTGCAAGTTTGGAGCTGTCAAAACAGAACTCACCACCTCTGTGATTCAAAACATGAAAATTTTTATAAACGCAGAATAGAAAATACTCTCGAAAGGTGCAAAAGACGATAAAAACGAAGAAAAACATTTTTGATTTAAAGTTTAATCAAAATGGAATTGTGCAGTCATTTCGAAACAAATTGTAAAAAGGGGACATTACTTATAGAACAACGTAATTAATCTCATATACATGGGTAGCACTGCAAAAATTTCATCAATTCTTAATTTCACACATTTTTTTAGGAGGGAAGTTGGGTCAGAATCACGCAGACAGATGCCGGTGATATCCTTACCAAGTCCGGAGGCAAAAGATGGCATGAAGCATCACATATGCAATGCACAGACAGGTAGGGGAGAAAGGTGAACCTTTTCCATCCACCCTCACGAGGACACTCCACGCCCAGAGAACGTCTTTCACGTGTCTGCAGAGCACTGCCTGTCGCGAACAAACAGCGGCAAGGCATTTGTTACCGCTGTCAACGACGGTGGGCGGAATAAGGCCATGATAGATGACACGTCGTGCAGCACCAAGATTAGGAGCAGATGATGAAAAATGTACATTCGCCTCAGCACCTTAGAAATGTGATTACACAATGAAATCTTACTGCAATAGGGGAAGTTAAAATGGTGGCTTTCTCACTGTTTCCTATCATCAGAATTAAAAGGCTTTTCCACCAAAAGCTCACTCGGATCACGATAATGTTAACCCTGAAAGACTGCAAACAGGGCAAAATTTCTAAGAGTTCGTAAGCAACTTGAAAGTCAATAAACTGATGAACAGTATAAGGCGTGTTTGTCTGGTGCAGACAATTTTAGCTTCAACTTATATTTACGATCTACATCTCGAACAGCACGATCTACATCTAGAAACACGCCTTTTAGGGAAAAAATATTTACCAAAAAAATGTATAATAGACATCATTATCGTATTCACTTAAGTGCCATTGAATTAGGGATAGCAACGGCCAACCAAATCCATCACTCCAGGTTATCCGTTGCCAATTTTCTCCAGTTTCGATGTTCTTTAGCCTAGGTAAGGCGTTGAGCCCGATGTCGAACCGTTAGAAGTGGGACTTTCATAGGCGGCGGCTCCCGAAGCCGAGACGACGAAGTGAGCGTTGCACGGTCCTTTGCAGCTTGTCCGGGTGCTTGTTTTTTTTGCCGGAATTTTCATATTTCCGGAGCACTCTTGAAACTGTCGTACGAGAAAATCCAAGTTCGTTGACAATTTCGGAGATAGAGTGTCCCATCCGTCGGGCACCTATGATCTGCCCTCTGTCAAATGCATCTAACTCTCGCGCCTTTCCCATTACGCTTCTCACGACGAATGCTTGGGGAAGCCAAAGCTGACAGCTATATATCACCAGAGTTTCAGCCACGCATGCGCGCAAATGCGGGACTTTCGGCACTGAATTTGGATAACGTCCCTAATTCAATGTCACTTCAGTGTAATAGGCGTATTTCCAGGCGGACACGTGTGACGTCATCGGTGCAGAAATTGATGTTTCCTCGTGGTTCCGCGCTACTTGAGCATTCGGTCTCAAATTTCGTGGGGTGGTCCCATTTAGCTCTAACCCTGTTGAGGCAACAGATCGGGTTCCTTGCTGCCGTGAGTCGGGAGTGATCCATCGAAAAGCGTCCGAGATTTCTAGTAGTATGAGTAGAAACTGTGAATGAAGTTATCTATAGATCTATGTTTAGCGCCAAAATTTTGACTGGAATGGTGGAAAGCTTAGAATGAAAATCACGTGTGTTGTGTTGGGAAATTGAAAATCACGTGTTGGGAAATCTCAATGGGAAGAGTTATCAATGCGTTTCGCGCCAACTGTTGGAGTGGGTTTAACTATAGCCTTATTATAATTATATAATAGACGTAATTTCGGCGGACGGATGGACAGACACTTGTTTCTTGTGCATCCGCGGTGTAATGTCATCGATGGCAGAAATTTTCGGTTCCCTCTGATTACGCGGTACTTGGGCGATTAATCTCAGATTTGATGTGGTACACTTAATTCTAGCTACGTTGGCTTAAAAAATCGGTTCCTAGCTGCCGTGGGTTCTCATATAACTTATATAAATGACTGTGTCTCACTGTTTTAGATATAGTCACCCGTTCCACCACATAGTCGACAGGGAATTTCATGTGTCACAAAGCTACAGATAATACGATTAATGACAAGACCCACATGTTCCGCAATAATGCACTACATCTATTGATATAAAATAATGTTAACGATAATAGGGTATAAATGAACCATTTCTGACTGAGGGCAAGGTGTGGGTTTAGCGGAAATAAATCTCAACTGTAGCCCTGGACGGATTCCAACATTTCACTGTCATTCAAATTTGTATTGTACAAATGCTCCCATATCCCCCATACATATTATTTAAAAAAAAAAAACTATATTTGGATGGATGTGTAACTGAAACAATTCGGCACATGGTCTGCACAAAACAACATTCACGAGGATCGTGCGTAGTGGGTTCAGAAGGTATAAGCAGAAGCTTCGCAATTCATACTAAGGAAAGAATCTGGCAACAGTTTTTCTCATTAAATCCCGAAGACGTATATTAACAGCGGCCTTAGGTTTTAACTTTTGAGCGACACTTTTTTTGCACAATTAAATGACCAAGTCACAAGGACCCCAATCTTTATCATGCATGGGTGTTGAAACAAATATTTAACACAAGTTCTATGCAGCCATCCCATGGCCGAGTGGTTAGCACGCTTGGCTACTGATCTAAGGGACCTGGGTTCGAGCCCCGGGGGTAAGGCATGGCTGTTTGTGTCGTTTTTCTGCTGAGGTCCTGCCATCCTCACAGACCTTCTACTATGGCATATAAACTGACAGGCTTCTGTCAGACCTCTGTGGCAAGCAGCTGCTTGAGGGGGTATTTATTTATTTTTTTTTATTCTATGCAGTTTGACAACGGCACTTTTCAAAAGGACAGAAAATAACTTTCGATGATTCCGCGTTTCGGAATGAAAAAGCCTGCAAAGATTTTGGATTTTAGGAGCAACTATCAAGTCAGTATACTGATCGTCGTATACGAAACCTTGTGCATTGCTAGAGATATATTTAAGTGCTTAAAGAAAACGGAAATAAATTAAAAAAAAAAGGTTCCCGACAACATACGAGAAAAAATTAAGACAGTATAAAATGGTTTGGCGTTATCAAAAACCTCGTGAAATTTCAGTAAATGACCAAATATAAAAAAAAAAACTTCTTGAATAGGTTTTGGTTCTTCATATTTAATTTTTTTGCTTGGACATTGCTTATAAAAAGTGCAATGAGTATCACAAATGGTAAAAAAGGTTTCGTATGATAACATAAATTCCTATCAGAGTTTGGAAAAAAAATTCATCCTGTTTTTGCAAAGACGAAACACAACAAAAAAACAAATCTATTGAAAGAAATATCGACAACCAAGTAAGAGAATCTGCTCTGGATATCTTCTGGAAACGATCAGAGTTCTTTAGACATCATCGTGATTGCATCCTGTAATAAAACAATCCACTACTTCCATTCTCCATGTATACAATCCTTCTCCTCATGTTTAAATGATTTCCGAGGTGTAATTGTAAAACATCAGGGGTTTGAAATCAACCCCTGATGTTTAACCGCTGTTCCTTCATTTCCAACCTAATTGTGGCTGCCGTATGTGTTCTGTAGTGTTTATCGCTTCCCCTTTGATTACACTGATCTGCTAAAAAAAAAATTCCCTCCCTTCCAGAATTTTTGCTTTTTTTTTTTATGTTTTTCTGGGTGCTGAATCCGAATCTGACAGCCGATTTGTTCTATCACCTAGTTTTCTTGACATATGGGTTTAATTAAAAAAAACATTTTTCACTCAGATAAAATAAACATATTTTACCAAATATTTATTTACATTATAAAAAGTTAACTGACACTAATAAATCCTGCTCATGTAAATATTTACACAAAAAATTTTGTTGTCTTCTGTCGTTTATATTTTATATCTGGAGTCTCTCGCTGCAAGGTCAACATTAGTCCGCCAACATAATCTCGTTCCATTTACCGCTATAGATTTTTTTTTTTTTCATTTCGGATATGTCTTGATGGAACCTTTCTCCATACTCATCAGAGACTGCTGTTATCAATTGTGGGGAAAATTCGGTAGTGAATGTAAGAAATGCAGCTTTAGCGACACATTACATCCTAATACTCTATATGCCCCCCACATAAATAAATAAAAATAAATACCCCCTCAAGCAGCTGCTTGCCACAGAGGTCTGACAGGAGCCTGTCAGTTTATATGCCACAGTAGATAGTGCCTGATATAAATATCTGTATGCCAGATTCGGATTCAGCATCCTCAAACCTATAAAGCACACTCATTTTTTTTTTTTTCGAGGGAGGATTTGCATGGAGACAAGTGTTATTTTTGTTTTTCCTCTTTCGCAGCTGCTTTATGGCCATCATTCTTTATATCTATGAACTTTTATTCTTTATTTATATCTATTATCTATGAACTTTAATTACTAAGAGGGTTCTTCTGAATGCTTTTGGAGACAAACTCTGGGTTGCATTGTTTGTTGTTGAAAGAAAATTTAAAATATGCATTATATTTTATCACGATGAAAATAAAAAAAAGGAAACAGTGACTTATTAATAAGCAAAAACTTACGAGAAATTTTCATAAGCCGGAAGTTGTGACCGGCCCAAATGTGACCGGCCCACCGGGATATTGCCCGGTTTCCCGACGATTCAATCCGCCCCTGGTGATGTGAGCAGAAAAGTAATAAAAAAAATACCCCCTCAAGCAGCTGTTTGCCACAGAAGTCTGACAGGAGCCTGTCAGTTTATATGCTAGCGTAAAGCAGAAAGATAAGGGCTCAATTTAATAAAAATGTCTAAAAAAAGCCATAGCTCTCCCAACTGTATCTTCTCTTTTTAAAGACCAACAGTTAACTAAAGACCTGATAGGAAAGAGGAATCCCTTGACTAAACTCTGGATCTAAGGATATAATGAGTGCTTCACATCCTTTGGTATGTGAATTCGTAGTCTATTTTTTTCCGAAAACAGGAGCACTTTTTCATTTAATAAAAAATATATTACAATTTACTTTCTTGTTTTCCAAGGAACATACAGATACTTGTACATTGGTTACCAAACTAGTAAGCTGCATAAAATATTCGGAACCTACTGGATTAGAGGAGTATGCGATAAAAACGGATTAGAGTAAAAATTACGATAAAAAGCAAAAGTGAGAAACAGCTGTAAATTATCCAATTGTGAAAAAATTGTGGATCCTTTTTCCCTTCCAGTGAGAACAGACTGAAATCTGATTGATACATTTGCCAAAGTCGAAGCTCTATAACTTTTAAAATAAGCTTTTTTTTTTGGTTTTGAAAAATGTGATAGCAGATAAAGATTGGAATAAAATATATCAATATCCCGTTTTTCAAAAATATTCGTTCAGTATTTAATGAGTTATGGAAGCTTGAATATTTAACAATAACAATGCCAGTTACAAAAACTGACTTCATAAGTTAATTAAAACTTAGTAGTAAGTAATGTATCAAAGTGTTTAATAAATTAAGTGTGCATTTTAGAAGTTCATGTAAAGAATTAAACACTATTCATCAGTTTTGGATAAGTTACTTAAGACTGGCACTGTTGTTTTTAAATATTGAAACTTCCATCAATAACGAACAGATATTGTTGAAAATTGATATATTAATATATTTCATTGAGATCTTTATCTGCTATTACATTTTTCAAAACTAAAAACTTATTTCAGAAGTTACAGAGCTTCGACGTTAGCTTCTCATTGACATAATACATGGTTTTTCCTTAATTCATGAAAATCAGTGTATATATGTATAGGCCTTAGCAACTGCAGTCTTTAGTAACAAAGGTGAAAACTGTATCGACTATTGTTGACACCGTGTTTAAATATTAAAAGTCCATTTCCAATCAGTTGAATCAGAATATCAGTTCGACTGTCATCTTCATGTCACGGATGTTAAACTGCATTCCTTGACAGGACTAGCTAGTCAATGAAAGGAGAAATCTGAGTACGAGAAACAGGCCGAACAATGGCTACTGTGTCTCCAAGTTAGAGTGTTCCGGGTGTCGCTTGTCTTACCCCTCATTCCAGCTGACATTAATTGCTTTTTCTTTATTGTCAACAGCTGCCGACCGAAATGAAAGCGTTAGTCGGGCTGTCATGATCCCCCAAGCAGCTGGCGCCTCTTCTCTAGCAGCTAATCAGCGCAGAGCGGTGCGCACAGTTGCTATAGCAACGAGCCAAACAGGCAACGAAACACAGGGGTGCAATCAATAAATTTCCAAGTTGAATATGCAAGAGGAAAATGAGACGGTAATTTACATGAAAGGATTGTGTCTTTCTTCGTATTAATCCCCGTATCGTGCACTCAATAAAAAACGCTTTCCATGCAAAAGGAAAGAATGTGACGTTTGCTCTCCGCAAGTGTAAAGGAATTCGAGCTACGGAAAAATGTACAAATGCGCACTACGAAGATATGACATTTCCTATGCCGATGAATAAGTGATGAGGATAAAAAAAAATAAGGAATAAAAGTTTATTATAGGGCATCGTACATGCGATTACGATTAGCATTTCGGTTTATGGGAGTCGGGGGGGGGGGGGGATTTTTCATCGAGCTATATTTTCTTTGCAGAAAACAGATGACTTCTTAACGCCTGTGAATGTCCAGATATCAGTGCAATATAATTAAAAGCCAAGAGACTACTATAATTGAGAACAATCAGTGCAGTAAGTGCAATAAAATTCCATTTCATTGTTCCCACTCCAAACAACGCCTTCCGTTTTACTAGTCTTCTCTTCCGCCTCATCTGCGAGCCTTCGAGCACAAAGACTAATTTTTACGACCTTCAATTTAGAGGTCCTCCCCCACCTACTTTGGATTCGGTGCTGCAGACTCATGTGTTAAGTAAGCATCTGCATACTGTTCCTCCGTCCAAGCTGCTACGAGGTAAGAGTAAGTTTGTGGACGATCGTTTGTTTTTCTGCAAAAACTGTTTGTAGCTGTGGATATAAAAGGAATTTTGACATAGAAAAATGAATTGCTATTCGTGTGAAAATGAAATCCTCGGAATCTCCGACTGTGTTGAATGCTGTAGTTGTGGAAATAATTTCCATTTCTATTGTCTCAATCTAAAGGAGTCAAACTTCCGAACAATATCACAGGATCGAAAAAAAGAAACTGAAATGTAAATCGTGTAACAATGGAAAGGGAAATGTTGAGACCTCAACCCAGGAAAGAGCTGGAAATGACGAGGGAGGCGACTTGAGAATCAATGCAGATACAAAGAAGTTTTTCGAGGATATGGTGAAGTAACAGTTCCGCATTTTTAGAGCTGAAATTATGGCAACGAATGAAAATTTTCGCAAGGAGATTATGCAAGAAATTGAGGAATTTAATAAAAGTGTTTCCTTTTGTTCCAATAAGCTGGATGAACATATAAAAATGCTCAAGGAAATTACTAAGCAAATTTCTGAAGTACAGTGTCAGACCAAAAAATTAGGAGAGTCGACTTCAGTATTCGAAAGAGAGGTTTTTGAATTGAAATGGAAGTTAAATGAAATGCAGCAATATAGCAGAAACAGGAACATAGAATTGGTTGGTTTTCCTGAGAGAGGGCAGGAAAATATTATGGAAATTGTTGAAAAATTTGCTCAGAAACTGAAAATTGAGAGAAAACATCTGGATGTGGAGGCTGCTCACAGGGTGCCAGTTTCAAATAAAAATAAGATAAAACCTATCATCGTACAATTTGTATCAAGGAAGACTAAAGATCTTTGGATTAGGGCCTGGAAACAAAAAAAGCTAACCGCGAAAGAAATTGATGTTCGATGTGAAGATGGAATAATTTATATTAATGATCACTTAACACAAGAAAACCAACAGGTATTATTTAAGGCAAAGGAAAAACAGCGCGAGTTGGACTACAAGTACGTTTGGGTCAGAGACTCTAAGATCTTTATGCGAAAAGAAGAAGGTTCGGGTTCGGTTAGAATCATGAACTTTCAGGATCTCGATAAACTGAGAAAGTTAAGTTTCTATGAGTGAAATATTTAATTATTGGGAAATGCATATAAAATGGCTGCTTTTTTGTCGTATGACATACAGAATGGATGTCACTGCTTTTGATGATGTTCGGAGTATTACAGATGATGATGAAATTAAAGAATTGTATATGATAAATGATTATTATTCCAATGTTATTGAAATTGATAAAAAATGTTTATGATAAAAATTATTTTTGTTGGGACTGTGGAATAAATATTATACAAGGAAATAAAAGAAGTCTGAGAAAAATTTTGATCATTTTGTGGTATTCTTAAATTTAAATGAATTAAAACCAGAAATTATAGTACTTACTGAGATTTGGGTAAGAGAAGAGGAAATAGCCTTATATAAAATAGATGGATATAAAGAATACTGTAAATGTAGGGAGAAAAAAAGGTCAGGAGGAGTAATTGTTTACATTAAAGAAGGATGGGTAGTGAACCAGATTTTTTCTGATTTTAAAACTGCTGACTTAGTGGAATTGCATATAAAAGCATTCAATTGCGAACTTGGCCTTGTTGCAATCTATAGAGCGCATGAATTCAGTAAATTAGAATTTATCGATGAATTCGCAACATGGCTGAACTGTGTTAAACGAAATAGTATGATAATGACAGATTTTAATTTGGATTTATTATCTGATGATCCACACAAAATAAATTTTTTACAAATGATAAATTCAAATGGTTTCTATTCTTGTCATGCTTCTATTACTAGGGTAAGTAGTAAAACCTGCCTAGATCATATTTACATTAGAAATTTTAAATTAGATACTGTAACTACATATATTGTAAAAATGACACCTCGGATCATTTTTTTGTTGGAAGTAATATAAAGTGTGGTTTTTATAGAGATGGTTCTATAGAAAAGCTTTCTACAAATTTTACTAAGATTCAATATACTAAATTGAAAAAGTTATTGTCAAAAAAATCATGGGATCATGTCGAGCGAGAGACAGGTAAATGCGAATTTAACATTTGATGCATTTCTAAGGGAATAACTCTATTAATCAAAGATGCGCAGATTAAGTACTCTAAAAAGAAAATTAAAAAACTCAAACTATGGATAACAGAAGCTATTATTAATTCAATCAATTTTAAAAGAAATTCATATAAAAGATCTAAATCCAAAAACTTGGATGAAAATGAATACTATAAAAGATATAAAAATATGTTAACTAATGTTATTAGGGAAGCTAAAAATGATTATTATAAAAATATTTTTATAAAAAATGGAAATAATGCTAGAAAAAGTTGGGAAACTATCAATGAAATGTGTGACGGAAGAAAAGTAAAGGGCAATTCTCCTCAAATTATCACGGATAGAAATCATTTACTTCAGTTTGATGAAAGGCCGCAGGAATTTGTTAATAAATTTAACAATTATTTTACTGGGGTAATTTCTTCATTATGTAAACAAAATCTACATAATGAAACCAAAATAGAAGTGATAATAAGTTATTTAAAATGTAAAATGCCTAATTCTATTTTTTTCCCTTATATACCAGAACAAGAAATTTTTGATACTATCAAGGAACAAAAGGATGGAAAAATCACCTGGTTTGGACGAAATTACAGTTACCACTATTAAAAATATTTTTCCGGAAATTAGAACTATATTATGTAAACTTTTCTTTTCTAGAAGGCGTTTCCTGAAATTTTAAAAACTGCCTTAATTATTCCAGTGTTTAAAAATGGTGATACTAAGGCAATTGAAAATTACAGACCGATTTCGCTTCTATCAACCTTTTCCAAGATTCTGGAAAAAATTGTTAAAAAAAATTGTTAACTTTTGGGATATGCACAATTTATTTGGCTCCAAACCAATTTGGATTTCGAAAAGGTTTGAATACTCAAACTGCGATTTTAGAAATGATTACGCAAATTTACAGAAATTTAAATCAAAATGTTAAAACAGTTATTTTTTTGGATTTGAAAAAAGCTTTTGATTCAGTGAATCATGATATATTACTAGAAAAGTTAAAAACCAGTGGTGTTAGGGGAAATTTGCTTTCATGGATTAGGAGCTATTTAATGAATAGGAAGCAAAAAGTAAAAATTGAAAAATATTTTAGTGAAGAAAAAAATGTGCAAGTTGGTGTCCCTCAGGGTTCTGTTTTGGGACCTTTATTTTTTTTTACTTTATATAAATGACTTCTGTACATTGCATTTGAATGGTAAAATAATTTCATTTGCAGATGATGCTGCACTAATATATTCTGGAGAGGAAAAGCAAATTTTAGAGAATATAAATAGCGACTGGATAGAAATAAGAACGTGGATAAAAATTTAATAAACTCTTTTTAAATACAAAGACGACGAAATATATTTTCATTAGACCGAGAGAAAATGAGATTGATTTTTTTTCGTGACAGGGTCATTTTCCACTCTGAAGTTTGTGCTGGAAAAAATTGCAATTGTGACAAAATTGAGGGTTGAATGCTATAAATATTTCAGTATTTTTATGACAGAAAGTTGTCCTGGAAAATACAAATATCTGATGTTGTTAAAAAGATAAATTTAAGGTATAATGCAGTTATTTATATTCGTAAATTTATCTTTATTGAAAATTATTTACTTTTCTTGGATTAAATCTTATTTGCTCTATGGTTTATTATCGTGGGGTGGAGTCTATTTGACAACAATCAAACCGTTACACTATGTGCAGAATCATATAATTAGATGCATGATGAAACTAAGAAAATTTGAAAGCGTTGCAGCAAATGTATACAATGAATTAGGTATTTTACAAATAAGGAAATTATAATATGTATTTCAGGCACTGAAATACATAAGGATGAATTTTAATGTTCAGACTTTAAGGACATTTGAAAAGAATACTCGACTGTCAAAAAACCTTTTCTTACTTGATTTAAAAGCGAACAAAACTATTGTTGAAAAACATTATGTTTATTTGGCGCCAAAGTTTTTTAACTGCTTACAAGAGTATATCAAAGGAATAAGAAATGATAACTTTTTCTATAAGGAATTAAGAAAATGGATTTTGAATGTGGTAAATATTGAGACTATGTTTTAGAACTAAAAGAGATTTAAATGTAATATAATTTCATTTGATGCTGAGTTGCCCTTAAGGTGCTCAACTGAACCACTTACTAACGCACAGTTCAATATGGATTTTTTATATTTTTTTTTCTGCTTTCTACCCAGTCAAGTTTCTTTAATTTTTTATTTCATTTATTCTTAATGATAATTTTCAAATTTATAAATTGGTTAAATATTTACTTAGATTTTTTGATCAAGCTAGCAAAATGTGAGGAAATGTGAAACTGAAGCATGTTGCCTTTTCATTTTATTACAACATAACTGTTAAATTTCTTCCACAAGCGAGTTTTTACTCTCGTGGAAGACTCAACATTTTTTTCTCAGACTTTTACTGAAAAATGTAGGTAAAATTATAAAACACTAATGAAATATAATATTAAAATTTTCCATATATGTATATGGTATGAATAAATATATGATTTTTATTGGACAAACTACGTATAAAGAAGAATATATATTAGAAAATGTTATACTTTAAATTTAGTAGAGAATCATATCAAAGAGGAAAAAAAAATCTTTTGATATTAATTAATTGCCCTCAAATATTTTTTGAAGGACTCTTTAGCTCATTAAAAAAAAAGCTGAAATTTCTAAATTTGTCATCTTCTGCACATATTAAACCTTTTATTTATTTTAGAGATGTTAAAAACCTTTTTTCGGATTGGATAAGTATTAATGAAATATTGCGATTAGCATTTTCTGACCCTCTTAATAGATTTAATACCATCTAAAACAGGGGTGTCAAACTCAAATCTTGTAAAGTGCCAATTTTTCTTTAAAAGTATATCAGCGGGCCGGGATTCAATTAAACACTAATTTTATGAAAAAAAAAAAAAATTTTATTTAAATCTTAAGTATACATCGAAATTAAAATGGAATTAATCATAACGGTTAAAAAACAGCGCATTATTTCGAAGATCCAGATACTTGACATCTTTTCAGCTTCTTTTCTGTAACCTGTACCTGTGTTCAATGTATAGGAAAACTATTCATGAAATTCGAGTATTATTGAGGTCGCGGGCCGCATCTAAATGCCCCGGGGACCGCTCATGATCCGTGGGCCGTATCTTTGACATGCCTGGTCTAAAAGGTGGAAAATTGAAAAGTTAGAAAATGCCGAAACATACCCAATATTGCAAAAGATCTACTTTACCCGAAATGTGAAATTTTGGTAATAGAATATGGCGGTTAAGAGATTTACACTGGCAGCAATAACTTTCTTATTTTCTGGGGGAAAGGTGTGTGTAGTGAATTCTTCAGGTGGTGGGCCCCCGAACTTCTTTTATTTTTTTTTCTCCGATAATTTTAGGTCAATCCACAGATTCGCGGGTTGTTGTAACTGTGCTTCGATGTAAGAAGCTCATTAAAAACACTCATTATGTAGAGGACAACACACCATTTATTATATACCAATTACACCCACGCCAAAGGTTTGCGCGAAACGTTATGTCCATTGATTACTTCGTTCACAGCTTTCCGCACGTACTATTCCATTCACAGGGTTGGCGACGGCAGCACTGCCAGAAATTTCGGACACTTTTTGAAGGATCACTCCCAACCGATGGCAGCTAGAAATCCGATCTGTTAAAGGTCAGATCACAAAATTTGTTAGATGCAATACACTTCTGCCACCGTCAAACACGTGCAAGCTATGCCGTTTATAACAAAAAAATCCGAGTTCCTGGAAACAATGAATTCTTCGAAAGCGTTTTTAACTGCTGTCTCCATGCTGAATATTTTCCGATCAAGAAGTGATCTAGATGCTCTAAAGAAGTGGTAGTCAGTTGACGATTGGTATTGTGAATAAGCTTGTGTGAGCAAGGGTCTCATACTATAACTGATGAAGTTTCCGGACAGATCATGGAGCAGTAGGAAGCCACGTCTATTGGCCAATGCAAGCTGCTTCTTGTATAACTTGTCATGCATTTCTTTGAGTTCTGCACAATATTTCTTTGCATTTATTGTTTCGCCCTGTTTTAGGAATGAATAATGGATAACATCGGCTGCAGACCACCAACAATTGTCGTATAGAATTTATTTTTCATCCCCTGTTACAACCCTATGCAAAAACAAATCCCTTTGGTTTCGTGTGAGAAGGGAAGTGGACACTTCAAGTCGACATGCTTTAGGAGTGTCCGTTAATTCATGTCATTGTTACCTTTAAGCTCTTGCAATTCCCTTGCTACAATACAAAATCTACTGGCCAAATGGCTATTGTTATCGTAAGCATGCTTTATGATCTAATATAACCTATCAGAAGCGCCATCTGGTAGCATTTTCATTCCCCAAAACTTCATGCATCTGCGAAATCGACTATTTGATATGCAACAACCTAATATTTTACTAGCTCATTGAGCTCGGAATAAATCGTCATAAGTGATATTATTTATAGCACACAGGGAAGTTCAGAAACCGACCATTCTCGTAATCTTTTAGCAGTGAAGGATTTTGTCAGATCTCCCATTGCTGCTAAATTCCTTGCAGTCGAAGAAAAGTCCATTGGGGGATTCTAAACCTGTTGTATTATAGATTGGGACTTCAATTTAAAAACACGACACGAGGTAGATAACAATGGGTTAATCAGTCTAAGAGCCGTGAGCTAAATTTGGGGCAGGTCAGTCAAGTATTTGGGTAATTCTGGAGTAGACTATTATTATTTTCTTTTTGTGTTCTTGTTTTTATGCATTATATTTATGTATTATTGTATAATAAAGTTATTTCAGGTAGTCGAAATCTGTTATAAAAGATAATAAAAACTCGCAGCAGTTTGCATAGTAATTAAGCTATCTCCAACAATGAGTGCATGTGCTGCAGAAGAGCTAACGTTAGCATGCTCCCAGTAAAGTGTTTTCTTAAACTCTTTTTTTGCTCATGGCTACTTCATTTACCTCCGTGTGCCCCCACGCTCAGAACCTCTGCTCTAAAGATATGCGTTTTCGACAGGTTCTCAGGTCGGAGTTTGTGCCTGACTAACGTTCAGGCAAATATGTCTTGCTGAACATTTGGACATCCATTTATTATGCATGAATGGCTCTTTATGGTCTGTGCTATTTTAGAACAATGATGGTCTTTCAAAGTGAGCTAAGAAAATTAATTTCATTGTAATGTCTTTTTAACAAGCCTGAGATTGCCATCTTCAGTAAGACCAATCCTGTGATTGAAAACGAATTCGCAATATGTAATTGTCGAAAAAAGCAACCATTAACCAAACAGCCTAAAACACCGAGTCTGAAATGTGCAATGCACAACGGGCGACACATCCTAAAGCGAAGAGAAGAACCTTGCGAAGTTCCGAAGAGACCTTGAAAAGAAAAGAATCAGAAAGAACCTTGCGAAGTTCCGTTGGTTTCCATTTTTGGTTTTTCTGCTGAGGTCCTGCCATCCTCACAGACCTTCTACTATGGCATATAAACTGACAGGCTCCTGTCAGACCTCTGTGGCAAGCAGCTGCTTGAGGGGGTATTTATTTATTTATTTTTTTATTAGACTGTAAACTCTTACGTGTGATCTAATAGACAAGGGAGAGATTTACTCGTTAATTTTTCAGTTCTTATGTGTTGCAAGTAGCTGAGTTATTTTAAAAATATAGTTCGGATGAAGGAGCAAGCTGGTTTCCTTTTTAAAAATGAGTTAAAAAAGATAATGAGTAAATATTAAAAAAAAGGCAACCAGTAAGTAGATAAAATCTAAAATTCTCACAGATTTTTAGCTTTCTCAAATATGGATGTAAAATCTGTTCTGAAACGTATACTTTTTTTTGGAGAGGGGAGTTTAACCCCCTTAACTACACCACTAGGAATCAACAGTAACTGACTGTTCATGGTGGAAAACTAATTTTAGTTTCAGCATTCATTAACACATGAATTTGCACAATATTGTCTAAAAATGGGTTAATGGTTATGGCTTAATGTTCCAAGCAATGGTGGCCTTTCCAAGCCTAGTGGTGTCTTTCCCCAAGACAGGATACTGGAAAGTGGAGAAAACTTCCGAGTTCGCACATTGAAATGCGAACCTACATGTCTCAGGTAAAGAATCATTGCATACTAGCGACTGTAGCACCTCGCGTCCAATAGAGAAATGGCAAAACTAACTAAATCCAGCTTATATGTTATGAAACAAGACTGCAGTTGTTACTTTAAAATTTTCTTACTATATACATACACGTTTTCACATTTTCAATGCACTGCCACCATCTACTATCTATATTCCTTGACGAATGGGCAAAATTAAAAAAAAAATGTGCTTTGAAAATTTTATATTAATTTATGTATAATTCCACTCAAATAATGAATCTGCTTCATCAGCCAATTCAATTAGTAGAGCTCTTGCTAGACAGTTTCCTTACAAAGCAAATAACATTTTATAATCTACTTAAGTTAAAATTTTTGTATTCAGCGACAGCAGATTTACTTAGCCATTAAGTCCTCTGTAGGCAGCAAATACATAATTACAAAACAATTTCTATAAATGCTTCCTAGGTTACTGGATGGTTTAAAGCATATATTATTAATTACCCGTGATTGGATAAAACAAATTTTACAATACTACAGGTTACTGGTCTTGAACGCAAAAATGCATTACTTCTGACGAGAAGAATGATTCTTCTCTACAGAGCACAAGCGCTATTGGTTCGCTCACTGTTCTTAGCTTAGGGTTTTTAATTTATAGTTCGGAAAACTGAATTGAAGACGACCCAGTCGCTCCAAACATCGACGTGACTGACACGAAACAATCGCATCAATTCCATCTGAAACTCCTACCCCAATATGGTACAAGTAATTTATCTACTTAAACGATTCTCTCAACGGCCTTGCTGTTCATCTCATGATGCCATTAGCCTTGCAAGCAATTCCACTATAAATCGATAGCAAGCAGTGTACAAGAATGAATTTTGCAATCGGTTCTCAAGCATACATATGACACATTTACAGTATACGCATGTCAACTCTCCTCATCATTTGAGAACAGTATTTAATTTCCAGTGGTTCTTTTTTGGTGTGGGTTTAAAAAAAATAAAATCACCGTGCTACTTTTACAGTGATGACTGCTTTTCATCAAAACTGCAAATGGAGGGTACAATATTTCTTCAAAGGAATTAATAAAATTTATCGCTTACAAGAAATATTCGATTTACATTTACTAAGCATAATTACTTCGGCTTAAAAAGAAATTTTGTTGAATCCCGCCTAAAACTGGGTTCTCTTTCGATGAAATCAACATTTCATAACAATCAACTTGATAGAGTCTCAAATATAATTGACAATAAATTGATATTAGAAATTAAAAACGTTAAATCATATGGGGAAAATATATCAGTGCAAAATGGCAAAACTCCTATGAAGCAGCTCATTATAAAGAATGAGCACAAGTTCAACAGTAAAATGACTGTTCTGTAAAAAAAAACAAGTTTCGTCATTAAAAGATGGAAACAAAGGGGGGGGGGGTAAGAAACTGCAGTTTGTTTCGACAGCTAGGTAATAAAAAAGGGAACAAAAATGTTTTTGCTTTAATCACCTGAGGTGAATACCGTTGTTTTCAAAATTGATGAAAGCAGAGTTCCGCGATTGACAGCTACGAATTATTATCACCATGGCCAAAGACAGGATCTAGTTTTGTTCTGGCTTCGCAGTCGTTCATTACTCAGGGGATACTCTTTATTGCCTGCTCCAGATAATTGAGTGAGTGATTTTATTGAAGCCTTCAGGCATTAACTGCAACTCCTTATCTTTTGCCGTCAATTTTAGCCACAAAGCTTGGAGATAAAGATTGCGTTTCAGTAGGCTTCAGATGGGGGAAGAGTCCTGCTCTGATGTTATCTCTTGACGCCCCTAAACTTACCTGTACATTAACACAGAAGACCAAGATAAGCTAACCATAACACATCAAACTGAAAGTTGGTCATAAAAAATATATATAGCTATCTCACTCCCTTGGCCTTCGTTCGATGAAAGATGCCTTTAATGATTTATTATGCTGTTGGAAAAATAAAAAATGTTCGGTTTACAAACTTTGAAAAACTTGCCTCTAAGTCTTTATTTATGTTAAGTTCTTCACAGCAGTTTGTGACAGAATAGGTACATATTATGAGTGCACAATTAATGACAGTAACTTTAAAGGTTTGAAATTTCAAAAGTGGGAAAATATTTGGGAATCTTTAAATCTAAAGTGCACTCTTAAATTTACCTCGTTTTTATAAAATGAGCTATTCTTTTTTACTTTGTCGTCCAACGCTCTATATTCAACTTTTTTTTTTTAGCTTTTTTGGTATTAATGAAATTGCTATTTGCATTTTCTGAATCATTCATTAGTTAGAATTTCACTGCTAGATGGTGTAAAAACGAGATTAATTTAGTATTCCGCCTGATGACAACATTTATGACATTCATATTCTACACCAGGGGTTCTCAACTTGGGGTACGTCGTGAGAGCTCAAAAGTCAGTAAGTTGGCAAAATTGCTGTGCAAAAATGTCATTTTTTGTGTTTATCGATATATGTAATTTATGAATACAAAATTTAATGTGTATACAATTAAATAGACCTTCTTGTTCAGAAATAAATTAAAAATTATTTAAAATTCTCTGTCGTTGGGCAATAAATTTTTAGAGTTTATCCTTCAAACTACTTGCATGTTAAAAGTTCTTAGGTGAAAACTCGGAAGCTTTTCGGAGCAAGGACAGCGCTCCGTCTTCAGTGAAGTGATGCTACGGAGCGCTGTCCTTGCTCCGAAAAGCTTCCGAGTTTTCTCCTAAGAACTTTTAACATGCAAATAGTTTGAAGGGTAAACTCTAAAATTTTATTGCTCAACGACAGAGAATTTTAAATTATTTTTAATTAAGTGTGTGTATATATATGTTTTATTCATATTGTTATACTATAACTATAGTTTTATCTATCTATACAAGGGGTACGCCAGTTACATGCACATTTCCAGGGGGTACGTGAAGCATAAAAGATTGAGAACCACTGTTCTACACTATTCCAGGACATTTCAACAAGGTTCGATTAACACATTTAACTTAGCAACGATTGGGCGCTATATGGGGATGGCAGTTTCCAAGGCTACTATGAACTTGGTTCACAAAAATTTCTACAGAGTAATTTCTACTTTATGCTCAGTTAATTCATTAGAGCGCACGTCTCACCCTGCTGCAACTTTGTTACTGGTTTCATGCTTTTGTTTTTTTTACATTTTTACCACTTAACATCTGTCAGCATTTACGAACATCGTTTTTTGAAAATAGAATGGATAAAATAAACGTTATTCAGATTTCATTCAAATAGGCTGTTCAATTCTCGAATAATATGATGAATATGCATGTTGGAAAGGACCACTAGACTACACCAAGTTGAAGTAGTCTCAACAATTACTAGTGCAAGTGGTTCTCAATGTTTTTGGCGGCAGCTAAATTATTCTAATGTGGCTAGATCGGGGGCCCAAATTATGGTCGTAGTGCTAGTAGGTGACCAATGCTTCAATTGCAATATGTGATGAAACAAACATTGCTAAAGTGATAAATGAATAACATAAATGGCAAATTTAAAGATTTATAATAACGACCTAAAACCTGAACCCCAAACTTAAACAAAATTATCTGAGAGCTATATGTGATGATTTATCAACAATGACCTTTGACTTTGCACTACTTTAAAAGTCATTCAAAACCTATATATCTCAGATTCACCATTATAGATACATTACGAATAAATGAGAACATCCAATAAGAGACATCGAAAATAAGACTTTTTTGCAAATCAGAAAGATTTTTAAATTACCATTTCTGCTCGTTGCAACGGCATAAAAGTTTTGTGAAGGAGGGGTATCTGTGTATCATGTTTTTGTAATACAGTAAAAAACATAACATTCCATGTAAAGTAAAAAATAATAAAAAATTTCAGATGATTCCCATGCGAAATTTCAAATCAGGTTTACTTGTGAGCCTGTAGCCTTTGTGATCTGCAAAACAGTAGCTGCCCCTAGGTGTCCTCCTCCTTGCGAGTTCAATAACTTAAATAATTTTTTGGTAAATATACAGAGGAATTAAACATATAAATAAAATCTATGTGAATCTGGTTCTTCAGCAATATTAACTGAAATATTTAGAGTTCTCGTAGCGTAGGCAATGTACGGCCTAGCACTCATCTTAACGATTTAAAACAAAATTTCGAACACTCCATACACACATTTTATATCTTTAATATAGTTGGAAATATTAAATTTTCATATGTGTTTGTCTTTTGCAATTCCGATTTTCCTCACAATCATACAAATTTATATCTCGTACTCGAACTGTAAATGGTAGCTAGGTAGTCACTGGAAGGAGAGCTATGCACCAATCCCCTGTGATGATGCATAGAACCGGCTAGGCCTAGCACCTAATGTCCGACCCCGCCTTCTCGTGGTGCAGACCGTTAGTACCTTTCAAAAGAGATACTCTCTTGTGGAAATGAACGGAAGGGGAGGGAGGGCTGCCAGATTAGTGTGGCCTACTGATCTGGATAACTATGGCTACTTTTCTTTTTTTTTTCCTACCCTGTTGAGGAGTGGTCAACCACACAGGGTCCAGGTGCTGACCATATAAACCCACTGGACTGAACAGATATATGGCTCTGAGCTTGATTATGGATACTGATTTTGCTGCACTGGTGGGCTTCTGTGGAGGGAAAATCTTCCGCTGTGTTTTCTGTTTGTTTGTGGGTTGACAGCCCCAAGTGATTAGATTCACAGGATATGTTGATCAGCTGGTGGATAATCTTGAGCAGAGGTCATCGCAGGCACCTAAACTCTTTGCTACTATTGGCATCGTCAAATTCTACATTGGAGGAAGTCTTCCAGTGTAGATGGCTTCAGCCTTTAGTGGTGGGGGAACGGGTCTTCGCCCCATGTCTGTGATTAGGGGGCTGTTTGATATTGTCGGCACCAAGGTGTGGGTCTGTTTCTCAGCAGACACGCTAGTGATGCTCTTCTAGGATATGAGTGCATTAATGAAAGGTTTCTTACAGCAAAATTTCAGACAAGCGTTAAAGACCTGAATGTTATCTGCTGTTATGCCCCCACTGAGGATGCCGATGAGGATGAGAAGGATAGGTTTTATGAACAACTTCAGGACATTTCGAATTCTGTCAAGAAAGGAGATATTACCCTTGTTCTTGGTGACTTCAATGCCAAAGTTGGTACTGACTGTGACCTTTAGGGAGGAGTAATAGGCCCTTTTGGTATTGGTAGCTGCAATTGGCAACGTCTCCTACAGGTAAGTAAACTCAATGGATTCAGAATAACTAACACTCATTACAAACACCGCGACATACATAAGTACACATGGGTTTCACCCGATGGGCTGCATAAGAATATGATTGATTATATATTAATTAACAGCAAATGGGCTAGTTCTGTTAGGAATACCAGGTCATATAGGGGAGCTGAAATTGGATCTGACCATTACCTTGTTAAAAGTGTCTTGCAACTTAAACTTAAAAAGTGTTGTGCTAGGGTTAAAAATTTACTTTTAATACTGAAGCTCTGAAAGATCCAGTTATAGCCAAAGCTTACCATTATAGGTTACTTAGTCATTATGACAGTCATGGTATGCTTACTACTGAAGTTGAGGAAGAATGGGATCATTTTAAGCAGGCTTTTTTGGACACTAACAGTACTCTTTTAGGAAAAAAGGAGTAGAAGAGACAGAATTATCTGAGTGATAAGGTACTTGAGCTCATTTTGGAAAGAAAGAACTGCAGGAATGTCCTTAATCAATACCCTACTAGTCCTAATAGAAAGCATTACAGAGAAATTAATAAACGTGTAAAAGATCAGTTAGCTGCTGATAAGAATCTTTGGCTTGATGGCTTGGCTGACAAAGCTGAGGAAGCAGTTAGACAGCACAACAGCAGAGAGATGTACCAGATAGTTAATGTTTTATGTGGTAGAAAACGGACAGGCATACAGGGATTGAAGGATAAACAAGGTAAGGTTATAGAAGGTGAGGATTCTGTCATGGCTAGGTGGGCTGAGCATTTCAGTGATGTTCTAAAAAATGTGGTTAGTTCTATTCCCATTGTTTGCAATGATGATAGATGCATTGGTGGATTTAATGTTGGCCCTATAACACAATCTGAAGCTATTTTGGCTGTTTCTAAACTTAAACTACATAAATCCCCAGGGCTAGATGAAATTACTACGGGAATGCTTAGAGCTGGGAATGTTTCGGTTACCACTTGGATGACTGAAATTCTGAATATCTTTTATGATAAAGGCATGGTTCCTAAAGATTTTACCAGAGCTATTGTTATCCCTATTTTCAAAAAAGGTGATCGCAGTTCTTGTGATAACTATAGGGGTATCAGCCTACTCTCTGTTCCAGGTAAAGTTCTTTTTATGATTGTGCTTAATAGAATTAAGAATCTGGTTGACAGTCAATTGCGTGATGAGCAATGTGGATTCAGACATGGTAGGGGATGTGTGGATCAGATATTTTCACTTAGGCAGATTCTTGAGAAATGTTTAGAGTTTCAGAAACCTTTGGTTGTTAGCTTTGTTGATTTCAAAAAGGCTTTCGACTCTGTTGATCGTCATAATTTGTGGTTGATTGTGAGATCATATGCTATACCAGACAAGTTAGTTGACATAATGAAAGCTCTCTATAATAACACTGAGTCGTGTGTGAGAGTTGGTAAGGCTTGTAGCAATTGGTTTAGCATTACTTCTGGTGTTCGACAAGTGTGCATTTTGTCTCCTTTTCTCTTTAGCTTGGTTATTCATTAGGTTATGCGAAATTCACTTCAAGGGAAAGATTTTGGCCTTAAATGGACTGGAGATACGAAAATTTCTGATTTAGATTACGCTGATGATTTAGCCCTTTTGGCAAATGATGTTGATGAGATGAACTCTTTCATTCTAGCTGTTGATGAAACTGGTAGTAGAGTAGGTTTGGTTATAAACAGAGAGAAAACTAAAGTGATGAAAATTGGTCAGGCAGGCTGTGATTCAGTTAAATCTGAATGGTTGCAGTCTTGAGCAGGTGTCACAGTTTAATTACCTTGGGAGCTATGTAACAGATAATGGTGATGTGCGGCATGAGATTAACAGGCGAATAAGGATTGCTGCCGGGACTTGTAAGAATCTATGGAGAGTGTAGAGAAATAGGCGTATACACCTAAAAACTAAAATTAGACTGTTTAATAGTTTGGTTCTTTCTAGGGTTAGTTATGGTAGTGAAACTTGGACACTTTGTAAACAAGATAACAGGAAACTAGATGCTTTTGATTCCAGATGCTTACGCAGTATCTTGGGCATTAGGTGGTTCAACTTTGTAACTAATGATGAGGTTAGGCAAAGGAGTCAGTTGTTGGGTTGGGTTGTTTTACCTCTGAGCTGCACTTTTTTGCACACCATGGGCTAAATGGCCAGGTCACATGGACCCCGAAGGCTCAAAGATTGGGGGAGGGGCCCACTGGAACAGCTGTTGAGAGACAGATGGTAGCCTCCCGTCAAAGCCATTCAGCCTGTTCTTTAACGTGCACAGGGTATGGTTCTCCCGCACACGGGGCCACGGCTTAACGCCCCATCCGACGGACGGCGGCCTTTCCAAGCCCATCGGTGTCCCCTACTGACCGTGGGCAGGGCGGGGAATTTTGCGGAGATAAATCTCAACGCTGACCCAGCTGGGACTCGAACCTGGGAACTACAGATTACGAGCCTGGCACGCTACCGACTGAACCACCCCCGCCCCACAAAGGAGTCAGCAACCTCCTTTAAGCAGCATATTATGCAGAGAGAAACTCCATTGGTTTGGCCATGTTGCCTGTATGGATAATTATAGGTTAGCGAATAGGATTATGAATAGTGTGCCTAAAGGCCTCAGAAAGAAGGGGAGACCTAGGATGCTGTGGGCAGACAATGTCAAACAGTACCTTGTTCGAATTGGTGTACAGTGGACAGATGCAGTAGATGTAGCTCAGGACAGACTTGCTTGGAGAACCAAATTGCATGGTCTGGTTGGACCTCTGTAGCCCATGGCTGCTTGATGATGATGATGATGATGACTCGAACAAAATGGCGCTCAACAATATTACAAAGTAATCCTCAGCAATAAGATATGATCTGCTCTAGCAATATATTTGCACAGTCGTAAAGATGTTCCTCCAATACAAAGGAAACTACTTTTCAAATAAGTAACGAAATGATTCATCAGAATTTTATTCAAAATTATAAGACGATAGCATTTATAAAAGACTGATATATTGCAGCCATTTTCAACTATGGTATAGCCTTGTATATCAGCAATCAATATGGCAAATTTCAAAATGATGGATTTTTTTTCTTTCAATTATTCCGTTTAGACAAATATTTTCCATTGAATGGTATTAGCACATGAATCAATGACTAGTTATTTGCCAAAATATCCAGTATATTCCTGCCAATCAAATACATTAGATATATGCAAAAGCAGTTTTTATCTCAAAATTTCATAGCAGTCGCTCAGTTTTACTCAAGTTATTTTGTCCACTAATTTTGCAGCTTAACAACAGTGCTCAGGTTGAGAAACATTGCTCTAAAATAATATTACACAAAAAACCTACTCCCCCCCCCCCCTCCATTCCACATGCACCAAATCTTGAGATCATATGCACTAGTATGTGCCAAGCAGTCCAACATTCGACCGATTCTTATCTCGTATTGGTCAAACGTTGGGCTACATGGCATATACTATTTGAGTCTTCAAATGGCAAACATGCCAAAGACAAAATTTTTTTTAACTTATCCAATTACATTTGTACCTGAAAGCATATATGTATTAATATAACAATATGATAATCTGCCATGATGGCGGAATCTTGGAGCATGCTACACTTACTCCCTTCTTTTGGCGATGAACAAGATGCAGTGTAGAATCAGAGGACGTTTATCACTGCAGACTACCAGGGCTCAAACAACAATAAAACTGAAGAACACTTACCTGTAACGAAACAAAATAAACACTGAATTTACCAGCTTTAATCTTGGACAAAATATCTGTCGTGGAAGAAACATTTCGTACAATATCAAAAACGATACATACATAACTATGCACAACCCGTCAAAATTAGGGTTGGATTGTTTTACCTCTGAGCGACACTTTTTTGCACACAATTGGCTAAATGGCCAGGTCACAAGAACCTTGAGAGCTCAGAGAAGGTTGGGGGGGGGGGGGGACCCACTGGACAGCTGTTAAGAGACAGATGTAGCCTCCAATCTATGCCATCCAGTGTGATGAAGTTTGTGAAACATTAAATACATATCTATAATTTTATGATTAATTCTGATTTTTTTTTTTGCATTCAACAAGATTCTTTTCGACTTTTTTTTATCATTTACTGATAATACAAATTCATTCAACATTAACAACATAATGGTGCTTTGCGCAGTTGTTCAATGTATTAGATTACTTATACAACATAGTTTCACTCTTAACCTGTACAGACTACAGTTCAAATAATGTTAGAGATCATAAAAAAATTTGCAGACTTCGGGCGTCTGCTTCCCTCACTCCATTCAATGTATTAAATTTAGGCTAAATTATATTAGAATCAAATTAAATTTACTTAATTTTGATATTCATAACTATACATTTATAACCTTCTAACTAAACAGTCCCTTTTGTTAATCTTTTTTGTTACCTGTCAATCAAAAATGATCAGAATAGCCTTTCGTTTCAGCATATAGAGAGGGTCTCAATTCGTAGCGCGCCAAACTAAAACACTGAAGGTCCCCGACTCGAGTCTTAACTATGCAGCGTTGAGATCTATTTCCGTTAACCCACACACTGCCGTCGGTGAGAAATGGGGCATCGCTGTGCTTGGAAATACCGACGTCCGCTGGTTGAGACGTTAAGCCGTAACTCCGTGCTCAGGAGAACCCTACCCTGTATACGTTGAAGGACATGACATGTTGGATGATCTAAACGGGAGATTCCCGTCTGTCTCTTAACGTCTCTGAGTGGCACAGTTTTGCACACTATGGGCTAAATGGAAGAATTTAGCCTTACACATTTACTCTTCATCAAAAAAAAAAACCCTGCAAAACGAAAGATTAAAAAAGGTCAATCAAAATAATCTTCATACTCATACATTTGCTTTGTCCGAAACGCAAAATAACTACGACAGTTTGTGCTTTAACGAATGATAGTTTCAACTGGTACAGTGTATCTTGAACGACGTTATGCTACTACAGTGTAACCTGCATGAATAAAAAAAAGGAACCATATAAAATTAAAATATGCAAAAATTCCCTATTTGCTGAATCACAAAGAAAAAAAAAAGGTTTAAATGCACAAGTGATAATATATAACTTGATAACTTTAGCGTATCATAATATTACAGAAATGTTGATGGATCCAAGATCGTAAAGGCATTGAAAGACAAGCCAATGCTTGGCAATACAAGGAATAACGCGCAACGGTGTCATCTGTCGATGGCACTGCAACTTCTCACTGCTCCTTACCTAATTCATCTGAAAACTAATTAAATATGGAAAGTTAATGAAGTTCACGCTGCTCCTTGATGTCACAACTCTTAGAGTGGAAGAGACAGCGCAATTTATTTGATCAACTCATAACATGAGAACTCCTATGACGAGGCTGAAGCAGTCAATTAAGCATCGCACTTCAATTTCCCGACGACAAGATGTAAATGTAATCGGTGTCACCTCAAATACAAGTAGAGGAATATCACAGAACACTGAAATCTGTTTACAGATCATTTAAAACAACTACTTAGTAACGATAAAACACTACAGAGATTTGTTAAATACTTAGTTCACATTGTTACAGCAATGGGGCTTTCCCTCTTTAAGAAAAAGATATTGTTCCCGATATTAATATGAATACTTTTAATATATGCTAAAAATAACGAGACTTGAATGAGCAGTACACTATAATTTTATTCCGTTCGTCCTATTTTTCGACTACGTTTCAAATAACGGGGTATTTTACTTCCATTTGTTCATTTTTACTACTTAAAGAACACCAACAACCTGCTACTAAGAACATACAGTATAACCTCACTTATTCAATGTTTCAGGCAAGGTCGGAGCAAATACGTTTTGTCACCTAAGCAAACGGTTTTTCACTTCTCTCCCAACGTTTCCATAGAGCAGTGGTTCTCAAACTTTTATGCTTCACGTACCCCCTGGAAATGTGACGTGCCCCTTTGTATAGATATGTAAAACAATAGTTATAATATAACAATGGGTATAAAATAAAACATATAAATATATAATATATATATCTAGCGACTTTTGAGCTCTCACGGCGTATCCCAAAATATTTTACCGCGTATCCCACGTTGAGAATCTCTACCATAGAGTATATAATAGTTATCGGATGTAACCAGTAGTTAGCCAAATTTGATGAAATGTAATTATGATTTGTCAAACACTGTTTTTTTTTTAATACTCTTTAATGTGCCGTTGTACGATTTCGGGGAAAAGACTGACGACGGAAAAAGTGAAACCTCTTTTGAATAAGGACAAGTAATAACTGCGGTGTTTTATAATAAGTAACACATAAGTTTGTTTTTTAAGAGAGAAAGAGAGAAAAGGAGTGACAAATAAAACTTTAAGGTCAGAACACGATGACTAATCGAATAACTGACGAAAACCATATTGTAAGGGGAAAATTCATTCTCGTTTAAAATAAAAAATTGTTTTCACTTGGTCTATACACATTCAACTCTCAAGAGATAAATGAGTACTAATAAGATATTACGATTTGCATTTTCCAAATCTTTCAATACTTTGAACAAAGACTGTAGCGGTAAAGAAAGGGGAACCTCAGTAAAGATATCTGCGATTGATGCGCCTTCATTCCTGAGGGTTCAGAGAAAGTGCTAGAAAACGTTTCAGCAAAACATGGTAAGAAATGCGAAGGTATCCTTAGAAGCATTAAGTGAAAAATATTGCTTGTTCACTGCTAGTATCAATCGACAACTAATATTATCAGAAACAAATTTTTAACGTGAGCTGTCCTGTCCGCTCTTCGAAATCTTGGCTATCAGCAGTTTTTCAAATAAGCGCAAAGATTTTAGGTAAACTGAAATATTCTGTTAACCTTGTAAAATGGCAATTTAACTTATACTGTGTAGCAGGCAAGTATCTGGAGATATGGAGAGAGGGAGGAAGGCAAGGTCCTTCCTTTTGAGAATGCTAGTAACTGTCATGGAGGAATTTCAGTATATAGGTAGGTTGCGATTCACAAGGGTTTGATTTATGCGTATTTGGATTTACAGAGTTTATTATTAATTTAGGAAAGTTCACAATTTGCGCAATAAAAATTTACAATTAAGCGGTTTGAAACGAACCGTCAAACAATGATGCGATCCATTTCGTAGGAAAGGTAGAGGCTGACAACTCGAAGACAACTGTGTATGGCAATAGCAAATCGTCTCATGAATCACTTCCCAATGGGATTGGTCCAAGGTTGCCAGACGCCCAAGGCTGTTAGACCTCTTGATCTTACTATGCAAAATGGGCTGTCCTGTTTTGCATAAATCCCGAATTCCGCAGACCAAGGAGCAATTAAAATTTCATTGGATTTAATTTCTAGTAACGACTTTTTTATTTGGACTTGTGTACATTTGAACCACCACAATGGAGCTTCCACTAAAATTCACATAATTCGATGACATTGTTTTAAACTATATCTTATGTATTTTCATGTAACATTATTATTCTTCTCTCCTGCAGATAAGCAGATGCTTTGCGGGTCATTTGTTTAAACTTTTGTATGACTAACATGAATATGAATAGATTATTATTAAAAAAAGCAAAACCCTGGGATTCCCCGTACACCTAATGGGAATCCAATTAATGCTCATAAGACAATTTTAGAGAATGCCAATCAATTCTGAAATATTTATAATTAAGTTAAATACATTTCTTTAATGTACTCTATAAGGTTTGTCTTTTCTTTTTTACATCTTATATGCATTTATATCAGAACCTGGGTTGGGTTCTTTTACCTCGGACAGCACTTTTTTTTTGCACACAATGGAAGGGTCACAAGAACCTAGAGGGCTCAGAGAAGGTTGGGGGGAAAGAGAGCCACTAGACAGCTGTTAGGAGACAGACGGTAGCCTCCGGTCAAGGCCATCCAGCGTGTTTTTTAATGTACACAGATATGGCTCTCCAGCACACGGGGCCACGGCTTTAGTCCGATCTGACAGACGGTGACCTTTCCCAAGACTATTTGGTGTCCCTATGACCGAGGTAGGGCGGGAAGTTTTGCGGAGATAAATCTCAAAGCTGGCTCAGCTGGGACTCGAAACTTGTCAGGACAGGAGTATGTTGGCCAGCAAATACAGTAACCCAATATCTGGATTTCCAAACATTTTATAGGGTAAAATTTGTTTTCGTTTTGCGCGGTTTTGATTTACACTGTAATTTTTAGGAACACATTAACTCGCAAATCGAGAACTACCTTTTATGTATTAAGTGCATATTTGAAGAAATTTTTTAAAGGCCCCTAAGGCATGAATGTATGTGTCACTTTTTCTGCTGAGGTCCTACCATTCTCTCAGATCTTCTATTCTAGCATATAAACTGACAGACTCCTGTCAGACATCTGTGGCAAGCAGCTGCTTGTGGGGGTATTTATATTTTCTAGAGAGAAATTATTTATATTGGAAAGGGGCCCTCCCCGCCACTCTTTTTTTTCTTTTAGATACGGGTCCGCTGTGTAGTTCTTTTCAGAAGTCATTATGCTGAAATGGTGCATTTTGAAATATAAAAGTAAATAACTGGTTCTATCATGCACTTTGAATTTACTTTTTTTTTATCTAAAGTCACAGCTATGAATTCCGGTAGTTTCATGCAACCGGAATAAATCGAAGAAAATAAAAATACATAGAAACAACAAAATTTTTTACCAAAAATATAAGTAGAAACTTGGCACATTTCACCCCACCGGCCACTGAATTAGAAACCTTCATTCAATACAGGGTTTCGCAGAAATCAGTAGTTTCCGTATAGGCATTCGACTGCTAATACCTATCCTCTTCAATTCCCTGCACATAGTTCGCTGTGATATGGGTTGGGAACACCTTTTGAATGCTTCGATCAATTGCTGCCACAGAAGTCGTGTTTCTCTATACAAGCTTTCTCAGACGACGGCGATCTCGTTCCTGACAGATTGTCGTCGCGCCACACTTTTTTACGTCTCTTAGAAAAGCAATGTGGGTTAATTTTCCACTGATTAAAAATCAGGGATATCTCACCATTGGAGAAACCAGTCAGCTCCACTGTTTTTAAAATCGTCGCCTCAGCTAGACGGGCACCCACAATAAGCCCTTTATCGAACCCCGAAAGAACTTTTGCTTTTCCCGTTGTGATCAACACTACAGACGAGCAGCAGTCTTAAATAGTTGCCTAGATCACGTGACCACGTATTTTGCATATACCCTGCGCAAGTGGCGTTTACGTACATAAAGGTTTCTAATTCAGTGACCGGTGTGTGTAAGTTTATCTGTTATTTCGTATTTTGCGCTATTATAATCGATACCATCGTCTGACCCATCCGGCATACCTAAAGAAACTGTTTTTAGTCGTGGCAAAAAGTTGTTAAAAAGGAGAGTGATGATAATTTAGCCACTGTAAAAAGTCACACGGGAGCAATGATATTACAGCATTTCAAACTAATCGCTTTTGCTCAACAAAAATCATTCTTCTTTGCTCACCAAATAATGCAGTTTGCACATTACACAAAACTTAATTTTGTATGAGAGAAGGTCCTGCACACTGGGCAAATATTATTCAAGACAACAGCCATGAAATCCACATCTGCTCCTCCTGATCCTAGCCTATACAAATAACCACTGCTCCTGATCCTATTACCATCAACATTAGCTGATTTCTGCATATACTCACAATTCTTTTGATTTTGTGGGCTGTAGTTTCCTTCACTAGCATGGAAAATGTTAGCAGTTATGTATTCAAAATTTATTCAATAGGTTACAATAATTTCAATACTTCACATGGTATTTCTAAGAGTAAGTTATAAGCAACTAGAAACTACACTTATCCGACATCTTCCAAAGCCCATAGGTGACACTATTTTTGTTGATTTACTTCTTAGTGGCACTTTTTTTTTTACACACAATGGGCTATATGGCTAGGTCACAAGGACCCTGAAAGCTTTGAGAATGTTGGGGGAAGGAGAACAGCCCATCCAACGATCGCTGCAAGCCTATCGGTGTTCCTACTCTAACAGAGGACAGGGCGGGGAATTTTGAAGAGATAATCTCAGCGCTGGCCCAGGTGGAACACGAATCTGGGAACAGCAGATTACGAACCTGGCGAGCTACCAACTGACACCGCACCCTGATAACTGAAACTTTACTGAGAAAATGTTTCACTTTTACACATAACAAAGTGCAGAAATATTTGATTTGACTACAATAGTAGCGATAGGAAATTAATTTTCGTAGATTTTGTTCAGACTACTCGTATTTTATATGTTCCACCATTACATGAGCAGTGGGCTCGTGATTCATGATGGACGATAATGCCCACATGCAAAGAGCTCATCTAAATGACATTGTTGGAGACATTGTTGACAGAATTGTCAGGGATGATCAGACATATTATTACGGGAATAGGGTGGGAGGTCTAAAAGTGTTAAATTATAATCTGAAATGACAGGCGATATAAATGGAGGTCTCTGTGAACTTTAATGAAATAAAGCGTAATATATATTTCACGCAATTTGATCATGCCTTACTCGGGGCTCGAGCCCAGGTCCCTTAGATCAGTAGCCCAGCACGTTAACCAATGGATATGAAAAATATGTGGAAACGAAGTCAAGCTGCCACTGAGTTAAAAAGACTGCCATAACATTTAAAAAGTAAAACCAGTAAAAATAAGAGTGAAGTAGCCGGCTCTCTAATACACAAATGTAGAAATGGTTACTCTATCTCACGATAAACAGAGTATAGTAAAGATCGAATTCCCTAGTGATAAAATTTTTCCATGATCCGCTGAAAAACTAATATTATGTTAGCAGTTCAACAATACTTGAATGCTTACAATAGCCAATAAGTATCAGATAAAATCATCAACGTTATTTTTAGTTTCTAATGCTCATTTGGTACAGTGCTTGAGTTAAATTTAATTACAGGCTTCTCTTTAGATTCTGGACAAGACTTCAATATTCTGCATGAAAACCCATTTACTGTTATTATATTTTAGGCAACGCTACTAAATGCAATTAAGCGTAATTATTGATATTGGGATTTGAATAATATATAGTTCGAAGTGGCGCAGCACTTTGTTCGCAAAACAAATATCCAGCCAACCACAACTGTATTATTTTGGGGTAAAAAAATTTTTTTAGAAAAAACTGGTACTTCAAAAAGGGGCAACAAATGTGTCGATCTAAAGTATCTTCACAAACTTGCACTGGAAAAAGTTGTCTACTTTTTTTTAAACAAGAATAAACCACATATATCGGATTGACTTCCAGCCCCCCTCGCATACAATTTTACAATTTGTCAGCTGAATTCTGAAGTCGTAGAATGCTACGCTTGGCATGAAGGCGAGGGATGGTTGGTTGGTTGGGGTTTAATGGCGCATCGGCAACAAGGCCATAATGCGCCAAACAAAAGACAATATAAAAGATAAAAGACATAGAAACCCGTAACCAAAAGTTAAAATACATTTTCAACATTGTAAAGTGGTAAAATAACAAAAAACAAGTGTATCTGAACAGAGTAAAACAACTGTAGAATTATTAAATAAAATAATCCCAGGTGTAAGAGACCTGGGATAAATAATGCATAAAGTTAAGGTAAAATTAAATTCGGTTAAAATATCCACAATATTTCAAAAAGGTAAAAACTGAAGATAAAATGCAATGATCAGATAAAAGATGTCCGAGTGTAAGAGGCTCGGACATAAAATTATGGAAATTAAAAATCATACGTCGTTCAAAGTTAAAAGCAGAGCATGAGATTAAAATATGTTCGATTGTTAAAACGGTGTCACAAAACTCGCACTTAGGTACGTCGTCCGCCCGTAGAAGAAACGAATGAGTAATAAACGAGTGACCTAAGCAAAAGGCGAGGGAAATAGGGGGGCTATTGAGATTGGCAGAAGCGTTTGGAAATACTTAAAAAAGACAGCAAATTCCGTCAACGATGATGATTTAGAAATTGTTTTCTATAGTGACAATTGTTGTAGTCAACAGAAGAATAGATTCCTCATTTCCATGTACATGCACGCCGTTGCTCATTTAAAAATCAAGTCCATCACCCACAAATTTTTAATTACAGGACACAAGCAAAAGGAAGGTGACAACGTTCTAATTGAAAAAGCGGTTAAGAGACATTTGAAAAGTGGAGCAATTTTTTTATGCTCCCGCGCAATATATTTCAATCATTCGTGGAGTTAAAAAAAAAACGGACTACCATATAATGTATATGAAATGGTGCACGAAGATTTTTTCGATTTGAAAGCGCTATCAAGTTCCCTTGGAATTAATTTTTCGAAAACAATTGACAACGAGACCGTAAAAATGGCAGACACTAAGGTGGTCAAAGCAGAGAAAAGCAGTCCCTACACCTTCTCATTCAAAACATCCTTCTGTCAGGAAAATTACACAAAAAGTTGCAGTAAATAACAGAAGAACGAAAAAATCTGCAGCTGTCTAATCAGTACTAAAGCTGGCTTTTTCTAGAAAGTTGTGAATAGGAGAAAAAGAGAAAACGATCTTCTCGACCTACTCAAGAACAATCAATTTTATGTTAATTTTTATGAGCACCTATGTCAATAATTATTATTATAATCAAAGTTAAAAGTGAATTTTGATTTTTTCTTGATTACTTAATATGTCAGTATTTTGATGATGTTCGAATGCCTTGTCAAATAATTTATTACAATATTTTTTTTCTTCAACAAAAGTGCCATTTACATATTTCGTGACCTTTCCATTCTTAATACTGACACGTTTGATAAAAGCATAACCAATGATGCCCATTTAAGGAACATTATAAACTTCATTATACCCAAATATCGCAATTCTGATTGCAATAGCTACTTCACAATTCAACGAAATTTAATTGAATTAGGTTTTTCCTCTCCTGAAAATTTGTACTTTTTGAGTTGTTACAGTATTCTTCTAGGGGTGCGATATAGCTTGTTACTTTCGGCCTTCCGTTCTGGCTTAAGAATAGTTTTCACATTTTTCGTCGGTCCCCCCCCCCCCCCCCCCCCCTATGACACTCCCCGCGTCACAAGCTTTCTTTTGGCACATGAATCATTAAGTTTCTCCATCGCGTTCGAAAGATATGGTGGAACAAAGTTTTGTCCAATTCCACAAACCGACCAACCGACAAATGCCAAAGCCAAAAAGCAATAAGATAGATAAAAAATTCTTATTCACTATAAAGTTTACAATAATATAATAGAATAATAAACATGTAACAGAATAATAAACGTTAAAAAAAGAACAACTAAAAATTCTGTTCTTAACACTAAAATTTTTTCCGTCCTCTATAATCTCTCAAGTGGGAGGGGGGGGGGGGCAACCGCTGGACGTCATTATTTCATTTATATTCATATATGTATAATAAAAATGATCAGTTCATTCAGGTTTAAAGGCTAATTATGGAAGCATTTGTTGAAACACATGCTACACATTTAAGAATTTTCATTCTGTAAGTTCGGTATCTGGCTAGTCCCGAGATTCCTCCACTCACACTGTTCGTTATGACAGAGAAATTCAAACCTGAAAAAAAGAATGACAGCCCCTTTCCACGAGTGGTGCCACCAATGAATTGGCAACTGCCTATAATAAAAGTGGCAGAGTCCCGTATACCTTGCGTTTTCCATTCACTGTTTATGGCCATTTTATGATCCCGAAGACAATACCGTGTGACAATTTATTTGGAGACACAAAGTAAAAGCAGGATAATATCCAGCGTACGTGAACTAATATTCAGACATAACAGCAGGCTTGATGATGCATTCTGCTCCGACACTCGCCACCTTCCACTCTCTCAGTAAGGAAGCGAACAACACTAACATAGACCGGTGAAAAGCCCGCCGAATTTAATATCCTTTCGTAGCAAAACTATAGTAGTTCCCTTCAGTTTATTATTGTTCCAGTGATCAGTAGCGCATAATTCAGGGCCGAAGCTTAGAGGCCATTTATTTCTCTAGCAAAGCACATGGGTGATGGCGAACACTCGACATTGGGAAGCCATCTATAACGACAGCGGGCCGTCGAAGGACCTCTACACGCCAAGGAGTGTTTAGAGTCAATACCACCCACAGTGCAAAACATCGATCACGGAAAGTATTATTCAGTTTTGCTCCCGCTGACACTTATCCAAGACGGGAAGTTATCTTACAGTCATCGTTGCAACAAGCCAGTTTGTCTACTAAAATAGCCTACATAAATCATTGCTATTAAATATTCTCTGCTTTTCTTGCATAATAAACTAGCAGGTTGAGGGAGAGTGGCAGAAACGCCAACCTAAAGTGATAAAAGAACAATACAGCTGCTGTGGTGTATCTCGTTCGCCGATATTAGTGACCTTCATTCCACGCAACACAAGCAGTTTTCTTTTCTTCTATACGGCAAGAGAAAGGCGTAAAAATAGCGCCGTGCGATTCGAAAAGCACTTAAAGTACAGGATATAACAACCAAGGTTACACGATTCGATTAAGTTTTGCTTAACGAATTCTATATCTTTCTGTATATAAATAGCGCTAAAGAAAAAAGTTTACTTATCAACAACTATTATTTTTAAGATCTAAATTTCTTTATTATGAATTTAAAATTCAGAACAACTTTACTGGGCTTTCTAAACAATAGTAGATCGTGTTAGATGTATGAAAAAACTGCCAGTTCTGCTATAAAAGCAACAGATGCGTTGTTAAAGATCGTCGCATTACAGAAAACCGCGCTGTAGCAACTACAGAGTGATCCCAGACTCCAAACCTAAAGAGTGATTTCTACTCCAACTCAACAAAGTGGATTAATCATATTCCATGCTATTTCAAATTTCATGAACTATTTTGCATGTTTTAAAATCTAATAAATAAAAAGGAAAGTTTGTCCGCTTATGCATTAAGCCCCCAGACAACACAAGCTATGCCTGAATGTTCCCCTTCACAGGGTAGTTGAGTTGTTTTACCTGTGAGCGGCACTTTTTTTGCACACAATGGGCGAAATGGCCAGGTCACAAGAACCTCGAAGGCTCAGAGAAGGTTGGGGGAGGGGACCCACTGGAACAGCTGTTAGACATGGTGGCCTCCCGTCAAGGCCATCCAGTGTGTTCTTCAACGTGCACAGGGTATGGCTTTCCCACACACGGCCTTCACAGGGTAAGAGTATATATAAGATATGTGCGAACCCTCGGGATTACCATAATCCAAAAATAATAGATTTTTAAAACGCAACATTTATTTTGTGCATCTGAATAAAACTAAAGAACTTTTCCCTTTTAGTTCATTTTAGGCATTCGGATGTTGAACAAAGCAATATATAACACATAACTGAATGGACATATTATTATATACACCCCGATAAGAATATGCAAAGAAGAAGTATTGCGTCAAGTCACGTGGGTCGCTGAAACTGGAAAGACCTGTAAATAGGTCTCTACGCATTGGAAACTAGTCACGGAAAAGTAATCATGGATAAAGGCAGCAAAGGTAGTTTGGCCGTGACCAGATAGTAGGTGCGAGGAAAGCCGGTTGTTCAATCACTGCAACTGCTGAACTGTTGGGTTTTACATGTCAGACGGTTGCGCGTGTATACCAACACTACGTGAAATACGACAAAACCTCCAACCAGCGGAAGTAATGTGGATGTAAACGTGCAATTGACTCTCGAGGTGAGTGCAGACTGTTCCGCATCATTACAAGGAATCGCACGGCTACCGTGGAGCATATAACGTCGGAATTGAATGTGTCCAAAAGCTTATGCACAAAGACTATCCGTCATACCATGGGGAAAATAGGCTATGGCAGTCGACGTCCACGTCTTGTCCCTTTGTTCACTGCAAGGCACCAAAAGATTAGGCTGCAGTTTGCAACGGCCTATCGCAAACGAAGTGCGGAGAACTGGAAACGTCATTTGGGCTGACGAATCACGGTTTCAACTCTCTATCACGCCAATGGGAGGGTCCGTGTATGGCATAAACCACACAAAGCAATGGACATATACAGGCAGGTAGAAGTGATGTAACAGTTTGGGGTGCGTTTACATGGGCTTCCTTGGGGCCCCTCGTACCCGTTGAGACTTCCGGCATAAGGTATGTGAACATCTCGCCGACCATCTTCACTCGTCCGTAACGATTCTCTTTCCACACCATTACGCCATCTTTCAACAGGACAACGACACACCGCAAACTTCCTGAGTGGCGACCAATTGGCACCAGGAACATTCAAATCAAATCAGTTTATTACACTCCCCCCTCGATCACCAGACCTCGCCCCATTGTATCCTCGATCGCAGGATTCTCAACCCCATTGAGGATTTGTGAGATGAACTGGAAAGGTCTGTTCGAGCCCGCCTACCTCTACAGGCGATCGTCGCTTCATGGGCAGCAATACCACCTCCGTGTTTTCAACACTTCATTGAGTCCTTTCCGAGATGTCTGGCTGCTGTTGTGGGGGCAAAAGGTGGAGCAACAGGTTATTAGGTAGCTGTATATAATAATTTGTCCATTCAGTGTATGTACATGAAGCTGATATTTAATAATGGGGGCACTACTAATGATCCATTGAAGTTTAAAGCAGAGTTAGAACTTGAGTGAATCAAATTTAAATGATGAAGGAGATTATGTACTCAAAATTATATTCTTAAATTATTGTTCCTATTTAAAAAGCCTCGATCTGCATTAGAGGTATTAGATTTTTTTTTAAACTTTTCGCCTTGAATTTAAGGAAACTATATTAGACCTAACGCAAGTCTATTACACGAACAGTTAAGATTAAGATCTAACAAATACACGATTGTAGGAAAAAAACGAAAGATGGAAAAACAATAGAAGTATAGTTTCACAACCTGCATTCAAACTCTTATAGAAGTCTGTCTCACTCAGGCTGATTTTGCTTAGTTCCGTCACGAGATGAAGACAACACTTAGTTTTTTCAGTAACCTACCTTCATCTGAGAGCAGAGCGCCGAGGTAACTGACCGTTTCCAACCGTGCTATGCAGATCAATGCTGACAATATTGGAAGCCAAAACGAGTCCAGACAAAATGCGGTGACGTGACCCAGCCACGTTATCTGCTTCCGTATGATTAAGCCAGTTTCTGGCATGAAGCATCTAGCAGGGTAATTCTGATCGATGCTGTTGCTGTGTGCCCGAATTTCTTTCTCGAGGTTTCTCTTTACAATCAGAAGCCGTAAGGTGTTCACGATTGAACGTAGCTCGATACAATGTTGTTAATTGGTAGATTATCTTTATTATTGCACAAGATCTTAATTTTAATGAAAGTTTACATTGAAACGCTTTAGTTTAATACTGTAAAGAAGTCACAACGTTGATTATGTATTTTGCATATATATTCTTATCGAAAAGTATTCTATCATACAATAATTATTCTTACACTTCCGTGTTACGCCAAATTCATAGTTCCACATATACTGCTCAAAAGAATAATGCGATATCGAACATGAACAGATGTGTAGTTAATGAGTTTGGATTTAAAAATTGTCAGTAAACATTAAGATAAATCAGAACAAAAAAGGAAACGAAACGAAATTTAATTTTTTCTTTTATTGATGCGAGAGGTATTGCGGATATGTTTATGCAAACTTCTATCACGAGAGTATATGGGTGTATATTTAATTGAAGAAACGCTAAAAGAGTTTGTTGTATAGTTTTAGGTAAATATTTGACTCCTTGTTTCATCCTGGTCTTGTGTAAAGATTTATCTCCGCAAAACTCCCAGCCTTGCCCTCGGTCAGCAACGATGGGCTTGGAAAGGCCGTCGTCCATCGGATGGGACGTTAAGCTGTGGCCCGTGTGAGGGAGAACATACCCTGTGCATGTTAAAGAACATAATGGATGGCCATGATGGGAGTAGGTTTCCTCTCCCCAACCTTCTCTGAACCCTCGGTGTCCTTGTGACCTTGGTCATTTAGCCCATTGTGTGCAAAAAAGTGCCACTCAGATATAAACAACTCGGTCTTGTTTCATCTTTTTTTTTTATCTTCAACACAGAATAGAGAAGAGTCCCAGAAAGTACTTCTAGTTAATACATACCTTCTCATACAAGGCCATGCTCTACTTAAGATCAAGTTAGAGCTAACACAACACAGATTTGCAAATTTAACACACTTTAAATGAAAGATATCAACATATGACACAAGGATGAGCAAAAAATCAGTCGGAAAAGTAATGAGCAAAAACAAATCAAAGGCCCATATAAGCGTGTGTGGTCACCTCTAACTACCAACAGAGTAGTACATCTGGTGTGGCATCAATAAAATAAAGTTAGGGGATTTCTTGAGATCCTTAGCCACTTTTCGAGGGCCTATTTCAGCTCCTAAAGGGTAATGGAAGGCATTTAACCGGCTGCAACACGTCGGCCTATTATATATTCCTTGTTCACGCCGGATGAGGACAAGCAACAAAATTTGGTCATTTTTAATGCTTAGAAGGAATAAAAAAGTTGCAAATATTTATGGTTCAAGCGAGTTCAAAGGACCCTCTCTTCCAATCGAAATTGAACTTTTAAAGTATACGAATTGAGAGGATATACATTATACTAGCAAACGTATTAGAAAACTTTCACGTTATATGAATGGAAAACAGCATTTAATGTTCCACATTCAAACATGGGGGCCCAAAATCAGGTTTTTAGCTAAAAATGCCACAAGATAAATTATAGATCTCAAACACAAAATTTATTCAATTCTCGTTTGTGAACAATAACCGTTTAATATTTTAAGAAGTATTGAAAGTGAAACATCTGATAGCCGATACTGCTGTTGCACTTGTCCTAACAATGCTCCATTTGTAAATTTATGGAATTTTCAGCACTGAAAACTCGCGCACGAGAGTACTCTTGTGAGCTTTTCATTGTATATTTATGCAATTATTTCTAGGAAAAATAAAAATCACTTCTTTGAGTCTTGTGTAGGAGTTGGTACGGCTTGTAGCAATTGGTTTAGCATTGCTTCTAGTATTCGACAAGGGTGCATTTTGTCTCCTTTTCTATTTAGTTTGTTATTGATTATGTTATGCGAAATTCACTGCAAGAGAAATATTTGGCCTTAAATGGTCTGGAGATTTGAAAATTTCTGATTTAGATTATGCTGATGATTTAGCCCTTTTGGCAAATGATGTTGATGAGATGAACTCTTTCATTCGAGCTGTTAATGAGACTAGTAGTAGAGTAGGTTTGGTTATAAACAAAGAGAGAAAACAAAGTGATGAAAATTGGTCAGGAAGGCTGTGATTCAGCTAAACTGAATGGTTGCAGTCTTGATCAGGTGTCACAATTTAATTATTTGGGAGCTACGTAACAGATACTGGTTATTTGCGGAATGAAATTAACAGACGAATAGGGATTGCTGCCTAATTTTTAAGAATCTATGGAGAGTGTGGAGAAATAGGCGTATACAGCTATAGACCAAAATTAGACTATATAATAGTTTGGGTCTTTCAATGTTAGTTATGGTAGTGAAACTTGGATTGGTACCTAATGATGAAGGTTAGGCATAGGAGTCAGCAACTTCCTTCAAGCAGCATACTGTGCAGAGAGAGACTCCGTTGGTTTGGCCATGTTGTCCATATGGATAATTATAGATCAACGAATGGAATACAGTTATGAAGAGTATGCTAAAGGTCTCAGAAAGAGGGTGAGGCCTAGAATGCGATGAGCAGACAAAGTCAAACAGGGCCTTGTTAGAATTGGTGTAATGGCTAGATGCAGCAGATGTAGCTCAGGATAGATATGTTTGGGGAACTAAATTGCATAATTCGGTTGTGCTATTTATAAAGGATACGTTTGCTTAGTTTGAAATTTGCGATATCGATCGCCAGAAACTTTATTCTTCAGCGTATTAAAAATTCGAAACATTTTTCAGATACGAGATCGAATATATATAAGTTTGTATTTTTATTGGTACAAAAAATATTATGAATCAGGGCCAGATCTAGTGTTATGCTCTCCTCCTTTGAGAATGCTATTACGGGTAATGGAGGCAAAAAAATATTAAACTTGAGCATATTTAACACATTTTTCAAGAGTTCTAAAACCAAGGGCAAAATGTTATATTGCAATAAAAATATTCAGTCATTTTTTTTTGCGGCTTGTCAAACCTCTGCTATATTGCTGTCTCATTTTGGTATAAATTACCAAATGAGTTGAAATTAATATCCAATAACAAAAAGTATTATATTAGTAATATTAAATGGTACCTTCTTATGATTTAGAATAGGTAACTATATCGTCACCAGCTTTGCTCAGTACAAATCATTTGTATGTAGCTTTGTTATGTCTATATGTTTATATTATATGTATTTCTTTTAACTGATAATTTTTTGCTTTGGAATTTATCGAGACCTAAATAACCAATTTTTAGATTCGGCTCCTAATAATTATAAATCTAGATATATCCTATAAGAAACGAAATATAGCATTTGCTTAATACTTAGTATTTCCATTCTTCTATACTTAGTATTTACATTTTTGGTATTAGTTACTTATTTTTATGCCTCCCTGATAAAGTTTAGTCCAGCCATCTTTTTCGATATACAAAATTAATATAAGAAATCATAATTGCGTAGGCGTTTATTTAAATTTTAATAAACATTTTCCTTAAAAGTATAAAACACTTCAACATATCTCTGCCTTTCTTTTCCGGTCAAATATGATGTTGGACTATGCATTATACAACACTCCAAACATGCCGTCTGGTGGAATTCTAAGGGCAGAAACTGTGAGAGACAGTGAAACTGTGTGCCAGCTGCCGCATATCGGCTCCATCCCTGTGGGAGACAGAGAAGCCGAGATATCGTCACTGACTCTCGACAATCCACGCTTCGTGTAGACAGGCAGTTAAAGTACCACAGTCATGTACAGGAATCGATCTTCTAGAAGTAATGCGCTTTCAATAATGCCCACAGATTCCCCCACACCCACCAGAAAGTAGGTTACTTGAATAAAAGTTATAATACTATCTTGAGAGTAGAGTGGTCAAAAACTACACCTTTGCAATTAACACATGAGGGAACTGAATAAAAAAAATTAATACTAAATGGTACTATTCTGAATATTTTATATTAAATACTACAGTATTTAAGATAAATATATAAGATAAATATTATTCATGTTCGCGTAATTTAAATTACGCAAATGTGAAAATTGTTCATAGAGAAGACAAAAAAAAATAGCAGAAAAACAGCAGAATTGCGTTCTGTTCAAGGTGTCAAAAGTAAATAAATTCAGAAGAGGTTCTAGATTTCGTAAAAACAATTAAACTGACGTAAAAGTTTAAAATGGAACTGTATGAAAATGAAGCTCAACGAGAAACTATAGTACTTTATAACAAATACCACAAATGCTATCTATGAGAACTGGGAATTGACTAATTCGACAATAATTCTATTATAACAAAAATAAATACCCCCTCAAGCAGCTGCTTGCCACAGAGGTCTGACAGGAGCCTGTCAGTTTATATGCCAGAGTAGAAGGTCTGAGAGGATCGCAGGACTTCAGCAGAAAAACAACACACACACATCCATGCCTTACCCAGGGCTCGAACCCAGGTCCCTTATAATCAGTAGCCAAATCATTACGTTACGTGTAACGTAAAAATAAAAATGAACACTCGCAAGAAGTTATGCAAATATGATGAAATTTAGGGAGACGATGTTGCAAATCCTTTGAGTCAGCCTCATCCAGTGCATATGCTGAGAGAAAGAAAGAGGTTCACATGTTTCAATCGAGTAGTGACATTAACATGATGCCGTCAATCTAAGAACAGACTGCATAAAAGTTAAATAGGTAATGTTTTCAATTATTTTACTTACATTTATTCCATTTGAAGTCTCCGTTCAGTAATTATGGGCAATTTTTTCCCTTTATTTTTGTGTAGTAAGGCTGATCGTATATGTGGAAATTATTCCACAAACGGCAAAAAAGCTGTGCTTAAAATTTCTCCATAAAGTTCAGTATGCTCAAAAGAACAAAGTAACGAACAAAGTAACTGATAACCAATAATTAAACCTGGAGACATATAAAAAAATACCTCCTCAAGCAGGTGCTTGCCAACATAGAAGTTTTGTGAGGATGGCGGAACCTCAGCATAAAAACAACACAAACACCCATACCTTACCCGGTGCTCGAACCTAGGTCCCTTATATCAGTAGTCAAGCACGCTAACCACTTGGCCAGATATAGAGGAGAGGAAATCGCCCTCCTCATATGCTTTTTGCTTGGAGGGGTACGAACTTTTAAAGCGCTTCTGATTGTAAAAAGTTCTTCGTTTGTATAAAATTATTTGAGGGCCTACTGTTTATGCAGAGCTTATTTAATGATTATAAATATTTATTTTATTTAATGCCTAATTTAAATCTAATATATTGGCTGAATACACAATAAAACTATGAGATTTTCACTATTGTTTGAAGCTGGTTTTGCAGCTCAGAATGAACTTGGACTCTGCCGCTCCTTTCTCCAAGTATGATTTTAGGTATTAATGATTAATTCAGTTAAATTTAATGTTGTTTCTAAAAGCAACAGAAAATTATCTGTTGAAATTCGTCGAACTTACTTACTCTGTTATACTTACTGCAGCTTCGGTCGTTAGCTGTTCGTAAATTTGCCCCACCCCAAAAAATGCTACCACGGTGTGGTTGCAGCAGTCGCAGAGCGGTAGTGCCACCTCTGATCACAAAGACTCCAAGGACTCAGATATCGGTAAGGGATGGATAGCTATTAAGAGATACACACACCGGCCACTGAATTAGAAACCACTATGCAGATATACGCTGCACAGGTGACGTTTACGTACATGTAAAATACGTGGTCACGTGTATCACCACGTGATCTAGGCGTCTATTTATTTAAGACTGCTGCTCGTCAGTTATCATCATAGTGTTGATCACAATGGGAAAAAGAATCAGGATTTGATAAAGGGCTTATTGTGGGTGCGTATCTGGCTGGAGCGACAATATTAAAAACAGTAGAGCCGACTGGTTTCTCAAAAGGTGAGATACCTTGGGTTTTTAATCAGTGGAAAAATAATCCACATTGCTTGTCTAAGAGGCGTAAGTGTGTAGCGCGAAGACAATCTGTCAGGAACGAGATCGCCGTCATCTGAGAAGGCTTGTACGGAGAAACAGGACTTCCTGTACAGCAATTGACCGAAGCATTCAATGAAGGCTGTTCCTGACCCATATCTCAGCGAATTATGCGCAGGGAATTGAGGAGGATCGATATTAGTAGTCGCATGCCTATACGGATTTCTGCGAAGAACCGGAAAGTTCATCTACAGTGGTGTCAGTGACTCGCACTACACCGTGACTGGACACTGGAAGACTGGAAAACTCATCTGGTTTGACGAGTCGCGGTACATCTTGTTCTGTACCAAAGGTAGGCAGAGAGTTTGTGGGAGCCCAATGAAGCAATAGACCCAGCTTGCCTTGTAAACACAACTAAAGGTTCTGGAGGCGATGTCATGGTGTGGGGCACGTTCTGTTGGTACGGAATGGGTCCCCCTTATATATTGCTGGAAGGTCGAAGTGTCTTCCAAGGATTATCTGAACATTGTTGCCGGTCAAGTCCATTCTGCAATGTTGTCTTTTTATCCAGAAGGTGTTGTTTCATGGATGACAATGCTATTGTCCATCGCGCAAGATGTGTTCACCTAGCATGACAGCGACTTCCACCATCTTCCCCTGGCCACCACAAAGCCCGGATCGGAACCCAATTGAGAATGTATGGGACATATTAGAAAAACAGGTCCGGGAGCAAAGTCCTATTCCGTCAAATCTGAGCCAGTTAAAGGACTGTCTGGTATGCTGGAGATGTAAAGGCACTCCAACACCTTGTGGAATCTATACTTAAAAATGCATATAATACAATTTTTTTTTTAATATTTTTATATTCCGGTTTTTAACATTTTCAGGAGAGTGTCGCTCTTTGCACCACCACCCCTCTCCCCTTTTCTAGTTCCAGACCTGAAATATTAGTTAAAAATTGACTATAATGTTATGAGAAAAAAATGTTCAGAATAATAAAAACGAATTAACTAAAAATTTTGGTTCTTAAAACAAATATTTTTACATACTTCCCCTCGACAGAATCTCGGGAGGGGGGAAAGGACCATCGACCACACTACTGTATACATATAATATATATGCGTAATGGGACCGCTATATGTATAAATATCACGGTCCCATTCTGTATTACGTTTTAAAGCATTTGTATTCATCCATACATACGGGTACTTTCTCTAATGGGAAAATGTTGAATAAATAAAACTGAAGAACCAAATTCGAAGTTTTCTTCTAAAAATAAGGTTTCCTTGGGGGGAAATAACAACATAAATGAATGTGTCAATCTATCTAAATCTGCCCAGTATTTACAAAGTTATGGATATTGGAAAAAGTCGTCCTATAAAAAATTTCCGAATTGTCGAAAAATGAAGAATTTACTTTTTGGTTACATTTTCGTGACTGGAAACGTTGCTGTTAAATATTCCAGATTATAGAATTCTTAAAAATATATGAAACAATTTTGAATATTCAGTACTGCGCTGTATACATTGGTTTCCGTAAATTAAAGAAAAATCGCGATAATTCGCCAAAAAATTGTGCGATCCTCACCAAACTTGTTAATGTAACCAGTAATGCCGAGTGAGCATATCGTATGAAAATTAGTCTAGGTTGTATCAATTTGCGTAATCAGATAGCGCATAAAAACGGGTGTTTTGGAGTGGATCATTATTTTGTGTTGTATGTGTGTCATTTTTCTGCTGAGGTCCGACCATCCTCTCAGATCTCCTACTGTGGCATATAAAACTGACAGGCTCCTGTCAGACCTCTGTGGCAAGCAGCTGCTTGAGGGGGTATTTATTTATTATTTTATTTAAATGTGAGTAAAGAAATTCGAAATAGCCATTTTGTAGAAATGACTTCGAGACGTCATTTACCAAATCAACTGCGGTGGAGAGCTATTGGCCGGCTTGAAGCAGGCCAAAGTCTGCCAGACGTGGCACGATGGCTGAATGCGAGTCCTTCTGTGGTCCATAGACTGTGGAATCAATTTCTTAGCACGGATTCCGCGTCTCGGAGGTTTACCGAGGAAGGGCTAGAGTAACGACCGCTGTACAAGACCGATATCTGCGATTAACACTACGAAGGAGCAGGAAGTCTACTCCCTCTCAGCTACAATCCTGTCTTGCAACAGCCACTAGGAGGGTTGTATCAGCTTCTACTGTGTGTAGAAGGCTTCACGAGGGAGGTCTGTACGCTATAAGGTCGGTAATTTGTTTACCCCGCATGTCACGTCACAGGAGAGAGGGGTTGAATTGAGCACGCACGCATGTTAACTGGACGGAAGAGCAATGGAGGTCCGTACTATTCATAGATGAGTCCAGATATTGCTTGCAGAGTGATACCGGACATTGATATGAAGAGAACGAGGTACACGTGTTTGGGTTGACATTTCCTTAGGTGGTCGCACAGACCTCTATGTGTTGATGAGTGGGACTCAATACTCAAAGGTATAGAGATGACATCCTTAACCCTTATGTACGTCCTTACGCTGGTGCAATAGGTGAAACATTCTTCTTACAAGACGGTAATGCTCATGCACACAGAACTGAACTAGTGAAACAGTATCTTCAAGAAGAGACCATTATGCGCATGGATTGGCCAGCTCGATCTCCCGACCTAAATCCGATTGAGCATGTGTGGGATGTTCTAGGGAAACGTGTTGCTGTTCTCAACCCGTCACCTGAAACAAAGGGGGAGCTTATTACTGCTTTAAAGGTACAATGGTCGTTACTCCCTACTGAGTTAATTCACATCATCACTGTCGTGCGTGCATTGCTGTATGGGGTGACCACACTCCTTATTAAAGAACTTTGCCCATTGCATTCTGACACCTCATTTTTCGACAAGTTCCTGTGTTATTTTTTGACGAAAAATGTTTCTAGTGTAAAATATTTTGCCATTCTGAAACTAGCATTATAATTCATGTTTTCAAAATTTCATTAAAATCATTCATATAGTTTTTGTTTATCATAATTTTTCTGAGTTTTCCTCAAATTTATGGAAACCAGTGTAATGCATGATCCGCAATTATGATATGCAGAACAAAAACCATTGCACTTCCCAAAACTTTTTATCTATGCAAACGATGCGGATGTCTATGCCAATTCTGAAACGCCTAGTGGTACTCCTGTTGAGGAAATACTCCGCAACTCTGAAATGAATGCATTTTGCAAGTTCTTGCACCCTTGAAAAAGAATTCCTTTCAAATTTTGGAAACAACCAAATATCGCATGGTGCAAGATCGTGTGAATATCGGGATGGATAGCTCTTTGATTTTTTTCCTGCTCCAGATAGACCGTAACCTGCCTGGTTTTGTGATCACTGGCGTGAACGAGAACCCTTGATATGCATGTTGTTGAACGCTGCTCCTTCATCTCCTTAATCATTTTGAACAAAATAATACTGGTATAGTATTGGCCATTAATATTAATTTTTTTCATGTAAGATGACCACGACTATCACTCCTTGGAAATTGAAAATAATTATGAACATCTTCTAGGAGCGGAAGTCTTGTCGGTGGATTTGCGGACGCGATTCCTCTCCCGCAACCCAAAACATAGTTATCTGGGAACTGTATAGCAATAAAACAACGTCTCATCACCTATGACAATGTCTGTTATCCACTTGGTGCAAGTGGGTTCAAACATTTCCAGCATCTCCTTGCACGAGCCGAGTCTTAACACTTTCTTGCTGTTCTATCAGTTTGTGGGGTACTCATTTGGCACAGATCTTTCGGAACTTTAAATGCTGATGAATAATTGTTTCCACACTGCCAATCGATACACTGACATTTAAACTTTATTATAAGAACGGCGAGGTCCTTAATGAGTTCAGGAACAGCAGCGATGGTTCTCTCGATCATGGCCTCCTCCTCATCCTCCATCTTTCTGCACGGAAATTTTTGAATGTATGCCGTCCTTCTATGAATTTGTACATCCATCCCGTAACAGTGCTATATGAATAGGCATGATCCCCATATATTTGTGTTAAATTGGCATGAATTTTTTCACGTCATCCCCAAGATGCATCCTTGTGAAAATGTAAAAATCTTTCACTCGTCTTTAGTAGGCTTCATAGGAACAACGCACAGGAGACCAAAGTTAAGCGCCGCCAGCGGAGAAAGAATTGATGATACGGCCTTTGGTTTTAAACATGGAATAAACAAGTTTAGACAAGCTTTCAAACAAGTCGTAGCTCGTTTAACTTCGGAGGAACGAATGAAAATCTACGGACACGTGTCGAGAACTTTCTGAATGCTCCCAGTAATTATGGAAAATGTCCGTATTTCAGTGGAAATTACTATATATATCCATTCCTTGATTTACACGGTAGATAGGCTAAGAAAAATTACCGTGAAAATCGAAACCGTTCAATTCGAAACCAACAACTTATGAAAAAAAGGGAGATAGGTTCCAAAAAAAAATTTATTAATGAAACATTTATTGACACAGATTTGCCCAAATTTATAAAAACTTTCAATTCTGCAGTAATAATAAATAAAATACCTCCTCAAGCAGCTGCTTGCCACAGAGGTCTGACAGGAGCCTGCCAGTTTATATGCCTAGTAGAAGGTCTGAGAGGATGGCAGGACCTCAGCAGAAAAACGACACATACATCCATGCCTTATCCGGAGCTCGAACCCAGGTCCCTTAGATCAGTAGCCAAGCGCGCTAACCACTCGGACATGGGACGGCTAATAACGTAATAAAATAAATACCACCTCAAGCAGCTGCTTGCCACAGAGGTCTGACAGGAGTCTGTCAGTTTATATCCCACAGTAGGAGATCTGAGAGGATGGCAGGACCTCAGCAGAAAAACGACACACACATCCATGCCTAATCCGGGGCTCGAACCCAGGTCCCTTAGATCAGTAGCCAAGAGTGCTAACCACTCGGCCACGGGACGGCACTAATGTAATAAACATTCATGTAAATTGATTTGAACTGATTCAAATAAGCGTACATTCATTTCCCATCCATTACTTTTGTTTTTGGTCAGAAAAAATACTCAATATAGACATAGCGAATTTGAAGACGAAATTTGCAAAAGAGAATTATGAACTGAATACAACTTAGAAACTAAGCATTTGTGCCAAAAAGTTAAATACATTTTACGAAATACAGCATTATGTGATTTTATTACGAAACAGTGTACATACGAATCGCCTTATATGTAACCTAACTAATAGTCTACAAAGTTAAACTTGATGCTAAAATTGTGAAAAATCACGGTTTTAACTACTAGGCTGAAAGAATTCTGTCTCGAAAAATCCGATCTCGCTGCCGAACCAAAACAGGTTTCGCTTTAGGAAGATGTCGCAAGAGAGATTTATTACAATGATTAAAATAAAATTATATTTACAGGAGTGCCAACAGAGACAAACAAACATCACGGAATCTACGGCATACATGCATTTTTCAGATTGTCACACAGCTCACAGAAGTCGGTAAGGGTCAATAAAGACGAAGGACTGAACTGAAGGACAACAAACGCAGCTATTTCCGTTAGGCTGCCCTATTATGGTACACGTAGAAAGTGCGTATTCCTGCTGCTCCACCCCACTCTAGTCTTGGACCGTATCAAGCCGCGAATCGATAGCAATGGGCCGCTGCGGCTGACGTCTGGGCGACTTGCCACAAAAGTAGGCCACATGGAGATCCGTTATCACGTAATGCTTCCTTCCCTCCCTCGCGCTCTCTTCTGTTTATAAATACAGAATTCCATTTTCAGCGACAACCGCGGATTTTCCCATCATGACCGTATCGATCATTAACCTACACATGCACGAGATTCAAGTGAAAATTTTTGAGAGCGAAGACGGTCCCAAACGAATTCTAGTAATTCAATGGGCAATTTCAATATTTTATTATTACAAGTTTAGACAAGAAATAATATTTGTTTTATTATTACATATTTCCAAAGAATTTAATGCAATTCCAAATGTACATAATCACACAATGCTCTATTTCGTAAAAATATTTTTAACTACTGGCACAAATGCTTAATTTGTATTGAGTTCATAATTATGCTTTTACAAATTTTATCACTTCGCAATATTTTTAGTTTTCGCTTTTAAACATGATAAAATGACAAAGATATGAATTCACAAAAAGTTCCTCCAGTAAAAAGGACCTAAGTAGCAAACTTCAGTTTGCGTTGATTTATCTCTGAGCGGTACTTACGTGTACAAAATGGGTTAAATGGCAGATCACAAAGGCTCCAAGAGCTCAGTGAAGTTTGAAAGAATCCATTGGACAACTATTATGGTACAAATAAAAGCCTCCCGTCAATGCTATCCAGTGTTTCTTTAATTTGCACAGGGTATAGGTCTCTTCAACACATAGTCACGACTTAACGATCCATCCGATGGAGGGTTCCCTTTCCAGCCTATCGGCATTTCGTATTGCATTTCGTTTGTCATTTGTCGATTTGCATTTGCTAAAACGATTGTTCCACCGCATATTCCCAACCCATTGACCGATCGTAACGAGTAACGTACCATATAAGATATGAAAGTATGCGATTCGGAGTACGTCACAGGAAAAAAATTATTCCCCATACTTTCTTCCCACCTAAAAAGCAGGCAAATATGCGAACGATTGTTTCGCCATATATCTTTCGAGTAACGAAGGCTTGCGACTGTTTTTTCCTACCAACTGAACAAATCGTCGTCGCCCTATCCTCCCTCTGATGTTATTTTATTACAAGGAAATGATTCCATCCTTGGCGTGATTATTATCTCGTTTACAAAGAAAACGGATAATAGTTTCGTCTCTCTGTCCTTCTGTAAGACCTCGAACTTTTTTGTTTACGGAGATAAAATTTTTTTTGTGTTGGATAGGTATTGATGAAATATTACTATATGCACTTTCTGAATCTCTCTAAAGCTATAATTACGCTCTCTAGCGTGGGAAAAGTTGAAAATTTCCAAATTGCAAACGATGTATTTATGCTAAAAATTTTGGTGGTGGGATGTGAAGGCCACGACGTTTCCATTGCAAATAATGAGTTGACCTTTTAGACCCAGAGGGAGTGGGAAAGCATACCTTTTTAGTTTTAGCAGATAATTGTTTTTAGAGATAAATGAAAAATTATTTTGGGTTAGATAGGAATTGATAAAAAAATTATGATTCACACTTTTTAAATCTTCCGAAACTATAATTGCGCTCTCTAACGGTGGAAGAATTTCCAATTTCCAAAATTTCAAACAAATATTGCAAACGACGTATTTAAGCTGGAAGTTGAAATTTTGTGAATGCCATTTTCTATTGGCAACAATGAATTGACCTCTTACACCCAAGAAATAGTGAGAGGGAAAAGACAATTATTTGTTTTAGCAATAAAAGTGGGTAGGGTGAAGACAATTATTTGTTTTAGCAGATAATTGTTTGTTTTTAAAGATAAATGAAAAAATCTTTTTAGTGTTAGGTAACAATTGATAAAATATTATGATTCGCACTTTAGGAATATTTCGAACACTATCATTGCGCCCTCTGAAGGTGATAAAGATTAAAAACTCAAAAATTCCAAAAGGAATATTGCAACGATGTATATTAATCGTAGAAAATGAAATCTTGGTGGTGGAATGTGAAGGCCACGAAGTTTCCATTGTAAATAAATAAAATGAACAGGCCAGGCCTAGCACCTTATCGTTGTGCAGACGGTTAGTACCTTCGAAAGAGATAACTCTCTTGAAGTAAATGGAAGGGCTGCCAGATTAGTGTGGCCTACTGATCTGGACAACTATGGCTACTTTTTTTTTCTACCCTGCTGAGGAGTGGTCAACCACACAGGGTCCTGGTGCTGATCATATAAACCCACTGGACAGATATATGGCTCTGAGCTTGATTATGGATCCTGATTTTGCTGCACTGGTGGGCTTTTGTGGAGGGATAATCTTCCGCTGTGTTTTCTGTTTGTTTGTGGGTTGACAGCCCCAAGTGAATAGATTCACAGGATATGTTTATCAGCTGGTGGATAATCCTGAGCAGAGGTCATCGCAGGCACCTGAACTCTTTGCTTCTATTGGCATCGTCAAATTCTACATTGGAGGAAGTCTTCCAGTGTAGATGGCTTCAGCCTTTAGTGGTGGGGGAACGGGTCTTTGCCCCATGTCTGCGATTAGGGGGCTGTTTGATATTGTCGGCATTCCCTCTCTCAATAAACATAGTTTCTTTAAACATCCCACTAACCATTTTCTCTCCATAGGTTGTTTGGAATGTGAGGACTCTGCACAGAGCTTTGTCTCTTGATGTCCTCACACAAGAATTCCACCTGTTATAATTTAGATATTATCGGCTTGCAAGAGATCAGATGGACAGATAAAGGTCAGATTCTTAAAAATAAAATCTCTTTTAAGGGACGAACGATAATAAATATTACCAAGGTGTGGGTCTGCTTCTCAGCAGACATGCTAGTGATGCTCTTCTAGGATATAAGTGCAGTAATGAAAGGTTTCTTACAGCAAAATTTCAGACAAGCATTAAAGACGAATGTTATCTGCTGTTATGCCCCCATTGAGGATGCCAATGAGGATGAGAAGGATATGTTTTACGGACAACTTCAGGATATTTTGAATTCTGTCAAGAAAGGAGATATTACCCTTGTTCTAGGTGACTTCAATGCCAAAGTTGGTACTGACTCTGACCTTTGGGGAGGAGTGATATGGGTTTGGTATGGTATGATTTGGTTTATGAATGATTGGGTTTGGTATTGGTAGCTGCAATGGAAATGGGCAACGTCACCTACATATGAATAAACTCAATGCTTTCAGAGTAACTAACACTCATTATAGAAGGTGAGGATTCTTTTCATGGCTAGTTGGGCTAAGCATTTCAATGATGTTCTAAACAATGTGGTTAGTTCTACTCCCACTGTTTGCAATGATGATAGATGCATTGGTGGCTTTAATGTTGGCCCTATAACACAATCTGAAGTTATTTTGGCTATTTCTAAACTTAAACTTCATAAATCCCCAGGGGTTGATGAAATTACTACGGAAATGCTTAGAGCTGGAAATGTTTCGGTTACCACTTGGATGATTGAAATTCTGAATATCTTTTATGATAAAGGAATGGTTCCTAAGGATTTTACCAGAGCTATTGTTATCCCTAGTTTCAAAAAAAGTGATCGCAGTTCTTGTGATAACTATAGGGGTATCAGCATACTCTCTGTTCCAAGGAAAGTTCTTTGCATAATTGTGCTTAACAGAATAAAGATCTGGTTGACAGGCAATTGCGTGATGAGCAATGTGGATTCAGAAGTGGTAGGGGATGTGTGGAGATATTTTCACTTAGGCAGATTCTTGCGAAATGTTTAGAGTTTCAGAAACCTTTGGTTGCTAGCTTCGTTGATTTCAAAAAGGCTTTCGACTCTGTTGATCATCATAATTTGTGGTTGATTGTGAGATCATATGGTATACCAGACAAGTTAGTTAACATAATGAAAGCTCTCTATAATAACACTGAGTCGTGTGTGAGAGTTGGTAAGTCTTGTAGCAACTGGTTTAGCATTACTTCTGGTGTTCGACAAGGGTGCATTTTGTCTCCTTTTCTCTTTATTTTGTTATTGATTAATGTTATGCAAAATTCACTTCAAGGGAAAGATTTTCCCTTAAATGGGCTGGAGACACGAAAATTTCTGATTTAGACTATGCTGATGATTTAGCCCTTTGGCAAATGATGTTGATGAGATGAACTCTTTCATTCGAGCTGTTGATGAGACTGGTAGTAGAGTAGGTTTGGTTATAAACAGTGAGAAAACTAAAGTGATGAAAATTGGTCAGGCAGGCTGTGATTCAGTTAATCTGAATAGTTGCAGTCTTGAGAAAGTGTCACAATTTAATAATCTTGGGAACTATGTAACAGATACTGGTGATATGTGGCATGAGATTAACAGACGAACAGGGATTGCTGCTGGGACTTTTAAGAATCTATGGAGAGTGTGGAGAAATAGGCGTATACATCTAAAGACTGAAATTAGATTGTATAATACACTGCTCATAAAAATTAGGGGATATTTCTTCGCTTCATATTCATTTTGAAATATCCCCTAATTTTTGTGAGCAGTATAGTTTGTTTTGTTTAGGGTTAGTTATGATAGTGAAACCTGGACACTTTGTAAACAAAATAACAGGAAATTAGATGCTTTTGATTCCAGATGCTTACGCAGTATGTTGGGCATTACGTGGTTTAACTTTGTAACTAATGATGAGGTTAGGCAAAGGAGTTTGCAACCTCCTTTAAGCAGTATATTGTGCAGAGAGAGACTCCGTTGGTTTGGCTATGTTGCGCATATGGATAATTGTAGATTGGCGAAAAGGGTTATGAACGGTGTACCTAAAGGCCTCAGAAGGAGGGGGAGACCTAGGATGAGGTGGGCAGACAATGTCAGACAGGACCTTGTTACAATTGGTGTGCAGTGGTAGATGTAGCAGGTGTAGCTCAGGACAGACATGCTTGGAGAACTAAATTCCACTCTTTGGTTGGATCTCCATAGCCCATGGCTGCTTGAGGGCTCACCATTAACATTTGAAGCATAATTTATGAGATGTTTTAGAAGAAACAACTTGTTGAGAAAGGGCAGTGATCACAGGTGTGAACTAATTCAATGTTTATTTTGCCATTTAATGAGTATTACATCTTACAGAAGGCACGTTTTAATAAGGTGTTGAACTTCCTCAAGCAACAATACAAGCTTCCAATCTGGCATGCAATCGGTCAACAAATGCTGGATATCATGCTGAGGGATGCCATTCCATGCGCTTTCAATGTGAACGTGTAATTCAGCGATGGTCGTGCCTGTCGTGGTCCGCAGAAGTCTTTGTCCGATCCAGTCCCAGATATGCTCGATTGGAGAGAAGTCCGAAGAGCATGCTGGCCAAGGGAGTTGGTGCACTGTCTGAAAAGCATGCTGAGTTGCCTGGGTGGAGTGTGGGTAGGCATTATTCTACTGGAATGTCGCATTTGGGATTATACTCAAATATGGCAGGACAACTGGCTGTACGATGTCGCTAACATATATATTGCTATTCAGTGTACCCTGTAAAATACCATACACGAGAGTGATAGCTAATCGCTCCCCACACCATGATGTCCGGTGTGGTCCCAGTGTGTGGCTGGCGGATTCGTTCTTGACACTAATGCAAATGTGCTCAACAGTGGTAACAGGGCCAGCAGCATACATGCCCGTAGTCCTGTTTCCAAAAGATGATTGCGTATCGTTCTTGTAGACAACCCTTGGTTCGACAGAGGATTGAATTTGTGACACCTTTGCTGTCCACTCTGCCACTGCCACCCTCTTGATACGTCAATCCTCTTATGTGCTCGTAACTCGTGTTGGCCAGAACCCCATCTGTGAGAGTGCGAAAGCTCTTCTGACCATCAATGCCAGCATCATATCACTGCCGATACCACTTGTCCAACACGGTGTGCATTTTGACAAAAAGACCAACCTGCTTCCCGAAGACCCACTATATGACCTTGCTCAAACTCCACGAACTGAACAAATGTTGCACGCCTGCAATGTCCAGGCATGGTAGCTTCTTCAAAGAGCACTGAACAACACGACACAAAACGAATAACTTCTTTCTTCATGCCCGTGTCTTTAAATATGCGTTGCATACATTTGCATGTTGTTGTCCTCAGTGACATCATTATTTTATCCAATGACTTTCCATCTTGGATCATGTATTCTTAAAGGAATTCCTTCTGGGTGTTCTTTTTTTTTTCGATTTCCGCCAGTGTATACACAGTCGTATCAGAATAATATCACTACCTACCTAATAACCACCCTTGGCCCAGATGACAGCAGTGAGACGGCTTGGCATGGACGCAATGAGGCCCTGGAAGATTGGCAGAGGCACACGTGTCCATTAGGACTCCTGCAGAGCACTGACGTTCCAGAGATGACATGGTTGTGGGTTCGCATGCTAAACCTGTCAATCCAAATGGTTCCACAAGTGCTGTATGGGATTGAGGTTAGGCATTTTTGCCAGCCAAGGGAGAACAGAGGTATCGCTGCGTGTTCCTTGCACCACCTTAGCGACATGGCAGGGTGTATTGTCCTGTTGGTAGACACCATTACCATCAGGGTAAACATCCAACATGAAGGGATGCATGTGGTCAGCAAGGATGGACAGGTAGCCATTGGTATTCAGGGACACATCCAGTGGTACTAGGTCATACCAGGAAAACATCCCCCAGACATGCACACTGCCACTCCCGGCATGTTGGGTTGTTTTACCTCTGAGCGGCACTTTTTTTGCACACCATGGGCTAAATGGCCAGGTCACATGGACCCCGAAGGCTCAGAGAAGGTTGGGGGAGGGGAACCACTAGAACAGCTGTTGGGAGACAGATGGTAGACTCCCGTCAAGGCCATCCAGCGTGTTCTTTAACATGCACAGGGTATGGCTCTCCAGCACACGGGGCCACAGCTTAACGTCCCATCCGACGGACGGCGGCCTTTCCAAGCCCATCGGTGTCCCCTACTGACCGTGGGCAGGGCAGGAAATTTTGTGGAGATAAATCTCCCGGCATGTACTTGACCGACAAGCATGTCTGGGTGTTGGTTCTCATGTGTCTGACGCCATATCCACCACTGCCCGCCACTTCTGTGGAGTAGAAACCTCAATTCATCGGAGAAGGCAACCTTTTTCCACTCTTCCACTGTCCAATGATGGTAGTCTGGTGTGAACTGCAGGCATCATTACCGATGGACCTCGGTTAACATGGGCGCCTTTTATGTAGTATCGAATCCAGAGACCCAATGCACAACAGGGTTCACTCTACTGTTATCAGGGACATGTATCTGGGTGCCCTAGTGTTCATTTGAGTGGTCAATTTCTGCAATATTGCGCATCAATTGCCCTTTATCAGTCGGTGGAGTCGATGGTCTTTAGGGCTCCAGAATTATGACGTTTGGAGGTACTTGGTGCACCCTTACTGCAGCATCTCACGAACAGCCTACGAAGTCTGCTGTTTCTGAGGTGCTGTCACCCTTGGCACGGTAGTAAATGTTCATTCCTTTTTGAACGTCCATCAAATCAATACCTCTGCCCATTGTGCTCATGTTACGCACTATGGCTCATCTGTCGTGTCTGGCCATATATATATATATCTCCATGTTATATCTCCGTGTGGTTGACCTTGTCATGCGCACTCTGTGAAGCGCCTTGGGCAGGTACACTGTGATTCTGTGGGTGGGCATATTATTCTGATATGATATATCTTTACAGATCACTAAATATGGAACAGTAGAGCTGTTATTGAGTGTTACAAGTAATAATTATAAAAATAGAAATTTGAAAAATTATTGGTAATTTTTAAGAGATATTCCACTGACAGCAATAAATAATCTACCCAATTTTCTAAGAGAGGTGTGGGAAATGCAACTTTTTAGATTTAAGAATTAAAAGTTGAATACTGTTATGTTGCATAAGTACTAATAAAATACTATTTGCATTTTTTCCATCATCTGCTAGCTCTAAATTAAAACTTTTAAGGAATGAAACAGTAGGTAAAGGAAATACTTCATTCTCTTTGGAAACGAGTTTCTCATATATACCCAGAGGCAATATATGTCCTTCTAGTTATCTTTAAGGCACATATAAAAAGCATTAAATTTTTTTACTACATTTTTACTCTCACAATCTTAGTGCAACAAAGCTGACAGGAATAAGAGAAACAGAATGTCCCATTCCATCCAGAAACACATTGATGGTGAATTTTAATGTAGCAAAATGTAACAACATAGTAAAAGTATGAAGTCATCTGAGATTGATATGACTAGCCAGTTAGGAAAAACCGTTGGATATTACAGGTGTTCGCCCGCGTAGCTATGTGTAGTGTCACTTTCAACGACGGCTAGAGAAACCAAACTTATGAGAGTAATCAACCCAGCCGCCATCAGAAGACGGAGAACGATGTCCCAATAAACAGGTAATGGTGTAAAGCGTCCCTCTGATTAAAATATAACTTCTTTGAAATTTCCTTTCCGGAATATGTTATGTGAGAGAGAGAGAAACATAACGTCTGCCGGGAGAAGCCGTTTCCTTAACGAATTCGCGAGAAGTGAAGCGCAAAATTCCAGATTAAAAAAGTGACGTGTTTAATTATTGCCCCGCGGGCCGTGTGCAAGGTAGCATGCTAACTACGTAATGAGCAAACTTTGTCACGAATGCGCTGCCGCCCACCCCCCAGGCTTGGTGGGCCAATAAATGAACTGCATCGCTGACGCTCCGTTGGAAATCGTCACCTGATCACACAGACTGCTCGATTCGCAATCCCGGCAAAAGGTCTGGACACAAAAATTTATGAGACACGAGGAAAGAAGAAGAGAGAGCTCCTTCTGCCAGCTCAGCGTTCATTACCACACGCCATTACTAGCCCGCACAACGGTACATCATCAAGCTCCGTGAATCATAGCGAGGTATTTCTCAAAGGAATTACGAAGAAAATTACCGGCCACATTTCTCCATATCCATGTAAAAATAAAATCAAGGAGTCTTATGCTTGCAACCAAATATTACGAGAAAGAAATTTTTATTACTTGCTGTGTGGTTTCTACGCTACTCGCAAGCAAACAGTAGCACATAAGGCCTGATCTAGCCCCCCCCCCCCTTTTTTTTTTCTTTTTCAGAATGCTAATAATGGCAATAGATGCAAAAAAAAAAATTCAAACTTTTATATTTCACGCATTTTTCAAGATTTTTTTTTTAAAAGATCTGTAGATAGGAGAGGGAAATGTTATACTGCATTGGAAATCCAGTCTCTTGACCCCCCCCCGCCCCCTCGGTTTTGTTCTAGATACGAGCCTAGTAGTATACAAGTGAATATGAGCGTAACGTAGTTCAATATTGCTGTTGTAATGTATATTTTATCCATAATAAATACACAGATTGCCTGTAGATATAAATTCAGTAAATATGTACCTATGTGGAAAAATAGTATATTAATATACATGTTAATAAATGTACCTTATAATACTGAATAAGCCGTTTCAATGCATTGCGATCTTCATGAAAAAGCCTTTCGAACATGATTGCACAAGCTGCAAAATAGCAACTACCACATAAACTATGGTTTGTCAGCTGGATCTTGTACTTGTCGTCTAATGCCGATTCGCCTAATGGGACAATGGTCCAATGGAGCAATTCATCCAAAGCTCTTTCATTCAAAAGTGCAATAGCCGATGACAATAATATAATGGTATCAGGACTGGATAGAGGTTGAGGGGCTGAGAATTCTAGGAAGAGTAAGAGAGACGAAATATTCCTAAACTTATATACATACATTAAGCATTTTAGAAACCATTTTAGACCTCTAAAACGGAGGGGAAAATATTTTACTGCAAGTCGTGTTTGGAGTCAAGTTTGAGGTAGCCCATCACATTGGAGACGTCAGAAGCTTTGAGATATAACTCGTTAAGATTGATCTGCGCGAAATTTCTGTTCTTTTGTGGGGGAGAGAATAATGGGAGGGAGGCATAATCCGAAGTAATCTACGACGGCCCTTATAGGATTTTTTATTATTTAGGGCTCATATAGGAAGATGGTATTTTTTAAATTTTTTAATTTATTTGTGATCAGGTGAAAACATTTCTAAGAAGTCGCATCTCATGTTTAAATTGGCCTGGATATAATCCTGATTGATCTTAACGACCCCCCCCCCCCCAAAAAAAAAAAAAAAAAAAAAAAAATCGACGACTGAACATAAAATGGGTTAACTATTGGACAGATATATTCTAGACAAAAATAAACTACAGGAAACATTGATACATAATATCCAGAATTTATTTTCCCTCGTGCCATATAGATGTGCAGCCGTTATAAAAGCTAAAGATGATCTTACGAAATATGATACTGAAATGATACAACCATTATACATATCATTCAAAATAGCTGTTTTCACATATCAGTTTTTTTTTAATCAAAATAGGTGATTACATTTGCAGTACTAACTGCATTTAGCAAAATTTCAAATAATTGAAAATTCAGTCAATGAATCTTATATTTAGATTGTTGCAATACGAAGACAAATGTTTTAGGTTATTAATTGATAATATAATTTTATGCATTATGTTATCAGTAGCTTTTACTTATTTCCACCAACTGCTTGAGGGGATATTTATTATTTTTTTTAATTATATTACATTTCCTAAGGTCACGGGGCGGAATGGCACTTTCTTTCCCCCCGAAATTTAAATACTAATTCTATTGATAGTTCGTGCTTATCGCTTATAATAATTTTTTCCTAATTATGCGAACCTCGCCGCATATAAATATACGGCAGAATTAAAGTTATATTTATGTAGTACGCAGATGATGAGTTTTGTTTTCATGATTTAAGATCTATCACAAATAATACTGATGTCATACTTGTGTTAAATAAGAATTATTTTTTATAATCTAGTTCCTGTGATAGCCCGGGAAGTTATAGCTGAGTTGTTTTACCTCTGAGCGGCACTTTTTTGCACACCGTGGGCTAAATGGCCAGGTCATATGGACCCCGAAGGCTCAGAGAAGGTTGGGGGAGGAGACCCACTGGAACAGCTGTTGGGAGACATGGTAGCCTCCCGTCAAGGCCATCCAGTGTGTTCTTTAACGTGCACAGGGTATGGCTCTCCTACACACGGGGTCACGGTTTAACGGCCCATCCGACGGACGGAGGCCTTTCCGAGCCCATCGGTGCCCCCTACTGACCGTGGGCAGAGCCGGGGAGTTGTGCGGAGATAAGCCTCAACGCTGACCCAACTGGGACTCGGGGAAGTTATAGCATCCCTTGACAGTCCGTGACTGGCTTTGGCACGGGAATCGGCGGCTCTGAGCACTCTAAAAGTGGCTAGAGTTTTTTGGCTCAACATTCAACTATGAAAAACTTAAGTGATTTCCAATTAGAAACAAGCGCAAAAACTGGTTGGCAGACGATAGTTTGAAAACACTGATTCAATTCAAATGCTCTAAAAAGGAGAACCCCAAAGTAAGGTACGCGAGCCGCTGCTCAGTGGTAGGCGGTCGGTTGATAGAAAATATATAAGATGTACGACAGGAAGTCAAAGTTCAAGTTATTCATTATTTTTAATGTCATTTATATGACGTCTATGAATGACCGACGAAACATTGCCGCAACACAAGCAATGAACACACAATGAAAATGCCAGTCAACGCGAATGGCTAACTCAAAACTACCTGAGAATATTCTCTTAATGCAGATAAAAAATAATAAATAAATAAACATATAATTCGAAGAAAATCGACAATGAAAGCGTTCTGCTACAAAAATCAATGAACACGGAATACCGAAACAATGGCATCCTACCAACGAGGAGTATTTCGTGCCCACAGTTCAAATTTATGTTATAACAGTACGTTCAATTCTCAATATCTGTACGTAGAAATCGTAAGCGTCACCTTTGAAACAATAACTAATTTTCTTAGAATGTTCCTTATCAACTTAAATAACTCAAAATAATATGAAATTATGTTATCAGTTTAGTTATTTTTTCTTTTAATAAATTAGCATTTTTCTTTTGTTTGTTCGTTTTGCTTTTATATTCACATCTGCATCCCGAGAGCCTGACTCAATGGCTGAATAGTTACAATTTTTAACTAATTGGTAGAATGTCAGAAATGGCAGAATAGTAGAATGTTAACTTATTGGTAGCAAAAGTTCTCGGTTCGAGTCCGGAGTAAGGTATGGGTGTCATATTATGTAATTTTATTACCAGCACTTCATAATCATTTCATCCATTATTTCATATTGATATCGTCAGTTCGGTCCAGATAACCAGATAAATACGGCGAGGAAACAGCGTTGCACTGACCACGCAACCGCCGTCTCTATACCTTCAAGGTGTCAAATGACCATGGTAAAAAAATTAACATCCCCAGATTGAAACCCATTAATGGTACGTGAACTTAGCTCGGTAATGTAGAGTGGTACGCGGTTGAAAACGTTTGGGAACTCCTGCTCTAAAACACTCCAGATTTGATTAAGTTGGTCGAGAAGACTCAAACTCGCAATGGTGAATGGCACAGTTTTTAATAATTATTTTCAATAGTTTTATTGTTAAACACTTGAATATATCTATTATAAAATTATACGTTATGGTTTTATTTTTGTTAATAATTTGCGTTCTGTTATGGCTCTTGACTCAAAGATTATATAACTGACATCTCAATATTTGTTGCTTTATCTTTTTTTGCTGTTTCGGCTCTAGACTCAAAAAAGATTCCCAATCCCTGGACTAAGGTCATGAGAATTTATTTTTTGTCCTTAGTCTGCTTGTATATGTTTGGATATTGTTTCAATTTATTGTGCAATAAATTGTCCCTTATTGAAATGTAGTGAGAGTCAATTTTTATTCTTTTCCGTGGTTTCTGAATATGGGTGTCGTCATATTCGAGATCTCTATAATCATGCAAATGCGGTATTTATTGGAATCTAACATATTTCACTTTTTACTTTTTGTAATATTTTTTTTTGCAGCAGAATGGACTAAATGGCCAAGAAACCATTCAGGAAATTTTCAATCTGTTTAAAAAAAGACTTGCCTGCGGCATCGTGGCTTAAAGTCTAAGTTGGTTGGCTTTGGAGACTCGTTAGCTTATCTCCATTCAAGACAAGGGAAGCAAAAAGAGAACTATGAGGTATGTATGGTCTCGGAACATGGTCGACATTCGAAGTTACGAACCTGAAAATGTTAATAACTAAGACATTCGCACCAATTTTACCTCAAAATATATGCTTAAAGAATACCACTTGCCAAAGAATTCTGGGCGAAAAATAAAACTGTCAGTATAATTTACCATAAAGACCTGTGAGGGATGGGAGACTTCGCGAAAAGGAAAACAATGACTTCAAATGAGACATGGATTCAAACTCTAGTTCCTTTGCTACAAAGCCAAACATTCTAATCTGACCGATCAGTCGCTGTACTATTAATTAAAAAAAAAATCTTTTGAGCTGCTAATTTTTCTAAGTATCTGGTTTAAAATAACATTATAAAATGCAAAAGCGCATAGAATGCTGCAAACAACCACTAAATAACAACCACGTGAAATGATGAACACAATCCCTGATGAATTATAAACGCCATCAGAGTAAAGTATATTTTTCAGACGAAAAAGTTAGTTGAAAAAATTTAATTTTTGCCGTGAGTGGGATGAGATTTCCATGTCTACAGAACATCTTCTGTACATACCTTTCTATTTAAATATTTTTCCTATCTCTATTAACAACTTTTCTTTACCTATACCTGCCTTCCATTCAGTGCAAAAATTAAATGTAAATTTCTATTGCACGAATCAGGCGATTCTGAAAGGTCTTCGGCAATCCAGCAAGAGAGAATAAGGAAGTTTCATCACACCAATGATGCGAACCGAAGTAAAGCCTTTCTATGCGAGAGGGAAAAACGCGACTGATAAGCTGCGGCATGCGCCAATTGCAGGCTTTGGTATGGCGTTGGAGCGGCTGTGGTCGCTACCATTAGAAAAGAGTATTACCACCTCTTCGCTGCCGGCAGGTGTGAATGACGGAGGCGTGATTGGCTCCTATTTTTTCCCCCATCAATACGGAGAAAGTACATAAACTAAAGTGTGGAAGACATTGCGGCCCCAGCTCATCTATATGGCAGCACAGCGGGCACGAAAGATGAAACTATCGAACGACGATCGATCCCCATTCCACCGACGAGGTCTGCTATCGACAGCGTGCATGACGAAGTGGCGAGAAAGTAAGAGTGGACATCCATTTCCGCCCTTGCAGACCCCGGAAATTTTTGATTCCTGAAAAACGCAATAGACTGCAGAAATGTTTCCAGTCTCGAACCAATAGGTAAAGATAAGGTGTAAAGTGAGAATAGCTCTATCTAAATTCTTACAACTAACAGCAAGATAATACTGCGGTCTTTATAAATTACGATCAGAGCAAATAATCTTGCTTTAAACATTTTAATAATACATTTTACTACAAGTTTAGAGAACATCCAAATTGGAATTATCTATGGGCCACTGAGAATTGGAAAAAGGTAGCCTGGTAGGAAGAATCAAGGTTCCTTTTGCATCATGCTGATGGAAGGATCAATAGCAACTTACGCTGCCACGTGTAACAAAATAATAATAAAACCCTCACGCAGCTGCTTGCCACAGAAGTCTGACAGGAGCCTATTAGTTTATACACCATAGTAGAAAGTCTGCGAGGATGGCGGGACATCAAAACGGGCGGAGGAGTGCTCAGTCGGTAGCGCGCTAGGCTCGTAATCTGCAGTTCCCAGGTTCGACACAGAGCGAAGCCAGCGTTGAGATTTCTCTCCGCAAAACTCCCCGCCTACGGTCAGTAGGGGACACTGATGGTTTTGAAAAGGCCGCCGCAGGTCGGATGGGTCATTAAACTGTGGCCCCGTGAGCGGAAGAGCCATACCCTGTGCACTTTAAAAGAACACGCTGGATGTCCTTGACAGGAGGCTACCATCTGCCTCCCAACAGCTGTCCAGTGGGTCCCCCTATTCCAACCGTCTCTGAGCATTCGGGATTTTAGTGACCTGGCCACTTAGCCCATTGTATGCAAAAATGCCGCTACAAGGTAAAACAGCCCAACACTCAGCAGAAAAGCGAAAACATCCATGCCTTACCTGGGGCTCGAACCCAGGTCTATATATTATATTTTAAAAGTCCTGATCACTCTAAAAACTTCGGCACAGTATGGATACATATTTTCCAAATTCAAAATTTCTTGTTTTCCAAAACAGTAAGCTGAGAGTACTCCGTAATTTCATCTCTAATCAAATCTATAAACATTATCTTTAGTTCTTGTTCAAGTCATTGATATATACTGAGATGCCAGTTTATTAGGTACACTACTCCTCGTCACATAAATGGTTCATAACAACACGTAATGCGTCATGTGACTACGGTGTGCAGTATATATCAGGCAAACAGCTCTTCGAGCAGTTAAGAGTTGGATTGAGCGCCAGAATCGGCAAAACGAGCGAGTTTGAACGAGCATGATAGATGGTGCTAGGCATGGCAGTTCCAGTCTCTCTCATACAGCATTCCTCTTGGGGTTTTCACGCACAACCGTTTCAAGGGTTTACCGAGAATGGTGCAAAAAGTACCAGTGGTTGGCAATCCTGTGGACGAAAACAGCTTGTGAATCAGAGGGGTCAAAGGAGACTGGCGAGAATCGTGCAAGGGAAAACAGACCGGAAGCAACCAGGCAAATTACAACACAAATAAACTTTGGTGTGCAGAAGATCATCTCGGAACAATGTATCGAACCATGTCACGAATAGGCAACAACAACCACGGACCATGTCGAGTGCGGATGTTGTTGTGAAGAACACGAAAGGTCTCCAGTGGGTGCAGGAGCATCCACATTGGGCCACTGAGGATTGGAAAAAGGTAGTCTGGTAGGACGAATCAAGGTTCTTTTTGCATCATGCTGATGGATCAGAATTTGGTGCAAGCAACATACACTGCCAACTTCAAACCGATGGTCACCATGGAGCCATTTTGTCAGGTGTCAATACAGGGCGGTGATGGCAGCGTAAAGAATGTTTTCCTGGCACACATTAGGTCCTCTGACAACCTTTAAAGAACATCTGAACGCCAGTGTATTTGAACATAATTGCTGACCAAATTCATCCTTTCATAGCTATAGTTTATCCTCACTTGGTTGGACAGCATGGTTCAGCATGATAAATGCACCTGCTCATAAAGCAGGTCTCGTCACCGAATGATTCCAGGAACAAGCCGACAGTTTTCCTTGCTTCATCAGCTTGCACAGTCCCCAGATCTAACCCTATCGAGCATCTTTGGAATGAGGTGGTAGGGGCTGTTCACATTGAGACTGTGCTGCCGTACAATTTGCAGCAACTGCACGACACAATCATTTCCGCATGGTACAACATTCCTGCACAACGCATCCAGCCCCGGCAAATTCGGGTTGTTCTGAAGGCCAAATGAGGCGCAAGTGTGGGTGCCGAAACTGATTTCGTTGGTGAAAACTTATATCCATTATGGTTCTCCTACATGTCTCAATATTTCATTTGACATACGTCTCGTTTAGATTGATCTCAGATAAATTTCCCTCTCCCTTTTGGTGGCGGGTAGGAACGGGGAGGCAAGGAATGTACTAATTTTATCCTGAGAAGAGGGTAATTTGAGGTAGGCCACATTCTCCTGGTCACAAGCTTTCATTTGAGACATAATGCACTGGGATGATGACCCCCCCCCCCCCACACACACACACACCGCCCCAAAATAGCCTTTTTTTTGGGGGGGAAAGAACTTCATAACCCAAGTGCTTTCAAAAGTAGTACTTGGCGTTAATACTCACCACGTCATAAGATTGATTTCACACAACTTGATACGATCGACCCTCGCAATTCGAAAATTACAGTGGAATAATCGTTTTCATAATTCCCCTTTCTCAAGGCGAAAGAAAGCAGGTGAGATAAAAATTTTCCAGAGCCTTTGGCACACACACCTCCCGTGACAAGCTTCCATTTGGCATAATAAATCACAATCAGTGATCAATCTATGGGTTGGGAAAAATATGGCGGAACAACCGTTTCGATAAACAAACGACAAGGAGCGAAGCAATAGGATAGGGGGGAAAATTTTGTTTTACCGCAATTTTACTCTTTATTTGCGATGGTTACACATTCTTTCAACCCAACTAGTGAAGTGGATATGTTAGGAATGAGTATTGTCGTATCCATCAGCAATTACACCAGTGTAAAAAAGTTACAACCCCATTTTATGGTAAAAGCACATTTTTTGGTACAGTGTCGGAGCTAAGTATTCTCAGGCAAGGGGCAAAAATTCTGCATTACTCCCTATCACCACACACACTATCAATGTTTATGGATTTGTGGATTAATAAAATGTACAATCATAGATATATTTACCACAAAAATAACTTAACAGTGATATACAGCAGAAAAAAATTACTTGCGTAATAAAATAGAAAGTGCAAAATGGAAATCTCAAAGAATACTACTATATGTAACATGATTTTTTAGTTTCCGTACATATTTATGAATTAGGAATAAATTCATAATAATTTTAACGTTTTTCATCAGATATCTTGAAAAGTTTTTTAAAAAAGTTTTTTAAGTAATTAAATTTTTCGTCAAAAACAATACTGTAGCACATATGTGTGCCCCCCCCCCCCTCCAGCTTTGTACCCAAGGCAGTGTCTCGGAAGAAAAGCAGAAAATTTTTATGGTAAAATGTGACTGAAGATAAATTAAAAATCTCAACCTTATCTAAATCTCGATTTCCAACAATATCCCATCGGTATTTAAAGAGTTATGAAAGCTCGGATAATTTAACTGCATGAGTCTTATACAAATCGCAGAATATTGAAAGAATTACTTAGACCAGTGGTCCCAACGTTTTTTAGCCGAACTCAACTTTTACCAAGAATTATTTTTTAACGCTTCCTTCATCGAAATAAAAAAATCCTGTATAAAACTAGCTGAAAAATATATTTACATTATATACAAATTTAGGAGTATTTTTTCTATGAATTTCAAAGGCTTTCTCTGTCGACAAAAAAAAAAAAACTCAATAAAACGCCCCACTTTGAAAAACGCCCACTCAGTTGGGAAACAAAATTTTAGATGATCAAATATTTAATGTTTAAGTAATTCAGCTTAAAAAATTATTGGAATTTTCCCTTCGAATAACAAACATTAGTGTTTGAAGTATGTATGATAATATTTTAGACTTTAGAATGTGAATTTCGAGTTAATTTGATTTCACAGAATCGTTGATATAAACCAACACAGATGGGCAAGACATTGCCAGTTTTTACTCGTTAAATTTTTTGTGAAGACTGAAAAATAATTCCGTTTCTAACACACCATAAAAATTAGAATTCCGAGACGGCTAAAAGGAATGATATTAGCCAATTCAATTACAGTTTTTGCAATGAAAATTTAAGGCAGTAAAACAAAAACAGTAACAAAAATAATTTTAAAGTAAAAGTTTCGAACAAATTACTAATTAATATGCTATTAGAATTCGATACAAAAAATTATATTTAAATAAGTATCAAAAGTTACACAGAAGAGTTAAATCAGTGGTTCCGCCGAACTGACATTTTCGTTTTTGTCAAATGTATTCCGACGTGCTAAAAATTGAGCTATACAGTGATATATAGAGAACTTAATATATTATTTTTCTTTTAACAAAAACTAGCAAATGGCATTAAAAACTTTGCTTTCTGTTCAACCTGCAATGAATGATACACGCTATACCGTATCTACACGATGAAAAATAAGATAATTCAGGTGTACTCTAAACATAATTCCAAATTATCCATTATTAAAGAAACAAGGAAGCAAGTTTCCGACAAGGCGCTTTAAGTAGTAGTTCGTACGCTTCACTTAGAAAGAGCAGCATTAGACTCTCGTGAAGCCACAGCAATGAATCTCCATTTCTGCCTCATCGTGACCAAGCAGGTCGTGTATTCATTACTCTAGTGATACAACGATTCCATTTCCTGCAGCCAGACGGCCGTGCACAAGTACTGACACTCACTCTTCCACTGCCGGAGACGTCCATTAGTGAGCACACGAGTCCGTGGTCAACCGTAGACGCTCAGGAAAAGATAGTGTCTTAAAGAAAAACGACTGGAAACGAAAGCGCAATTTGGGGTCTCCCATTCTAATTCCCTTTTCCCCGCTCGGATGTTCTTTACCATTTCTTTAATTAACAAATCAATTTTAAAAAAATTAAAAGATCCGAAGTGATAAACAACTTTCTGCATGATTAAAAATTTCATAGCACACAGCAATTTGTCGACAGAGATGCTACGGCAAACAAATTTCAAATGTGCAAGACACTCAGAAAATATAACCTCTCTCTTCAATCAGCAGTATTCATTTTCCAATTTCAATATTAAAATAAGGAAATTGTTAACTTGAACAACGTAGTCTGTGAATAGCATTTAAAATTATTAACAAATTATAATTGCAGTAAAATGGCATCCTTACTGCAGATTACTAGGATTTTCTTGTGATAGATTAACCACTATAGGAAATAAAAAATACAACACTTGCACGAAGTTATGCAAATGTGGCGAAATTTAGGGAGACTGTAGTATATGGAAATGATTTGCAGGACGATCGAAACGATTGGACAGGAGCGATATGACGTCACAAATTCGAAACAGTCAAACACAGATAAACACACCAAAACAAACTCCCGGGTTGACAAAACGTTGTGAAAATTGTTCTAAACAGCTAAAGATGCAAGGGTGTAAAAATCATCGGGCTTAGAGAAACTGGTTTGTCATACAGAGATGTGGCCAACCTTTCTGGTGGCCGTATTCCCAGCACCATCGTATACATATCGCGCCAGTGGATTCAAGAAAGCTACATCACATGTCGACAAGGATCAGGAAGATGATGTATGACCACGAAGCGACAGGAACGCCATTTGCGACGCATGGGAATTGCGTGTTTACAGTTTTCATTGCGAGACTATCGTCCGGCACTGCGTTTGCCCCTCACATCTGCCCACATGTAAGCATGTCTTCAGTGTTGTCGTCTCAGTCAGAACTGGAACGAACAAGAGTAGAGTATCGTGGTGTTTAGTAATGAATCTCGTTTTTGTCTTGGTCAGCAGGACGGTAGATCCGTTCGCAGTCATCCAGGGGAAAGGAACGCCACTCAGGCATGCGACATCGTCACACAGCTCCAACACCTGGTGTGTGGTACCATTAATCGGACATCTCGGTCAGAACTAGTCATCATAAGGGGATCTCTTAACTGCCCAACGATATTTTACCAACATTTTGCAGCCAGTGGCAGTCTCATTTGTTCAGCAGCACAGAAGCTTTTACTAGCAAAAGATAACGCCCGTCCCCACACCCACATTAGTATCTACGCGGACCTTTCACCTATTGAACACGTCTGGGGCATGATGGGCGACAGCTCCAATAACACCCAAGAGATGCGCCAACCACTGTCGCTGAAATGGAACAGCGACTTCGCAATGTTTGGCGTTCTATCCCTCAGGAGGACATTATAGAGCTTTACGATAATCTTCCCAGCCGTGTTCATGAATGCATCCCTGCGAGGGACGGTTCAACATCAAACTAATTATACTACTTTACCGGGTAGGTAAAATGGTCAATTTCCATATATATAATTTTTTGCTAATATAATCAATCGTATATCTCAGTGTATGCTAACAGCTGCTTGCATTACAATAAAATGGCATTAATCCTCCTGCGCGGGACGGTTCAACATCAACTAATTATACCACTTTACCGGGTTTGGTAAAGTGGTAAATTTCCATATATATATTTTTTTTTTGCTAATATAATCAATCGTATATCTCAGTGTATGCTAACAGCTGCTTGCATTTCTATAAAATGTAATTAATCTTTTAAGGTGTTGTAATTTTTTTCCCTGTAGTGTATATAGATATGTTCAGGAAGTTATGATAAAAATACTGGGCCTAATAAGGCTAAAACACATTGCTATTATATCAATATAATTTAACCCTTTGCACTCCAGATGTTTTTTAGTATTAGTTGTTAAATAGTATTAGTATGTCGCCGTAGCGGCGCCTACGGGGTGCAATAGGTTAATATCTACAATTTCACTGTAAATTCGCCAATTTCAATATGGATTTGTTTTTTAAAATCAATTTCACTTCTCTGAAGCATGTTAGTGGACTTAGTTCACAGGGGAGCCTGTTTGTTAATTAACTGTCCAGGGGTCTTGTCGAGTGTCCGACTGAGAGTTTTGCAACTTACACGCAGGAACTGCAATTGGCAGCATCAGGTTTGTCAGAGAGCGTGGTAACAGGGTTGGGTTGTTTTACCTCTGAGCGGCACTTTTTCGCACACAATGGACTAAATGGCCAAGTCACAAGAACCTCGAGGGCTCAGAGAAGGTTGGGGGAAGAAGATCCACTAGACAGGAGACAGACGGTAGATTCCAGTCAAGGCCATCCAGCATGTTCTTTAATGAGCACAGGATATGGCTCTCCCACACATGGGGCCACGTCTTAACGTTCCATCCGATGGACGGCGGCCTTTCCAAGTCCATCGGTGTCCCCTACTGATCGTGGGCAGGGCGATGCTGTTTCTGCAGAGGTTGTTGCTGATTTCGTTTCTCACTGTATCGCATGCTTAATGAATGGTCGACGATGAAGAAGTGCTTTGTGGTAGATGGTTTTTTATCAGTAAGGATGTTAATTAAAATTGTTAATTTTTTTTTCCATTAGTTTTCTGTAGTGTCCTCCTGATTATTTTAGCTGGTCATAATTACTATCCAGTCGAAGCTTCTGGGGTCGGCAGAGTCAGGTCATTACACATGACTAACTCTGCTGATACCGCAAGCTTCGACTGAATAATAATTATCACGGAATAATACACAGCTGGGTTATTTTACCTCTGAGCAGCACTTTTTTACACACAATGGGCTAAATGGCCAAGTCACAAGGACCCCGAAGGCTCAGAGAAGGTTGGGGGGAGGGGGCCCAATGGAACAGCTGTTGGCAGAGATGGTAGCTTCACATTATGGTCATCCCGCGTGATCTTGAATGTGCACATGGTATGACTCTCCCGCATACGGATCACGGCTTAACATCCCTATTTGATGGACAGCGGCCTTTCCAAGCCCATCGGTGTTCTCTACTACCGTGGGCAGGGCGGAAATTTTGCGGAGATAAATTTCAACGCTGAACCAGCTGATTATTTTGGAGGTCAACTATATTTGGAATTAAAACATTACAGCTTGCACGAGGGAATTCCATTTAAACTTTTTCTGCTGCTAGACTCCGGAGTCCTCCCCCAGCACTTGAAAAATTTTCGGTTATCAAACGTGTTTCTGATCATCTAATTTTCGTGGCAACAGGTTCATAGGCAGCATATGAAAGAGTATTGAAGAAAATTTGCCCCCAATTCTACCACGACTTAAAGAGGCTTTATTTAACAAGAAGACAACATAATTGCTAATATGGAATCCGTAAAGGTGGTGCAGAAGGGAGATTTGGGCGAAGTTGATAAAGGGGACAATGAAAATTTTCTTGAGTCGCACACCCAAGAATTAGTAAATGAAGACTTGCTAAAATTAGAAAACGAAAGGCAGAAGCAAGGAGAGAACACCACCAATCAGCTTGAGCCACCAACACGTCAACTGACAGTAAAGCGACTGGCACGGCTTTTGACCATATTTCAGCAGCTATTGCCATTTTTGAAGACGATCTAAACATGGAACGCAGTTCCTTGGTGGCGCCGGCAGATGAGATGCGTGCCTATGGGTTGGGTTGTTTTACCTCTGAGCGGCACTTTTTTGCACACAATGGGCTAAATGGCCAGGTCACATGGACCCCGAAGGCTCAGAGAAGGTTGGGGGAGGGGACCCACTGGAACAGCTGTTGGGAGACAGATGGTAGCCTCCCGTCAAGGCCATCCAGCGTGTTCTTTAACGTGCACAGGGTATGGCTCTCCCGCACACGGGGCCACGGCTTAACGTCCCATCCGACGGACGGCGGCCTTTCCAAGCCCATCGGTGTCCCCTACTGACCGTGGGCAGGGCGGGGAATTTTTGCGGAGATAAATCTCAACGCTGACCCAGCTGGGGATGCGTGCCTATATACCAAGAAATTCTCAGAGAAAAAAATGAAGAAAAAAACTCAAACCATGTTAGATTCTTCAGTAAAATACCTATAATGGAATCAGATTACACTTCTGCATCAAGTGGGGAGTTAGCGGGTTCTAATCTGGCGCCTGTTGCATCTACTGTTCCTTTAGTGTCGTCGGAAAATGGTACAGATGACCGGCCCTCACCCCATTTTTTCAGGCAGTATACTATGTTAATAAAATTGTCATTATATTAGCTTTTATTGTTTATTTAGTTACATATTAGGAATTTTTTGTGCCTAAAAAGTATATTTGAAAGGAAAAATACGCTTCAATGGTTGTAGATTTATGCCCTCCATGAACGCATGCATCCCCTTACTTTACCTTTATTCCTATTGGAAAATTAGTCTTGAATTATGCGAGTTTTAAATTATACAGGTCTTCAGGAACGCATCCCTAGCATAAAATGTGACCGCCCAGTACATATCGTTAATATAAATAATAGCAACCGGAACAAAAAGGAATGTATGTCACAATAAATTTCTGGAAATGTGCTTTGAAGTGGAATCTAACAACAGACTGTTGTTTCATTTGCCTACCAGATGGCAGCACATTCTCAACATACACATAAAAAAAATGTGCGAAACATAACAAGTTTTCAAAAAAAAAATCGTTACAAGTGTGGTATTTAACTTGCACAAGGATACAGTACAATATCTGGCATCTTCGAAATGGATACAGGCCCTTGAAAGATATTTAGAATATTCCCCCAGGGCGGAAATTATTTCTGGAGTTGAAATAAAACTACTTTTCAACTGGAATATAACTTCTCCGACAAGGAAATGAGTACAAATTTTACTTCAAGTCTCTGAGTACAAACCAAAACCAAGTAGTAGACCATGTTTTCTCCAAAATCAAAACGCATGGTGCAAAAAAACACACATATATATATGGTATATTACATAAAATCAAAAGTATACTAAGCCTCGAATTAAACATATCACTATTAGCTTTTTTTTTTACATCAGCGTGCCCAATAGAAATTGGAAGTTTGCCACATCATAGCATTTCTTATACATGCATTCACCACATTGTAATGACCTATTCCCCACATATGACGAACGTATTAAGACACTGCTGCTTTACATCATTAATATACACCGAAGAGCCAAAACCGCCTGCCTAATATGATGTTGGTGCTCTATGTCGCCAAAATAGTTCATACCCGACGAGGCATGGACGCTACAAGATTTCTAAAGGTGTTTTGTGGTATCAGGTACCAACATGTTATCAGCAGATCATTTAACTCTTGTAAGTTACGTGGTTGAGCCGCCGCAGATTTAATATGCTGTACCACAGATGCTCGATTGGATTGATGTTTGTGAAATTTGGAGGCCAGAGCAATATCTGGAATTCTTCCTCATGTTCCGCGAACCATTCTTGAATAATCCGGCAGTGTAGCATGGCGCATTATCTAGCTGAAAGAAGGCATTACTAGAAGGGTATACCGTTGCCATAAAAGGATATACGAAATGATGTTTAGGTAGGTGGTAGACGTCATAATTTCCTGCATATGAATGACTGGACTCGGGGTTTCACAGCAGAACACTGCCCAAAACATTACACTTCCTCCACCGGCTTGTTTTCATTCCACGGTGCAAACACTTCCCCAGGTAAGCGACGCAAGTGTAACCTGGCCATCCACATGGTACACCAGGAAATGAAACGGAACTTTAACATGTAGAAGTTATGGACGGACACACGGAGCCACAGTTAACGTCCCATCCGACTGAGGCAGGCCTTTTCGAGCCCATCGGCATAAGGTACTGACCGAAGGCACGGTGGGAGTTTAGGAGATAAATCTCGGATTGCTTGTTGGAACAGTAAAAAAAAATTACTCTTTTAATAAGTAAACTAATACATGGTATATTTCTTTCACTGCGATTATAGACTGTAAACATCACAGCACATTTTTTTTTAATTTCACTATAAAATTAAATGGCGACTTCCTCTACACTTAGCTAATTTTTTTTTATGAAAATATTCAGATAGAAGAGATTTTTTTCGACGTATTTATTCATACATTAAGGAAGATACCACTCTGAATTTAACGTCGATCAATTTTAGAGGAAAAAAAATTATCTTGAGCTGGGTGGGATACGAACCCACGACTTCCAGACAGCATGTCAGGTGCTCTGGACCACTGAGCTACCGGCCGCCGATCAAGATCTCTGATGTTATGAACTTTCTACCAACAGTACACAATTCTATGTGTCACATGAAGGTATTGTCCCAGTTGCTCTGTCTCAAGAAACAATGATAATCATGTCATTTAGTATAGATATCCTTCTGATATCAAGTTCCTTCTCTGTTAATGGTATGGTGTCGAGATAGTGCTATCCCATAGATGACACACGACGGAAGGCTGAAAGGGTAAGCGTCAACCACCACTATCTTTCCCCAACTGTGGCACTGATAGCGAGGGATAGATAGAGCACAACATCAAATGCAACTGGCTTAGCCATTCCTTTTTATCTAAGACTCCAAGATAAGCAGACCTTTTCTTGTAGTAGTAAAGAATTGTGTGTGTAAAAAGGCGAACTTTTTAACGTTACTTCTCTGACAAGTATAGAAGATGGTATAAAAATTTTCGCAATGATAATATTCAAAATAGCAGTGATCTGAAACTAACCGCTTGAGCCCAAACTTATTTATTTCGTCCAACTGCACTTTTTTTATGCTTGATCTTCTGACTTACTTATTAAGGCAAATCTACTAGAAAAGTTACCACTTTGGAATGCACTATTTAAGTTAAAAACGTGTAATAAAGAGAAAATTTATTTGATCCAATTAAAACAAACAAAAAAATTAAGCCTAGGAGAAAATCACGGTTTCATTTGCAACGAACATAAACATGAAATTCCCGCTATTCGTATTCTCAATATGTACAATAATTCATTGTAATTACAGATTACACGATCAGAAGTAACAAGAAACATTAATATTCACGGTTATCCCCATCAATGTGGTAATTGATCACTTAGACGGAATAGTGGGTCCTTAAGGAATATCACATCCAACAGCAAAACGATTATCAAAGAAACATCCATCGCCGCTACTAAAGCATTTGAAGCAATTAAAGAGCATTCTCTCCATGCTGCACAAATACGTCAATATTTGCTGCTGCGGAAGCAATAGCAGCCGCTACCTCTGCTTCCAGCGTGCACTCAGCAGGCACGCGTCGGCGCAGTCGAATCAGTTAAAGATTAAAACCGAGAGAACTAGAGGTAGGAGAGCGTGATTTCTTGACGTTAGGGTGCAAAGAACTTAATGAAGCCATGCACGTCACAGACGCCAGCTCTGCACTCTGGAAACGAACTCATAAGCAAGAGTCACGTGTATTTCACTCTCTCACGTGCCTCCAAACTTCATCTGGCTAAATGGCCTTTTAAAGAGCCTAGCACCTTGGACATCGCAACGTACTTCGTTAAGTGGTGTCGTTTTGCTACAGCAGTTTGGGTCATCACAGAACAGTCTTCAGCGACGATGCTCTGCAAAAACTGAATGATTAGGTTGGTAATTAAGCCTTCCAAGCGGAAGAATGGTAAGTGGTAGGAAACGAGCTCCGAATGACTCCCCATCAATCTCCTACGGCAATGACGCATTCAGTCGGAAGTTCAAATTCTGCAACTCAGTGGGTCCTTATTTCATTTCGGAAGCTGCTAGAATATATGCTTAATACGCATTCGTAATTATCTCGGCCGCGCGTTAAGTTTACTCTCATTTTCTCGAAGGAGGAAGGGGCAGAGACATTAACACTTCTTAGAACTATGCCGTACAATCACAGCAATGACCTGTGACATGCTGATGAAGTTTCTGTTGATGCCATTTACCAGATTTCTGTTTCAAAGAAAAATTACACGTTTCTTCGACTATAACGGAAATTTCACTCTTAACACTGATCTACTTTAATCATAAGAGATGCATTGTTCATTCTTTATTTTTGTTTTCAATCAAAGTTAAAACACTAAAAGCGAAATTCATAATTAATGTGTTTTATTATTAATATCATTATTATTCTACTGACGGGCAAAAACATTTTTCATTTCATAAACGTACTTAAAAGAATTCTTACAATAAAATGGCACATCAAATTATACTCGTTAATTTGTTTCGGAGTCTCGTTCTGTTTGGCATGTTAAACGATTCAACGGTTTAACTTTTTCGGGTGAATTGGGTTGGGTTGTTTTACCACTGAGCGGCACTTTTTTGCACACCATGGGCTAAATGGCCAAGTCACAAGGACCCCGAAGGCTCAGAGTAAGTTGGGGGAGGAGAACCATTGGAAGAGCTGTTGGGAGACAGATGGTAGTCTCCCGTCAAGGCCATCCAACGTGTTCTTTAACGTGCACAGGTTATGGCTCTCCCGCAAATGGAACCACGGCTTAACGTCCCATCCGATGGGACGGCGTTCTTTCCAAGCCCATTGGTGTCCCCTACTGACCGTGGGCAGGGCGGGGAATTTTGCGGAGATAAATCTCAACTCTGACCCAGTTGGGACTCAAACCTAGGAACCACAGATTACGAGCCTGGCGCGCTGCCGACTGAGCCACCCCCACCCCTTTTCGGGTGAAGGAACTATATAAAAAAAAATACCTCCTCAAGCAGCTGCTTGCCACAGAGGTCTGATAGGAGCCTGTCAGTTTATATGCCATAATAGAAGATCTGAGAGGATGGCAGGACCTCAGCAGAGAAACGACACAAACAGCCATGCCTTACCCGGGGCTCGAACCCAGGTCCCTTAGATCAGTAGCCAAGTGCGCTAACCACTCGGCCATGGGACGGCTCAACTATATATAAAGTAAAAATTATAAAATATTATATATAAAGTAAAACTCCGAGAAACAAACTTTTTGGCTAACCATTCTGCCACCAGGAGCATATTGTTAAATACAGCATGTTTGAAATAGGTACATCCATACCTCGATTTACGCGGTATTGAAAATGCAACCAGTTTCGTTTCACACGGTGAAGAAAATGCTACCTGTTTCGTTTAGCACGATTATAGACTCGGTTTACATGGTACGGATTTATATTTTTTACATACACTGAAGTAGCAATGGTATAAGCGTCGAGAGGAAATTATTAGACTGTCATCCCAAAGTAAAAATCATCCAACTGGTTTCAGCTGATTTCATTTACTTCCAAAAAGAGATAATTGTAAATTCGTACATTAATAAAATCGTCATCCGTAACAAGTAACATTTATATTATTTCGCTAAAATTGTATTCTTGCCATTGCAATGCAATTTGTCTCGCGATATCTTAATGAAATAAAACCTATTTTGGATCGCAAAGATAAATGACTTTTCCTTAGGCTAAAAAATGGGGGTTTTACCTCATTTTTTATCAGCATGTAGGCTATTATATTGGCTAAACACTGATTCCTAAGTTCATAAAATATATAAACACTAATATTACAAAATAAAGAATTGGGTGTTACATATGCTAAATTTCTAATTTATATTCGGTTAATATACTTCAAATTAGAACCGGTAAATGCGTCTATCATCATTACAAATAATGGGAGCAGAATTAACCACATTGTTTAGAACATCGCTGAAATGCTTAGTCCACCTAGCCATTACAAAATCCGCACCTTCAACGGCCTTACCATGTTTATCCCTCAATCCCTGTTTCTTCCCACACAAAACATTATCTGGTACAACTCTCTGCTGTTGGGTTGTCTACCTGATTCCTCTGCTTTGTCATACAAACTATCAGGCAAAAAATTCTTAACAGCTGTTAACTGATCCTTTACACGATTATTAAGTTCTTTGTAATGTTTTTTGCTAGTACTAGAAGGGTGTTGTTTAAGGTTATTCCTGCCGTCCATCCGCCCTAAAAATAAGCTTCAGTGCCTTATCACTCAAATAACTTCGTCTCCTCTACTTCTTCTTACCCAAAACAGTACTGTTAGTTTCAAGAAAAGTCTGTTTAAACTGATCCCGTTCTTTCTCAACTTCAGTAGTAGGCAAATCACGATATTCTTATGCAACCAATCTGATGAAACCCATATGTATTTATGTCCTAGTGTGTTTAGTGTTATTTACAAACCAATGTCTACTTACCTGTAGGAGACATAACCCCATTGCAACTAACAACAAAGGATGACCCCTGAAATTGATCATAAAACCAATCTTAGTCAACATTGGAGGCAATTTTGTGCTTGAAAACATCACTTTATTTGTTGTTGTTGTTGTCTTCAACTGAGAATTAATAGGTGGCTATTTTCATTAAAAAGACTAATGCAAAACAAAGAAATCGCCTGGGTTAATGGGTTGACAGAGTACTTCAAGCTGGAAAATATCACTTTGTATACTAAAGATATGTATGAAGTAGTGTTGAATGACGTTGTTTCTGAAACCCGGTTAACTCGATTTAACCTTCTAATCCACATAATTCCTCTGTGTTCGTGATTCCCGTCAGTGGCATATCCAGAAATTTTTAAATGGGGGATTTGGCATGTTTGGTCTCATATCCCAGAACTTCCCCTCCCCCCAGGCCATATAAAATGTTTTATTTTAAGCAATTTCCTGGAAAATATGCTAACTATTACTTTTTATCATCAAGTTTCTATTTAACATTATTGGTTCCTTACAAATGCATATGTAAATTTTGCTAACAGTTATTTAATTTGGAAATAATTATATGCATTCGGTGACAGATATCGTTGGTGCAATCAGTCACCGGATATATTTTTTTTTAAATTTCAAGTTATAGTACTCTTAATCCGAGACATTCCATGGTTGGAAAACTCTCAAAGTTAGGAAAATTTTTCGAAAATAGCTTGTTAGAAAAAATTCCTCTGATTCAAATATTTTTGCGAAACTGCTTCTTGCAACTGGCAAAATAATAGGTTTGTTTACAAACTTTCTGTCATCGATGAACTTCACTAACGAAAATATACAGTAATAAGATTTTTTTTTTTACCATTTCTATTATATACTTTAACTTTACCGAGATATGCAAAAATATTCAATACCCTACATATAATTTTTAATTTGCAATAGGGCCCTGTCTTATAGTCGTTAGCGCCATTACAGCAACTTGAACATTTAAATTAAAATCCAAAATTACATGTATTTTGGCTTTACTGTAACCCCATGCATGGAATATATTATTATTACTGGTAGGGTCTTATGGAAGTGAACGTGGAAGTGAACGGAGGACTGTCAGATTAGTGTCAGAACGGAGGACTGTCTGATCTGGACAACTACGGCTACTTTTTTTTTCACTACCCTACTGAGGTCAACCACACAGGGTCCTGGTACTAACCATATAAACCTACTGGACTGGATTGAAATATGGCTGTTTTTCGGAAACTAACAATATTCTTTTAGGAAAAAAGGAGCACAGGAGGCAAAATTATTTGAGTGTTAAGGCGCTGGAGCTTATTTCAGAAAGAAAGAACTGCATGAATGTCTTTAATCAATACCCTATCTAGTCCTAATAGAAATCATTACAGAGAACTTAATAAAAGTGTAAAGGATCTTTGGCTTGATGGCATGGCTGAACTGCCATGAATGGCTCTACTGGCAAGACGGCGTGTGTGCGAGTTGGTAAGGCTTGTTGCAATTGGTTTAGCATTGCTTCTAGTGTTCGACAAGGATGCATTTTGTCTCCTTTTCTCTTTAGTTTGATTATTCATTATGTTATGCGAAATTCACTTCAAGGGAAAGAATTTGGCCTTAAATGGGCTGGAGATACGAAAATTTCTGATTTAGATCATGCTGATGATTTAGCCCTTTTGGCAAATGATGTTGATGAGATGAACTCTTTCATTCGTGCTGTTGATGAAACTGGTACTAGAGTAGGTTTGGTTATAAACAGAGAGAAAACAAAATGATGAAAATTGGTCAGGCAGGATGTGATTCATTTAATCTGAATGGTTGCAGTCTTGAGCAGGTGTCACAGTTTAATTTTCTTGGGAGCTATGTAACAGATACCGCTGATGTGCGGCATGAGATTAACAGACTGATATTAAGAGACGGACAGACGGATGGAGCATCGCAAACGTGTGAACAAATAATCAAACAGGAATTATAAAGCCAGAGAAAAGGGTTCCTAGGTCAGTTTTATGAATGGAATCGAACCGATAGATTTCGGGTTTATTCTTCACAGCTTCGGCTAAAGCAGTAAGGAAAAGGCATACTCGTTGGGTGAATGCAACCGAATGGTGGGACTGAAAACTAATGGGCACCTGCCAAGTCCAGACACACGCTGATGAGTGGCGGAACAACCGGACCGAACTACGACGCCCGCTGCTAATACGCAGCTCGAAGAAGTGAGACAGGAAAAAGGAGGGCAGAAGCACAGTTTATGGTCACCTAGAGAGCAGGCTGATTGAGACATTCGCCCTCTGGAAACGCAGAGGACACCCGGTCGGGCAAGCTTTCTTCTGCTCCACAGACGATGGCTTTTGCACGACAGGGCGGCTCCAAACCACTATGACCAATGAAATGTTGCAAGACGAATCCTTGGAATTTCTCTAGTTATCAGAGTAGGTGATTTGGCTACTATCGACGTTCACAGTGATGCCTGTATTTTAATTTTAAAAGGTGCAAAAATCTTGCATTACTAAATGTTGCCTTACTGTAAATATTGAGAATTTTTAGCTGACAAAATAATTTTCAAACTAGTGACAGATTCGAAAAATGCGAGAAACATAATATTTTTACTAATATCTATCCAAAGCATAAAACATTTTCTCGATTTCATCTCTTCCAACTAAAACATTTAACGTCTACTGGCAAGACGACAGAGTAAGTATCTCGATTTTCTAAAAATCGAGCTAAACACACAATACACTGAAAATACTGCTTAAAAATAATATAAGGCTGAAGTAACTTAGTAAAACACATAACTACACACCATATACAATGATATAATTTCTTTTTTGAGTTATTTGGTTATATACGTTAACAATTTCACTGAAGCAGAAAATTGGTTTTCATTACAAACAAAAAAAACTTAAAAGCAGCAACCATCTGGATTTAATACATGTTAACATATGGAGCTTAAGAAAACACTGGAATGTCTTCAACATTAATATTTCAGAATTCATACAATACCTGGACATAATAATTTTAACCGAAACTAACATTACTAATGCTGAAAAAAATCTCTATAAATTAAACAGCTTTGAACAAATTTCTGATGATACTCAAGAAAGGGAAACGGGGAATAATTGTTTACTACAGAAATACAATATCGGTTGAGAAAATGAGTGCAGAAACGCTACATCTGAGAGTTGTAAAAGGCGAAACAATTTACAATATATTATCCCTATACAGGTCACCAAGAACAGATATAAACCATTTCTTAATTAATTTCCATGAATTTTTAGAACATACTAATGCACATAATCAAATATTAGTACGAGATTTTAATCTTGATGTACTGAATGTTAAAAAACACCGTGTCGAAATGTATGTAAATATTTTAGCAGAGATGGGATATGATCTCTTGATTAGGTACGTGCACAAGTATCGATCATATAAATACAAAATTGGACGGAAAAATTATGTCTAAAACTATGATTTTACAGAATAAGCTCGCAGCTATATTTGGATCAGAAGATGAGAAACCATGTGGAAAAGTCTCAACCGATATCAAAACAACGGATATTAACTGGCATTATGAGCATAAAAATATCGAAAGGGAAATAATCTTAACGGACTGGTCTAAATACAACAAAAACTCATCGAACAAACAAAAATACCGATTTTTATAATTTCTTTAAAAATAAATACAATGAAATTTTAGAAAAAAATAAAAAAACCGCATAAAAAGTTAGAACATTTAAATAACCGTAATGTTACCAAACAATGGATCACAGTGGATATCATCAATTTAATGGAGTCTAGAGATAAGGCTTGGATTAAATATAAAAATAACACAAAAAGTGGTAGGTATGAAACTGAGTATAAAAAATTTGCGCAATTTAGTTACAGCGAAAATCAGAAATCAAAAACAAAATTTTTATAAAGAACAATTAAAGATAAAAAGAAATGATATGAGAAAAAACATGGGAATTAATCCATCAAGCACTAGAGGTTAAAAAAATAAGATCTATTGACGAAACTATTATTAAGAACATGCCTAAAAGTTTAACACCTTTAAATAAAAAAAAATAAATACCCCCTCAAGCAGCTGCTTGCCACAGAGGTCTGACAGGAGTGTCAGTTTATATGCCACAGTAGGAGATCTGAGAGGCTGGCAGGACCTCAGCATAACACCTTTACAAATTGCAAATAAATTTAACAGTGAATATTGCTCGTTAATTTTACACATAAGAGAAATCAACTAAGAACCTGATGTTGAATTTGAAACAATCAATAACACTACAAACAAAAACTTAATTTATATACCTCCTGCAAACAGGACAGATATTGTGAATATAATCAAAACTTTAAATGAGGACAAATCCCCTGGATATGACAATATACAAATTAAACACATTAAACACTGTGTCGAGGTATCTGCTGATGTCATAAAAGAAATAGTTAACGAAAGTATTTCAACTGGAACAATACCAACTAAGCTTAAAACGGCAATTCTGCGACCAATATTCAAAGGAGAAACAGAGTCAATTATAACCAATTACAGACCCATTCCTATTTTATCTTCTGTACATAAAATATTGGAAAAACACGTTTACAATACTTTATATAACTTTCTTAGTAAACATAACATTCTCAATGAAAGTCAATATGGGCTCCAAAAGGGAAAAAGTACCGTGAACTTACTAACGAAATTTACTGATTTAGCCTACATGGCACTCAATAGAGGTGACAGGGCGGTTGCAGTTTTTTTAGACTTACAGAAAGCCTTCGACACTTTGGATCATGATATTCTTCTACAGAAATTAGAAAAGTATGGAATTAGAGGAACTGCATTACACTGGTTTCAAAGCTACTTATCAAATAGATTTACGGTAACTAAAATTAACAACACCTACAACGAAAAGCGTGAAGTTAAATTCGGTGTTCCTGAAGGATCCATTTTAGGCCCGCTTTTATTTCTGATTTACATTAACAAAATTGAAACTAAATAGTTTTAGTTAATATAAACAAATTGGAAGAAGATGCTGTTAAACACTTGCAAAAAGACTTTAATATTAAACGATGTTACACTCAAATAAACTGTATCTCATCTTCATCTTCAAGTAGCCATGGGCTACGGAGGTCCAACTAGACCGTGAAATTTAGTTCTCCAAGCAAGTCTATCCTGAGCTACACCTACTGCATCTGGCCACTGCACACCAATTCTAACAAGGTCCTGTTTGACATTGTCTGCCCACCGCATCTTAGGTCTTCCCTTCTTTCTGAGGCCTTTAGGTACACTGTTCATAACCCTTTTCGCCAATCTATAAAATCTCAAACCAACGGAGTCTCTCTGCACAATATGCTGCTTAAAGGAGGTTGCAAACTCCTTTGCCTAATCTCATCATTAGTTACAAAGTTGAACCACCTAATGCCCAAGATACTGCGTAAGCATTTGGAATCAAAAGCATCTAATTTCCTGTTATCTTGTTTACAAAGTGTCCAAGTTTCACTACCATAACTAACCCTAGAAAGAACCAAACTATTATACAGTCTAATTTTAGTCTTTAGGTGTATACGCCTATTTCTCCACACTCTCCATAGATTCTTAAAAGTAACGGCAGCAATCCCTATTCGTCTGTTAATCTCATGTCGCACATCACCATTATCTGTTACATAGCTCCCAAGACAATTAAACTGGGACACCTTCTCAAGACTGCAATCATTCAGAGTAACTGAATCACAGCCTGCCTGACCAATTTTCATCACTTTAGTTTTCTCTCTGTTTATAACCAAACCTACTCTACTACCAGTTTCATCAACAGATCGAATGAAAGAGTTCATCTCATCAACATCATTTGCCAAAAGAGCTAAATCATCAGCATAATCTAAATCAGAAATTTTCGTATCTCCAGTCCATTTAAGCCCAAAATCTTTCCCTTGAAGTGAATTTCGCATAACATAATCAATAACCAAGCTAAAGAGAAAAGGAGACAAAATGCACCCTTGTCGAACACCAGAAGTAATGCTAAACCAATTGCTACAAGCCTTACCAACTCTCACACACGACTCAAGTGTTATTATAGAGAGCTTTCATTACGTTAACTAACTTGTCAGGTATACCATATGATCTCACAATCAACCACAAATTATGACGATCAGAGTCGAAAGCCTTTTTGAAATCAACGAAGCTAGCAACCAAAGGTTTCTGAAACTCTAAACATTTCTCAAGAATCTGCCTAAGTGATAATATCTGATCCACACATCCCCTACCACTTCTGAATCCACACTGCTCATCACGCAATTGACTGTCAACCAGATTCTTAATTCTATTAAGCACAATCATGGAAAGAACTTTACCTGGAACAGAGAGTACTGCAGAAAAAAAGGAACCATTTCTGAGCTAGATAACTGTGGCTGCATAAAAATTGACAGAGTACATACAATAAAATATATAGGATTACATCTCGACAGTGCCCTCGAATGGAACGTTCATACTGAGAAAATCTGCAGCACATTAAGGCTTTGTGCTTTGAAATCAAATAAATTACGATATATTATGGATACCAACAAATGTTATTATTTATATGTATTATGTTTTATATAGCAACCTGTGAGTCCCTCTTAAATTATGATATAACGATACATGGTACAACCAACTTAACAAATATTAGAAAAATAGAACGCATTCAATCCTCAATAGCTAAAAATATTATACCAATTAAAGAATGCACACATCTAATTACAGCCCAAGATAGATTTATTTACTTGGATATCTTACCTTACCGGAGTTTATATAAATGTAACATAGTTATGCGTAATTTTTTCGACAACACACATAAAAGTCCAGCATGATAAAAAACAAAGATTTAAAGAAAAAAATTATTTTCAACTACTGGATTTTACAAACTATGCGAAATGCACAAGCGGCTACAAAATTCCATACATTTTCAATCAATTACCAAGGGAACTGTTAGCCGTAAATTCGTTCAGAGAAATAAAACACGAGTTAAACAGATTTTTATTTAAAAAAGTAGATAATTAATATTAATACCTACTGGCAAATTATGTGGTGCTGAATGTAAACATAAAACTCCAATTGTTATTTTAAAATATTCTAAATGAAAAAAAAGGTAAAATTTTGTAAAGAGAGCATATTATTGAATGTCGAAATTCTCAACTGAAATAGTAAGAGAGTACATAGTAAATGTAATGTGATATAAATATATTAAGATTAACAGTTTAAGGAAGACAGAAGATATTATGTTTTATGCCAATGTATTGTTTTCTCCTGCAGATAAGCTGTTAGCTTTGCGGGACATCTGTAAATAAGGAATGATTCATTTAAATTTGTCTCAATAAATAAGTGATTTAAAAAAAATGAAACCTTAGGACTTTCCAGAACTAGCAAAATAACTACGGTATCATAATTCATCAAAAACAGGGACAAAAATCTCACTTTCAACAAAAGTTTGACATTCCAGTAAGAGCACCTAAATGGGACGGGACCTCTATCATCCCAATTAGGTACTGCTGTTGCATTTCGCCACTGCAAGTCAATTCTAACAAGGTTCTCTCTTTGACAATGTCCACCCACCGCATTTAAATCTCACGTTTCTCCTATGACCTTTTAAGCACACTGTTCATTATTCTGCTCACTAATCTGTAGTTCTGCATGTTCGCAACATGTCAAACCTACAAAGCATCTACACAACATACTACTCAAATGTGGTTCATGACTACTTCGTTTAATATCAATGGTTACACAATCAAATCGCCTAATACACATATATTGTATATGGCACCTTAAATCAAAAGCATCGGGTTTCCTATTATCTTGCTTACAAAGAGCCCAAGTTTCTCTGTCACAGTGATGGCGAACCTTTTCTAGCTCCCGTGCCAACGTTGCAAAATACTTTAAAATGTTTTTTTTTACTAATATTAACCATTTAAGGTTACAAATCCGTTCATCATACAATATAAATTAAATGATATAAAATACTAAGGATTTAAACATAAGGAAACGGACCACTAAGTTTTATACTCGCCATTCTACAAGGAAAAATAAAAAAATGAAACCTTTATTTCCCAAACCAAAATCACACACTGCTTTCCACTTACTATATCCAGTGTATCACTTATGCTACGCCACTGCTATCAGAATGAAGTCAATTTTTCACTGCAGAGAGTAAAATGGCTCTTTCAAAGGCAACAGAAAACCGAAACCGTAACTAAATTTCAAGATATAGAGGTGATTTTAAAGGAAATTGATGATAGATTTAGTACGTCTATTTTTAACGCAGCTTTTTGTGCAATGTTTAATCAGTTATTTGACGAGATCTTTTAAACATATGGGTGCACTATTAAAATCCAAAATTAATAAGTAACTAATTTTAGCAACAGTCGCCATCTTGCTACCAATGATTCATCTATAAATATATATTGAATTTGCCGAGTGGTTAGCACGCTAGGCTACTGATCTAAAGGACCTGGGTTCGAGCACCGAGAAAGGCGTGGATGCTGTGTTGTTTTTCTGCTGATGTCCCGCCATCCTCACAGACCTACTACTATGCCTATAAACTGACAGGCTCTTGTCAGACCTCTGCGGCAAGCAGCTGTTTGAGAGATTTTTTTGTTTCCAAGTCTACACTAGCCGTATAAACGAATTTCTTTTCATCTGCCAGTAATGTACCAACAAAACACGTGTGTCATAAGTTAGTCATCACTGCCCTATCATAACGAATGAAACCAGAATAATAATCAGAATGTTACATAAAAATTTTCCGACGGTATGTAGCGCTCCGTCCATATAAACTACCTGGAAGAGAAAGTCTACCACCACTAGCTTCGTAACCTTACTTGGGCAAGTGTGAAAGTGCTATCGCCTTAACAGCAAATGGTGGGTAACCAAGAATGTTGTTGTTGGGTTGTTTTACCTCTAAGCGGCACTTTTTTTGCACACCATGGGCTAAATGGCCAGATCACAAGGACCCCGAAGGCTCAGAGAAGGTTGGGGGAGGGGACCACTGGAACAGCTATTGAGAGACAGATGGTAGCCTCCAGTCAAGGCCATCCAGCGTGTTCTTTAACGTGCACAGGGTGTGGCTCTCCCGCACACGGGACCACGGCTTAACGTCCAATCCAACGGACGGCGGTCTTTCCAAGCCATCGGTGTCCCCTACTGACCGTGGGCAGGGCGGGAAATTTTACGAAGACCAGAAAGTATCAAGTTACGAGTACGGAAGGCGGATCTTTTTTTTTTCCACGATTGCCTATTTATGATCAATTTTAAGATTACGTTTATTTTGATTGATGCATTAAAGTGCTATAAACAAGATGTGCACCAATGAAACCAATTTGTACGTGATTCATTTTCTAAACAAAAATGGAAAAATAATAATTTTGCATCTATAAGCCTATATTTGTTTTCGGCTAAAAAATGATCGATCTGCTGAACGAGGATTGGTGTACTCAATGCTCGCTATATCCACAGAATGGCACGTCACCGATTTTCAGTCATTAGTGAAGTAAAGGTGCGGCTGAGTATGAAATCGCAACATATCACAGGGATCATGAGTTGAGAATCTGAATAATAAATAAACTATTTCAATTCTGCAACTAAAAAAACTGCCAAGAATAACTGTACATATGAGTTAAAATTAAAAGTATTAAACGGTAATTGAACCGAAATTATCTAAACTTATAAAATAAAAACTAAATAAATACCCCCTCAAGCAGCTGCTTGCCATAGAGGTGACAGGAGCCTGTCAGTTTATACGCCTTAGTAAGAGGTCTGCGAGAATGGCGGGACTCGCAGAAAAACCATACGAACATTCATGCCTTACCAGGGCTCGTCCCTTAGATCGGTAGCCAAGTGCGCTAATTAGTATATGAAAAACAAGTTGTGCAGAGATTGGCATTCGGAACTATCTAGATAAGGAACATCCCTTCCTACCAAACTTCTAATAACACTATAAAATACTAACTGGAGACGGAATTACCCCGAAAACACCTAATGTATGTAATCATTTTGTTGACAATTAGTTGAAGGACTGCTTCACATGACTATAATACACTACAGGAAAAAAAAAATGCAACATCTGGAAGAATTAATGCCATTTTATTGAAACGCAGGCAGCTGTTAGCACTCCACTCTTGTTCGTTCCAGCTTTGTCTGAGGCGATACCACTGAAGACATGTTTGCATGTGGGCAGATGTGAGGGCAAACGCAGTGCCGGATGATAGGTTGGCAATGAAAACTGTAAAAGCCTGTTTTTTACCGTCCGCCTGGTAGGCAGTCCCTTTGCAGTTGCGTTGTAGTAGCGAATCTATCACGCAATGCCATGCGTCGCAAATGGCGGTCATGTCGCTTCGTGGTTATACGTTGTCTTCACGATCCTTTGTTGGCATGTGCTGGATCCTTCTTGAACCCAATTGGAGCCATATATGTGTACGATGATGCTGGAATTGCGGCCAACAAGGTTGGCCACATCTCTGTACGACGAACCAGCTTCTCTAAGCCCGACGATTCTTCCACCCTCAAAGTTCTCAACCTTCTCTGTTGGAACGTCTGTCTACTTCTGCGTCAGGGCATCTTTAGCGGTTTAGAACAATTTTTACATCGTTTTGTCAACCAGGGAGCTTTGGTTGCCTTTATATGTGTTTGATTGTTCCGCACCTGTGACGTCAGCTCGCACCTTCCAATCGTTTCGATCGTATTGTGTCATTTCTATGCATTTCCATATACTACCGTCTCCTTAAATTTGTTCACATTTGCCTAACTTCTTGCAAGTGTTGCATTTTTATTACCTGTAGTGTATAAACACAATGGCCATTTTATTTGGTACAGTTCTATGTTATTATCAGAAGTAACTCAGATGCAGATAACTATTGGGTTGTTACAAATGAAATGGCCGTTGAATGACGTCAGGTTTCTGCTGGTTGTGGAAGAAAGCAACCGCTGAGGTTTATGCAATTTTTTGTCATGTTGCATCGTCACACGTGGGTGATGAAATCATAGTATTTGTTTCGTTCAACGAGCATCAAACATTGAATACTACCGACATCAAGTCAATCATGGAAACCAGTCAATTAAGGTTGCTATACCTTTACGAGTTCAAATTGGGAAATTCTGCAGAAGCTGCAGTAAAGAACATCAATAAAGCATTCAGTGAAGGAACAACTAATGAGAGATCCACTCGTCGTTGGTTTGCAAAATTTCGCTCGGGAGATTTGAGGCTACAAAACGAACACCGTGGCCATCGTCCTTCCACCATTGATTTGAATGAATTAAAGGATTTAATCGAATCAGATCCACGACAAACTGTACGAGAGATCGCTAAGACACTAAATGTACACTTTTCAACTGTTTCACGGCACTTGGCAATAATAGGAAAAGTAAGGAAGCTCGGCAAGTGGGTGCCTCACGAACTCACTGATTAAAACAAAGCACGGCGTTTGGAAGTGTGCTCTTCTCTCTTAAGAAGAAGAAAGGTTCCTGCAACGAATTGTGACTGTGGATATTCTACGACAATCGTACACGTTCGTCGCAGTGGTTGGGAGTGAAAGACGCTCTAGAAAGGACTCCAAAGGTACCTTTGCGTCCAAAGATGTTGTTTACTGTATGGTGGTCTTCTGCTGGTGTTATTCACTACTCATTCATTCCACGAGATGAAACGATAAAGGCAGCTCGATATTGTACAGATATGCGGCAAATGCATGACAAATTGTGCCTTAATAATCTCATCCACAGTCAAATTAAGCAACCAGCACTTGTGAATAGACATGGAGTCCTATTGCTTCAGGATAACGCTCGACCACATACGGCAGTGTCAACCATACAGCAAATCAACAATTTGGGATAGGAAATTGTGCCTCATCCTCCATACTCTCCTGACATTTCCCCCAACAGATTACCATTTTTTTCCCGCACATGAGCCATTTTTTGTCCAAGAAATGCTTTGCCAACGATGCATCAATTGATCGAGCAGTGGAGGACTTCATCACTTCCAGAGACACTGATTTTTACAAACGTGGTATAAATGACCTTGCCACACGTTGGCAACAATGCACTGATGCTGCTGGAGATTACTTTGATTAAACAGGTAATTCTTTTTATTCTCTTCTTTTTCAATCGTCCTTAAAATCGGCCATTTCATTTGCAATAACCCGATACTTAAGCATTTTATGAAAATATGTGATTGAATTTACTTTAGAGATCTCAAATACATTTCATTCTCGATTTACAACAATATTCGTTCCTATTTAGGGAGTTACGGAAATAAGATTATTTAATAGCAACAATAGCAGTTTAATTGCTCTGAAAAATCAACAATTGTTATACTAAACTTTATTATCAAGTGAAAGAGTATTTTTAGCAGTTACATTAATCATTATGTTTTGTCATTTTTGAATGAGCTTTTTTATTTTCAGAACGAACAAATTTGTTAAATGTTTCAGTTTCCGTAACACTTTATACACCGAAGAGCCAAAACATTACGACCACCTGCCTAATATGATGTTGGCCCACCATGTGCCGTCAAAACATATATATTACCTTGTGAGGTATGGACGCTACAAGATTTCTAAGGGTATCTTGTGGTATCTGGTACCAACACGTTACCAGCATATCCTTTAACTCTTGTAAATTACGTAGTTAAGCTGCCACAGATCGGATACAATGTTCCAACACAAACCACAGATGATTATTGGATTTATGTCTGGGGAATTTGGACCCCAGGGCAATACCTGGAAGTCTTCCTCATGTTCCGCGAACCATTCTCGAACAATCCGGGCAGTGTGGCACGGTGCATTATCCTGCTGAAAGAAGGAATTATTAGAGGGGCATACCGTTGCCATGAAAGGATGTACCTGGTCGGTAATGATGTTTAGGTAGGTAGTAGACGTCATAGTTTCCTGCACATAAATGACTGGATCAAGGGTTTCCCACCAGAACATTGCCCAAAACAATACACTTCCTCCACTGGCTTGTTTTCGTCATATGGTGCATCCTAGTGCCAAGATTTACTCAGGTAAAACGATGCACACATACCCGATGGTCAACATGGTGCAACAGCAAACGAGATTAATCAGACCAGACGACCTTCTTCCATTCATTCAAGGTCCAGTTTTGATGCTTGTATGCCCAAGCTTTCAACAGTGAAACAAGGTTAGCATGGGCACTCAGAGTGGCCTGTGGCTACACAGCGTATTGTCAGCAGGGTTCGATGTACTGTGTGTTGTGACACATTACTCCCGACACCAGCATTCAAATTACGGCCGAATGGCGCTACAGTATCCCTTTTGATGGCTTGTATCATACGGGACAGCCTTCGTTCACCTCTAGCATCGATGAGCCATGGTCGGCTCACACCTTGCCAGTGGTTCGTGGTTTTTCCCTCCTCGGATCACTTTTTGAAGGTACTAACCACCGCTGACTGTGAGTACCCCACAAGCCTTGCTGTCTCGGAAATGCTCTGACCCAAAGAAAGAATGCTTCTGTGTGTCTAACCATTACAATTTGGCCTTTGTCAAATTCACTTAGGTTCGCTGTCTTTCCCCATCTGAAGAACAAGAATAACACTGATTAACACAGCTCAGTATCAAGTGTTTTTTGTACTGTTTCATGACCTTCATAGGCGCCATCGTTTACTTGCAGTTGCTTCGATTTGCTTAAAGACGTTATAATGCTTTGGCTCTTCGGTGTATATTGGAACTCATTGTTGGAAATCAAGTTTTAAGTGGAGTTGATTGACCTGCTGTAATTGTTTTAAATTGCAACATTTTTCCATAAAAAGCTTATTTTAACAAGTATCTGAGTTATAATTGACATGGCATGTAACCGTACCTAATAAGTGACAGCCGGGTGTACACAAAACGATGTGGTAGTAACAGTGAACTAGCATCAATAATCACTTAACACTGGTTTTATAATACAATGAGAAATCAATCACGCTGATCCCCTCTAAAATAATTCGCTATATCCGACATCCAAAAGGTTGATTCCTGGTCGCTGGTGAATGCACTCATATAACGAATGGCCACATAACTGTCTGTGATCATTTGGTCCCTCTACTGTGTGGCCAATTTCCTGTCACATATCACCAGCATTTACAGGTGACACTCCAGTCACAGTAAATCGAAGAGATGAACAACTCGTAAAGGGCATTTCTCCATTACAGCTTCCCAGCTGTCACCAACCTTGAACGAGTCCTTTATTAGTTGACCCAGCACCCCTGCTGAAGGCTGTGTTCATCCACAGTCGCCGAAAGTAACACTTCCCAGCTGGTAGCAAATAATCTGCCCAAACAGGTGCTGGTTGCTAAGCAACAAAGGCTATCGCCAGGACCTTTCTACTTGAACTTCAACACGCAGAAGACAATAATGCGAAGGCATTACTCCAAGATTACTGAATGCAGTTGTATCGATCGCATTTAGAACAACTAGTTACACGATGAGAATTCACAGAGCAAAGATTTAATCGAAACTTATATCTGAAAATCATGTTTCATTTTGGTCACGATATTTATGACTAATATTCACAGGTATTCATAGGTCTTAACTTCTATCACTGAGTTTTTAAGCTATCGTAGGTCTAATGAGCAAGAAGATTTATTCTTACTCACATTATCACTGATTACTTTTCTTCACTAGTGTAAGACATTTGCACCCAAATTTTTAAACGACTGAACAAAAAACTAGTTATTTATTTACATTTTATCTTTTACGTGATAGTGGTGGATCTGCTACGCTGCAATGAAATTATCAGCTTCCATTTTTATTTTTGAAACATAAGTTATTGTACGCTGATTTGAAGTGCTGGAAATGTAATTTTTTTTTCTTTTAATCTCTTTTAAGATATCGTATCCACATTTTGCATGATAGTTACAGAGATCTAGTTTTTTTTTTTTTTTTCCTGATTGTCCTCCAACCCATCTCTCTTCCCTCCTTCTCCACACAAAACAAAGGGTAAACTAAAAGGTAAAGGCTTAGGACAACCAAATTCAGTACATTTCCTTAGAGCAACATAAGAATTTGTTCCTCTGACTTTCGCTCCCCCCCCCCCTCAAAAAAAAAAAAAAAAAGATTCCTAAACGTTAAGGAATTAGGATCACCAAATTCGATACACAGCTTTCAGTCACCTAAAGAATGCGAGGTTTTAGCCACTAGTCTTTCTTCCGCATCCAAAAAAAAAACACCATTATAAAATGGGGGAGCTACACTAAAACGACAAGATCTAGACCATCAAATTCCGCTCCCATTAAAAAATGAAGGAAAAACTCTTAAACAGTAAGAGCTAGAGGACTTACTAGAGAAGGTATCTGATATAACTTAAAACAACTTATGTGTTTGGCTACCCAACCATTCTACCACCGCGAAAAAAAAAAGGCATCTATTCACAAAGGCGAAAATGCGTAAACGACAGCCGGGTGTAACGAATTTTATCTCATATGAAAGCTTCTGAATTGCTGAGTTTCGTGGGATACCTCATATTATATTCCCTCCTTCTACTCACATTTCATATATTTCCACAAGCATTTAAATAAACTGGCACGGTGGTTATCTAGCACTGGAGTTACAAGGTAAACATTTCTGGTACTATGTTTTACATCCGCAAGTTTCACATTGCTTAAAAATGTGGCCTAAAAATGTAACCAATAGCAGTTACTTCTGTGTGGATTGATACTAGTAAAGGTTTCCTTATGTAGAACGTTTTGTTTGCGGTAGGCCTCAACTTCGATGGAACGAAGAAAGCAGCGATGGAGAAACTACAGCCCGGAAACCAAATGTAGCCCCCAAAGACATTTTATCGGTCCTCCTAAAATTTTTATAGGAACAATGTTTGAACTAAAGTTACATTTTAATTTTGAGAATTTTAAAAATGAATGCGAAATAGCAAATGAAGACTTTGCCGAATGCGATTGTCGTTGGTTGTTAGCTGCCAACTGCAGCAAGTTCACATTTGTGTCGTTTTATTGGCGTTTTTTGCCGCTATCGACAGAAGATAGCAGCACCGATTTCTGCATTGCCGAGCTTCAGAGTTTACTCCTAGTGGCCCGAACTCGGAAGTGTTTCTCATCACTGATATAGATTTTAATCCAATTGAATTATTGAAGACCAGAGCAGTCGGGTAAAAACAGGTTAGTGGTATATATATATAAACACCCACCACCAACTCGCTTCTGAAAATAAAATTTATGAACAAATAAAACAATGCTTTTTTCTTTTAAAAAAATTCAATTTGCAGGATATCTGTCATTCGTTTTTTGGCCAGTTAATCACGTATCTTGGTATAATTAAGGATATCAATCATTGTCAAATTCTAATGTTTTAAGAGGCAAAAATATTTTAAGAGTTAGCCTATACTTCTCAAATATGGAAGGATTTTTCTTGTGTAGAAGTTTGACTACCATCGCTCTTCGAAACATAAAATCTCAAACTGTGTATTTCATTTTTAAACAATCTCAGCTTCCATGTGTCAATGGAAAGCTAGCAACGAGCTATCCAATAACCTTTGCAGGGAGGGGAGGGAGGCTCAATCGGTAGCTAGCCAGGCTCGTAAACTGCAGTTCCCGTACGAGTCCCGCCTGGGCCAGAGTTGTGATTTATCTCCTCAAAACCCAAAACATTCGGTCAGTAGGGAACACGAATTGGCTTGGAATGCCACTGTCCATCGGATGGGACTTCAGCCGTGGTTCGTTGTGCAAAGCGAGCCATACCCTGTGCACGTTAAAAAGTTCAACACTGGATGGCCTTGATCGGAAGCTACCATCTGTATCCCACAGCTATACAGTGGATCCCCTCCATCCAACCTTCTCTGAGCTCTCGGGGTCCTTGTGACCTGTCAATTACGGCCATTATGGGCAAAAAAAGCGATCAGAAGTAACCCAATAACTTTTGGTATAATTACATCCACCTTCCCCAAATCCTGTCCTTCGGGTTTCACTGCACATCGTCTAAATATACAGTGAAGCCCATCTTTCAAATAAAACAACTTTATGGTCAGATTTCTAAGTATTTGACATTTGATTAAAAACTATCGCATGCACTATAAAGCATATTTTCATTCATTTCTTGAAATATATATATATGCACAAAAATGGCAATATCATCAGTCTAATAATTTATGAAACAACGTTCACACCATTCATTATAGGAAAAAAATAGCTCACACAGCATTATATATATAAGTCATTCAAAGGAAAACCTAAAACCATCAGAAAATGCAAAAGTTGTGAAAAAGAAAATCTTTCCTTGAATTATTAAAGTCTCTTAGCAATACCAAACTCACATGTGGTTCTATCTGCTGGCATTTTTCGTAAACAATGTTACCAAGATAGAGATGCAATCTTTAATTCGATTTCTGAATGGTGAAGGAATAAAACCAACTGAAATTGAATGTTTGCTCAGTGTGGTGGTTGACGCATGCGTCAACGGCAAGTCTACGAGTGGATGGATAAATAAAATAACGGTGTCGAAATGTGTTGAAGGAGCTACGCGATCCGATCCGGGTACGCTCATAGGTCGTGACACCACAAAATTTAGCAGCAGTGTTACTCAGTATTCTGGAATCATAAAGATATCTGTCCATCTGTTGATATCGGAACTCTTTTCGTTTATAGAAATAAATACAAAATTATTTTTATTTGTTGGATAAATGTTGATAGAATATTATGATTTTCAATTTCCGAATCTCCCAAAAGCTATAAATGCGTCCTCTAACGATGGAAATAAAAAAATAAATACCCCCTCAAGCAGCTGCTTGCCACAGAGGTCTGACAGGAGCCTGTCAGTTTATATGCCATAGTAGAAGGTCTGAGAGGATGGCAGGACCTCAGCAGAAAAACGATACAAACAGCCCGCCTTACCCGGGGCTCGAACCCAGGTCCCTTAGATCAGTAGCCAAGCGCGCTAACCACTCGGAAAATCTTTAAAATTCCAAACGAATACTGCTAACGATGAAGTTACACTATAAATTTGAAATTTTAGTGGTGGAATGTGATAGTCATTTAGTGGTGGAATGTGATAGTCACGAAGTTTCCACTGGCAACAATGAGTTGACTCCGTAAGCCCCGAGCGGGTGGGAAACTCAATTGCATTAAAAGATAATTAAATAAAAATTTAAAAGATAATTGGATTGATACTAATGAAATATAATTCGCATTTTTCAAATACTTAGGTAGCTTTCATTTATATCGCTGTAGACTATTAAATATGAAAATGGCGAAAATTTTAACGAATGTTGCAAGTGTTCTGTTTATGGTAGAAATTTGAAATTACAGTGGTAGAGTGTCAGGAGATATTCCACTGACCACAACAATCTAACCACTTTTCTCAGAGAGGTGTGAGAAAAGCAACTTTTTAATTTACGAAATAAAAGTCATACTTTTCATGTATTTCTAATAAAATACTACTATTTGCATTTCGCCCCCCCCCCCCATCATCCATTAGCTCAAATTTAAAATTTTAAGGAGTAAAAAATAGTAGGTAAAAGAAAAATTTCATTTTCTTTGAAAACGAGATTCCCATATGCATTCTTCCGGTTTACCATTAAATATGTATTGAAAGCCCTAAGAAGCCCTTGTCAAATGAGATCAAAACGGCGGTGCACAAGTGGATCAACCACCAACCTTCTTTCTCACGGATAATCCAGTCATTAATTTCATCATTGCAGAAAGTGTATCTAACAGAAAGGAGACTATACCCATCTTTCGATTTACAAGGTAGAGTTTCCGAGAAACCATAGTGTAAATCGAAACCAACTTGTGGAGAAAAGAGGGCCATGAAAAAACTCATCGTTAATGTAGACGTACACTACCGAATCTGAAGACGAAATTTCAAAGGATATTTTATGAAGCTAATATAAATTAGTAATTAAGTATTTGTACCAACACTCATTCCGTACTTTATTTTGCAAAATTAACATTTAAATATTTTATGAAGCAGTGTACTTACGAATCAGCTGACTTTAGCCTATTAACAGTCTATAAAGTTAAACTTGTTAAAAATGAGATAAAACACGGTTTTTACTAGTCTGAAAAACTCATGACTTCTTAAGATGTCGCTAGACGGATTGCATTACAATCGCAAGAACATCATTTCAGCGAAAAAATATAAATATAACATGACGATTTATTAAATATAGGATTTACTATTATCTATTTATTTTCAAAATAAATGATATTAATTAAAACCATTTACTTAATTTTTATTATGGGATGACAGTCTAATAATCTCCTTTGACGCAATACCAGTGCTATCTCATAATTATATCTACATACATTAAAAAAAATCGTAAAACCGTGTCTATAAATAGTGTAAAATGAAGCTGGTTGCATTTTTATGCCCGTATAAACTGAATACCGCGTAAAAACGAGGGATAGGAGCATATTGGAGGCATGCGCAATTTTCTTTGTTTCGAGAAAAACTGCTTTTATTTCACTTTTGCGGTGTTCAATTCAATGACTTTTGCAGCATTAGCAAATAATTAAAACAAGATTGCTGCAAAAAGCACAGGAAGACAAATAATAGTCTCCATTCTTTGTTACATATATCAAACTACCGTATTTTACACCATATAAGATGCACCCCGTTTCAGTTGGGAATGTTTAAGAAAAAAAAAACTTTTTAATTTATTTAAGCATTTATTGTTTACTCCTACTAATATGGAACACGATACGGTTAGTCTGTATAAATGGAATAAATCTTCAGTGATAATTAAGTAGAGAAATTTAGAAGCATATGATAGAAAACAATTTTGTGTGTAAAGAAATGTCGAACTTTCCAAAATAGTGCATGAAACAGAATTCAAGAGAAATATTTTGCACGAAAGAGAAAAACAGACTAGCTACAGCAGAAAATATCATTTCATAAAAAGCAACATTTTTTCAAAATTAACATTGAGCAGATTAACAAAACAAAGGTCATTTAGAGTGAAAATACCTATCTTAAATGAAAAAAAAAAATCTGAATTAAAAAAAAGTTGATTTCTGTGGTATTGAGATTTTTTTTATCCAAAATTATAAGTTTATCCCAAATTTCATAATGTGACAAAGAAATGGGCCGATCAAAAAAAAACCGAAGTTTGTAATATGCCTTTGGCCCAAGCAAGTTGGTTGGTTTTACCAAAAGACATATGCTTGCTCCGTTTTTCAGTTTTCCTTTGAAACACCGTGTTTATCCGGTAATTCAAAATGCAGTAATACAAAAATTAGCATTATTTTTTCTTCTTCATCATCTAATTCACTTCAATTTCTGGTTTCTTTTCAGTACACGTGTCGCCTCTCCGTTTACTTTTGTATGACTGAGCTTTCCTCTTTAGCTAATAACTCACTCAAAACTCGAGTGTGATTTTCGTTTCAGATAGACCCAATGCCGTTTTTGTATGAACCAGAGAACGAGGCACTACATTCTATTATAGAGACTGCCTTACTGCGCTAGTTCCAACAAATAGAACCCCAGAGGTAGAGTACGTCTTACGCTAGCAAAAAAAAAAATCGTTATTTTAGAAATTTGGAATAAGGGACATCAAAGGTTCACGTCACGCATCCATTCCATTTAGTCTGTAAATGGCAGGGGATCACTGTATCAAACTCTAAAGTCTTTCCTGTCGGCGGGTCGTATCTAACGTTCTTCATTTCAAAACTTTAAGGTTCTGTTTTTCTTCCGTTAGGAACCAACTTCGTGATTTTTCCCTTTTTTCTTTCCTATGAAGAAACATAAAAAATAATTCCGATGATTCCCTTCCGTTGCTTTCCCCCCTGCATTTCTATCGGCTGACTAGAGAAGTAATGGTATTTCCCCAGGAACAGCTATGGTGAAGTGGCATTTATGCCATCCTTGAGGCCTTAATAAAAACATCTCCATCAGCGGCATTGCTGGTTGGCACGTGACGGGCAAGACGATCGGCTCGATCGGCGGGCACGTCACACGCTACGTTTGTCCGCCTTTTTTAAAACTTAAGTGCTACACAAACTGACTGCGCGTAAACCGGTAGAAGACCGTAGACGGCAGCTGCCTGGATAACAGGGCTTAGTGACCACCAGAAGAAGTGTTTGGCTCCGGATTTTAGCTGCCTTTCTTTTTCACGCGGAAGAGTTATTTTAGGTTTCAGAGCACCAACATGCAAATTGGCTGGAATGCTTTGCTGAAGTGCTTCACACTAGTACAATTCAAGTGTCGACAATCGGCTTGAAACGTTCTCGTGGAAAACCAAAAATCCATTCGCAAAACTATAATGTGTATTTTAGCCTATATTAGGATCAGGTCTAACAAAAACAATACTTTTCGCATAAGATCGATGAAAGTTTTAACATTACTTGAAGTTTAATCAAACATTAAATGGCCGAGTCTGCCAAAAGGATCTATTATGAAGTCGGCACCTCAGCGGAAAAGTCGGCACCTTAGGTGGAATTGGGATTTGGATCCATTTGCTTCAAACCAGCGTAATAGGAAAAATTAAAACAGTAAGGTATTTTCAAGGGAAATATCATCAGCTTTCACTTTTAAATGTAGTGTCATTTATTTCGTCATAAAAGCAGGAACCGAAGTTTGTATATGCCTTTGGCCCCAGCAAGTTGGTTGGTTGTTTTACCCTCTAAGAGGCACATTTTTGCACACACTTGGCTAAATGGGCAGGTCACATAGACCCCCCCCCCCCACGAGGGTTCAGAGGAGGTTGGGAGAAGGGAAACCACTGTACAGCTGTTAAGAGCCAAATAGTCTTCCGTCAAAGCCATTGAGCGTGTTCTTTAAAATATAAAGGGTATGGCTCTCTTGTACACAGAGGATCATGGCTTAACATCCCATTTGACGAACGGCAGCGTTTCCAAGCCATCGATGTCCCCTTTCTGACTGCTGGCTTGTGGTAAAAACTGTTGACTGGTTAGATTTTTCATAGTTTCCCCACCTCTAACTATAGTAGACTACAATATGAACATTTTAATCGAAATCCGCAATATTTGATAATCTCAGCGTTACCTGTAGATGTTTATAAACGTCTATAAATCAATAAATGTTTTTGTGGAAAACATTTATCGAAATCTCAAAATTATATTAACTGAAAAATATACCTGTCAAAAAACATGGGAGTTGGCTCAGTAAGTAGTACGCCAGGCTCATAAACTGCAGTTTCTAGAGTCGAGTACCAACTCTGCCAACGTAGAGATTAATCTCATTCGTCTTGCTCTTGGTGAGAAAGGGGAAACCGATAGACTTGGATATGCTGTCGTCTATCGGATGGGATATATATCTGTGGTCCTATATGTAGGAGAGAGACGCCCTGTGCTCATTAAAGAACACGATGGATGGCATTATTGGGATTTTACCTTCGGCCTCCTAAAAATGTTCATTCGTTTCTCTTCTCCAAACTTCTCCGAGATCTTGGGGTCTTTGTGACCTGGCTACTTAGTCCATTGTGTTGGGAAAAAAAGTGCCACTCAGATATAAAACAACTCAACTGTATTGTATGAATACGTTATAAAGCAAATTATGAAATGAAAATAACCATTAGCTAATTCGACTGCAGCATAATATATTTGAGTATTATGAACAAAATAAATGCAGGTTTATATCTTAGTTGCTAAGCTACTATCATTTCACTTTGGGCTTGCTCGAATGGCGATGAATCTGCCTGAAGGAATGTCCTTTCAGTTTGTTTTGGACGCAATAAAGTATTTATTTCTATTTATTGTTTTGGTAACAAAGTATTTATTGCTACCAAATAAAAAGATATGTTTGAATCAACGTCCCACAAACGCAATATTATTCACCGTATTTATAGCTAATGTTTCGTTGTTTTTTGTTGAAAATTCTTGACATTAACTATCACCCTAATCAGATCTAAGGAGCAGATACCCCCTACACAGAGAGAGAAAGAAACACACACACACACTTTTTTTTCAATTCAGGCCCCAATCAATACTGACCCATCAATATCTATGTCTATCCCAATATTATGAGGCAGAGGTCGGGTTCAGCCATTGGAATGCCAGCTTCATAATTTGCAATTCCCATATTCCAGTAAAAATTGTGCAAGAATTAATATTTATTTATGCTAAGCCATCACTCTGCTCTCTGTCAGTGGGGAAATTTGGAAAAAATCTAATCAACTAGAATTTTTTTATCAAAAGTCCCCGCAAACGCATATATCAATGTAACACGGAGGGGTAAAACATGCAATGAAATTAACATACCTTCAATGGTGAAAGGTGATGTTCTTTCCCATAAAATGTTGAAAATTTTCTACTTCAAAAAGTAATAAGCTGCACCAGAGTTTACTCACAAGAGTGTGGATTGTCCCAGTGCTGCTGATAGATTTGAAAAGGCTGTCATCCATAGGATGGCTGAGTGGCCTTGATAGGAGGCTTCCATTCTGTTCAGTGGGTCCCCTTCCCCAACCTTCTCCAAACCTTTAGGGGTCTTTGGGACCTGGCCATTTAGCCAACTGCGTACCGAAAAGTGAGGCAGGGGAAAAATAATACGACCAATATTTGATTGGGTTGTTTTTACCTCTGAGTGGCACTTTTTTTGCACCATGGGCTAAATGGCCAGGTCACATGGACTCCGAAGGTTCAGAGAAGGTTGGGGGAGGGGACCCACTGGAACAGCTGTTGGGAGACAGATGGTAGCCTCCCGTCAAGGCCATCCACAGCGTGTTCTTTAACATGCACATGGTATAGCTCTCCCACACATAGGGCCACGGCTTAACGTTCCATCTGACAGACGGTGGTCTTTCCAAGCCCATACCAATATTTGATTGAGTATTATTATAATATAAAACATGTCTACACTTCCTAAAATTAAAGAAATTACTTGACATTATATTCAAATGCATTTATTTGTAATGACATTCAATAGATAACTTACATTAGTCAATGTTGCTTCTAATGGTAACAAGTATAAATGGGTATCAAAGTGGGGAAAAAAAATGTTTAATGGTCTTTAAATTAAGATTAAAGCAAAATATATTTAACCTTTTAAAATATCCCAGATGCAAAATTGGAAATATTTAACCTTTTAAAATATCCCAGATGTAAATGGAATGGTGATAGGAACTAATTAAAGCAAAACGAGAGCTGGCCATTTGTATATGTATTAGTTTTTAATTTATAAAAAAAAACTACATGCTCTCCTGTGTTGCAGGTTTTAGATATTATACAATGTTTGGTTGACTAATGCAATACATTGCTGCAGGTGAAAAAAATCATTTTTATAATATCGTACAGTTACAAGCTGAGCTTTAAACAGCTTCTGATAGCTATTATTATATTTACCACTTTTCAGTTGGGCTATCCTTATTGAGTACACTCAATGTAGTTGTTAGAAACTTGACTGCTGCTATGCTCTAGCTTTCAGCGATTTACCAGTACAGTGGCACTGAAAGCTAGAACGCAGCAGCACCAAAATGTAAACATCTCTACAGTAAATACACCAGACAAGGTCAGCCCATCTAAAAAATAGTAAATATAGCAACAAATATTAGAATCTGAAGCTGTTTCAACTAACTTATAAAATATATATAATACCCCCTCAAATAGCTGCTTGCCACAAAGGTCTGACATCAGCCTGTCTGCATAGCAGGTCTGTGAGGATGGCATGATCTCAGCAGAAAAACAACATTCATGCCTTACCCAATACTGAAACCAGGTCCCTTTGTTCAGTAGCAAAGCACACTAACCAATTGTAACGGGATGTCTAAACTTAGAAATGTACAATATTTTAAAAAACGAATCTAACTTCCAATGCTTACAGCAATGTGGGGCATGAGGTATTAGTCAACTGCTGTATAACCTCTAAAAATCTGCAATTCAGGACACATTGATTCTCAAATCATAACAGTGATATTATGAATTAAAACTTATTTTAATCTTACTCATTGTGTGCACTCGTAACTTATAATGGCAAGTACACACACCTTGTACAATTTCCACTTGAAATATGACTTGGTATATACTGTTCCACATTTCTCAATAATTATTATTTTTTTTAATTTTAATGAATTATTTACTTTGAATGTTCACAATAATAGGGATATACAACTAGATATAATTTTTTGGTCTGTAAATGGTAGCTAGGCATTCACTGGAAAGAGAGTTGTGTACCAATCACTTGTGATTATATGCAGAACTGAACAGGCCTACCACCTAAAGTATTACCCCACCTTCATATGGTTCAAGCCATTAGTACTTTTCAAAACAGATATTTCTCTTCTGGAATGGAATAGAAAGAAAGGCTGCCAAATCACTGTGATCTGGTCATGTATAGTCACATTTTCTTCTTTTTTTTTTGCCCTGCTGAAGTGTGGTCAACTCTACTGGGACTTAGTACTCGTCATTTTAAACCCAATGGACTTGCTTATGGTTTTGCTCTTGATTACAGATCCTGGACCTGCTGCACTTGCAGGCTTCAGTTGGGGGAAGATCAACTGTAGTGTTCTTTTTGTTTGCCTGTGGACTACCAGCCCTAAGTGCACAGATGCACTGGATATCTTCTATCAGCTGGTGGATAACCCTGATCAGGTACCTGAACCCTTATTTCTACAGGCATCACCAAAGTAGGTTCTTGTTCTTGAAAAAGTGGTGCCTGATGTACCTACCAGCATGGGTGACTTCTGCTTTTAGCACTTTACTCAAGCACTTTTGTATTGTAAGAACTTGAAGTAAATTTAAACTCACTTGCAAGTTTCTATAGTTACTGATGTGGCAACGGATAGTTCACTATAGAGTACTATTAGTTGCTTGTTCATTGGCAAAAACTTAGCTGACAGTGTTATCATGGTAAATTAAATCAATTTGTTGCTCATGGTACCATCTATGATCAGGATGGCAACTTATCCAATATTGCTCAATATATATAGATGTTAAAATTAGGAAGTCACTCACAATAAAGTATTATTAATGCAAGAATTAATCAATAAATTCACAGATTACCTGTTGACATAATTATTCTGAATTTCATTCTTGAACTATATATGTCAACAGGTAATCTGTGAATTTAATTATTGATTAATTCTTACATTAATAATACTTTAGCATGAGTGACTTCCTTATTTAACATCTAAATATTGAGCAATACTTGATAAGTTGCCTTTTCTGATCGTAGATGGCACCATGAGCAACAAGGTCAGTGAGATTTAAAAAAGTCACAACTAAATGGATAAATGACAGAGCTGGTGATAGTTTAGTGGCTAGAGCACCTGGCATGCAGTAACTGGGAGGTGTAGGTTTGAATCCCACTCATTTGTGAAAAGCATCTTGATAGCAAAAGAGCAGGGAGTTGTACCTGATAGTAAATCTTTGGTGTGAGAATAAATAGGCTGGCATACGGGGATAGAGGGATAAACATGGTAAGGCTACTGAAGGTGAGAATTCTGTCATGACTAAGTGTGCTGAGCATTTCAGCACACTTAGTCATGGTTCTACTCCCATTCATTGCAAAGAGGATAGATGCATTAATGGCTTTAATGTCAGCCCTATGTCATATTCTGAAGTTGCTTTGGTTACCTCTAAATTAAAACTGAATAAATCCACAGGGTGAATGAAATCACCCCTCGGGATTTGTATAGTTTTAAATTAGAAGTTCCCGCTCTAAGCATTTCAGTGATGAAATACTTAGAGCTAAATCCCCAGGAAGGGTGGGGGGGGGGGACTTTTGATTCAAGAAATAACTGAACTACTAATGATGATCTACAAATGAAGTATTACCATTCGAATTTTACAAATAACCCATTAGTTTCAATTTCCACCATTAATGACATACTTCATTCTCTTTTAGATGATATTTCCAAATTTCTGAGAAGTTAATTGTTTCTCATAATACATCTACACAAAATAGCCATATGCTGAGTGATCAGGTTTACTAACCATTATATCCTGCAGGACTCAGAAGTTTAAAGAGGGAAACTTGTCGCCAATTTATGACTAATGCTAGTATGAATAATACTGCTTAGATTCAAGTGTTAACCTACATCTAAGCAATATGACAGAGTTTTTTGCACACAATGGGCTAAATGGCAAGGTCACAAGGACCCTGAAGGCTTAGAGAAGGTTGGAGTGATCAGGTTTACTAACCATTATATCCTGCAGGACTCGGAAGTTTAAAGAGGGAAACTTGTCAGCAATTTATGAGTAATGCTAGTATGAATAAGATAATTATTTTGGTACACCTTAAAGTGATTTACTGCTTACATTCAAATGTTAACCTACATCTAAGCAACATGGGCTTGTAAATGGTAGCTAGGCGTAAACTGGAAGGAGAGCTGTGTACCAATCCCCAGTGATGATGCACAGAACCGGCCAGGTCTAGCACCTAATGTCCGACCCCGCCTTCTCGTGGTGCAGGCCGTTAGTACCTTTCAAAAGAGATATTCTCTTTTGGAAGGGAACGGAAGGGGAGGGCTGCCAGTTCAGTATGGCCTACTGATCTGGTCATCTATGGCCACTTTTTTCTTTTTTTTCAACCCTGCTGAGGAGTGGTCAACTTCACAGGGTCCTGGTGCTGACCATTTATACCTACTAGACTGGACTTGTTTATGGATTTGAGTTTGATTATGGATCCTGGATTTGCTGCACTGGTGGGCCTCTGTTGAGGGAGAGTCTGCCGCTGTGTTTTCTGTTTGCTTCTGGGTTGCCAGCTCTAAGTGAACAGAGGCATGGGATACCTTATATCAGCTGGTGGATAATCCTAATCAGAGGCCATCGCAGGTACCTGAGCCTTACTTTGCTAGTTGGGCATCGTCAAGCCTAAACTGGAGTAATGTGTCTCAGGCAGGCCATATGGTTCTTGAAAAAGTCCACTTGAAAAGGTGGTGCCTGAAGTTCCTACCAGCATCGGTGACTTCAGCCTTTAGCGGAGGAGGAACAGGTCTTTGCCCCATGCCTGCGATCAGGGGGCTGTTTGATATTGTTGGCCCTACCAATCTCAATAAACCTAATTTCTTTAAAAATCCTACTAATAATTTTCTCTCTGCAGGAACGTGGAACGTGAGGACATTACATAGAGATTATTCTCTTGATGTCCTCATGCAGGAATTCCAGCGCTATAACCTAGATATTCTAGGCTTGCAAGAGACCAGATGGACAGGTAAAGGTGAGATACTTAAAATAACTTTAAATTTCTCTTTACAGGGAGGGAGGATGGAAAGCATCACCAAGGCGTGGGTCTGCTGCTCAGCAGAGATGCTAGTGATGCTCTTCTAGGATATGAGTGCATTAATGAAAGGTTTCTTACAGCAAAATTTCAGACAAGCATTAAAAACTTGAATGTTATCTGCTGTTATGCCCCCACTGAGGATTCTGATGAGGATGAGAAGGATAGGTTTTACAGACAACTTCAGGATATTTTGAATTCTGTCAAGAAAGGAGATATTACTCTTGTTCTTGGTGACTTCAATGCCAAAGTTGGTACCGACTCTGACCTTTGGGGAGGAGTAATAGGCCCTTTTGGTATTGGAAACTGCAATGGCAATGGGCAACGTCTCCTACAGGTAAGTAAACTAAATGGTTTCAGAATAACTAACACATATTACAAACACTGCGACATACATAAATACACATGGGTCTCACCTGATGGGCTGCATAAGAATATGATTGATTATATATTAATTAACAGCAAATGGGCTAGTTCTGTTAGAAATACCAGGGCATATAGGGGAGCTGAAATGGGATCTGACCATTACCTTGTTAAAAGTGTCTTGCAACTTAAACTTAAAAAGTGTTGTGCTAGGGTTAAAAAATTTACCTTTAATACTGAAGCTCTGAAAGACCCAGTTATAGCTAAAGCTTACCATGATAGGTTACTTAGTCATTATGACAGTCATGGTTTGCTTAATACTGAAGTTGAGAAAGAATGGGGCCATTTTAAACAGGCTTTTTCGGAAACTAACAGTACTCTTTTAAGGAAAAAGGAGCAGAGGAGGCAGAATTATTTAAGTGATAAGGCACTTGAGCTTATTTCAGAAAGAAGGAACTGCAGGAATGTCCTTAATCAGTACCCTACTAGTCCTAATAGAAAGCATTACAAAGAACTTAATAAACGTGTAAAGGATCAGTTAGCTACTGATAAGAATCTTTGGCTTGATGGCCTTGCTGACAAAGCTGAGGAAGCAGTTAGACAGCACAACAGCAGAGAGCTGTACCAGATAGTTAATGTTTTGTGTGGTAGAAAACGAACAGGTATACAGGGATTGAAGGATAAACAAGGCAAGGTTATAGAAGGTGAGGATTCTGTCATGGCTAGGTGGGCTGAGCATTTCAGTGATGTTCTAAACAATGTGGTTAGTTCTACTCCCATTGTTTGCAATGATGATAGATGCATTGGCAGTTTTAATGTTGGCCCTATAACACAATCTGAAGTTAGTTTGGCTATTTCTAAACTTAAACTTCATAAATCCCCAGGGGTGGATGAAATTACTACAGAAATGCTCAGAGCTGGGAATGTTTTGGTTACCACTTGGATGACTGAAATTTTGAATAACTTTTATGATAAAGGCATGGTTCCTAAAGATTTTACCAGAGCTATTATTATCCCTATTTTCAAAAAAGGTGATCGCAGTTCTTGTGATAACTATAGGGGTATCAGCCTACTCTCTGTCCCAGGTAAAGTTCTTTCCATGATTGTGCTTAATAGAATTAAGAATCTGGTTGACAGGCAATTGCGTGATGAGCAATGTGGATTCAGAAGTGGTAGGGGATGTGTAGATCAGATATTTTCACTTAGGCAGATTCTTGAGAAATGTTTAGAGTTTCAGAAACCTTTGGTTGCTAGCTTTGTTGATTTCAAAAAGGCTTTCGACTCTGTTGATCGTCATAATTTGTGGTTGATTGTGAGATCATATGGTATACCAGACAAGTTAGTTAACATTATGAAAGCTCTCTATAATAACACTGAGTCGTGTGTGAAAGTTGGTAAGGCTTGTAGCAATTGGTTTAGCATTACTTCTGGTGTTCGACAAGGGTGCATTTTGTCTCCTTTTCTCTTTAGCTTGGTTATTGATTATGTTATGCGAAATTCACTTCAAGGGAAAGATTTTGGCCTTAAATGGGCTGGAGATACGAAAATTTCTGATTTAGATTATGCTGATGATTTAGCCCTTTTGGCAAATGATGTTGATGAGATGAACTCTTTCATTCGAGCTGTTGATGAGACTGGTAGTAGAGTAGGTTTGGTTATAAACAGAGAGAAAACTAAAGTGATGAAAATTGGTCAGGCAGGTTGTGATTCAGTTAATCTGAATGGTTGCAGTCTTGAGCAGGTGTCACAGTTTAATTACCTTGGGAGCTGCATAACTGATACTGGTGATGTGCGGCATGAGATTAACAGACGAATAGGTATTGCTGCCGGGACTTTTAAGAATCTATGGAGATTGTGGAGAAATAGGCGTATACACCTAAAGACTAAAATTAGACTGTATAATAGTTTGGTTCTTTCTAGGGTTAGTTATGGTAGTGAAACTTGGACGCTGTGTAAACAAGATAACAGGAAACTAGATGCTTTTGATTCTAGATGCTTACGCAGTATCTTGGGTATTAGGTGGTTTAACTTTGTAACTAATGATGAGGTTAGGCAAAGGAGTCTGCAACCTCCTTTAAGCAGCATATTGTGCAGAGAGAGACTCCGCTGGTTTGGCCATGTTGCCCGTATGGATAATTATAGATTGGCGAATAGGGTTATGAACAGTGTGCCTAGAGGCCTCAGAAGGAGGGGGAGACCTAGGATGCGGTGGGCAGACAATGTCAAACAGGACCTTGTTAGAATTGGTGTACAGTGGCCAGATGCAGCAGATGTAGCTCAGGACAGATATGCTTGGAGAATTAAACTGCGCGGTCTGGTTGGACCTCCGTAGCCCATGGCTGCTTGAGGATGATGATGATGATGATGATGAAGCAACATGAGAATTTTTTGCACACAGTGGGCTAAATGGCAAAGGTCACAATGACCCCAAGGCTCAGAGAAGGTTGGGGGAGGGGACCCACTAGCAGCTGTTGGGAGACAGGTGGTAGCTCCCATCAAGGACATCCAGCATGTTCTTGAATGTGCACAGCGTATGGTTCTCCCACACACAAGGCCACAGCTTAACATCCCATCTTATGTTTAACAAAAAAGAATGAAGTCACAATTTGTCCCTTAGAATTTGCTTATTGGAGGATTCACCACAGTTGAAAATTAACTAGTTTCATCTTTGTGAAATATCTATTAGACTTCCATTTTTTGACAACAAAATATTTAACTTTGAATGAAAGGATTTATCTTCCTTTCATTCCTCATCAATAACTGACTATACACCAAAGAGCCAAAACATATGACCACCTGCCATATATGATGTTGGTCCTCCACATTCCACCAAAACAGCTCTTGAAACTACCTCGATTGGATTGATGTCTGGGGAATTTGGAGGCCAGGACAATACCTGGAAATCTTCCTCATGTTCCGCGAACCATTCTCAAACAATCCGGGCAGTGTGGCATAGCACATTATCCTGCTGAAAGAAGGCACTACTAGAGGGAAATACTGTTGCCATGAAAGGATGTACCTGGTCTGCAATGATGTTTAGGTAGGTGGTAAAAGTCATGAACTGCATATGAATGATTGTAGACCTTACCTGCATATATGAATGATTGGACCCTGTGTTTCCCAGCAGAACATTGCCCAAAGCATTATCCTTCCTCCACTGGCTTGTTTTCATACCATGGTGCATCCTGGTGCCCACACTTCCCCAAGTAAACAACACACACATGTACCTGGCCATCCATATGGTGCAAGAGGAAATGAGATTCATTGGACTAGGCGACTTTCCTCCAATCATTCAAGGTCCAGGTTTGATGCTTGCATGTCCATTGTAGGCGCTTTCGATGGCTTTGGATTGGATTGTTTTACCTCTGAGCGGCACTTTTTTGCACACCATGGGCTAAATGGTCAGGTCACATGGACCCCGAAGGCTCAGAGAAGGTTGGGGGAGGGGACCCACTGGAACAGCTGTTGGGAGACAGATGGTAGCCTCCCGTCAAGGCCATCCAGCGTGTTCTTTAACGTGCACAGGGTATGTCTCTCCCGCACACGGGGCCACGGCTTAACGTCCCATCCGACGGACGGCGGCCTTTCCAAGCCCATCGGTGTCCCCTACTGACCGTGGGCGGGGCGGGGAATTTTGCGGAGATTCTTTCGATGGCAAACCAAGGTTAGCATCGGCACTCGGAGCAGCCTGTGGCTACACAGCCCCATTTTCAGCAGTGTTCAATGTACTGTGTGTGTTGTGATGACACATTACTCCTGTCACCAACATTCAAATTATGGGCGAGTTACGCACAGTATCTCTTCTGTTTGCTCATACCATACAGGATAGCCTTCACTCACCCTAGCATCAATGAGTCATGGTCAGCCCACACCTTGCCAGCGGTTCATGGTTTTTCCCTCCTCGGACCACTTTTTGAAAGTACTAATCACAGCTGACTGTGAGCACCCCACGAGCCTTGCTGGCTCGGAAATGCTCTGAACCAGCCATCTGGCCATTACAATTTGGCCTTTGTCAAACTCACTTAGATCTACTAACTTTCCTATCTGAAGAACAAGAATAACATTGATTAACAGAGCTGAGTATCAGGTGTTATTTATACTGTTTCATGACCTTCACATGCACCGTCATTTACCTGCAATTGCTTTGATTTGCATAAAGACGAGCTGGTCATAATGTTTTGACTCTTCGGTGTATACAATTTCTGTCCTACAATAAAATTTGCAATTTTTTTCTAGAATATTTCAAAGAAAATAATTTTTGTTTTCCATGAGACTTGTTTCAAGTGTTAGAATGTTTTTGACATTTACTTCTACTATATATCAGAATATTATTCTGTATTAACACATAACTAAATAATAAAATACTTTTAAGGCACCAAATATTCAGAAAAGAATCTGATATGTATATGAGATAACTTACCTTTCCTAAACACTGTCGTTTATTCATTGCCAGCAATGCTGCTGCTGCAGCTTGATGGTCTGTGAACTCCACGAAACAGTATGGGTCATTTCCAGGCTAGAAAGCAAAATTATAATTAGATTACTTAAATTTTTTTATTCATATATATTTATTTGAAATAAATATAAAGTAATAACAAGCATTCATGTCTTGACCTGGATTTGAATCCAGGTTCCCTTTCTGCTCTGCTGCCAATAATGCTAATGATGTAGCCACTGGACAAAACTAAACATACATTTGCAAAAATGCTAAAATAATAATGATTTAAAGCAACAAGCACTATTATTTGAATACTTAGGGTGTTCAAAAACCATGCATGCAGCAAATTTGCTGGAGGAATTATTGGAGGGTGGGATGGACTTGTATGTATGATGTCAGTTTTTCTTTTATAGTAACGAGGGCTACATGCATAACATAACAGATCTACCCAGCAAGTAAAAAAAAATGCCTAAATATCTTCAGTTAGTTTCTAGTTTAGGAAGGTGAGCAAAATACCAAATATACATTGGTATGGGGTATATATATATCTGGACATGGTAACCATCTTTGAATGTATGCAAATATCCTGTCACGAATTGTTTAGCCTATACTAAACATACTTTAACTCAAAAGGATTCAAGTCGCATGAAAACAATGAACTCAAAATGGTTATACACACAACAAGTAATATGTTAGAAATGAAAGTATTAGTGTGTTGAATGACACCATTTCTTCTTGATCAGCATTGAGGTATGAGGCTTTGTCACAGCTACTGCACATTGCAGGTCATTAGTAAATTCCAATCCATTCCTTGTCTTCATTCAACTATTGATCAGTGTAGAAGTCAGCTTCACAGCAATAAATTGGGCAAATGGGAAAAGGGCTTTTTAGAGCTTAGAAAGAATCAGGTATCCACCAACAGTTTCTTTTACCAAAAGGTTCCCAGATAAAAATCTTGAAAGTGTGCTTTGAGCTTGCTGGTCAAGGAAATTTACTTTCAATATAATCTCACTGTTAATGATTCCTTCCTCTATAAAAAAAAAGTCATGATGTTCATGAGAAATGAATAAAATTCAAGATGAAATGTATCTACTGATGGATTGTTTGATGAAAATAAGTGTCCAACCATAAGACACCAAAGTGGCCAGTTTAACTTTGAGGTATGTTCAAGAGAAATAAAAGAACTTTGAAAACCTTATTCCGAAATAACTAAGACATAATTGGTCGTGTCTTGTACCAAAATGAAGACCACTTAAATTGCAAAATTCTTAGAAAAAAAATATTTGAAACAAACAGCAAATCTATTAATGCTAATAATAACTTAAAGGAGCATTTAATTCTACATAATAATATATAGATTTTCCTAAAACATTTTAACAAACAGTAAAACAATTTAAAAACCAGAAATATAGTAAAAATTCCTTTTACTTTTAGATATATGCATTCTTATGAAATGATGCATATATTTCCATTTAGAAACATCCATCTTACCAGTTTTTTTTTTTTTGAGGCAATTAGAAAAAGTTTTAAGAAAAAGTTGAATGGTAGCATTTCAAATAATGTTCTGATGAAACTTTAATTTGGAAACATTATCAGAAAGAGGAAAACCACTGAAACATTGTGGAGTGAAATGAACAAAAATAGCAACCACAATAGCATAATATTTTCTTTTTTTCCAACTTTACAGAACATCAAAATTAACCAGGTATCCATTTCATTATCAAATTTAATTAATAAATTTTCAGGATTCATTTTAAAAAATCTTAAAAACGGACGACGACGGCACATTTCTCTTGAGAACTATAGTTCCCACCAGATATGAGATATGAGGCTCAATTTGGCTCTGGGAACTCAAGACATGTTAAGGAAGCTGGCAAACTAGTCTTGAACTATAAAAATATTCACCTACCCATGTAGAGAGATTTAGCCAACTAATCTCAGCTAGAAAAAAATTTCTGTGAAATAAGAAAGCCTTAGAATGAATATATACAAACCTCAGGACAGAAGTACATTAAATTGGATTCCAACCTCTTCACAGAATTCTGATTTAATGCACGATTTTGAACATTCTGGAGTTTGTGGCACTGCAAGGTCAACAATTATAACCTCAGAAAGCGCACTAACAAGGAAAACGTTTCATGTGACCAAAAATTGATGAATCTTGCAACGGAAATCTATTAATTTCCTTTTATCAGGCATGGTCAACCCATGGCTTATTGCTGTAGAACCTGAGGCTCATAAAACAAATTATCACTATACTGAATCATAATCATTAGTTTTTTTTTTTTGACCAAACATTTTTTGGTGCATAACTAAATGATTTTGCCAATTCTATAAGTCATTACAAATGTACTTTTTTTTTAAATCGAGCTATTTTTCTTGATTACTTAAAAGTATAATCCCCCCCCCCCCAATTACTCATTAGAAATGTATGTTTTCGTTAAAAACTTACACTATCCAAGCTGTTTTATTATTGTTTTCGTAGATAAAAATAGCATTTTGATCGGTGAATACAGGATAATGGGGATGTGTCATGTTCCTTTACGACTAGCCTGGGCGTGAGTGTGATCGCGGGAGGCGAGCCGTGAATAAGGAAAGAACAGTTTTGAGCGTAGCTGTCGAGCGGGAAGGTAGTTTGGACACGTGTCAAGGGACGTCACTCTTACTCAAAAACGAAACCCTTAAGAAGAGGGTTCGGTTCTAAGTGAAAATCAAGATTGTTGGTGAATCTGATACAGATTCTACAGTGGATTCTGTGTGAACCATACTGTAGGCAAAGGTTATCCTTTCACCGAGTTTGAGGTAGGTAAAGCGAGAATCTTCTAAGTGTGCGGTTCTCCACCTAATTGCGTAAATGTTTGCAGCAGCAAAGGTCAACACAGTTGAGCGCATCCTCAGCACGTAATTGTATATAGTGTGAATAAACTGTGTCGTCCCTATACAACTCTCGTGCATGAGTTGGACATATTTCTATACATCACTTGATGCAGCAAGTCTGAGGCATACGGGTGTAAGAAACCGCGAACCTGTCCTTTCACTGAAGTTAAAGGTGAAGGTAATTAAGGTACAAATTCATCGTCCTCGACAGCAGCCACGACATTGGGCACGCCCATCACATTCTGGCGCACTTCAACAGGATCGGAGCGAGACCATCACAGGATGTTAGTCATTTCTTGTCGAAATATCTGAAGTAAGTCCTTTCACTGTTGCACTGATCACTTTTAATATAGATAACTATATATAATACTGATTGTTGCACTGATCACTTTTAATATAGATAACTTTTCTTGCAGCTTTTTAAGAATACCTTTTTTCTTCCAGTGGCTCTTCATTAAGTTTGGATTGGCTAGCCCTGTTCTAAAACAACGATTCTCAACTGCACCTACTTTAATAGAAAACAATATTTTTTACAGTGGCAATGGTTTGAACATGGATACATCGGCTTCAACCACTGGCATTCAAAATTTTGCAGCCTCACTGTAATTTTCTACAAAACAGAAGAGGCAAACTTCTGTAGCCTTAAGGCGATTTTCCAAGTTTAAAAATATTTTTCCTTGCAGTTTTAATTACATCAGTATATATTTAAAAGGAAAAACAATTCATTCATTAGCTTTATTTGTAGGATAAACGGAAATTTAACCCTATGCATTTTAGCTACAGCTAGATACAGCCCAAAAACACTTAGCACGTAAATGGATATGGCAAAACTAAAATCCTGTCACAATACTTTTACATGCGTAATATTCCTTTAATGCAAAAGGATAAGTTTTTTTCGTATTATTATATTAAGCCTGACGAATGAAATTCTATTCCAACTTCCGCAGATAAACGAAATTTACAGAGGTTCGACAAACGTAATTCTCAATAACTTATTTGATAAATTTTGAACAGGTTCAGATTTCTTGCTAATTAGTTATTTAACAGCAGCTATAAATACACTTATGCATCTTAGACTCGATATCTAAGAAATAGGCTAATAATTTTCTCTGCCAATTATGACTATTTTCTGCGCTCCAATCAGATTGTCGACCTTATTTATTCCTTAATCAGTAATCAATCACACAAGCCTTAACTGGCATAGTGGTCAGGGAGCTAGCCATTGTTCCACAAGGCAAACTTTGTGTGCTGTGTTAGCTCCGTGTCAGTGGTCAGTAGTGACTTCGTTCTTAATAGGGTATGTCCTTGTATGAGAAGGCCTGTAAAAAGCTAGGAGGAGCTTCTAGGATTCTTCTATCTCCTACATGTCGCTAATAAAAAATAACATTAATAAAGAAGGTTAGATGGGATCAGAATCCACATCTTTATTTAATCAATAAAGATCTCATTCAATCTTTATCTTCACTCTCAAAATACGGCTTAGGCTATGAATAAAAAATAAATACCCCCTCAAGCAGCTGCTTGCCACAGAGGTCTCACGGGAACCTGTCAGTTTATATGCCATAGTAGAAGGTCTGTGAGGATGGCAGGACCTCAGCAGAAAAACAACACGAACGTCCATGCTTTACCCAGGGCTCAAACCCAGGTCCCTTAGATCAGTAGCCAAGGGTGCTAACCACTCGGCCATGGGATGGCTAGGCTAGGAATAGAATTAAAATACTCCCTCGAGAAGCTAAGGAATTAAAAAATGCAATGGGGAATCAATATACTGTTAACACAAAATATTTACACTGGTCTCTGACTTTCGTGTTAACCATTCTGCACTGTACTATGGTGGTTTGGCCCCTTCTGTAAAAAGTTATCCGATATATGGATACAACAAAATGAAGTATTCAAAAGAAAACTTTCTAAATCGAAATCTCATTATCTCATATATCATCATCCCCAAGCAACCATGACTACGGAGGTCCAACCAGACAGTGCAATTTAGTTTTCCAAGCATATCTGCTGCATTTGGCCACTGCACACCAATTCTAACAAGGTCCTGTTTGACATTGTCTGCCCACCGCATCCTACCTACATTGTCTGCCCACCGCATACTACCTACATCGCCTCCTCTTTCTAAGGCCTTCAGGCACACTGTTCATAACCCTATTCGCTAATCTATAATTGTCCATACGGGCAACATGGCCAAACCAAAGGAGGAGTTTCTCTCTGCACAATATGCTGCTTAAAGGAAGCTGCTCACTTGTTTTCTCTCTCTTTATAACCATACTTTACTACCAGTCTCACCAACAGCTCGACTGAAAGAGTTCATCTCATCAACAACCCTTTTGCCAAAAGGGCTAAATCAACAGCATAATCTAAATCAGAAATCTTCAGATCATTTACGGCCAAAATCTTTCCCTTGCAGTGAATTTCGCATAACATAATCAATCACAAACTAAATAGAAAAGAAGACAAAATGCACCCTTGTCGAACATCAGAAGCAATGCTAAACCAATTGCTACAAGCCTTACCAACTCTCACAAACGACTCAGTGTTATTATAGAGAGCTTTCATTACATTAACTAACTTATCTCACAATCAACACAAATTATAGCGATCAACAGTCAAAGGTCTTTTTGAAATCAACAAAGTCAGTAACCAAATTTTTCTGAAACTAAACATTTCTCAAGAATCTGCCTGTCTGATCAATACATCCCCTACCACTTCTGGAATCCACATTGCTCACGACGCAAATGACTTGTCAACCAGATTCTTAATTCTACTGAGCACAATCATGCAAATAACTTTACCTGGAACAGAAAGTAGGCTGATACCCCTATAATTATCACAAGAACTAGGATCACTTTTTTTTAAAAATAGAGATAATAATAGCTCTGTAAAAATCCTTAGGAACAATGCCTTTTTATCATAAAAGATATTGAAAATTTCAGTCATCCATGTAGTCACCGAAGCATTCCTAGTTCTAAGCATTTCAAGTAGCAATTTCATCAACCCCTGGGGATTTATGTAGTTTAAGTTTAGAAATAGCCAAACTAACTTCAGATTGTATTATAGGAACAACATTAAAACCAGTAATGCATCTATCATGATTACAAACAATGGGAGTAGAACTAACCACACTGTTTAGAACATCACTGAAATGCTCAGCCCACCTAGAGCCATGACAGAATCCTCACTTTCTATAACCTTACCTTGTTTATCCTTCAATCCTGTATATCTGTTCGTTTTCCACCACATAAAACATCAATTATCTCAGAAGAAACAGCAATTTCAAGTAATAATATTTTAAAAATAATCAATAATAAAATTTTAATCTGTAATTGGACGTTTCCTGAATCATATATTCTATTAAAAAAAAATACACCCTCGAATTTATTTAAATAATAAATATGCCGCTCAAACTTTATTAAAATAATTATCCCGTCAGATATTTTAATAAAATATTTTTTGCAATTGTATAATAGGTAAGCAATTTTTGGGGGAGGAGATTAGTCCCATTTATTCTTAAAGTGATTCATTATTTTACTTTTATAAAATAAAAATTTACCTATAGCAAATGAATCTTTACAATTACTTTAGTGAGAAACGTTCTAGCTTTCATGTTCAATCCAATGTTGGGCTCTTTTACCCCTGAGGGGCACTTTAATTTGCAAACAATGGGCTAAATAATTAGATCACAAGGATCCAAAGCCTCAGTGAAGATTGGGGTAAGGGTATCTACTGGACAGCTATTAGGAGACAAATGGTAGACTCCCGTCAAGGCCATCTAGTGTATTCTTTAAACGTGCACATGGTATGGCTTTCCCGCACATGAGGTTGGGTTGTTTTACCTCTGAGCAGCACTTTTTTGCACACCATGGGATAAATGGCCAGGTCACATGGACCCCGAAGGCTCAGAGAAGGTTGGGGAAGGAGAAGCTGTTGGGAGACAGATTTTAGCCTCTCGTCAAGGCCATCCAGTGTGTTCTTTAACGTGCACAGAGGCTCTCCCGCACACGGAGCCACGGCTTAAATGTCCCATTCGACAGACAGCGGCCTTTCCAAACCCATCGGTGTCCCCTACTGACCGTGGGCAGGGCGGGGAATTTTGCGGAGATAAATCTCAACGCTGACCCAGGTGGGACTCGAACTTGGGAACTACAGATTACGAGCCCGCACATGGGGACACAGTTTAATGTGCAATCAGACAGACGGCGGCTTTTCCAATTCCATCGGTGTACCTTACTAACGGAGAGCAGGAAGTTTTGTGGAGATAAATCTCAATGCTGACCCAGCCAGGACTCGACCTGGGAACTGCAGATTATGAGTCTAGCGGGCTACCGACCCGCTCAATCGAAAACAAAATACGTTTCTTAAAAAAAAATTACCTATAGAGGCAACTATCTCTTGTTACGTTGAGGATTATGAGGTGGAGGAGATAAATTGAAATTCATCTCATTCGTCGGCGGAGTGGAAGAAAACAAACGTGAGACACGTCTTCCCGGCTCACTGTCGCAGCCATTAGCTTTACGCGTGATTGCGACTTGGAAATGGGAACGGAGCAGGAGGCCATTAGGGGATCCACGTCTAGCCAGTTTCAAAAAGCACTCTGGGATCACTGTGGTCTTAGCCCCTTCGAACCTAGTGAACCGTCACGTGCCAGCCGTAGGGGCGGATAATGAAGGGATCCGTGCAGCTTTATATGTACGTTTATGGCGAGCCAGAAATCACGTTAGAAATACTGTGTCCGTTAAGAGAATACAACGATTACATGAATGAAAACAGACACGAGATAAGAAACGTACAAATGTTTACAGCTAACAAATAGCTCCAATTCTTTTACAGTAAACGCAAAACTTCGTACTTTAATAAAAACACGTTCTCTACTATGGTTAATTTACATTAAAAAGTTAAATTAATCTTATATTAAATATAAAAATATGTCTAAACATTGCCTCGATTGTTTTTACGCTGTTACAAAAATATATCGTGCCACTCAGGGAGGACGCTATTGCATGTGCAACCAGTGCGGCAGTTTTTTTAGAGGGCAAATAAATTTGAAAACAAATTAAAGACCATATCTGTAGTAAGGTTAATCGGTATTTGTGTTGTTGGACTGTTTTACCTCTGAGAGGCACTTTTTTTGCACACAATGGGCTAAATGGCCAGGTCACAAAGATATATATATTCAGTGTTGCTCAAATAATATGACGACATATTTTCTACATTGGACGAAAATTACAAACATCCTGTTTGACCATTAAACCAAATTACTGCAACTAAAAACTGTTTCAAAAAAATTATATCGCAAACGAAACAGTCCATTTTGCTTCGTCATTTATCGGTTTTTTTGAGTTTGTCGAAACAGTTGTTCCACTATATCTTTCGATATCAAACTTAATGATTTATGCGTCAAATCGAAGATTATGACGCAGGAAGTGTCACTAGCTTTAGAGAACTGACCCCCATGCTTTCTGCCCCCCTAAAAAAAGGGGGAAATATGAAAACGATTGTTGATTCAATCTCCAGAAGCGAGTGCGCAAAGCAACAAGTTATGCGTCAAATGAGAGCTTGTGACACATGGTCATAAGCTATAAAAAAATTCACCCCGCATGCTTTCTTTCCCCCTAAAAAAAAGCGCCTACAAGTACGAGTTGCGTCAAATGAAAGCTTATATGAGGACCATCGCACTGTTTCGAATTTTGCCCCCCTCCCCCCACCACCATCAAAAAAAGGGCTGATTTTCGCGGGGGTGGACCTTAACGAGTTATATCACAAATTAATGCTTGTGATGTCTCCAATGTCATGAGCTACTTTAAACACGACTCTAAAAACAGGGGAAGGAAAATTGTGGTCGATGTTTATGAGGCATATATGTAAGTTTCTAAAGGTAGGTATTTTTAGTGATAAAGAAAAAATATAAATTAATTTAAAAAATGTCCTACAAGTAGAAAATAAAACTAAAGCATATCGATGGTGCAGTCAGTCACTGAATTCGTATTCACGTCAAATGAAGATAGGGCGACGGAAATTTTGTTGAGTAGGCATAAATTGAAGAGTAGGTACAAATTTGAAGAGTAGGTATAAATTGAATTTGCAGGTTTGTGCGTTTGTCAAAAGTTGTTCCGCGATATCTTTCCAATGCGATGGAGAAATAATGATTTGTGTCACATGAAAGCTTGAAATGCGGGGAGTGTCATAGGCTACAAAAAAAATCCTAAAGAATTGACTATTATATTTTCACAGAATTGAAATTGACCCCCTAAAGAAGGGAAATATGAAAATGATTGTTCCTCTATATCTTCGGGACGCGTGGACCGTAAGCAACAAGCTATGCGTCAAATGAAAGCTTGTGACATGAGGAATGTTACAGGTTGAAAATTTTTTTCCATCCTGTAACATCCTCCCCCCTCCCCCAAAAGGAGAAATATGAAAACGATTGTTCTGCTATATCTTAGGAAGGTGAGGGCGAAAGTATATGTATGCATCAAATGAAAGCTTGTGATATGGAGATGTTCAGCTTTAAAACAAAATTCCCGCTCCTCCCTCCCTAAAAAGGGGTAAAATATGAACGCGATTGTTCTGCTATATCTTCCGAACGCGAGGGCGCACAATTTCGAGTTAGATGACAAATGAAAGCTCAATGAGGATCGTCGTTAACTATTTCGAATTTTGCCCCTCCCTCCCCCCCCCCCGACCATTCTCTCCCACCTAAAAAAAAAGGGGGGGGGAAGCTTATTTTTGCAGGGGTCGGCCTTAACGAGATATATCAAATTAAAGCTTGTGACGTCTACAATGTCATGAGTTTACCTCAAACACGACCCAAAAAAAAGAGGGAGGAAAAATGTGGTCGATGTTTATGAGTCATATATCAAATGAGTTTTTACGGTAGGTGTTTTCAGTGACAAAGAAAAAAATAAATTAATTAAAAAATATCTATCTTCCCATATGCACCCTAAAAAGTAACAAATAAAACTATCGATGGTGTTAGTTACTGAATTCCCATTCACTTCAAAGGAAGATAGGGCGCCCTGTCGTCCTTTGAAGTGAATACGAATTCAGTGATTGATAGCACCATTGCTATGCTTGAGTTTTATTTCCTTCTGCCCTTTCAAGTCACTTGAACGTTTAAATTAATATTCAAAATTACCTGTACCTTGGCTTTACTGTAATCCCTTGCATGAAATAAATTATTATTATTATTATTAAACTATGAATATGGGAAATGGATTATTTTTTATTATTTTTTTTACTTTATATCTTTTAGCGTATGTAAATTATAGCTCCCTTACACAAGAAACCACCTTTAAACATCACATTCGATGAGTTGACTTTTCAAAACCAACACTCTTCTTTCTCTAGGGGCAAGGGGGTGGATAACAGAGCAGAAACTCGCACTTTATTTTTCCATCCTTTTAACTATTCAATGAACTGCAGGAAGCTACCACAATAAACACGTCACATTTATGAGATGAGCTTTAAAAACATTCACGAAGTGCTGTGGGCGGGGGAAAAATTTTTTTTTACAAGTGCGTTCAAAACAGCAGTAACAGCTTCCAATTTTGGGTACAAGAGGGAAATATAATCAAAATGAGATAGTATGAAAGTGGAAAATTATTCTAGAGTGACAGTCAAATCAATAACAGAAGATGTGATACAGCATTGGAAAAGGCAAAATAGCTGATGACAACGAAATAATGAATCATTTTAGGTAGAAATTAAATTACAGGGTCCCACTTCTAACCCCTCTCCGTCGAGCGTTTGAATTGATTGGGAATTTAAGTGACTGAGAATCCAGAAATATGAAAAAAAAAGGAAGTAATCGAAAATTCACAGTTTGAGTTCAGAGACGCTTTGTGTGTTTTCATACTTGCTAAATTTTTGACATCAAGTGTGTACTTCCAAATGTTTCTTTAAAAGTTTATTACTATGTTCTTTAACCTGCAAAAATATTATTTTCAAACTTTCTGGTTTACAAAACATACTAGGATAAAATCAGCTAGTGCACAAAAGCCGCAAAAATACGCACCGATTAACTTAATATTCTAACACAGCGAACAAGCGAATATTTCTATTTTTATTTTTTTGTAACAAGAAGCGGACTACTTGAAGAGCTGTGGCACGAATAGAAATTCTAATGGTTGACAGTCTTACAATATAAAACAAATATAATAAATAATAATTACCATCCCTCATAAATATTTAAATTGAATATTCGAATTAACTGTCTAGTTTTAGTATTACTGAAACTAGACAGTTTACTCATTCCACAGATTAATAGCTGACCAATAAGATCAAAACTGCTGGTATATTTTTCTGAAATATAGAACAGAATATACAGCTATTTGATACTGGGGTTTATGAAAATAATGGAAACACGTACTGTTTGTGGAGAACATTTTATTAATAAGCTGTAGGCCTACCTCGGGCGTTCAGAACAGACGCAATTCGACGTGTAATAGACTTATACAAGTCATGCACGTACGGTAATGGAATCTGGGACCATTCTTTCTGTAAAATATGGCCCAACTGTGTCAGTGATGCTGGAGGTGGAAAGTGTGATCTGACCTTGCACCCACAAACGTTCAATAATATTGACGTCTGGAGATTGAGGTGGCCAGGGTAGCTGCTATACCTCAGCTTCAGGCTCTGCAAACCACAACTTGACACGTTTCGCAGAATGCAGGATGCATTATCCACTTAACACCAGGGCAGGTCATTAGGGAACAATGCAAGCAACATTGGGGTGCAGGTGGTCCCCGAGAACAGATTCGTACGTTGTGGATATGACACGATCCTGTAGAATAATTAATGGCCTAAAGAATGCCATGATATGGCACTCCACAGCATCAGGGATCTACCTCCATGCTTCACAGTCGAAACCAAACAGTCGGGGAGGTATGCTTCTGAAGGTTTTCGCCAGACGTATATTCTACTACGAGTAGTGGAAAACAATGTATAGCACGATTCATCAGACCAGATGACATGTTGCCAGTCTTTAGCATCCCAGTTTTTATGTGCTTTGCACCACCATATATGTTTTGTTGCATTGATATTGGTAGTCAGAGGTTTATGGAGTGCAGCACGTTCATAAATACAGGCACGATGAAGTTCCCGACGAACTGTTATGCCGGAAAGGGATCATTCTGACTGGTGTTCAACTTTACTGCTATTTGCGGTGCTATGATCTTGTGCTTCCGTTGTACAATCCGTGCCAACGTTTGCCTATCCCTATCTGACAACTTCGTATGGCATCCACAATTTGCACATTTGGAGGCAACGCCCTGTTCTTTTTGATAGGTAGTCATAATCTTCGATATAGTTCCTCGTGTTACACCTATATTTCCGCCGTTCTGGTTACGAAGCTGCTGCAAGGCGCGCACCATGATCATGCCTTTTTCGAGATCACTTAGATCTGACATTGTTGACAATTACACCACAACAGCTGTTTCACCTGTTCCTGTGGCACTGCTACGTGATAGTCAACATCGTACTTCTCTCCTTTATATACCTCACATCGCGTGTGAAGTCGTCCCTGTGATATACATACGGCGCATTGCGTGTACTCCAGTCGGCGTTTCCATTATTTTGATAAACCCCTGTAGATAATACTTGTTTGACCTATGAGAGGCACTTCTGCACATATAATGGGTTAAATGGCCGAAAAGGACCCCTATGGGAAGGAAATCTACTGGATAACTTTTAGGAGTCAGGTTGGAAGCCACCTGTGAAGACCATCGAGAATGTTCTTTAACGTGCACATGTCTCTCCTTCACACTTTCCTTAAAGCCAAGAAGTTGACTGGTTGAAGAATAGTTATTCAATGATACTTCGATAACTGAATGAAACCACCTAGATTACACACAACTTTTATAATACAAAAACATTTAAAATAAACATTTCAGTTCAAGAAGAATCCGAAATTTTCTTTCATGCCCAACATATTCTTTGTAAAGTACAAATTTACACTACTAAATTTATAGGAACGGTAAAATTATTTTGGAATTCTTACATTAAAAAACATGAATATCATTATAATTATCGCAGTACATTTTCTGTTATTCGTATAATTAGGAATGTCAAAAGTTACTTTCAGTCAACGTTCACATTACAAATACTTCGGATTCAATAACGGATTCAACTTTTGGTGCTGTTTTACTCAAAAGGATGATTATCGATAAAAAAAATAGTTCTTTGTAACCGGTTATTTTGCATACATTTTCAAGTAATTATAGTCAAGTTAGGTTATTTTGCGCACATTTTCAAGTAGCATACTTTTTTTTAGACAGCTGCAAAAATAAAATGTGCAAAACAGATGTAAGAATAAGCAAGGATAGTACATTACAAAACAGAAATAATTTAAATTTTCAAAAGAATTTCTATACAATAAATCTCATCGTGAAGAGCACGTTTTATATAATGACATACGATTGTCATTTCTCTTGGAAATTACAAAAATGGGTTCAATGATACACTTCAATAACAGAGAAAATATATCGTCTAATGCACTTCACTATTTAATTAGTTAATTCATAAAATTTTTGAAACCTTTTAAAACTCTTTTAAAGGCTTATGTTTAATTCCATACTAGGGCAGCACAGAATTTTTGGCAATTATGCGAGTTTGTTTCTAGTCGAAATTTCGGTTGAAACCACAGAATATTCGGGTACATCATATTAAATAGTTTACTGACATTTTTATTCATTAAATCTTTTAATAAAATTTGTTTCATATTTCAGATAAAATTAAAAACTACGTTAAATACTAAAATAGTAAATGACAAAAGAATGCAAAAATAGCTTACTTGGTATCAAGCAAAAGTTATATACAAACAAAAGTCATACCAGTATCAATAATTTTCCCACCCATTTGCAACTTCAAAACAAATGATTTTTTTATGACTTGATTCAATGATACATATACCAAAAAAAAAATGTATCTTTGCCTAAGAATAGTACTTTTGACAGCAAGTGCTTCCTCTATAATTATCATCTTTCAAAATATGCTTTCTGGAACAGTTTTGTAGTTTATTGAAAAGTGCTACTGTACCTGAAGCTACTATCGTTCAGTCTCTAACATTTTTTTTTTAATTATATCTCCGTCAAGATTTCAAAAATGTAACTTCTCAATAGGTAAGAAGCACATGCAAAGAGAAAAACTTGTTTAATTGTATGGTCAAATGAATGAAATCCGAAGCGAATGCCGAACTTAACTCTTATTAAGAGCTCATAAATTGAGATATCGTTCGTAGTTTAGTGAAAGACTACGAGTATAGCTGAAATGAATAACTGCGAGAAAAATAAGAATATTATTTTTACATCGAAGTTTCTAGTAATATTGTTCTTAAAAATAAAAATAATTAATTGTAATTTTTTTTATTTTTTGTAATTGTACAAACTGATTACAAGAGGTAAGAAAACTAATGCTGGAAATAAAGCAAAATTTTGATATTTTTTCCGGCAAGCGTGGACTACACCTAAGAAAGAAAACGGTAGTTCAGTTTTCTTTTGCCAGTCTAAAGCCGATAGATATTAGCGGGCAGTTAAATATTTTGTAAAAAGCGGCCTAGTATGTGTTATAATCGCTAAGGGAGAACTATTTGTTCTTCCTTAGGAAAAGACGTTTTCTGATTAATTAAAAGATGACGTACAGTAAAAGCCAAATTAAAAATCTTAAATTCATGCCTGCTTCCACAGGGAACGATAGTTCACGATAGTTTTGGAATTTACTAATCAAACGGATATCTCCGCTGTAACGGTTTTTAAATGTAAAAATGCTTATTGGCAGTTTTTAATGTATATACCTCAGTCTTTGCAATTTATGACCGAGGTATTTCATGCATGATTACGAAACAGGTTGTATTACGTGTTAATATAAAATGTTGATACAGTATTGGGAAATATTTAAAATTGTTCAGCCGAATATTGGAAAACGCTGGATGCCTATGTAATCCTACTCAAGACCATAATATTCGGCTAAAAATCTAAAGAGAATGGGTTCCAAATTATTATCAGGAAAATGCAGAAGATGTACTTATATTTCCCCGTGTGTCGTTCAGATACGTAAAATGAAGTCTTCAGAAGAGAATTTCACAATATAAAAATCAATCGGCCTTATATACGTAGTAAGGAAAAAAACAAAGCAATACGTACAAAGTTCTGGATAACACCGGTGTTTAATCCAATAATCCTGAGCTTATCTGAGGCTGAAAGCATTGTAAGGGAAACTAGTATTCAGAAAAGAGGAGCAAGAAGCACGTTGTACGTAAGAGGAGTTTTCAACACAATGATTTTTCGTACAGCGGCGCACAACTACCACAAACACACCTTCTCCATCCGACCTTCTTTACCCTAAATGCTACCGATACTCCACACACGCTGCGTGGACGCACTACTGCAACTGAACGAGTATAAGAATGAATGAAACGGCACCGCACGCACTACGGAAGACAAGATGTCTGAAAAGAGTGCCTTACCCACAGTAGCGGGGACCACGTGGACAGCGCTGTCCATTGCATCTGGTGAGCCAACATGGGAAGTGGGAGAATTGGGAGGAGCAGGGAGACGATTCAACGCCTGCCTCTAACAGTCAGTCCGGCAGCTAGTGTGGAGCGGCTCCCACGGCGCCTTCGCGGACTAAGCAAGCCGCAGCAGCAATGCAGCGGGCAAAGGAAGAGGGCGGGATGCCAACGACCGTTACGGCGGCAAGGCTAACAGAGACCTCTGTCGTCTGCCGCCGCTGGCTACGAACAGAGGTCTAGTCGCTTAATGAAGCATGCACTTTCAGACGCTTTTCAGGTACCGATATGAACCTAAAAGAAACTGTACTGCACAGTATGATTGGTTGGGAAATAGCCGAGCAAATAACTCGCGTGACATGCCAATAACAGCGGCTGCTATCCGCAATCCTCTCGTAGCAATGGCATGCACAAACATTGAACGACTTTTTTACCGTCTTCGATAGACATGTAATACAACCCACACCTATCGTAACATCCGCGTCCATGTTTTTCTTCCTTTCTCAATGTTTACATTTCAAATATACGAAGGTACGAACGTTCTGAAGTTTTCTTCCCCGTAGGCAACGGGCGAAATTAAATTCCTTACTAGGATCACTGAAGACCACTCAGTGAAAACATTAGTCAACGCATAAATTCTCCTTCTGCTTGTTTAGCTACTTAATATTTAGGTTCAAATCTCTATTGCAAAGAAACCAGTTGAAATAAATAAAGAGAGGGTTTGAGTTGTTTTATATCTCAAAAGAATTTTTTCCTTTCTTTTCAGATATAATACAATGAGCTAAATAAAAGAGGCGCAAACTTTCTTATGTCGTTCACTTTGCTTCTACTTAATTAATTTCGCCCCCTTCGAAAATTAATACAAAATTAACAGGAAGTTCCGTTGAATTGGTATGACGAATATGAAAATCCAAATACCCTTTCAGTCTATACGTATGAAAACGTAAGTGTAGATTTTCGTAACCTTAATAAAAATCAGATTAACTTGCATATATACTTGCAATAAATTAATATGCAGTACTTCTCAGTCCTCTTAATTAGACGGATTATCCAGCTTGACAGCTGCTAAGACGGTGTGTCTGTTAAACACTGCCAATTCCACCTCCACATATACTTTTCGCAATAAGAGGCGAGAAGGAAGCTAGAAGTCTGGCGAATTTCAAATCGGCTAAATATCGTTCAAGCCATGAGTTTTATTAACCTAGCCGAACATTTGCATTAAAAGGCCGACAAATCCTATATAGCAAAGAAAACAGAGAATAAAATAAACAGCGAGTTCCGTTTTGAACACATTACAAATTCAGTGTACAAATATATTTTTGAACACTTCATTCATTAAGCTCAAAAACATGCATTCTCGAGAAATTTGAAAATAATGAAAGGAAAAGGTTATGTTGTTATTTTACCTCTTATTTTACTTCAGCGGCAATTTTGTGTACACAATGAGCTAAATGACCATGTCATAATAACCCGAACGGCACACAGAGTTTTGAGGAGGGAATTCACTGGACAGATTACGATGTTAGGAGAACTAAGTAAGTCTCCCAGGGGTTCTTAAACGTGCACAGGGCATGGTTCTCCTACACATGGCTTAACCCTTTCACAACTAAGGGAAACATTTTTCCCATTTTAAAATTGGTGATTGTCGTATTTAATTATAACCTTATCTGCATTTTTTACACAGAATGTCAAAATAGAACGTATGCCGAACGCAATTACGTAAACGGGAACGTTTAGAAAACAAAAACAGAACTGTCAGGACGCATAATATATGTACTATGTGCAATGTCCATCTTTGCCTCACTACCAAAAGAAATTGCTTCGCAGAATATCATAATTAGCACATCATTTTGTATAGTAATTTTATTTCATAATTTTGTATTATTTTAGTTAACATTTTGTTCTAATAAACCAATAAATAAAAGACATTGAATAATAAGCCTAACTATAATTTGTGTTACCTTTATAGTCCATTGGGAAAAATATTTCCCATAAAATTCCAAAAAAACTACACATTGTTATGTATTTTTCTTATGATTTTTATTTATTTTACGTCTAAACAAACTAAAATAAACAGTTACATACTAATATTTACTCTTAGAAACCTTATGGTCCTGAAAGGGTTAATGTCCTATCCGACGGTCTTTTCACGTCCAACGATGTCCCTTTTCTCACAAAGGCAGTCACCACCTCATTGCTGGCACAGTTAGGACTACCTTGAAACTGCACATTAAGAGCCTGGAGAACTACCAATTCAGCCAACTCCCCCTCCCACACACACACACATCAAAAAATAAGGTAACCTAACATCGTAATCTGTCGCAAACTATAGCAATGGTTAAATAACGAACCATTATGACATTCTTCATTCATTACATTTACGTCAAACTGGTGTAAATAAAACTTAGCAAATTGACTTATTTATAAATTAACTTATATGTATCTGTTTTTCATCATCATCAGAAGCAAGGAATTTTCAACAAACTATTTTAATCAGCAAATATATAATTAATGGTCAAAATATATATATAAATATATAAATCATAGGTGACAACTATCGCGTACAGCAGGGGAAGGGGCAAGAGCAAGAATATCTCATTTTTTCATTTCAATTCTTAAACTTTTGGTGCTTAAATTAAAATGTGCACAAAAATATGTCTAAAAGTGCTAACTGTTTAATTTCCCTTCGAAATGACTACCATATTCCTTGAAAGGCAAATTATTTAGAACAATCCTTAAAATATAAGTTTTCGCCTTGCAGCGCTTTATGTAGGCGGTCTCGATTTCAACACAAAACGGCGAGACCCCACATACATCCCAGAAATTGAAGTTCATTATAAGAAATATAATTTTCTTCGTGAACAGCAGCACTTATATTTTAGTTCTGCAATTTAGTTCTTCAGACAAAATATGGCCAAATTATACGAAAATTTGGGTGCTACTGATACAGTACCGATTTTTGGGTACTACTGTAAAGTCCGATTGAAACATCACATAAGACAGAAAATAGAAACATCACGAATCCTTTCTGTATGAGAGCTAGAGTTAGAGCTAGAGTTGCGCCTGTGCAAGGTGGTGCGATGATTGCATTCAGCCAAAGAATCGATCGACTGCAGAAAGAATTGATTCCGTACTTTCTGCACTCAGTTTCATGCATTATGCTAAATTACAGTTTGGTAAGTAACGAGAACAAAGAGAAACGGAGACTTAAAAAATATAGAGAGCATTATGGGGATTCAAGCTTTCTTTTTTTCACTGTAAAAATACCAAGAGCGACTTAAAGTACAAAGAAAAATCAAGTTGCATGCAATGCTTAAATATTCGAAACCAGAATTGTTACGTCAATACCATTTATGACAAACTATTGCATGACAAATTTCTATTACATAAAAAGGCTCAAAGGCAGATATCGTTTGATGGCTAAAGGTTTTACAGCATTTTTAACAGGGCTACGTTTTTCCCTTGGTCAGGTACATAAACTTGAGAAGAGAACGTTGGCTGGCCTTAGCAGGAGGCTGCCACACGCTCTAATACAATGTTTCTCAAGTTTTCGATCGGGGAATACCTAAAGGTTTACCCTGTTACATTATAGGAATATCTGATGCAATTTTATATGAAGGTAAGATGTAATGATCGTAAAATTGCACATTACCCATTCCGGAGAAAACTATTTACGATATCAAATATCACTTTATTCGATATTAACAGCTTATTTAAAAACAAAATGATTATGTCATCTTAAAATTTAAATTGATATTACTCATTTTAGTGGGTGTTCTGGCCCTGCATGTTCAAACTTCTATTCTTGGAACAACTTTTCGTCAAAGAACTCAAATGTTACCATGGGCAAGTTGACGCCACTATTTTATCTCTGAGAAAATTTCCCATTTTATATAACACTTGGCAACAAATTTTCATAAAAGTCATGCCTTTGAGATAAAAGTAGCCATTTCTTAAAGATTTCAAGGTGTTGAACACGAATATGACAAAGAAAATTGGCTGCGATTTCTGAGAAATCCACAATAATTTCTTATATAATAGAGTAATACGTATATATGACATGTATCGGTAAAACTCCGCTTCTTCATCCGACGTCGCTTTGTCCGTCGCTTGTACAGCTACTCGGGATCATCTCTGGCGAGCGTCCAACAGTAGTCAGCCAACATTGAAGTGAACCAGTTTCCCTGGTATCGTTTCTCCATCGTTGCAATGTCCTGGTGAAAATGTTCAACGTCACATCACTAACCATGCTACAGTTGTCGGGGAAGAAATCTAAGTGGTAATGGAGAAAGTGGATCTTTACGGACATATTGCAGCCAAGTTTGTGATACAGAGACATGTCCTTAACCAGTTTCTTGCAGTTGTCGCCCTGACATTCCCGAGGAATTTAGTTGACACCAGACGAAATGCGTCCCAAGCCTTTTTCTCGTCACCCTGAAGCAGGTTGTCGAACATGTGGTCTCTGAACAGTTCGCGGATCTGAGGACCCACAAAAATTCCCTCTTTAATTTTCACTTTTCTCAGTCGAGGGAATTTGTCAGCCAAGTGCTTGAAAGCTGATGCAGTCCGGTCCATTGCTTTTAAGAAGTTTTTCATCACTCCGAGTTAGATGTGTAGGGACGGTAGCAGAATTTTTGCCAGTGCTGTGTTCCGCATTCTTCTCTCCACCTTCAGAGATTTTCCTCTGAGGCCAGTTTCTCTTTACGTAGTGCAAAGTCTTTGCTCGGTTGTGCCATTCACATAAGAAACAGCAGTCCTTCGCATATCCCAGCTGCAGACCAAACCCATCAACAGAGCCACTACCTTCAAATCACAACAGATAATACCAGCCATACTTGCTGTATTGAAGACAGTTCAACAGCTGTTTTAAGTTGTCGTAGGTTTCTTTCATCTAGACAGCGTATCCGACCGGAATGGATGGAAGTCGATTTCCATTATGCAGCAACACAGCCTTGAGACTCAATTTCGAAGAGTCTATGAATAGTCGCCATTCTTGAGGGTCATGTTTGATTCCGAGAGCATTCATCAGGCTATCTACATCGAAGCAGAACACAAGATTAGACAAGATTTAGTTTTCAAGGTTAAACATGCGTCAGAAGACAACCTCAGAAATTTAACCTTGCATAACAAGAATTGTTTCCAACCACTTAATAAAATAGCATTTTAAAAGTTTGGTAATGATTATTTCAATATTAGGCAATCATCAATGCTTTTGAAAATAATTTATTGTTAAATATTCCAGCTTCTGTGCCTCTTTAAATACTGAACGAATATTGTTGAAAATTGAGATTTAAATACGCGTACGATGATTTGATTATGATTTGATTATATTTCCATTAAATGCATATTTTAGAAGCTATAGAGCTTCGAGGTTAGATTCCCATTGACATAACATGGGAATGATCGCACAGAAAACTGAAATGGAATGGAGGGCCGATAGGACACTGAAATGGAATGAAGGACTGATAGGAAACTGAAATAGAATGAAGGGCAACATAGGAAACTGAAATGGAATGGAGGGCCACCAAATAAATATATAGCCAATAACGCACGAATATATATAAAAAAATATAATTTTATTACAATTAATTATTTTGATGAGAATTTACTTCGTCGAAGTTGGACTTCTTGTCCTATATACGTTCGTTTTCTCTGTTGCAAAATGGGGCCAGACAAAAAAGGCTGGTCTCAATTTGCCCAGGCTATTCGAAGTAAATTGTTAGAAACTCAATTGATGATTTTTAACCCTTACTCTTAGGGTGAGGTGGGGTGAGGCATGCAATGTATCTGTTTTAAGAGATAATTGTTTGTTTTTTAGAGATAAAAAATTCTTTTTGGGTTGAATAGGTATTGATAATCTGGCTTCGGTCAGGCCCTCTATTACTAAGGTTGGGTTGGGTTGTTTTACCTCTGAGCGGCACTTTTTTGCACACCATGGGCTAAATGGCCAGGTCACATGGACCCCAAAGGCTCAGAGAAGGTTGGGGGAGGGGACCCACTGGAACAGCTGTTGGGAGACAGATGGTAGCCTCCCGTCAAGGCCATCCAGCGTGTTCTTTAACGTGCACAGGGTATGGCTCTCCCGCACACGGGGCCACGGCTTAACGTCCCATCCGACGGACGGCGGCCTTTCCAAGCCCATCGGTGTCCCCTACTGACCGTGGGCAGGGCAGGGAATTTTTTTGCGGAGATAAATCTCAACGCTGACCCAGCTGGGACTCGAACCTGGGAACTACAGATTACGAGCCTGGCGCGCTACCGACTGAGCCACCCCCGCCCCTCTATTACTAAGGTGATGGATTAAAAACATGTAACGGATTGTAGGTACTTCACGTAACAATAGATCAACATACCAAAATAGCTCCGAAGAATACCAACCAAAACTGCCCTACCTAAATAGAGAATTACCATGTTATGTCAATGGGAATGTAACTTCGAAGCTCTATACTTCTAATGATTTAATGGAAAAATGTGACCGATGATAAATTAAAGATCATAATCAAATCTATTTGAAACTCGATTTTCAACAATATTCGTTCAGTATTTAAAGGGGCACGGAAGCTGTAATATTTAACAATAAATTATTTTCATATCATTAATAATTGCCTAATATTTAAATAATCATTATGCAAACTTTTAAAATGCATATTTTATTAAATGGTTGTAAACAATTTTTAATTAATTTCTAACGTAAATTTTATTGACGATGTTAACCTTGCAAAGTCTAAATTATTGTCCCTAGAGTTCATTTGAACAATCTACAGAGGCAGAAAGTCAATAAAACCACATATATAACACTGCGATGAATTGAAGTGGAACCTTTCAATTTCTTGCAAAAGTTTTTGCTAAAAAAGGCTTTATTTAATGGTTATGGAACTTTTAATATTGGTTTCCATTCACATAGCATGGAAGTGTCCAAATACTTTTGATAATTTTGTACGATTTGTTAATTCCTAGAAAAAAAAATGAATATTAACAATTTGATTTCTAACCCTTCATCGATCGTGCACTGTTTCATATAACACGAATGGTCGCTCTGGGTATCACAGACCCATGATGTTTCTTAACATGAAACATCTGTATTTTTATTATTTTTTACTAATCTGACACACATTCTTATCACTGATGTATGTATTAATCAATTTTATGCCTACTTGTGAATGAAATCAAAACATTGCTGCATGCCAGACAAGAAAATAATCCGCAATATAATTGAGAGGGTCCCTGCTTATCTGTTTCAGGATCTCCAAAAAATTTTCTTGTTCCAAAAATACCCTCTCCCCCTTTTAAAAAATGGTTGGAACTGCTTCTAAGTGGTAAGAGCAGAACAGCCGAATTCAGTATACAGCATCCTCTAATCGTAGCTTAGACCAATGTAACAATTAAAATCTTCAAAAAATTCCTCCCACGACAAAAAAAAAAGTGGGTATGAACTCCCAAGAACAAAAAAAAGCGGGTATAAACTTCTAAATGGTAAGAGATTAGACCACCAAATTCAGTATAGTTCCTCAAAACTGCATTTTAAGAGTGAAAAAAATGGCTCCCTGGAAGTTTCAATTTTTCCCCCCCTTTAGAAAAAAATGGGGAGGGATTTCTCCTAAACGATAAGCGCTATGGTTACCGAATTCGGTATACAACTTTCCCTTATAGTAGATTAAAGAAACGTAGAGATGATTTGACCTCTCATCTTTCTACTCTCTCCACAAAAACCAGGGAATTTCTCTTACACAAGTAGATCGCCGAATTTCGTATACCGCTTCCTCTCATGCTCGTTTTCAAGCAATATGAAGTGTTCACCCCCCAAACTTCCTCCCGCTAAAAAAGCACATATACCAGTGGCTGCTCGTGACTAAAATTTTTGGTGAGGCACGTTGACTACTATAGGTAGGGTATCGCCCGTATGTAGGAAAAAATTGGAGAGAACAGAATGGGCAGAAAATGCGTTCCGTGATGCATATCTTTTTTTTGCTATTCTCAAAACGCATTAACAAAATTTTGCGGAAAGAAAGCAAACTCGAAAAGGTGTTTTTGTCTTTTCTACTTCAATTTAGTATTTTTTTCCACTCCAGTGGAATAATTACCTATATATTATATACATTTTTCCTCTCCGTTCTAGTGGCATTTTAAAAAGCTATTCGTGAAAATTATGTCATATATATATAGGTTTAAGATTTAGATTATGCTGATGATTTAGCCCTTTAGGCAAATGATGTTGATGAGATTAACTCTTTCATTCAAGCTGTTGATGAGACCAGTAGTCGAGTAGGTTTGATTACAGAGAGAAAACTAAAGTGATGAAAATCTGTCAGACAGATGGCGCTTCAGTTGCTTGAATGGCTGCAATCTTGACCAAGTCTCACAGTTTAATTATCTTGGAAGCTATGTAACAGATACTGGTGATGTGCGGCATTGAGATTTACAGACGAATAGGGATTGCTGCCGGGACTTTTTAAGAATCTATGAAGAGTGCGGAGAAATAGGCGTATAAACCTAAAGACTAAAATTTGACTGTATAATAGTTTGGTTCTCTCTAGGGTTAGTTATGGACGCTTCTCTATGGGTGATTGGAGGCTTTGTAAATAACAGGAAACTTGATAATTTTTGATTCTAGATGCTTACGTAGTATCTTAGGCATTTGGTGGTTCAACTTTGTTAGTAATGATGAGGTTAGGCATAGGAGTCGGCAACTTCCTTTAAGCAGCATATTGTGCAGAGAGAGACTCCGTTGGTTTGGCCATGTTGCCCATATGGATAATTATAGATAACGAATAGGGTTATGTAGAGTGTGCCTAAATGCCTCAGAAAGAAGGAAAGACCTAGAATGCGGTATGCAGACAATGTCAAACAGGACCTTGTTAGAATTCGTGCACAGTGGCCAGATGCAGCTCAGGACAGATATGCTTGAAAAATTAAATTCTGTTTGGACCTCCGGCCCATGGTTGCTTGAGGATGATGATATAGGTTTACTACTTTTTTTGACTCCTTTCCAATTATAAAATTATATTTATTATTTCAAACTGAATTACTCGTCGTAAATTATCACTTGAAAAGTTGTCTATTTTGGTTAAATTTATAATGGTAATTTATTACATATATATAAACAAATTTTGTTGCACATATTAATTTAGTTTCCAACGAATTGTAAAAAATTGATATGGTAATAAAATGAATTATAAAAAATTTTATCACAGCGACTGGAATCAAACGAGAGACCTTTATTGAAGTTGCAAGCTAAAAAACAATATACATTTAACCGACTCAGCTGCGCATTACTGATAAGATGGTGTGTTAAAATACATTTATTAGCATTCATATTTAAATTTGTTTTTAAATTCTACACAGGTATCCTTCCTTGGCAAAATAAAAAGTTGGCAACGCAGCTCAAACACATCTTGTCAAGAAAGTTTAAGCTTTTGAGCCTGTCACAGTCAAATGATTGGTTGGACTGGTAGAATCAGCCAATCAAGTGTCAAGGGCCACTACAAAATGGTGACCTGGACTTTGCAGTTCAGCGCTATTGTATTTCAGCAAATGCGCACTGTAGCGTAGATAATGCTAAGATTCCGCGCAGTGGCCGTAATATTAAAATTGGTATTGATAATACGAAAGCAGCCGACATAGCCCTGATTAGCAAAGTAAATGCTGCCTACGTAACACTGCAAATAATAATTACAAAACGAATATAAAAATGATATGTTGAGTCAGATATGACAAATAATAAATTTAAAAATTCGTTTTTTTTTATTCTTGGTGGGGCAGTGCCCCAGACGGTCTAATGGGCAGCCTCTACATAAAACAGGGAAAATGTTTCTTAAACTGTAAGAAATATGATCGCCGATTTTGGCATAATTTCTTCTAATTATGGCTCTAAGCAATGTAGGGATATTTTAGAGTTACAGGATTCTCAAATATAATTACCCAAATAATATTCTATCTATTCATAAATTTTATTTATACAAAATATCCCTTCTTATGTTTGACCGAATTCTCCAAAATATTCATAAAGATATCTTATATTTAACTTTTGAATACAACTATACTACAGTGGTATAAACAAATTTCTGCTAAATCGAGGACCATCTATGATGCACAATAACAAACTCGACAGGGCCGAAAATGTGGAATACCTTACCGTCAGACCTGCAATTTCTTACTAATAAGGCTAACTTAAAAAAGAAATTAAAATATTTTCTTTTGAGGCGTGTTTAAATTAAATTTCTTACATGGGATTCGAAAATATTAATATCGCCAATTCAATACATGGATGGCTACATTACAGTTTAGTTCTTTTCCACGACACACCATGCTTATTGTGAAGCCCTTGAATTATGCCTGATATGCCTCTATCAAAGTGTAGACTATATTGATAACAAATTAACTTGCATATATATATACAATTAGCATCTCTCACAAATAAATCTGTATACCACCTTCAAACTGGGGGGGGGGGGGGGTTCATAGGTTAGTCAGGCTGTACAGCCTTTTTCTGTGACTTCTGGTCAAATGTACTGATTATTTTAAACACTGCATTCTGTGTGAAATCTTACTAAATTTTCATTTTTATTTACAATGCTATCTATAACATAAACTTGTAATCAATTGTTTTGTAAAAGTTTTCACCTTTTTGTTTCATACTACTACACTCTAATGACATTTGACCGAATAACTTATTATTATTACCTCCCCGCCCTCTCGAAAATCTTGGGTTTTACGTACTCTGTTAAGGAGCATAAAACGAATTCAAATGAAAGCCTATATAACAAACTAGGACTCATATCGTCTCTGGGGCATATAGGTTTTTCGTTTACCTACTTTTTTTTCACTCCTTGAAAGTTTTAATTCGAGGTAATGAAAGTGAGCTAGTATGATTAATGGAGGTCAATAATTAGTAAATTTGTGCATATTTCACAAAATTTTAAAAACTTTTAAAATGAGAGGGAAAATGTTGCACTGCAATACAAATCCAGTCTCTTGGTCTTTTACGTGCTCGACTGCGTCCATGGACCCAACCTTGTTTCTTCCTAGATCTGAATCTGGATGTGATAAAAAGTGTTACTTTTATTACCAGATACTTCAAAATTATACTGTTACAAAATATGTGTAATTACCCGTTTTCATGGATGTAAACGAGGGGAAAAAAATTTATAGGAAACCGCTCTTTGTTCCTAGGGACGAGTGGGGTGTAATCTAGGCTCTGTAGACAAAAACATTTTTATAAAAAGACAATAATCACAATTATAAGAGACAACCAAATCTTAGGGTGGAGGGGGGCGAAATTTCGTTTCGCCCGTTATCTTATTTACTGTCGAGCCGGCCCTGAGAACAGTTCTAGTATAGTTTGAGTCTAGAACAGTTTGTAGGATAGACCTTTTGGTCTATTCTACAAACTACCAGAAGGTAAAAATATACCTTCTGGTCTATCCTACAAACTTTCTAGACTAGCTAGTTATGTGAAGTTACTTTCTCTACTAAAAGTATCGAAAATAGTGTGAAAACGTTAAGAAAATTCAAATCTAGCATTTTATTCACAGATTTTTTGGTAGAAATTTCATCGTTCAGTCTGAAAATATCTCTCTTGGACTTATAATAATAAATGACAACTTTTCTGTTATCTCTAAATATATCAAGCTCAGTTGTTGAACAAATAAGGCAATCGAATCTCTTCATTCGATGAAATGTTGAATGGTAAAACTGAGACGTAGAGAATACCTTATGGCATCATTTTCTTCCAAAGGATATAGCACAATGGTGATCATTTAACGGTTGATGACTCAGCTGTCGATACAGACTGTTTCATGTTGGCTCACTGAGGCAATACACGGAAACCTCACGAGAAAAATAGATCGGTTGTAGGCGTCTGACAGAGTAACAAGTGCACGTCTGACAAAGCTTTTCCTTTATCACGCTTGGAAAAGCACATCGACGGTGCAATCTCCAGAGTTCAAGAGTAAGAAACATACAAAAATGAATACGTTGCATTTAGTAACTGTTATTATATTAATACCAGTTATTAAATGCAGCATACTAACGTTAATGCTTAGTATTTTAATCTTTTCTTCAGCAAATTAAGGTATCAAACTTCAAAGCACTCAACTAGTAATATTACAACTTTTCTATATTTTTAAAAGTTACCAATGATAACCCTTTGTTGTATCCATTGGGTTGTTTAACCCTGGAGGGCTTTTTTTTTTTACCATAATAATGAACTGGAGCGCAGATTACGAAAAAGACAGCCCATGGTGTGAAATTCATTGTTATATTCTCTGAATCTTTTTGGCTCGATGAATAGTAACCCATAGAATAAATTGCTGACTACTTAAAAATAACTTTAAATTTCTCTATTCAGGGAGGGAGGATGGAAAGCATCTCCAAGGTGTAGGTTTGCTTCTCAGCAAACACACCAGTGATGCTCTTCTAGGATATTACTACATTAATAAAAGATTTATTAGAGCAGATTTAAAACAGAAATCAAAAACTTGAATGTCATCTGTTGTTATGCCCCTACAGAGGACTCTGATGAGAACGAGAAGGATACGTTTTACAGCCAGCTTCAGGATATTTTGAATTCTGTGACGAAAGGAGATATTTCTCTTGTGCTAGGTGACTTAAATGCTAAAGTTGGTACTGACTCTGACCTTTGGACAGGAGTTTTAGTCCCTTTGGCATTGGTTGTTCCAATGGCAATGGGGAACATCTTCTACGGGTAAGTAAACTTGATGGTTTATGAATAACTAACACATACTACAAACACTGGGATTTTATAAATATACATGGGTTTCACCTGGTGGGTTGCACAGGAATATGATAGATTATATTTTAATTAACAGTAAATGGGCTAGTTCAGTTAGGAATACCAGATCATACAGGGGAGCCGAAATTGGGTCTCACCATTACCTTGTCAAAAGTGTCTTGCAGCTGAAGCTTAAGAAATGTTGTGCTAAAGTTAAGAAAATTACCTTCAACACTAAAGGTCTGAAAGATCCAGATATAGCCAAAGCATACCATGATAGGATACTTAGACATCATGACAATCGTGGTTTGCTTACTGCTGAAGTTGAGAAAGAATGGGATCAGTTTAAACAGGCTTTTCTTGAAACCAACAGCATTCTTTTGGGTAAAAGGGAATAGAGGAAACACAATTATTTCGAAGCGCAGGATTAATATGAATCAACAACCAACTAGTCCTAACAGAAGGCATTACAACGAGCTTAATAATCATGTAAACAATAAGTTAACAGCTGATAAGAATCTTTGGCTTGATATGGCTGACAAAGCAGAGGAAGCAGTTAGACAGCGCAACAGCTGGCGGTTGTACCAGATTGTTAATGTTTTATGTGGGAAGAAACAAACACGTACACAGGGATTGAGGGATAAATATGGCAAGGTGGTTGAAGGTGAGGATTCTGTGATGGCTAAATGGGCTGAGCATTTCAGAGATGTTCTAAATAATGTGATTATTTCTACTCCCATTGTTTGTAATGAGGATAGATGCTGTACTGGCTTTAATAATGGCCCTATATCACATTCCGAAGTCGCATTGGCTATCTCTAAATTAAAACTGCATAAATCCCCAGGGGTGGACGAAATCACCACTGAAATTTTGAATATTTTTTTTGTGATAAAGGTGTTGTTTCTAAGGATTTTACTAGAGCTATCATTGTCCCAATTTTTAAAAAACGTGATCGCAGTTCTTGTGAAAATTATAGGGGAATTATTTTACTTTCTGTTCCTGGTAAAGTTCTTTGCATGATTATACTTAATAGAATTAAGAATTTGGTTGATGGACAACTGCGTGATGAACAGTGTGGATTCAGAAGTGGTAGGGGATGTATTGATCAAATATTTTCACTTGGGCAGATTCTTGAGAAATGTTTAGAGTTTCAGAAACCTGTGGTTGCTAGCATTATTGATTTCAAAAAGGCGTTTGACTCTGATCGACATAATTTGTTGTTGATTGTTAGATCATATGGAATCTTGCAGCGATTGATTTAGCATTGCTAGTGGAGTTAGACAAGGGTGCATTCTGTCTCATTTTCTCTTTAGTGTGGTTATTGATTATGTAATGCGAAATTCTTTGTAAGGGAAAAGTTTTGGCCTTAATGGTCTAGAGATTTCAAAATTTCTGATTTAGATTATGCAGATGTTTTGGCCTTGTTGGCTACTGATGTTGATGAGATGAATTCATTCATTAGGGCTGTTGATGAGATTGGTAATAGAGTAGGGTTAGTGATAAACAGAGAAAAAACTTAAATGATGAAAATTAGTCAGGCAGATGATGCTTCAGTTGCTTTGAATGGCTGTACTATTGAGCAAGTGTCTCAGTTTACTTATCTTGGGAGCTATGTAACATATACTGGTGATGTGTGGCATGAGATAAATAGAAGACTAGGGATTGCTGCTGGGACTTTTAAGAATCTATGGAGAGTATGGAAAAATAGGCGTATGCACCTAAAGACTAAAACTAGGCTGTATAATAGTTTGGTTCTTTCTAAGGTTGGTTATGGTAGCGAAACTGAACTCTTTGTAAGCAGGATAACAAGAAACTTGATGCCTTTGATTGTAGATGCTTACGCAGTATCTTGGGCATTAGGTGGTTTGCCTTTGTAAGTAATGATCAGGTTAGAGGAAGGAATCATCAACCTCCTTTGAGCAGCATATTGTCCATAGAGAGACTGCGTTGGTTTGGCCATGTTGCCCGTATGCATAACTGCAGATTGGCAAAGTGGATTATGAAAGTGTACTAAAAGGTATCAGAAAAAGGGTATAACAGAATTACGAACCTAGGATTCGATGGGCAGACAATGTCAAACAGGACCTTTCTAGAATTGGCCTAGAGTGGCCAAATGCAGCAGCTGTTAAGTCAAAAGAGAAACGTCTGAAGAGGAAAATTACACAGTCTGGTTGGACCTCCATAGCCCATGGCTACATGAGGATTTTGTATGTATGTATGTAATTAATTCAGTTTCTAAACAAGTTGTTTACTGTATGAATTGTTCTCATTTAAGGGGCAGGAAAAAATTTCTGATTAAAATCGTCAAATCTGAAGATCTGATTTAATTTAGAAAGATTTAGCGTCATTTTATGTCATACTGTTAACGCGTTTTTATTTTTCTGGATGACAATGTAACATAAAACAGGATTTTTGCTTTTCATAAAACCAGATGCATTTATTTCTTAATTCAGTACTAGGAAAATGAGGCACAGATCTTACAACACTTGTACACACTTAACAATAAATGCCTTGTTGCAGAGTTTTAAAGAAATTAGGTATTTTTACATTCTTTCAAACCTTTTATAAATATTTTTTTAATATAAAATACGCAGCATCACTCTAGACAGTCTAGAAGATGACAACTGCTCTAGTTCCAAAAATCTAAAAAATATTTTTTTTTCTCTAAGATTAAAAATGCTTTCTGCGAAAAAAATATTCTCAATGAAAAGGTGCTTACTGAGTGATTTATTGAGGTGTTCCAAAGGTGCGAAAATCTTAAAGGCTCTTTTGAGACTATTATACGTAGAGGTTAAAAATGTTCTTCACTACATATTTTCTAAAGAAAAAAGTTTTACTTGGCTTGCCAGGATGACAAAATTCGTTAGGTGGTTATTAATATGTTATCCGTGTACAGTAGAAATTCGATTAATCAGCCTGTACGAGTATATGGATGGACAGGATAGGTTGAATATTTGGGAAGAAATGTGAATATGGCTGGGGAAAATGAAAATACAGCTTAATTATAAGAAACAAAAGAAATGGAAACAAAAACGCCATGTTAATAAAGCATAATGATAAATATAAAATTAAATCGAATTGCTCCATACATTGAATAGCTGTCAGGGTTAACAGAGTAAAGAAGAGTAATATAACACATTTATTTTAATCAAATGTTTTCCTTTATACATTGGCAAAAATTGAAAAAAGAACACCCAGAAGGAATTCCTTTAGGAACGTCCCATTATAATATGTTAAAAGGGCAGCAGAAACGTTATCCAAGATTGAAACTCATTGGATGTAATAATGATGTCAGTGAGGACAACAACATGCAAATGTATACAGCACGTATTTAAGGGCTAAGGCATGAAAAAAGAAGTTATTCGTCTTGTGTAGTGTCGTTCAGTGCTCTTTGAAAAAGCTACCATGCCTGGATGATGCAGGCGCATTGTTCAGTTTGTGGAGTTTGAGTGAGGTTGTATAGTGAGTCTTTGGGGAGGTTGAGTGAGTTTGTATTGTTCAGTTTGGGGAGTTTGAGTGAGGTTGTATAGGTCGGTCTTTTTGTCAAAATGCACACAGCGTTGGACGAGGGGTATTGGCAGTGGTACGATGGTGACATCGATGGTCAGAAGAGCATTCACACACTTACAGACGTGATTCCAAGCAACATAGAGTTACAGCCACACGAGAGGATTGGCGCATCAGGAGAGTGGCAGTGGCAGAGTAGACAACCATGTCGTCACAAATTCGATCCTATGTCGTACCAAGGGTGTCTACAAGAACAATACACAATTGACTTTTGGAAGCAGGACTACAGGCATGTGTGCTGCTGGCACGGTTACCACTGTCGAACACGTTTGCATAGGTGTCAAGAACGAGTTCACTGGGCGGAAGAATGGCAGTCTATGGTCTTCAGTGATGAAAGCCATTTCTGCTTAGGAGTCTGATGGTCGTTTACGCATCCGAAGGCAACAAGGTAAGCAGCTTTTTCCATCGTGCATCCGCCAGCGACAGACAGGAACCACGCCAGGCATCATGGTGTGGGGAGCGATTAGCTATCACTCTCGTATGCATCTGGTGTTTGTACAGGATATACTGAAAGCAATACCTATGTCAGCGACATCATATAGCTGGTCATCTTGCCACACTTGAGTGTAATCCTAAATGCGATATTCCAGTAGGATAACGCCCACCCACCCATGCCACCACCCAACTCAACATGCTCTTCAGGCAGTGTACCAACTCTCTTGGTCAGCACGCTCTCCAGACTTGTCTCCAATTGAGCATGTCTGGGACTGGATCAGACAAAGACTCTTCTGTGGAGCTTGACAGGCAACGACCATCGCTTAATTATGCATCCAAGTTGAAAGCGCATGGAATGGTATACCCCAATGTAATATTCAGCATTATTTGTATGACCGACTACATGCCAGATTGGAAGCTTGTATTGCTGCTTGAGGAGTTTCAACACCTTATTAAAATGCGCCTTCTGTAAAATGTAATACTCAAATAAGGTACAGTAAAGATTGCATCACTTCACGTGTGCGATCACTGTCCTTTCTCAACAAGTTGTTTCTACTAAATAAATCTCATAGATTACGCTTCAGTTGTTAATGGTGTTCATTTTTTAAATTTCCACCAGTGTAGATCCGTTATGTCCGCTGTAAATTTATTATTCTTTATTTATTTATTCTGAATAATTTTTCCGTCCATAATGAAAGCTTTTAAAAACATTTTAGGGTACATTAATCATTGAAAAATGAGTAAGGCACCATCATTTAAAAAAACCTGAAGCAGCTGCTTGCCACAGAGGTGTGACAGGAGCCTGTCAGTTTATATGCCATAGTAGAAGGTCTGAGAGGATAGCAGAACCTCAGCAGAAAAACAACACGAACAGCCATGCCTTACCCAAGGCTCGAACACAGGTCCATTAGATCAGTATGAAATCATATGGACCATCCCCAAATGGCCTGAGTAGACATACAGTAGTTCTCGATTGTGCAAGTTAATGAATCCTTGAAAACTACTAGGTAAATGAAATTCGCATAAAATGAGAACCATTTTACCATATGAAATAATTTAATTTCCAGCACAGCCTAGCCAATATCACAGAAATTTTGAATTGCAATATAGCAGTGACAAAGCATCTATGGAAGCAAGAAAGAAAGCAATGCTTCCCTTAAAATTATCATGAACAAAATATATATATATTAAATGTGTATATGCATATATATATATAGGTATTTTTATAACTTTAATGAGTTAATTCTAACATAAATTTTGCACTTATGAAATATTCTTTGAGTTTCTCTATTATATTACACTACATAATAAACAGAAGCACTAGTTTGCCAGGCTAGATAAGCTGGAAGTGCATTAAATACCTAAGTTCATTGCTCCTGCACTGGTTGTACCATATAATGGAAGTCCCAGTTTCCATATTCAACAAGCAAAAATATAGATCTCATGGAAGCAACATATAGTCACTTTCTACCATTGCATTAAGTTTCACACCTTTCTCAGTAATCACTAGAGGCAGACTATTTGCTCTGTAATTAGTTGTCGACATTATTAGCAATGTTGCTGAAGATGAAAGGAAAAATCAGTAATTCATCAAAAGTAAGCACAATCATTTTTTTCCTTTTTTACAAAAATGAAGAGAAATTTTCCTTTTCCTTAACTACCCTATGTTTGGATTTCACTAATTCCAAATTCTAAATGAATTTCTTATGTGATATTTCTCTGCTGGAAAACATAATGTTGACCTTTGCTTTCAGATAACATCTAACTCTAAACACTCCAATGCACATTTGCTGAATTTTCTGTAGTGATCAAAATAACCTACTAATACTACAATTCATCAAGGCTATAACTAGGTATAGTATGTAAAATAAATCTTGCGATAAATTTCACTTACATTAAGATTATAACCAATGCCAATCTGTAAATTCAGCTCCACAAAAATCGAGATCTACTTGTATGTTTTTTAAAACAAGATGATCATAAATATTAACTATAAATATGAACCATTAATTTTTGAATATACATTTCAGTACAAAAAGGGTTGGATTGTTATTGTTAGAGTTCCACACCCAGAACCTTAGCTATTTCCCAAAAAAGGTGTTTACTTGAGCAGCGCTTTTTGAACACAATGGGCTAAATGGCCAAGCCACAAGGACAGCTGTTGGGAGACAGATAGTAGTCTCTCGTCTAGGCCTTCAACTGAACATTTCTTTTACAAGAACCCTCAACTGAAAATTTCTGGGTATGGTCGGTTTTTTTGGGGGTAACAAAAGCTTAGGCTACATTGTGCCAAATAAGAAAAAAAAAGCAAAACGATAAACAGATAAAAGCAACTGAAACCAATAACCAATGTAAATGTTAAAAGATAAAGACAAGAAAGGTAAATCAAATACTCAAAATGTATAACAAAACAATAAAATAGTATAATAAGAATGTGTGGGGAAAAAAACCTTGTACAAACTACTAATCTAATATATAGAAGACAAATCGCAAAGTATCTATGAAAAAAGAAACAATAGTCTAAATCTATTAACCCTTCCAGGGTCAAGGACATCTTAAGACTTTTTGATACAACACATGAAACTCTGATTTTTTTTTAATTGCCACTTGAAAATTTTCTTACAGTGACAACAAAAAAAATACGTGATGCAAACAGAAATACGTGATTCAAGCTCGAAAAAAAATGTTTTTTTTTTTTCATTTGATGCATATTTTATTAAACTACAATATAAATAATTCGATAAAACCATCTGATTGCCATATTTTAGAGGCATTATATGGTATTGCCAATCTGTATTGAAGAAATCATCTGATTTAAGCTCACAAGTTTGATTAGAACTATTATCAACATATTTTTCTTTAAATTACAAAATTTTTTTTAAAAAACAAAAGATTTTGGAAATAATTATGAAATATGTATCCATTTTTTGGTATACCACTGTAAAAAGTATTATTAAAATTAATATGTTACTACTATTGTCAGGCTAGAAGGCATTTGGAAATATTTTTTGCTTTGTACAGTATTTTGTGTTTCACCAAAGAGGGTTTGGGTTGGGTTGTTTTACCTCTGAGCGGCACTTTTTTGCACACAATGGGCTAAATGGCCAGGTCACATGGACCCCGAAGGCTCAGAGAAGGGTGGGGGAGGGGACCCACTGGAACAGCTGTTGGGAGACAGATGGTAGCCTCCCGTCAAGGCCATCCAGTGTGTTCTTTAACGTGCACAGGGTATGGCTCTCCCACACACGGGGCCACGGCTTAACGTCCCATCCAACGGACAGCAGTCTTTCCAAGCCCATCGGTGTCCCCTACTGACTGTGGGCAGGGCGGGGAATTTTGCGGAGATAAATCTCAATGCTGACCCAGCTGGGACTCGAACCTGGGAACTACAGATTACAAGCCTGACGCGCTACCTACTGAGCCACCCCCGCCCCACCAAAGAGGCATATGCCCTGTAGGATGTCTTCAGTTTCAGCAAGGCCTGTTAGTGCAGCGCTTGTTGGAATGGTAATCGATGTAGCAGGTGGGTGAAAGGGAGGGTCATCCAATGGTGGTGTCCTATGACAGTTGACTGGCCAGAGGTCAGCGACCTTGCCACATGGTCTACAGTTCAGAGATAAGAAGGGAGTTGGCAACAATGGAGAACAGCAGAGCCGAGACAAAGAACGAGCACACAAGATGTATGTAAGAGTTTTGCCTCTTAAATGCTGACGGAATTAACGGCATTGGGCTCTGGGGAAAACAGCTGAACAGGCATAGTAAGCTGGGGTTGTAATGCCAAGTAACTGAGCATATGTCCTGGTCCATCAGTCATGTTTATGTGTTCAATAAATAACTGTTTAACTAAAGACTGGAGTTGAACCATTTTATTAAGAGTAGCTCAGTACTGAGTCCCTGCATTTTCCCTTAAATCACAGAAGTCTTAAGAAAGACTCACCCGTTCGTGTAGTGCAATCGAACCGGAGGGACATTACAAAGTGATCTCAACAGACAACAGAGAGAAACATCACAAAGCGCCACAGCTGCCAGTACACAACAGAAATGAAAGTAGCTATGAAGGTGCCTGAAGAGTTCTGCATCACATTCAAGCTGTGGTGACTGAAAAGTTGTGCATCATCAGTTGCGAGCTGGCCAACACAAGGCTCATCTTGCCAAGAGTGTTCCTACTGTGTCCTTCAGGTGGCAGACTAACTAGGGAATTTCTTCCTGTCATCTCATCGGAAGTAAGTATCCTCTTACTCTAGGGGTGAGTAGTTGGATACGGCAGAGGCTAGCATGAGCTAAAATGGAGCTTAGGAGCAGTCACAATAGGGCAAGGAAGGAGTTAAGGCTAACCTACACAGAAAGGGATAGCATGCAGGGTGGTGCTTTAGGGAGTGATCTGGGAAGTGATGAGGTAGCAATAGACAGTGTCTCATGCTGCAGAAGACATGAGGGTTGGGTTGTTTTACCTCTGAGCGGCACTTTTTTGCACACCATGGGCTAAATGGCCAGGTCACATGGACCCCGAAGGCTCAGAGAAGGTTGGGGGAGGGGACCCACTGCAACAGCTCTTGGGAGACAGATGGTAGCCTCCCGTCAAGGCCATCCAGCGTGTTCTTTAACGTGCACAGGGTATGGCTCTCCCGCACATGAGGCCACGGCTTAACGTCCCATCCGACGGACGGCGGCATTTCCAAGCCCATCGGTGTCCCCTACTGACCGTGGGCAGGGTGGGGAATTTTGCGGAGATAAATCTCAACGCTGACCCAGCTGGGACTCAAACCTGGGAACTGCAGATTACGAGCCTGGTGCGCTACCGACTGAGCCACCCCCGCCCCAAAAAAGACATGAGGGGGCTGAGGGATGATGGCAATAGAAACGATACTGATATGCTACAGAGTGGGACCAGAAAGCAGTGTGTTAAAGAAAGGAATGGGGAGGATTTTGAATTAGAAAGGATGAGGTTAGAGATGCAGTTAAGAGAAGAGAGAGAGAGGCAGCAGAAAAAGCATGAATAGAAAATGCTGGAACTACAAATGAGGAATGGAGGTGCAGAAAGAGGTGAAGTACAAACGTTGGCAGTTTCCAATAATCCAGCAGATGCACAGCTGGCTAACTATATCAAGTTGTTGGGAAATATGTTATTCGGAAGCCCTAGAAACCCAGAGGAGGCGATATCTCTTTGAGACAGCGGAAAGGGGATTTAAAATATATGGAAGTACCAGGGGTTGTACTCTCTGTGTACAAAAGAAATTTTCAAATGATCAACAAAGAACTGAACGAATCCTATAATCAGTTAGCCTCAAGACTCAGGAATAGCTGGAATTACTGTGTCCACAGTAGGAAAGTAAAAAAAGTTAAGGAGCTTATGGATCTGATAGTGTCGGATAAATTACATGATGGTATTCCTCAAGAGACTCATGCTTACATAGTACAAGCAGAGGCAGAGTGCTGGGCGAAGGCAGACGAAATAGCAACGTGAGCAGAGATACACTCAGTCAGTGTGAGAGAGGACAGAAAACAGCCAAAAAACTTTACTAAAGTGAATGGATGGCCACAGCAAATAGGAGATAGCCATGGTAATAATTTCCAGCGAAGGGAGAATCTTAGGACGGGCGGTTGATTCAATCACAGTATCTCTGAAAATACTCAGATATAAATGCCTTTAAGTGAAATTCTAAGGAGGGAGAAAAGGCCGAAGGGTGAGAGAATGTTCCTTCTGATTATAAGCTGGTTAGAGTTAGATGCAGGGAGAAAATGGCACAAGCAGTGGTCAATTCAGGGGCATGGATAAAGGTGGTCAGAAAAGGCCTGCTAGAGGAACAAAAAACATTGTAAAGAGCTAAATAATTGTAAAGAGCTAAATAATTGTAAAGAGCCACTAACAGAATTAACCAGGAAAATGGTTTCCAAGTGAATTATCTGGACAGCAAAACTAATAAAGCATTTCCAACCATGAAACAAAGGTTATGTACAGCTCCAGTATTGGATGTACAAGCTCCAGTATTGGGTGTACCAAATCATGGGGAACCCCATATAATGTATGATGACACATCTAATTATGTGATTGGGGTGTGCCTCGCTCAGACAGATGACAAGAATAATTTCAAACCCATAGCTTATGCCAGTCAGAAATTACAGACACACAAAGAAAGTGGACAACTGTACATAAGAAAGCTTACAGGATTATCTTTGGACTAAAAAGTCACTGGAAGGAGAGCTATGCACCAATCCCCTGTGATGATGCATAGAACCGGCCAGGCCTAGCAACTAATGTCCGACCTCGCCTTCTCGTGGTGCAGACCGTTAGTACCTTTCAAAAGAGATATTCTCTTGTGGAAGTGAACGGAAGGGGAGGGCTGCCAGATTAGTGTGGCCTACTAATATGGAAAACTATGGCTACTTTTTTTTTTCTACCCTGCTAAGGAGTGGTCAACCACACAGGGTCCTGGTGCTGACCATATAAACCCACTGGACTGGACAGATATATGGCTCTGAGCTTGATTATGGATCCTGATTTTGCTGCACTGGTGAGCTTCTGTGGAGGGATGATCTTCTGCTGTGTTTTCTGTTTGTTTGTGGGTTGACAGCCCCAAGCGAATAGATTCACAGGATATGTTTAGCAGCTGCTGGATAATCCTAAGCAGAAGTCATCGCAGGCACCTGAACTCTTTGCTTCTATTGGCATCATCAAATTCTGCATTGGAGGAAGTCTTCCTGTGTAGATAGCTTCAGCCTTTAGTGGTGGGGGAACGGGTCTTTGCCCCATGTCTGCGATTAGGGGGCTGTTTGATATTGTCGGCATTCCCTCTCTCAATAAACATAGTTTCTTTAAACATCCCACTAACCATTTTCTCTCCATAGGTAGTTGGAATGTGAGGACTCTGCACAGAGCTTTTTCTCTTGATGTCCTCACACAAGAATTCCACCATTCTAATTTAGATATTCTCGGCTTGCAAGAGACCAGATGGACAGGTAAAGGTGAGATACTTAAAAATAACTTTAAATTTCTCTTTACAGGGAGGGAGGATGGAAAGCATCACCAAACCGTGGGTCTGCTTCTCAGCAGACATGCTAGTGATGCTCTTCTAGGATACGAGTGCATTAATGAAAGGTTTCTTACAGCAAAATTTCACACAAGCATTAAAGACTTCAATGTTATCTGCTGTTATGCCCCCACTGAGGATGCCAATGAGGATGAGAAGGATAGGTTTTACGGACAACTTCAGGATATTTTGAATTCTGTCAAGGAGATATTACCCTTGTTCTAGGTGACTTCAATGCCAAAGTTGGTACTGACTCTGACCTGTGGGGAGGAGTAATAGGCCCTTTTGGTATTGGTAGCTGCAATGAAAATGAGCAACATCTCCTACAGGTAAGTAACCTCAATGGATTCAGAATAACTAACACTTATTACAAACACTGCAACATACATAAGTATATATGGGTTTCACCCAATGGGCTGCATAAGAATATGATTGATTATATATTAATTAACAGCAAATGGGCTAGTTCTGTTACGAATACCAGGTCATACAGGGGAGCTGAAATTGGATCTGACCATTACCTTGTTAAAAGTGTCTTGCAACTTAAACTCAAAAAGTGTTATGCTAAAGTTAAAAAATTTACCTTTAATACTGAAGCTCTGAAAGACCCAGTTATAGCCAAAGCTTACCACGATAGGTTACTTAATCATTACGACAGTCATGGTACGCTTACTACTGAAGTTGAGGGAGAATGGGGCTGTTTTAAACAGGCTTTTTTGGACACTAACAGTACTCTTTTAGGAAAAAAGAAGCAGAGGAGGCAGAATTATCTGAGTGATAAGGCACTTGAGCTTATTTCAGAAAGAAAGAACTGCAGGAATTCCTTAATCAATACCCTACTAGTCCTAATAGAAGGCATTACAGAGAGCTTAATAAATGTGTAAATGCGTAATTGATAAAGCCAAGGAAGCAGTTAGACAGCACAACGGCAGAGAGCCGTACCAGATGGTTGATGTTTTATGTGGTAGAAAATGGACAGGTATACAGGGATTGAAGGATAAACTAGGTAAGGTTATAGAAGGTGAGGATTCCATCATGGCTAGGTGGGCTGAGCACTACAGTGATGTTCTAAACAATGTAGTTAGTTCTACTCCCATTCTTTGTAATGATGATAGATGCATTACTGGCTTTACTACAGAAATGCCTAGAGCTAGGAATGTTTTGGTTACCACTTGGATGACTGAAATTTTGAATATCTTTTATGATAAAGGCATGGTTCCTAAGGATTTTACCAGAGCTATTATCCTTATTTTTAAGGAAGGTGATTGCAGTTCTTGTGATAACTTTAGGGGTATCAGCCTACTTTCTGGTAAAGTTCTTTGCATGATTGTGCTTAATAGAATTAAGAATCTATTTGACAGTCAATTGCGTGATGAGCAATGTGGATTACAAAGTGGTAAGGAATGTGTAGATCAGATATTTTCACTCAAGCAGATTCTTCAGAAATAGGAAGTTTCAGAAACCTTTGGCTGCTAGCTTTGTTGATTTCAAAAAGGCTTTCGATTCTGTTGATCGTCATAATTTGTGCTTGATTGGGAGATTGTATGGCATACCAGCAAGTTAGTTAACATAATGAAAGCTCTCTATAATAACACTGAGTCGTGTGTGAGAGTTGGTAAGGCTTGTAGCAATTGGTTTAGCATTGCCTCTGGTGTTTGACAAGGGTGCATTTTGTCTCCTTTTCTCTTTGGTTATTGATTATGTAATGCGAAATTCACTGCATGGAAAGATTTTGGCCTTAAATTGTCTGGTGATGCAAAAATTTCTGATATAGATTATGCTGATGATTTAGCCCTTTTGGCAAATGATGTTGATGAGATTAACTTTTTCATTCAAGCTGTTGATTAGAATGGTAGTAGAGTAAGTTTAGTTATAAACAGGGAGAAAACTAAAGTGATGAAAATTGGTCAGGCAGGTTGTGATTCAGTTAATCTGAATGGTTGCAGTCTTGAGCAGGTGTCACAGTTTAATTACCTTGGGAGCTATGTAACAGATACTGGTGATGTGCGGCATGAGATTAACAGATGACTAGGGACTTTTAAGAATCTATGGAGATTGTGGAGAAATAGGCGTATACACCTAAAGACTAAAATTAGACTGTATAATAGTTTGGTTCTTTCTAGGGTTAGTTATGGTAGTGAAACTTGGACGCTGTGTAAACAAGATAACAGGAAACTAGATGCTTTTGATTCTAGATGCTTACGCAGTATCTTGGGTATTAGGTGGTTTAACTTTGTAACTAATGATGAGGCTAGGCAAAGGAGTCTGCAACCTCCTTTAAGCAGCATATTGTGCAGAGAGAGACTCCGCTGGTTTGGCCATGTTGCCCGTATGGATAATTATAGATTGGCGAATAGGGTTATGAACAGTGTGCCTAGAGGCCTCAGAAGGAGGGGGAGACCTAGGATGCGGTGGGCAGACAATGTCAAACAGGACCTTGTTAGAATTGGTGTGCAGTGGACAGATGCAGTAGATGTAGCTCAGGACAGACTTGCTTGGAGAACTAAATTGCATGGTCTGGTTGGTCCTCCATAGCCCATGGCTGCTTGAGGATGATGATGATGAATTTGGTGTCCCAGTGAAAGTTATCTCTGATCACAATACTTTAACTTATCTAACGACAGTGAGTCCACAAAGTTCAAAGCTGCAAAGATGGTCTTTAGCCCTTCAGCAACATCAGGTATCAATCAAACATCATCCTGGTTCCCAGCTCAAACATGTAGATGCATTGTCTAGACTCGAAGTCACTGATGAGAAAAGTTATCTATGGGAGGATACACTAACACCTTTTACAAATTCAATGGGTTAGGCCAATGCCAAAATCGGTGGCTTTCTACTTATAGAGTCAGAGGGTACGTACGAGAAGTCGATGTCACAGGGAAATACAAAAGTTGTGAATAGCCTTTCACATAGTAGCTCACCTGTGAACCCCGCCAGGACAGCATACCTTCATTAAAGGCAGTTATCAGTGAGAGAATGAAAATCTCAAGTTTATTTGAAAATTAATTCTCATTTTCGGCATTAAACTGGACTTTTTAGTCAGCAGGTAACAACACTAACTACTGACTAGATTGACACCACCCTGCCAGAAGAGTAGCCTGGCTAGAGGACTTCGTAAATATTTTTTGTTTTGCATAATATTTTGTGTTTCAGCAAAGAGACAAATGCAGCGTAGGATGTCTCCAGTTTCAGCAAGGCCCTGCTAGTGCAGTGCTTGCTGGAATGTTAATCGATGTAGGTCAGTGAGAGGGAGGGTCACCCACTGGTGGTGCCCCCCTGACAATTGATCCTGCTGGAGGTCAGCGACCTTGCCACATGACAGAGTTCAGAGATAAGAAAGGAGTTGGCAACAACCAATGGAGAACAGCAGAGCCAAGACAAAGAACGAACTCATAAGACGCAAGAGTTCTGGCTAGTAAATGCCAACTGGAATTGGGCTCTGGGAAAACAGTTGTTGAACTGGCATAGTAAGCTGGGGTTGTAATGCCATGTAACTGAGCATATGTTCTGGTCCATCAGTCATGTTTATGTGTTCAATAAATAATTGTTTAAAGACAGGAGTTGAACCATTTTATTAAGAGTAGCTCAGTATTGAGTCCCTGCATTTTCCTCAAATCACAGAAGTCTCAAGATTTTTCACCCATTCGAGTATTGTGATAGAACCGGATATTCCAAATTGATCTCAACAGACAGACGACTGAGAGTAACATCACAATAACGTTAATATTTTTTACTTCAGAATTAAATTCTCTTTAATCTGGTAGATAACATGACCAACTTCTGTTGATTAGTTATTTATTAAAAGTATTCTAAAGTTGACTTGTTTATTGGACACTGCAACACACCTGGACTTTTCTCAAAGTATAATACTGAGAAAAAAATTAAAAAATGGAAGAAATGCTTACTTTAAACATGAAATTTTGTTGTTGTTGTTGTTATTCAGAAATAAATAGCCTTTCTATTCATGTGCATTATTAATCATTTCTGTCTATTAGTGTTTTTTAAAACAAATTTTATTTGTGTTGCCACATGCATTTTTTTACTACAGAATATTACTCGGAAATACAGAATATTTACTCTAAAATATTCCTATTAAAATAAAACTAGTCTTTTTTGTTAAATATTCTATTTTCAGAAAATCCAGAATTAAATGCTGATTATAATTTGGCATCTAAGATGCCATAATTCCTTTCATTAGTTATTTGGCAAAAAAAACTTCTAAGTTAATTTTTTTGCCTGATCAAAGAGAAAAAATAGCTGGACCTGGGAAGTGTTAAAGGCTAAAACACCCAGAAAGAGATGAATAAAATAGTACAATGTGTATATAGGACCTGTGTAAAAAAGCAAATAAGAGTCTAAAAACTAAGATTCAAGGTAAAACTAATTAATTAAAATAACCAAGAAACTTTTAAAACAGGATCTAAAAATGATTCATTGGATAAAGATGTCCAAGTGTAAGGGATTTAGATTATAGGTGCCAACATTTAACTTTTACAATGAGGGTAAAATGGATTTTTATCAATCTACAACTAGATAGAGCTAGATCTAGTTGTAGATTCAAAAAATTTGCTTGATTTGTGACTGTTACATTTTATCTTGGTGCAATATGTTCAGAAAATTTACAGTTCCACTTTTAAATATTTTGCATTTTAAACTATTAAATAATAAATAATGTTATTAAATAAACATTTATTCAGCAATACTAGTATAACTGCCATATTCACCCATGTGTAAGAAGTCTCTATCCTTGTCCACATAGCAATTGTGTTGCCCATGATCTCCACGTTAACATCTCGTATGAAGATATTGGTGTTGTTAAATAGCAGTGTACTGTTATTTATTTTGCCTTTTTAGTATTTAGCATTTATAAAGTGAGTATAACTGTGAGATGAGATAATGAATACTGTCAAACTCAAAAAGCACACAAAACCATCATGCTCAGGGTGAGTGCTCAGAGGTGACTGCAAAAAAAATTCTAGAAACCACTGATGAAACACGACATTTCAGTCATAACGAACTATGTGTACAATAAAAGTACATACCGGAATCTAAATTGGGAAAAAGAAATACAAAACCATAAGGAAAGTTAAAACAATATTTCTATCAGAAATATTTAGCATTGCATTTTTTTCCTCCAAAAAAAGGTCATATTAGTCATTTGCAATTTCCATTTATTAAATTCAATCAAACATATTTACTGTTAATCAAAATATTGTTTTAAATATTTTCTTTTCTTTTTTTTTTCAGGATAACCTACAATTACAGAGCAGATAACAAGAAAGCAAAGAGCTATTAGTTTCAGCCATATTTCAGTTTTGTAATTCAAATTTTTTTCCTTAAACGTTATACATTAAAAAAATAAAGATCTCCTAAAGCAGCTGCTTGCCAGAGGTGTTGCCAGAACATGTCCGTTTATACCCCATAAAGATCTGTGAGGAAGGAAAGACTGTAGCAGAAAAACAACACAAACATCCATGCCTTACCCAGGTCCCTTTGATGAGTAGCCAAGCACGTTAATCATTCGGCCACAGTATATTACACAATCAACACACAAAAAACACAATCAACACACCCCATTACACACAAAAAATTTAAAAGAAATTAATTTAATTTTAATTACTACACTCTTAATCTCTGCATTAATTTTGTTACACAAAAGAAAGCTGTACTGTACTGAACCTGAAAGTTTAGTAACCAAAACATGCTAACGAAAAAAGTCGAAAGCCAACTACTCCTAATTATTAAGCTACTGATACCATCAATATTTCAAGATGCACAGCTGGTATTTATAAAACTCTCTTTCAGACAACAGACTGAGTTACCAGCCCAAATTATTGGGAGCACATAATCATCAGATACAATAATCCAATCCAAAGATGAGCAAACATTTCTCATCAGTGGGCCATATGATAATTTTTCAGTGTTGCAGAGCCAGAACTTTGCTTACTGTATAATTAACTCTTGTTTCCTCCCCTGTCCAATTGCCAAACTATATATTTTTAAAATCAATGTAACTATAACTATAAAATATATATAAACATTTAAAGTTTTACACAATTATAAAAATCATAGAGAAAAATGCATTTTAATATAGTGACATTAAAAAGTCAACAGGTAACACTGTGATTGTCATCTATGTTAAAATTTTAATGACTTTTGCAACTGAAATTTTGCACAAAATCATCAATGTTCGGTAAAAATTTTATTTAATCCAAACTAAATGATCAGAAAATTGCTGCTTAATATCCTTATGCTCCCTCAAGGAATAGCAATTGTTGCAAAATGGTAAATGCATAATCATGTCTCCCAAATTACATTTTTAGTTGGAATGAAATACTTAAATATTTATAATGTTGAAATAATATGGTTAACCCATTTCTTCCCAGTGTTGCATGTACGCAACACTGGGAAGAAATGGGTTAATAATAGTGCAAGGTTTACTTTGTGATCATTCTTTTCCCAATTGTAATGTTTTTTTAATTTCAGGTTTTTACTGGATTAACAAATACAGCCTGGATTAAACCCTATTATAGGCCATATTTGGCCCATAGACACAGTTCACTGATCTAATCTACATCAACCATCTCGTGATGAATTATCAAAGTCCATGGAAACATTTTATTCCCTAAACATATTACCTATTACATTATAATTGCTTAGTATGCATGAATTTTGTGAACCTGAATTGATCACTTCTATCTCAGAACATATCCATCTATGAGACCACTTGGTATCTTAAGCAGCTTCTTGATTTTTGTCCTATATGACACCATCCTGGTGGCCAAGTGGTTAGGCTACTTGGCTACTGATCAAAATGTTATGGGATTCAAGCACCAGATAAAGCATGGATGTTTGACACATCTTTCTGCTGAGGTCTTGTCTTTCTCACAGATCTTCTCTATTGCATATTAACTTGACAGGCTTCTTATTATACCTCTGTGGAAAGCAGCAGCTTGGCTTGACAGTTAATTTTTCTATTTCTATACCTTTATGCTGGTTTTCAAATAAAAAAATAAGAGAAATAGAGAATGCTAAGAACTATAAACTGCTGTCCATATTTATGAACTTCATCGCACTAAAATTCAACAAAATCCATGAGCTCCCACTTTTAGTGTAATGTATAACAGAATCAAGAAATTTTCATGAGAATTTTCGATAAAGAATACCTCTCAAGAGTAATATGTATTTGCAACAAACTGTGAATTCTTTAAATTGCTGATATTAAAAAACAACTACAGATTTTCATGGTTTGGATCCAGATAAGTATGAAAATGCTTAATCTACATTTGTGATATCCCCATTAATGGTGAGACATCTCGTCTTAGTTCATAATATTCACCTTTTCAGAGTATTTTACAAACTACTCACTACGTAAGGAAATTCTATTTTAATTATTCAATCCAACATAATACTGTTATATTAAAATTACACATATAATTTATGCATTCCTTTAAAAACAATTCAAGATCAAATAAGCAATTAATTCAAGATGAAAAACAAACTGATATCCATGAAAATATCTCGAGAGCAGATAATAATTATAGGTCTATAATAATTACAGCAAAGTATAAAGAATCCATAATGGCCAATTAAGTATTCAGCACCCCTTGAGTAATATACTAAATAATCTCTAAATCTTTGCAATGGGTGGGTTGTTTTATCTAGGAGTGGCATTATGCACACAGTGAGGAAAAATCGACAGGTAACAAGACCCATCCAGCATACTCTTTAATGTGCACAGGGTATGACTTTCCCACATACAGGAGAGGATAAATTAAAGAAGATAATTAAATCTATTTAAATCTTGATTTTTCAATAATATTCGTTCAGTATTTAAAGAGTTATGGAAGCTAAAATATTTCATTACAGAAATGCACAATTGCTGCCCCATAGTCCTATGGTTAGCATGCTGGCTCCACGAGCTGGACTGCTTGATTTATACTGCACACCAAGGTCACGTGACATATTACGTGTTAGAATGGTCCATTTATGTGACAAACAGTGGTACACTCAATAAACTGGCATCTCAACGTATATACACTCATTCAGTCTAAATAACTATCAAAGACACATTCAAGTAGAATATAAAGATGAAAATTATTAATTTGGGTTTTACTGTTTTGCAACACAGAATTGGTTTCTGCTATATATTCGAACTAGAAGTAAAAAAATGTTACATACCATTGGCTACAAAAGCAGATTTATACTTAAAAAAAATAATACAAAGCAATATCTCATTACAATGCTTTTGATTTTGTGAAATAATACAGCCAATTGATTTATTCAAACCTTTTTACAATTATTCAGTCCAAAAACAGAAACCTTTAACAAAATTAAACTTTTGTCTACATTTAAAATTACAATTAATTATAAGTTCACAGCAATATAGTTAAAACAATATTTAATACACGATTTATGCTGTTCAAAGGGAGTGAGCCTAGGAGCAATCACATTTACACATTGACTATCTCATGAATAGTCATGGTAAGAGTTATTACAATTGTATGACAGAACTTAATGCAATCTTTAAAACGATAAAGGTTCAAAGTAATAGTCATAACATTACCATTTTTCATGGAAAGTCCTGCTGGCTACAGCTGGTTAAGTGATATGATATGATCCCTTTTGGTGCTGTCTTCATTATAGATGTAAGCACACATAAATGTAATTTTATGATCACTTCTATAATTACATCTATATTATAATTCTCACAGGTTGCGATGTGGTTTTAAAATCGCTCAATAATGAAGCATTGGTCGCACATATCAACGATTTGATCACGGATGATTTCTTTGGGAGATTCACTGCGAGGGGAAACATACTAATCAAAACTTCACATCCTGAACATATGAACATTCTCCAAAATACAAGTGAATGGGACATAAAATCTGGCATAGAATCCCATGCAAAATTGCCAAATCCTTCAGTCAATTAAAGGAATAAACACAAAATTCTCTGAAAAATACATTAACAAAGCTATCAAAGAGCCATATTTTCTAAAGAGCAGAAGAATGATTTACTTCCCAGCAGCTCCTGATCAAAACGGGTATAGCCCCTCGGCTACAGAAAAAGTGGTGCTGAGCTTCAGCTCAGATAAACCGCCTCTATATATACACCTGAATTTAGTCAGGTATGAAGTAGACGAATACAAACCATTCCCCACCATCTGCACAAAATATTACAGATTGGGCATTCGGCCTCACCTGCAGAGGAAGAACATGGTGCAAAAGATGTGGGGGTAATCACTTAGCAAAAACATGTCTTTCTGAACAACTTTCGTGTACCAACTGCACAGGAAACCATCCAGCAACTGGGCCAAATGCTCAGAAAAACGAATAGCATGCAAAGCTAAAAAAATTCCTTTCGGAAAATATAAGCTGGTCACCAGCTTATAAAAAAGACAGACTTGAGGATAATCAGTTTCAATCGAACCACAATGATTTTGAGAATACAACTTCTAACTATCGTTATAATTCCAAAACATATACAAATAGGAGAGTTGAAAGAAATAGTTTTCCAAATGATTATGACATCCCTCAAAATGCTTACAGCAGAAGAAACAGACAACAGCAACCAAATCACCCAAAAAGGAAACAACTTAAATTTTACTAACATCCAACAGGAATATAATTATCTTGGAAGAAAACACATGGAACCAAAGAGGTTACAATATACTGATAAACAGCAAGTTACCTCTTCACAGAAAAAAGTAAAAGAGAATATTCCCAGAGAAATATCATTGCAAATAAATGAAGAACAAGATAACACAACTATTTGTATAGTAACCACTGAAGGAGAAACCTCATCACAAATTGACAAAATTGGATAATTGAATAAAAATCTGGAAAACAGTATACCAGAACAATTGATCCCCATTCTCATCGAAATAATTAAAAGTCTAATCAGTGACCACAACAGGGAAGTGGTCACTTCCCATTGTGTCCGGAAGTTTTTTCCAAGTCAGAGATTTGAAAAGACTAGGGTCTGCCAAAGTAAGGTCTATGGCAGATTCCTGCTTTCCAAATCTATGGAAGTTATCTTTTGATCCATAGATGTTTGCTCTTTAAGGTGTTGTAGTATCCATAGATGTTTATCAAATCTATGGATCTACTGACAAGCAAGAAATTGAGAAAACTTTAGATCAAGCGACTTCCTTAACCCACTCTCAGCATGGAGGAAAATAAATCCAAAAATAGACACCTCCTTCAATGGAATCTCAGAACACTAAGACACAAAAAAAAAACATTTTAAAACAACTCTGCAATACCTATGTCAGCATAATCACTTTACAGGAGACTAAAGCCACTCTCCCTATCAAAATCTCACCTTATGTCACCTACCAGAAAAACAAAAACAACAATTTCAAGACATCAATGACCAATGCTCAAAACCTGTCATTATCTACAGATTTCAATGCTCACAGCCCATTATAGGGCTATCACAAAACCAATAACAGTTCCAGTCATGAAACAACTCATTGAATATAATAATTTCTCCATACTCAATGATTGTTTTCCCAACTTCCATATATTTGGAAAACAGGAATCTGCCATAGACCTTACTTTGTCAGACCCTAGTCTTTTCAAATCTCTGACTTGGAAAACACTTCCAGACACAATAGGAAGTGACCACTTCCCTATTGTGATCACTCTACCCAATTCCTACAGATTTGAGCTAAATTCCAGAAGAATTAAAATCACACACTGGAAAAAATATACGGAAAAATGGGAAGTTCAAGAAAAAGTAACCTCTTTCATAAATTATAACCAGATAATTGAGAACATGAAAAAAAATTGCAAGAACACTTCCATCTCCTTCAACATTAACACATGCCATGTGAACAACCCTTGGGAAACAAAAAAACTTATTGTCATTTGTAGAAGAAAGGAAAGAAAGGCAAAGGAGGTCCAGGAACTTCTTCCACATCCTAGACTCCAAAATAACCAATGCGAGGTTTTAAAAACATTATATCTAACGACCAATCAACATGGAAAATTTTATCGGAAGAACTTTTGCCTTTTATTCCAACCTCAAAAATCTGGAAATTTTTAAATTCACTTACAAAGAAGATACCATCCTCACATGAAGAACACATCACTAGAATGGCAAAAAACTGCATGGCCCAAAACCCTGCAGGCCAAAACATGGCCCAAAACCCTGCAGAACTAGCCAATAAGTTTGAAAACCATCTTCATCCAAAAAACCATAACAATTACTCCTCCACACAAGATCAGGAAATCATCCAAGTCATAGAAGAGAATATATCTAATGGAAACATCATAGAACATTCCATGAGCCTCAATACAACTTTCACATTCTCAGAACTGAAATATGCTTTAAATAGCCTGAAAAAAAAAAAAAAAAAAAAAAAAAAAAAAAACTCCTCTCCAGGTCCTGATGGAATTACCTATAAAGCAATTAAAAACCTACCAAAGCATCATCCAAAAAAAGCTTCTAAACCTATTCAACCAATTTTGGGAGGGGAAACCATTTCCCAAGGATTGGAATCTGGCATACACTATACTCATTAGAAAGCCAAATAAAATCCACACCAGTCTAGAAGCATATAGGCCCATCACATTGAGTTCACACCTTCTGAAAATATTCGAAAAGTTGATGAAATCTTGCCTCAACTGGTATATTGAGCCAAACAACATCTTAAAGAGCATTCAACAGGATTCAGACTAGCTAGATGTACACAAGATAACCTCACAGATCTTATCCTAGATCTTGAACATGCACTATAACAGGCCTACAACTATCATCTTTTTGGACATAAAGGGGGCATTTGATGCAGTCTGGCAAGATGGCCTTCTCTTCAAAATAAAACAAATAGGCATCCATGACAATATGTTTCAAGCCCTCCACAAATCATTAAAAATAAAATTATACAAATAAAATTAGACACAGCTCTCTCTCTAGAAAAAACACATATCAAAACAGGCATCATCCAGAGAAGCATAATTTCGCCTCTATTATTCAATATTTATCTGCATGACCTGCTAAATATTTTACCATCAGACACCAAAATTTCAGTCTACATAGATGACATTGCCATATGGAGTAGCAACACCTCCTCCCACAAGTTGGAAGAAAATCTGCAACTCTCCGTAAACTTGCTTCAAGTATACTTCAAAAAATGGCACGTTCATATTTCAAAAGATAAAACAGTAATGCTACCCATCAGTAGAAAAACAAATTTTTAGGCCTTATTTTCCACAACAAAATGTCCTGGAATGAGCACTATGATAGCCTCCATTTGGCCAGTAAAAACCACCTACAACTTCTCAGATGCGTGGCAAGTACAACCTGTGGATGCAAACCAAAATGCCTAATAAATCTTTACTCAGCAATCCTGAGGCCCAAAATTGAACATGATCTCTACCTAACATTCAATGCAATGAAAACACTAAAACATAAAATTGAGATATCTCAACATAAAATCCTAAAATTTTGCACACGACAACTTCCATCATGTTCCATATTTCTATTCTGGCAGAGACATCCATGCCTCATTAAAATCAGATTACAGGAACAGCTGAAAAAAAATTTCCTAAGAGTGGCCACCAGACATTAAAACCATCATCATCTGTTTAATAAAATTACAAACATCGTACCCACAGGAAAAATCCTACAATATTTAAAACAAGATCCAATCTATGAAGATATAAAACAGATGAAAGGAAAATTCAAATGGCTCTCAGATTTGCCACCCTGAACTCTCGACATTTCAGAAATAATAACAGATATTCCAAGAATCACAAACTGCAAACACAATCCTAGATCCTAAAGAAAACTGAAAGGCACCTGGAGTCTCTCTACCTCTCACATAAAAATGTTTTTACGGATGGAGCTTTAAACAAGGAAACTAACTTTGCCTCAGGGGTATTCTATAACAAAGAAGACAACTATAGATTTATATTCAAGCTGACAACATGTACCAGCTCAACATAAACAGAACTCATGGCACTGAAAGCCTTAAGATGGACAGAAAAGGAAAGAAATAAAAGAATTGTTTATCACAGACAGTAAAGCAGCACTTCTTTCCATGAAAAAAGAACCCTAAAAATGCTGCCACCAGAATATAGTACATGATATTCTACAACTCTACAACTGTCAAAAAAATAATAATAATATCTTTCCAGTGGGTGCCTAGCCACATAGGACTAACTGAAAATGAGATCGCTGACTAACTAAAGAAATCAACAGATCCCATGATCCAACTCCCACAATATCAACAAATCCAAGGCAATCATCAATTTGCAACCATTGGAAAGTTTTCAAAACATTTTCACAGAACAACTTCATTGACACCCAATCATAGAAGATTAGTGTACAAAAATATCTTGGAAACATGCTCTTGCCTCAAAAACAGAAAAGACCAAGTCAAAATCACTCGGTTGAGTCAGGCTGTTTTACATCTGAACACTCGGTTAAGAACAGGCCATAAACGATTAAATGATAAAATGCATCTAATGAAAAAATCGGAGGCCAGCAAATGCCAAAACTGCAATGTAAATGAAACCGTGTCACATGTTATCCTCAACTGTCCAGCCTACTCTATACATAGAAATATTCTCTTTGATGAAATGAGAAAACTGGGAGTGCAAGAATTCTCACTTGAAAGTCTTCTTTCCCTTAAGAACCACAAAAATAAAATATACCTTCTAATCACGAGTTTCTAAAAGGCACCATGTTATACAACAGAATATAGAAGGAAAGAAAACAGCAGGTTTTCTTGCAAGTATTGGCATCTTTCAAAGGCTCATGAATCAATTACTTTGATTTCAGAACCCTCATGGAATTGCCCACCTCCAACCGCCATCAAAGGAAGTTACAGCACAACCATACTTGAATAATCAACCCAGACGGATTTTTCTTTTGTCTCTATCATAATGCCTGCAAACTACAAAAATTATAACTTTATTCCAGAATTTCTACAGACTTGACCCTATCCCATTTCTCTCTCTGTGTGGTACCAACTTTAAATCTGGGAACATTTGCAATGTTGAATTGACAGAAGCTTCCCAAGATATGAGAGGATGGTGATAATGACTTTTAAGGTTTATAATCAATATGTAGATATCATCCACTGTTCAATAAGATATCAATCAATATATTGCAAAAGTTAACATTACAATACAGAAGGAATAGCAACAAACATTACTGTACTCCTCTCTCTGGTGATTTTTTTTTTTGAGAAAGCACCAAGATTGTAAGCAGTGGCTTGCTACAGCCGTGGCCAAGTCAATGGCATCCTTACATTTTTGATATTAATGAAAGTTAACTAAGTAGCTAACAATTAATAACTATCAATCAATATGTAAAACATTAATGATTAATAATAAACATATAATCTCCGAGATGCATAAAAGTGTAGCTAAGATGCAAAACAATCCATTCAAACACATGCGATTTCACAAATTCAAACACCTGGGTATATTTCGTTAAATATTTTTGATTATGGCAAACATCTAGAAGGCATAATAAAATAATTAATAAAATTTATTTTTTTAAATTAATATTTTGATATGAAGACAACTAGTACTGAAACTTTTCAACACAATAGCAAATGACAAAGTACAAGCAGAGGTAAGAGTAGAGACAGTACTGCTACAGTGCTGAAACCAAACTAAAGAGAAGAGCTTTGATCAGCCAATAAAAAGGTCAGGAGTAACCATTTACAACTACAGTGAAAGAAAATCCTTAACCCACTACAAACCCAGTTAATAATACACACGCATGAGATCCATTTCACAATTCTGCAAATTTTAATTCCTTTTTTCAAAAATTGTGACCTTTTGAGAAACTGGTGTAGAAATATGACCTCTACACCAATTTCTCAAAACCAACTGAAGTACTGAACTGTTTACTTTTCCTGAGTAACTAGTTTTTACATAACTTCTCACCACATTCAATCTTTAGACCATAATCTTCTAATATCCTCTAATGATTTTTTACTTTCCCTAACAGAAATGCCATGTTCACTGTCATGAAGCAATTATTTGACATATACACAAATTTAAATTATCGTTATCAATTTATTACGTGGATATGATTTGATTGTTTATTTATATCTTACTCAGAGCAATAAAAACAAGTAGTTGCCACCCGAGATCATAGATGGTGCCAAATGTAGGTGCCAAAAATCTCAGGAAGAGTGAAAAGTCATACTTAGTGGAAAAAGACAGAGCTGGCATTAGTTCAATGGTAGAATACTCTGGCACAGAGCTGTCCAACTAGCAGCCCGCGGGCCACATACGGCCCGCACAAGGATTTTTGTGGCCTGAAAACAAAACCAAGTTTTTACTTGAAATTTTAAATAAATATCTATAATCCACCGTATAATTTTTTGTCAACTTATATTACTTTACTTGATATGCAATCTTCAACTTACTCATTATTTCAATTATTATTGCATTATTTTAACTTACTCATTCTATTCTTATTGCCTAAAAACTACAGCCACAATGCTCCCATTAAATTTATTAAATATTTGATATGGTTTAGAAAATTTATATTGGTTTATTATACTTATTATTTTTCGTATAAATAAAATAATTTTTTGAGGTGACATGAACTGACTTTTCAATTACCCATCCTGTCCTATTCTTTTTTGGGGGGGAGCTCGTGAAATATTGGTGAAAGAAAGAAATGGTCCGCGAAATATTGGCGAAAGGAAAAATGGCCCGCGGTCTTAGAGAAGTTGGACAGCACTGCTCTGGCATGTTTTTGGAGAGATGCAGATTCATGTCCTGTATGTGACGAAATTTTTTCCACAAAACATTTATGGAACAGCGTTTTTAAATCATGTCAAATTTTCAATTCCAACCAATTAAAGTGCTTAAATATTTCGACGAGTGATCTTGATACTATAGTTTTCAACAATATACCCAACAATATATACAATTTAAAAGCTGAAATTTGATGCTATGAAAGAACTGTGAAAGAATTTAATAGCAGTGACAATTCAGTTTTTTTCTTGTCTCAAAATGAACGATATCCCAGGCTATCATAGGTAACTCTTTGAAGTTTGTCAGTTCCAGTAAACATTATTGATGCACAGCAATATTTTTCTGGCATTAGTTCAATGGTAGAATACAGATTAACAGGGCAATTGCTTCTGATACAGCATATTATACTTAGATAAATTGCCAGATTAACAGGGCAATTTATCTAAGTATAATATGCTGTATCAGAATTTAATGTCACTGATTGGTATGTAGGGTGTAAAGATGAACCCATATAAAGCCAATCATTTAATATTTTTGCTCTTTCTAAGGAGTTATGTGGATCCAACTATAATTACTTTGTTGATGTGTGCACCACATGTGTAACTTTCATGATTTGTGAGCCTAAAAGGTGTGCGAATTTCACAATTTCCCCCCACGAACTTTTGCATTTTTAAGTACGACTGTAGCGCAAATTTTCACCATTTTTCCCAGTGAAAAATTTACAGCCCTAAGCTCTTAATATACAGCTAAGAGAAGTTTTCTTCAATTCTAAGTAATCCACTTAGTGTTAAGTGGCAAGAGCTGGGATAGACTCAATGAACACCCATTTAGGAACAATTAAACAGCCCTCAACTCTGTAAAAGTTAGGTGTAGACTTTGCCATGTGTTCTGTCCAGAAATGGTCAGCTGATGTCTTGTGCTGGCCATACAAAATGGGGTTTGGAGCCAAGATAGGCCTATGAGTTACTGTGGCTGAGCCAAGAGCATCCTGAACTTGCCCACATGTTCGGCTTTTGTTTGAGCAACAGCAAATTGCATGCATTCACAAATCCTTCTATAATATATTTTTGCCTGCTTTGATAGAAGAGGTACAATGTTTCTATTAAGACAAAATAGTTTCTTTAATAGTTACTCTTCAAAATAAAGAACCAAAATGAAAAAAGTGTAAATTAAATTCTGTCTTAAAGATGGATAAATTTCTTGATACTGGTCTCATTAATTTTACTGTGGTACATAAAAGAAAAAAAAAACATAATGGGGGCCTTGCATTTGATATGGCCCCAAATGTATACAAAGAATCAGTCAGCACACTAAGGAATATTGTGAATAAAAAAAACCAGAGAAGGGATACTGTGAACTCCAACAGTAAAATTTAAGCATCTAAACCTTTATATAAGAGTGAAAATAAAAAACTGTCATCTGCTTTAAAAAAAACTGCACAGTGCACAACAAAACATCACAGTCCTTCAACATTTGAAGCAAATATAACTAGAAGGATGCATATCGCCTCAGGCATGAGATTAACAGACGAATAGGGATTGCTGCCGGAACTTTTAAGAATCTATGAAGAGTGTGGAGAAATAAGTGTATAAATCTAAAGACTAAAATTAGACTATAATAGTTTGGTTCTCTCTAGGGTTAGCTATGGTAGTGAAACTTGTACACTTTGCAAACATAACAGGAAACTAGATGCTGCATATGAGAATCTCATTTTCAATCAGAAAGAAGTTTTTCCTTTACCTACTGTTTCATTTCTTAAAAGTTTTAATTTGAGCAGGCAGATGATGAGAAAAATGCAAATAGTACTTCATTAGTAATTATAAAACATAAAAGTATTTGTCTTTTAATTCTTATCTAAAAAGTTGCATTTCCCACAAATCTCTCAGAAAATTGCATAGGTTATTGCTGTCAGGGGAATCTCTCTTAAAAATTAGCTCTTAATTTTTCAAATTTTTATTCTATACATATTATTCGTAAAACTCAATAACAGCTCTGCCATTTAATCATTTCAATGATCTGTAAAGATATATATATATTAAAACTACTAAGTATTTGAAAAATATAAATTATATTACATTCATCATCATCCTCAAGCAGCCATGGGCTACGGAGGTCCAACCAGACAGTGCAATTTAGTTCTCCAAGCAAGTCGATCCTGAGCTACATCTACTACATCTGTCCACTGCACACCAATTCTAACAAGGTCCTGTTTGACATTGTCTGCCCACCGCATCCTAGGTCTCCCCATCTTTCGTCGACCTTTAGGCACACTATTCATAACCCTATTCGCTAATCTATAATTATCCATAAAGGCAATATGGCCAAACCAATGGAGTTTCTCTCTGCATAATATGCTGCTTAAAGGAGGTTGCTGACTCCTATACCTAACCTCATCATTACTTACAAATTTGAACCACCTATGCCCAAGATACTGCTTAAGCATCTAGAATCAAAAGCATCTAGGTAGTTTCCTGTTATCTTGTTCAAAAAGCATAGAAGTTTCACTACCATAACTAACCCTAGAAAGAACCAAACTATTATACAATCAAATTTTATTCTTTAGGTGTACACGCCTATTTCTCCACAATCTCCATAGATTCTTAAAAGTCACAGCAACAATCCCTATTCGTCAGTTAATCTCATGCCGCACATCACCACTATCTGTTACATAGCTCCCAAGGTAATTAAACTGTGACACCTGCTCAAGACTGCAACCATTCAGATTAACTGCCTGACCAATTTTCATCACTTTAGTTTTCTCCCTGTTTATAACTAAACTTACTCTACTACCATTCTAATCAACAGCTTGAATGAAAAAGTTAATCTCATCAACATCATTTGCCAAAAGGGCTAAATCATCAGCATAATCTATATCAGAAATTTTTGCATCACCAGACAATTTAAGGCCAAAATCTTTCCCTTGCAGTGAATTTCGCATTACATAATCAATAACCAAAGAGAAAAGGAGACAAAATGCACCCTTGTCAAACACCAGAGGCAATGCTAAACCAATTGCTACAAGCCTTACCAACTCTCACACGCGACTCAGTGTTATTATAGAGAGCTTTCATTATGTTAACTAACTTGCCTGGTATGCCATACAATCTCCCAATCAACCACAAATTATGACGATCAACAGAGTCAAAAGCCTTTTTGAAATCAACAAAGCTAGCAGCCAAAGGTTTCTGAAACTTCCTATTTCTGAAGAATCTGCTTGAGTGAAAATATCTGATCTACACATTCTCCACTTTGTAATCTACATTGCTCATCACGCAATTGACTGTCAAATAGATTCTTAATTCTATTAAGCACAATCATGCAAAGAACTTTACCAGAAAGTAGGCTGATACCCCTAAAGTTATCACAAGAACTGCAATCACCTTCCTTAAAAATAAGGATAATAGCTCTGGTAAAATCCTTAGGAACCATGCCTTTATCATAAAAGATATTCAAAATTTCAGTCATCCAAGTGGTAACCAAAACATTCCCAGCTCTAGGCATTTCTGTAGTAATTTCATCTATCCCCTGGAGATAAAGTTTAAGTTTAGAAATAGCCAAAATAACTTCAGATTGTGTTATAGGGCCAACATTAAAGCCAGTAATGCATCTATCATCATTACAAAGAATGGGAGTAGAACTAACTACATTGTTTAGAACATCACTGTAGTGCTCAGCCCACCTAGCCATGATGGAATCCTCACCTTCTATAACCTTACCTAGTTTATCCTTCAATCCCTGTATACCTGTCCATTTTCTACCACATAAAACATCAACCATCTGGTACGGCTCTCTGCCGTTGTGCTGTCTAACTGCTTCCTTGGCTTTATCAATTACACATTTACACATTTATTAAGCTCTCTGTAATGCCTTCTATTAGGACTAGTAGGGTATTGATTAAGGAATTCCTGCAGTTCTTTCTTTCTGAAATAAGCTCAAGTGCCTTATCACTCAAATAATTCTGCCTCCTCTACTCCTTGTTTCCTAAAAGACCACTTAAAATTTACTTAGTTTAGGAAAAAGCCTGTTTAAAACGGTCCCATTCTTCTTCCATTTCAGTAGTAAAGGAATCATGATTATCATATTTACTAAGTAACCTATCATGGTAAGCTTTACCTATAACTGGGTCTTTCAGAGCTTCAGAATTAAAAGTAAATTTTTTAACCTTAGCAGAACACTTCTTCAGTTTAAGTTGCAAAACACTTTTAACCAGGTAATGTTCAGATCCAATTTCAGCTCCCCTATATGACCTGGTATTCCTAACAGAACTAACCCATTTGCTCTTTATTAATACGTAATATATCATATTCTTATGGAGCCCAGCTGGTGAAACCCATGTGTACTTATGTATGTTGCGGAGTTTGTAATAAGTGTTAGTTATTCTGAATCCATTGAGTTTACTTACTTACCTGTAGGAGACGTTGCCCATTGCCATTGCAGCTACCAATACCAAAAGGCTCTATTACTCCTCCCCAAAGGTCAGAGTCAGTACCAACTTTGGCATTGAAGTCACCAAGAACAAGGGTAATATCTCCTTTCTTGACTGATTCAAAATATCTTCTTTGACAGAATTCAAAATATCCTGAAGTTGTTCATAAAACCTATCCTTCTCATCCTCATCCTCAGTGGGGGCATAACAGCAGATAACATTCAAGTCTTTAATGCTTGTCTGAAATTTTGCTGTAAGAAACCTTTCATTAATGCACTCATATCCTAGAAGAGCACCATTTAGCCCATGGTGTGCAAAAAGGTGCCGCTCAAAATAAAACAACCCAACAACAACAACGAACCTGGGAACTGCAGATTACAAGCCTGGTGCACTACCGACTGAGACACCCCCACCCCATGAAGCGAAGACATGTTCCCTCACTACTAAAGGCTGAAGTCATCTACAATGGTAGATTTCCTCCAATGTAGAATTTGACGATGCCCATAGAAGCAAGAGTTTGGGTGCCAGCAATGACCTCTGTTCAGGATTATGCACCAGCTGATAAAAATGGTAGCTAGGTAGACACTGGAAAGAGAGCTATGCACCAATCCCCTGTGATGATGCATAGAACCGGCCAGGACTAGCACCTAATGTCCGACCCCGCCTTCTCGTGGTGCAGACCATTAGTACCTTTCAAAAGAGATACTCTCTTGTGGAAGTGAACGGAAGGGGAGGGCTGCCAGGTTAGTGTGCCTACTGATCTGGACAACTATGGCTACTTTTCTTTTTCTACCCTGCTGAGGAGTGGTCAACCACACAGGGTCCTGGTGCTGACCATATATATAGTAATGAGCTTGATCCTGATTTTGCTGCACTGGTGGGCTTCTGTGGAGGGATAATCTTCCGCTGTGTTTTCTGTTTGTTTGTGGGTTGACAGCCCCCAAGCGAATAGATTCACAGGATATGTTTATCAGCTGGTGGATAATCCTGAGCAGAAGTCATCGCAGGCACCTGAACTCTTTGCTTCTATTGGCATCGTCAAATTCTACATTGGGGGAAGTCTTTCAGTGTAGATGGCTTTAGCCTTTAGTGGTGTGGGAACGGGTCTTTGCCCCAAGTCTGCGATTAGGGGGCTGTTTGATATTGTCGGCATTCCCTCTCTCAATAAACAAAGTTTCTTTAAACATCCCACTAACCATTTTCTCTACATAGGTAGTTGGAATGTGAGGACACTGAACAGAGCTTTTTCTCTTGTCCTCACACAAGAATTCCACCATTATAATTTAGATATTCTCGGCTTGCAAGAGACCAGATGGACAGGTAAAGGTGAGATACTTAAAAATAACTTTAAATTTCTCTTTACAGGGAGGGAGGATGGAAAGCATCACCAAGGTGTGGGTCTGCTGCTCAGCAGACATGCTAGTGATGCTCTTCTAGGATATGAGTGCATTAATGAAAGGTTTCTTACAGCAAAATTTCAGACAAGCATTAAAGACTTGAATGTTATCTGCTGTTATGCCCCCACTGAGGATGCCGATGAGGATGAGAAGGATAGGTTTTATGGACAACTTCAGGATATTTTGAATTCTGTCAAGAAAGGAGATATTACCCTTGTTCTTGGCGACTTCAATGCCAAAGTTGGTACTGATTCTGACCTTTGGGAAGGAGTAATAGGCTGTTTTGGTATTGGTAGCTGCAATGGCAATGGGCAACGTCTCCTACAGGTAAGTAAACTCAATGGATTCAGAATAACTAACACTTATTACAAACACCGCGACATACATAAGTACACATGGGTTTCACCCGATGGGCTGCATAAGAATATGATTGATTATATATTAACTAACAGCAAATAGGCTAGTTCTGTTACGAATACCAGGTCATATAAGGGAGCTGAAATTGGATCTGACCATTACCTTGTTAAAAGTGTCTTGCAACTTAAAAAGTGTTGTGCTAGGGTTAAAAAATTTACTTTTAATACTGAAGCTCTGAAAGACCCAGTTATAGCCAAAGCTTACCATGATAGGTTACTTAGTCATTATGACAGTCATGGTATGCTTACTACTGAAGTTGAGGAAGAATGGGATCATTTTAAACAAGCTTTTTTGGACACTAACAGTACTCTTTTAGGAAAAAAGGAGCAGAAGAGACAGAATTATCTGAGTGATAAGGCACTTGAGCTTATTTCGGAAAGAAAGAACTGCAGGAATGTCCTTAATCAATACCCTACTAGTCCTAATAGAAAGCATCACAGAGAACTTAATAAACGTGTAAAAGATCAGTTAGCTGCTGCTAAGAACTTTGGCTTGATGGTTTGGCTGACAAAGCCGAGGAAGCAGTTAGACAGCACAACAGCAGAGAGTTGTACCAGATAGTTAATGTTTTGTGTGGTAGAAAACAGACAGGTAAACAGGGATTGAAGGATAAACTAGGTAAGGTTATAGAAGGGGAGGATTCTGTCATGGCTAGGTGGGCTGAGCATTTCAGTGATATTCTAAACAATGTGGTTAGTTCTATTCCCATTGTTTGCAATGATGACAGATGCATTGGTGGCTTTAATGTTGGCCATATAACACAATCTGAAGTTATTTTGGCTATTTCTAAACTTAAACTACATTAATCCCCAGGGGTAGATGAAATTACTACGGAAATGCTTAGAGCTGGGAATGTTTTGGTTATCACTTGGATGACTGAAATTCTGAATATCTTTTATGATAAAGGCATGGTTCCTAAGGATTTTACCAGAGCTATTGTTATCCCTATTTTCAAAAAAGGTGATCGCAGTTCTTGTGATAGCTATAGGGGTATCAGCCTACTCTCTGTTCCAGGTAAAGTTCTTTCCATGATTGTGCTTAATAGAATTAAGAATCTGGTTGACAGTCAATTGCGTGATGAGCAATGTGGATTCAGAAGTGGTAGGGGATGTGTGGATCAGATATTTTCACTTAGGCAGATTCTTGAGAAATGTTAGAGTTTCAGAAACCTTTGGTTGCTAGCTTTGTTGATTTCAAAAAGGCTTTCGACTCTGTTGATCGTCATAATTTGTGGTTGATTGTGAGATCATATGGTATACCAGACAAGTTAGTTAACGTAATGAAAGCTCTCTATAATAACACTTGAGTCGTGTGTGAGAGTTGGTAAAGCTTGTAGCAATTAGTTTAGCATTACTTCTGGTGTTCGACAAGGGTGCATTTTGTCTCCTTTTCTCTTTAGCTTGGTTATTGATTATGTTATGCGAAATTCACTTCAAGGGAAAGATTTTGGGCTTAAATGGACTGGAGATACGAAAATTTCTGATTTAGATTATGCTGATGATTTAGCTCTTTTGGCAAATGATGTTGATGAGATGAACTCTTTCATTCGAGCTGTTGATGAGACTGGTAGTAGAGTAGGTTTGGTTATAAACAGAGAGAAAACTAAAGTGATGAAAATTGGTCAGGCAGGTTGTGATTCAGTTAATCTCAATGGTTGCAGTCTTGAGCAGGTGTCACAGTTTAATTATCTTGGGAGCTATGTAACAGATAATGGTGATGTGCGGAATGAGATTAATAGATGAATAGGGATTGCTGCCGGGACTTTTAAGAATCTATGGAGAGTGTGAAGAAATAGGCCTATACACCTAAAGGCTAAAATTAGACTGTATAACAGTTTGGTTCTTTCTAGGGTTAGTTATGGTAGTGAAACCTGGACACATTGTAAACAAGATTACAGAAAACTAGATGCTTTTGATTCCAGATGCTTACGCAGTATCTTGGGCATTAGGTGGTTCAACTTTGTAACTAATGATGAGATTAGGCAAAGGAGTTTGCAACCTCCTTTAAGCAGCATATTGTGCAGAGAGAGACTCCGTTGGTTTGGCCATGTTGCACGTATGGATAATTATAGATTGGCGAATAGGGTTATGAACAGTGTGCCTAAAGGCCTCAGAAAGAAGGGAAGACCTAGGATACAGTGGGCAGACAATGTCAAACAGGACCTTTTTAGAATTGGTGTGCAGTGGCCAGATGCAGTAGATGTAGCTCAGGATCGACTTGCTTGGAGAACTAAATTGCACTGTCTGGTTGGACCTCCGTAGCCCATAGCTGCTTGAGGAGGAGGATGATGATGATAAAACATATCCTGTAAATCTATTCACTTGGGACTGTCAACCCACAAAGGAAAAAAAAACACAGTGCAAGATTTTTCCTTCACAGAAGCCCACCAGTGTAGCAAATTCAGGATCCATAATCAAGCTCAGAGCCTTAATTCAGTCCAGTGGGTTTATATGGTCAGGACCCTGTGTGGTTGACCACTCCTCAGCAGGGTAGAAAAAAAAGAAAAGTAGCATAAGTTGTCTAAGATCAGTAGGCCACACTAATCTAGCAGCCCTCCCCTTTCATTCACGTCTACAAGAGAGAATCCCTTTTGAAAGGTACTAACGGCCTGCACCATGAGAAACCAATGGAAACTTCATGATGTTCACATTCCACCACCAAAATTTCACATTTCTATCATTAATAGATCATTGCAATATTCGCTTGAAATTTTGGTATTTTCAATCTTTTTTTACCATTAGAGGGTACAATTAGTGTACGAAAGATTCGAAAAGGGCAAATCATAATATTTTATTAATTCCTATCTAACCCTAAAAAGATTTTTCATTTATTTTTAAAAGCGAACAATTATCTGCTAAAACTAAAAATGTGTGTTTTCCTACACACCCTGGGTTTAAGAGATCAATTCATTGTTGCCAATTGAAATATCGTGCTGTTCACATTTAACTACCAAAATTTGAAATTTCTAGCTTAAGTATGTCATTTGCAATATTTGTTTTAAATTTTGGAATTTACAAATTTTTTCACCATTAGAGGGTGCAATTAATAGTTTTTGGAGATTTAAAAATTATGAATCATAATATTTTATAAATTTCTATCTAACCCAAAAAAGAATTTTTCATTAAGAAAGATAACACACTGAAGTTAATGTTGATCAATTTTAGAGGAAAAATTGTCTTGAGCTGGGTGGGATGTGAACCCACGACTTCATGATAACATATCAGGTGCTGGACCACTGAGCTACCAGCTACTGATCAAGATCTCCTCTAACTGAAGCTAGGAACTTTCTACCAGCAATACACAATTCTCTGTGTCTCATGACAGTATTTGTCCCAGCTGCTCTCAACCTCAAGAAACAATGACAAGCATGTCATGAAGACATTATCAGGAGGTCATGGGTTCATATCCCACCCGGCTCAAGACAATTTTTCCTCTAAAACTGATCGACGTTAACTTCAGAGTGATATCTTCCTTAATATCATTTATATATGTCAAAACATTAGTTAAAATATTCTAAAAAAATTTCATCACCAACACGGCATAGTTTTTTCAGAATATTTTAACTAATGTTTGAAGTCTATATCTCTGCAAGTAATCTGTGTGTTTGCTATGGATGTCAAAACATATTTCTTCAATTTAAAAAAATTTTCATTTATCTCTAAAAACAAACAATTATCTGCTAAAACTAAAAAGGTGTGTTTTCCACCCCCTCTGGGTCTATGGGGTCAATTCATTGCTAGCATTTAAACTTCATGGCTTCACTTTCTACCATGAAAATTTCTAGTATAAATACATCGTTGCAATATTCATTTGAAATTTTCAACTTTTTTCTCTACTAATAAAAAAAAATAAAAAATACCCCCTCAAGCAGCTGCTTTCCACAGAGGTCTGACAGGAGCCTGTCAGTTTATATGCCATAGTAGAGGATCTGAGAGGATGGCAGGACCTCAGCAGAAAACTACTAGAGGGAGTAATTATAGCATAAGAGAGATTTGGAAAGTGATTATCATAATATTTCATCAATACCTATCCAACACAAAAAGAATTTTTAATTTATCTCTGTAAACAAAACAGTTCGATGTCTACAGATGGACAGGCAGACGATAAAACGAAACTATCTTTTTCTTTGAAATGAGATAAAAACAGAACAAAGCTCCAATCACACAACCAGACTTTCTGTGAAATAGCAAACTTATTTTACGTGTGAATCAAAGAACTAAACAGTGCTGTGATAAACCTGAAAATAAGGAACCTCCAACTTCACATCTGGGAACAACTCTGCTCTGAAGAATTGGATTTTGGCAATATTCTACTAGTGTCTAAAAGTATTTATAACCATGCATTTACCTTTAAACTGTCCTACAACTTTATTAGTGCATTATTGCTACACTTCTGTATAAAAATTAGACCACAGTTCATCAGTAATAAAGAAGTTTAAAGTTCAGACATTGGCTGGAAAAATTATGCTTTGTTTTGGGACATGGAGTTCCCAATTCTCTCAATCATTACAAGAAACCAGGTATATCAGTAACCTGCTTCCTACTGTTATAGTTTCACTCAACAAAAAAAATTTGTCACAAGAATGAAGAAGCAGTGTATTACTGTTGAAAAAAGGCCTAAATTGCAGTTTTGAAAATATAAAAAATATCATAAACACACCTCAGAACATTACACTGCATCCACCAGCCTGTAACACCCCAACTTGACAGATGGGGTCCATGGTCTCATGTGGTCTATGCCACACACACACAACCTACAGTCAGTGTGTTGTAGTTAGAATCTTGATTCATCAGATTAAGCTACCCGTTTAGTCTTCCACAGTCCATTGGTGATGTTCCTTCTCCTGCTTCAACCTCATACTCCCAGTGACATACTTTTAACAAGGGTACTCGATGTGGGCATTGGCTGTCACAACCTATGCATTGTACATTGAGTGCTCTTTCCACAAACCTTCGTAGCTGCCCAGTAGTTTAATGCCATCATTATCATCTGCACCATGACCCTCCATTCTGACATAAGAGAGGGAGAGGCGGTTCTCACCTCAAACATCAACAACCAGGTTATGGCCACATTTTTCCTGATGGCACAAGTTTTGCTGGTTTTGATATAATCCTGGTACACATGTGCGATGGTCACACAAAGAAATCCCAGATTCTGCAGTCACATATGAAGCACCTAATCTTCTATCTGCCTACAATGGAACTCACTCAGGTCACCATGTTTACCCATCATTACAGTTGGTGCATCCCATGGCTACACTCAACAACAATAGATATGCTAATCTATAAATACGGAAACGAAAACAGAAGAGATTCAGCTCTCCTCCCAATCACCGACTCCGAACATACAACTTTTGCAGGACCTATTTCTTACATTGCTGTCCTATGTGAATCAGTCTGCAAATTACTCAGAGCCCAAAATATCAAAATTGTTTTCAGCCCAACTCCAAATCTGAAGAAATTAATCAAAAGGGACATAGACAAATTTAGCCTACTCCAAAAACCAGGCGTATACAGATTTCCCTTACATTTGCCGGATAATTCTGTTGTTTACTACATTGGAAAAAACCATACGTTCTTTACAAAGAGAGAGGTTCGCAGAGCATCGAACTGATGTCAGCCAAAACAAGCTAACAATGACCACTGTTGAGCTAGTAGTACAACACGCAGCAATAATAGACTGGGAGCATGCCACACTGCTTGCACGTATGTCCACTTTCTACGGAATCATAGTCCGCAAGGTTATTGAAATAATGACCTTGCGTCTCCACCTGAAAACGAGACACTGGAATTGCCCTTCACGACATGTGGAAAGAAGGTTTGTCTCCATATAGTGTCACTTCACTGAAAATGGAGCACTGTCATTGGCTCCAAAAAGCTTCTGAGTATTCTCCTAAAAACTTTTAACATGCAAATAGTTTGATGGATAAACTTTATAATTTTATTGCTCAATGACAGAAAATTTTAAGTTTTTTTTTTAATTTCTGAGCAAGAAGGTCCTTTTAATTGTGTATCAGGTAATTAATAGCTTCCTAATTTCACATAGGCTTTTGACTCTTGGATCTTCATAATTTGTGGTTAATCGTGTGACTGTATGATAATCATGATAAATGAGCATAGTGAAAAGCTCCCTAAAATAACACCGTAATATGAGAGAGTTGGTAAGGGTTGAAGAAATTGGTTAGCACTGTTTCTGGAGTTGGACAAGAGTGAATATTTTATCTCCTTTTCTCTTCAGTTAGTTATTATGCTAAATTCAATGCATGGGGAAGCTTTTTAGTATGGCAAGCTACTTTTTTTTTATTGTTGTCCTGTAACTTACTAGCATTTTTAATCAAATAATTTTTTTTTATAATACTCTTCAATTTTTCTTTTGTGTACTACTAAACAATCCTCTTTCAAACAGACATCATTTTGCATGTTAATTAATTCTATTGTTTTGCTACTGAAGGCACAATTGAGCAAAAACATGCTGTGATTGACCAGTAGTTTGTCATAGAGAGGTTGAATACCTCTGGGTATAGAAATATGACAATTTCTGATATATATTATGCTTAAGATTTGGCCTTTTTGGCAAATGAAGTTGATGACAAACTCTTTCATTAGACCCATTGATGAGATTGGTTAATAGAGTAAATTTGACACGCTTGGCTACTGATCTAAGGGACCTGGGTTCGAGTCCCAGGTAAGGCATTGCTGTTTGTGTCGTTTTTCTGCTGAGGGCCTGCCATCCTCTCAGACCTTCTACTATGGCATATAAACTGACAGGCTCCTGTCAGACCTTTGTGGCAAGCAGCTGCTTGAAGGAGTATTTATTTTATTTTATAAAGTGATGAAAATTGGTCACGCAGGTTGTGCTTCAGCTGTTTTGAATAGTTACATCCTTCAGCACGTCTCTCGGTTTAATTATCTCAGGAGATGTGGACAACAGAAGAATAGTGAATGCTACTGGGATTTTTAGGATTCTACAGACAATGTAGGAAAAATAGAAGTATAAAAGACTAAAATTAGGCAAATAGTTTTGCCTTTTTTAAAGTTTATGGCAGTGAAACTTGGACCCTTTGTAAGCAAGATAAAAGGAAGATTGATTCATTTTTGTGGGTAGTTTTACCTCTGAATGGCACTATTTTTAATACAATGGGCTAAATGGCTATATTTATTGACCTCAAGGGCTCAGAGAAAGAAGAAGGGACCCACTGTTAGGAGATGGATGATTCCCATAAAGGCTATCCAGCATGTTCTTTAAAGTGCATATGGTATGGACTCTCCAGCATACAAATGCCACAGCTTAACCAAATAAGGGAGAAGGCTCTGAGAGCTGCTACTAGTGTCACTCAGATCCAGATACACAAACTCTGCTCATAAACATGCTTGCAGGCTTGAGTGCTCTTTGCACAAACCTTCTGCAGCAAACCAGCTGTTGGTAATCTAGGATTGAATTATCTCTGTGCATGTGTGTTCTTACATTCCAGAGCATTGCTTCCATACAAAAGCAGATATTCAACATATCTGAAATTCGCCTATTAACTTCTTTCTCCTCCAGTATTTTTATTTGATGTATTTGCTACTTTTTAAAAAGAAATGTAAAAGCTTGATTTGTAACAATATAGCTGTAGTTTTCCAATGCAATCTTCTTTACCAGCTCCATGTGGTTTACCTTAGACCATGCCATCATGTTGGCAGTCATGGCAGGTGATTCCTTGTAATGTGTGAGGCACTACTTGTTATTATTCACTCTATAATATTGGGTAAATTTCAGTAATATATAGAGTGTTAATCATTGGATGATACAGACCTGCCATGGTTCCTCGCTGCTTTGCGAACCTCACAGCAAGGAACTGTGGATTATATTTTCAGCATATTTGTGTGAAAAGTACATGATTTCACTGTCTCATAGTTTATTTATAATTACAAAAATTGCAAGATCTGATATTTTTCAAACACTGCAAATAAAATTTATTCCCATTGGCATATTCTGTTGTAGCCAACTCCTAATGCTATGACTCCAGTTAAAATGGATATGACATTAAATAAATTTTCTTAGTTCCCTTCCTAAATTTCTGTACTTTTTTTATTCCAATTACATTCATTGCATATGTAAACAATTAAAAAAAAACTCAGCGATGTTAAAATTAAAAAAAAAAGAGATTTATGTAGGCATTTTACAGGTATCAGCTTGTTATATGGAATGAAGATTTACTAAATAAATTATAAAACAAGGTCAGAAAGGATCATATGAAACAACAAAAATGAATTAATCTTGATGTCAAAAAAATTTCAATAAATTTGAACACAGCAAAAACAAGTTGAGTGAGGGAGCTAGAGAGGTCAGTAAGGAATGCAGTGCATTTGGAAAATTATATATATATATTAGTAACCTTTCAGTTTATACAATTTTTAATAACAATTCTTTTTAGGAACAATCCATACATAAAAGTGCTGAAGGAGAAAGAAATGAAACACAATTAAATATTTCATGATATACCAAAAAAAAATTGACAAATGCTTATGATATTACATATGGAGGAAATTCAAAAAGTTCTTGACCTGTATCTGTAGATTTGTATTCATTCTTCCAAAGTTAATGAGCTACTTGTTTGGGATCATATGAAACAACACACAGCACATAAAGTTCAGTCTGTGAAATCTATGCATTGTTGCTATGGAGCCTACTAAAGACGGAGCAAGGTTTTAAATTATCACAAGAATGCAGCTTGGGAACAATGCAAAGCAAATTTATGCTGATTTATCACTAACATATGGCACTGTTACAGGATGGATGTGCAAATTCAGAGAAGGATAGCAGAGCTTCAGAGACCTTCCTTGTGTAGGAAGACTGAAGGAGGTAGTGAACAAGAGAATCATCGCTGCTCTTCTTGAATTCATTAAGGAAGAAAATCCACAACTCACTGTCCAGGTAATAAGTTAATAAGATAAGTCAGTGTATTGATTGGCAGGCGGAAACATTTATTCATCAACATTTAAAATTCTAGAAATATTTGTGTCAAATAGGTACACCACAAACTGACAGAACAGCAAAAAAGGACAAGAGTTGACTTGTGCAAGGATTTGGGTTGTTTTTACCTTTAAGTGGCACTGTTTCGCAAACAATGGGCTAAATGGCCAAGTCACATGTACCCACGAAGGCTCAGAGAAGGTTGGGGGAGGGGACCCACTGGAACAGCTGTTGGGAGACAGATGGTAGCTTCCCATCAAGGCCATCCAGCATGTTCTTTAACATGCTCAGTGTATAGCTCTACCACACAAGGAGCAATTTAGTAAAGTATGGCAATCCCGGTGTTCTGCTATACAAGACAGCACTACACCTTGAGGGAGTTGTCATGAAACCCCCATCCACTCGCTAGAGAACATTCAGTGGATCCTGCCATTCGCATCGGGGGAAGACCTGGTGAAGAGAGAGACCTTACTTTTAGAAACAAGTCTGTTAAGATAATCATTGAGGTGCAGTGAGTGGGCTTTTCGAATTTTGATCATTGCCTAATAGAGCCAAATAACTCACTGAATTTAGACCATATTCAATTTGTGAATACAGATAAAATGGTAATTTTTGAATTTAGATGCCGAACTTCAATTGGTAATCCTAACTTTTTGCACAGGGAAGCTATCATGATGGAGAGTCCCCAGGCTCTCCCATCAACAAGTCACACTTAATAGGGCCGAGCTCCCATTCGGCATGATCCTCGACTTCGTCCTCTCTGCCGGGACACCAACCAGCGGCCTCCCCAGCAATACCTCGAACCCGGACTTCACTGTGGCCAAGATGATGAACCCACATGACCAGGGACTCCAATCCCAGTCTGCAGGCCCTCACAAAGCCACTCCATGTCACCCCAGACTTCGCAGGGGCGATGTAGGAGCCCACTCGACTGGGGATCCATCCAGTCGGCAGGCCCCCAGAAAAGCCTCTCCATCGAGGCACCAATCCAAGGACTTATCGACCTTGGATTTCGCAGGGGTCGGCCGATAAGTCCACCCAACAAGGGACTCCAGTCCCAGTCAGTGGACCCCCAGCCAGCCCCTCCATCGAGGCCGCAAGACACGCCAGAAACACCGAGTCGGCACCCAGTTTCACAATCCTTCAAATCCTCCACCATGTCATTCAATAAACCTAACCTTGGGAGCCGAAAGAGTTGCTGCTGACTCTTAGTTTGGCTTTTCCATCGATAAACCAGTCAACCGAGGTGAGCAGTCCTTTACTTACCATCCAACGGACAGTAAGTAATCCAAGTCCATACATTCCAAGCCATCGAAATCTCCCGTTGACCATAGGAAGGGCAGGGAGCTTTGCAGAGATGAATCTGAATACTGACTCAGCTGGGACTTGAATCTGGGAAATACAGATTACAAGCCTAACACAATACCGAATGAGCCAACACCACCCCAAACTCATGCAAGGATATGCTGGCAATTTTTGAACTTAGTGGCCCCAAACGGTTAACAGACATTGTCACAGGTGATGTGACGTGGTTTTATTACTATACAACTCTCTGAAAGATCGACAACTATGTTTGAGTTGCAGAAGATGAATTGTGTCCCCAAATCCTCTGACAAAACTTTCACTCAAGGAAGAAGTTCACAATTTTTTTCCAATTCCCAAGGAGTGGGAGCTGTGGACACATTACCTGAAAAAATGACTATAAGTGGCTAATACTAAACCAACATTGTTTTGCCCAAAATGGCTAAGGAGATGAAGGAGCAATATCCAATAATAGGCATGTCAAGGTTTCTCCCTTTTTAATGACATTGCCAGTGCTCACAAAATACAGCAAGTTATGTCCTATCTGGAGTAAAAAAAAAATCAAACAGCTATTCAACCCTGCATATTCACCCAATCTTGTACCATGCAATTTTTTGTTGCTTCAAAAAATTAAATAACTTGATGGAAAACTTTTTCAAGGTTGCAAGACCTTGCAAAAATGCTTACATTCAGAGTTGGGCAATATTCCCCAACAGGAATACTACCAAGAGTTCCAGAATTGCCATAGACATCTGCAACTTTGCATAGATGCTGGGAGTACTTTGAAGGACAGCAAAAAGTTTGTTGAGATTAAGTGCAATAGGTTTTCTTCTGCAGATGCATGTCAAGAACTTTTTGAATGTCCCTTGGGAAATAAAGCATATAAACATTACAACACTCACAAAGTTGCTGAATCTAAAACTTCTCATGGAAGCAGAAATATGCAAGTGGCCTAAAGCTCCTGTGATCACGAATAGCAACTTCCCTTCACCACACATTGTACCTGCATCACTATGTTGCTGTAGCTGAAAGTTCTTACATTGTGCTAATGAAGCTTTCATTCTTCTCCTTATGTATTCTTTGGCTTAACATTCCATCTGACAGCCATTCCAAGTCCAATGATGTTGCTTTTCTCACAGAGAATAAGATGGGAGTTACCTCTGTGGCAAGCAGCTGCTTGAGGGGTATTTATTTTTGGGCTCCCGTGGCTGAGTGGTTAGCGTGTTTGGCTACTGATCTACGGGGCCTGGGTTCGAGCTTTGGGTAAGGCATGGATGTGTCGTTTTTCTGCTGAGGTCCTGCCATCCTCTCAGATCTTCTACTGTGGCATATAAACTGACAGGCTCCTGTCAGACCTCTGTGGCAAGCAACTGCTTGAGGGGGTATTTATTTTTTACATTGGCAGAGATAAATATCAATGCAGGTACAGTTGGGACTCAAACCTGGGAATGGGAGATTATGAACCTCACATGTTCTCAATTGAAGCCACCACACCCTCTTTGAACAGTTGGGTTGTTTTACCTCTGAGCAGGATTTTTTGCACACCATGGGCTAAATGACCGGGTCACAAGGACCCAGAAGACTCAGGGAAGGTTGGGAGAGGGGACCCACTGGAACAGCTGTTGGGAGACAGATGGTAGCCTCCCGTCAAGGCCATCCAGCATGTTCTTTAACATGCACAGGGTATGTCTCTCCCGCACACGGGGCACGGTTTAATGTCCCCTCTGACGGACAGCGGCCTTTCCAAGCCCATTGGTGTCTCCTACTGACCGTGGGCAGGGCAGGAAATTTTGCGGATATAAATCTCAACGCTGACCCAGTTGGGACTCGAACCTGGGAACTGCAGATTATGAGCCTGGCACACTACCGACTGAGCCACCTCTTTGAACAGCATATTGTACAGAGAAAGACTATATTGGTTTAGTCTTGTTCCCGATGTGCAAAATTAGATTAGCAAATAGCATTATGAACAGTGTGCCTAAAGGCCTCAGAAAAAAAGGAGAGACATAGGATCACATGGGCAATGTTAGATAACACTTAGAATTAGCCTAGATTAGCCAAATGCTGCAGTTGTAAATTAGGAGAGACATGTCTGGAGAACTAAATTACAGTCTGGTTAGACCTCCATAACTGTGCTTCAAGATTTTGTATACATGCATTTATTTTTGAAACCAACTGTATTCTTCTGGGTAAAAAAGAGTAGGAGGAGACAAAGTCATATAAGTGATAAGGCAGTGAAGCTTATTTCTGAAACAAGGAAGTGCCAGGATATACTGAATCTACACCCTATTATCCCTTAACAGACAGCATTAAAGAGATCATAAATAACATGTAAAGGATCAGTTGAAAGCAGATATTAAATTTTGACTTATAGTATAGAAGAAAAAGCAGCAGAAGCAGTTATATAACCTAACAACAGAGATTGCATCTGATAGAAAATATTTTGTGTGGGAAAAAATAGACTGACACATAGGGACTGAAATATAAGCATGGTAAGGTTATTGAAGGTGGGTATTTTGCCAGAGCAGGTTAGGTTGAACATTTCAGAGATGTTCAGAAAAATGTGGTTAGTTCTACTACCATTGTTTACAAGATGCATTACTGGCTTTAATATTTACCCTTTATCACAATCTGAAGTTACTTTGACTACCTCAAAATGAAAACTACACAAATCATCAGGGGTGTACGAAACTACTACTGAAATGCTTAGAGCTGGGAATGCTTCTATTGCCAGCTCATGATTCATGCCAGTGTTCTATGACCACTAAACTAACATCAGCTCCCTCTTTTTTCCCACTAACGTGACCTATCAGTCTCCCATCCTTGTTGCTGCTAGCACTATGATTGGGAGAGGCAATGTTACTTTTTAATGTTGCATTTTGTAAGATGTAAATAAATAATTCACTCACACTAAAACATTATTAACGAGTCAATAAATACTAAATTTACACAGCTACCTGTCAACTTTGAAGTTAATGAATAGTTTTGTGGAAAAAATAAGTTTGGCCAACTTGTGGGATTCAAACCCAAGTCTCTTCAAATTCATGACAGAGTGGCCCAACAGCAATAATGACAGTTGGGTTGTTTTACCTCTGAACGGCACTTTTTTGCACACCATGAGCTAAATGGCCAGGTCACGTGGAACCCGAAGGCTCAGAGAAGGTTGGGGGAGGGGACCCACTGGAACAGCTGTTGGGAGACAGATGGTATCCTCCCGTAAAGGCAATCCAGCGTGTTCTTTAACGTGCACAGGGTATGGCTCTCCCGCACACGGGGCCACGGCTTAACGTCCCATCCGACGGACGGCGGCCTTTCCAAGCCCATCGGTGTCCCCTACTGACCGTGGGCAGGGCGGGGAATTTTGCGGAGATAAATCTCAATGCTGACCCAGCTGAGACTCGAACCTGGGAATTACAGATTACGAGCCTGGCGCGCTACCGACTGAGCCACCCCCTCCCCCAATAATGACAGGAAACTGATAGTGCAAGAACGACAAAGCTGGCATTAGTTTATGGCCATAGAACACTCTGGAATGAATCTGGAGAGATGTGGGTTTGAATCTCGCACACTGGCAAAACTCATTTTTTCCACAAAACTATTTATTGGTAGGTAACCTTTCTCAAAAATGGGGCAATTTGATTTACTAGTAATTTGATAATGGGTCATCGTTCAAAATTTAAATCATAATGCCCTATTTTTGAGACATTTTAAAATAAAAAAATATTCATATAATATTAAAAACCTTTGTTGAGTCCCCTTTCTGGATACTGTAATTTATTAGTTTCTTTATATATTCCAATTTTTCTTCCAATACCATTTTGAAAAACAGAAGCATTATATTTAGGAGGATGTCATTCCACATTGTACATGACACCAGCTATATTTTCACCACAAATAGTACTGACAGCATATTCGCTACATTGAATATATCCATAATTTTCTGCCTATAAAAATTGAAATGTTCTTGTCAGTTTTCATCTGTGGCTTAGCCAAAATTGAAACAAATAGATTTTTATCCAAAGGAAATGCTGAGGATCACTTTGCAGGAACAGCAAAACACCACTGACAGAAAAGTAAACATAGCCAAAAATCAAGGTTAGCCTTCAGGCAAACTACTAACAACTAAGTACAGTACTCATTCCTTCCTGCAGCAATGGGTTGGATTATTTTTATTTTACCTTTGAGCAGCACTTATTATGCACAATGGGCTAAATGGTCAAATCACAAGGACATCAAAGGCTCAGAGAAAGTTGGGGGGGACCCACTGGGCAACTGGGGTTGGGAGACAGATGGTAGCCTCACATCAAGGTCATCCATCATGTTTTTTAATGTGCACAGGGTATGACTCCCATACATGAGGCCATGACATAATGGACGGCAGCCTTCCCAGTCTCACTGGTGTCCACTAATGACTGAGGGCAGGGTGGTGTGTTTTGTGGAGATATATCTCAATGCTGGCCAAGGCTGGATTAAAACCTGTGAACTGCAGAATGTGAGCCTGGTGCACTACTGTCTGAGGCACCCCCAGCCCTCCTGTAGCAATGATATTTATTTACCTGATTGCACATTGTCAATCAAAATGTTCTAAATATCAAAAACTTAATATTTTTCCTTGTGTTTTATCATTTTTAAGATGTAAAAAAAAACTGTGGGTCAGCAAAACTGCTGCCATGGGTAATAGGTTGTCAAACACTAGAGATTTGACAATTTCTAATTTAGATGATGCTGATGATTTGGCCCTTTAAACAGATATTGAAGAGATAAAAAATTTTCATTAAAGCTATTGATGTGACAGCAATAGCATTGGTTTGGTGATTAAACAGAGAGAAAATTAAAATGATAAAAACTGCTAAAGTGGATAGTGCTTTTTTTTTTTTCCTAAGGGCTGTGCTCTTGAGCATGGGTCTCAGTTTAATTATCTTTCGAGTTTTTAATAGATACTTGTAATGTGAAACATAAATAGATTAATTGGGATTTGTTCTGGGTTATTTAAAAATCTGTAGAGATTGTGGATAAATAGGCATATACACATAAAGAATTTCTAAGTTCCTAAGTTGAGTTCCAGGGAGGGGACTGTGTTAATTTTCAACTGCAAAGTGCTAGAAAAAATGTCAGACACATCACTGTTGTAATGCATGATTACAACAGTGATGGTGAAGAACTGTTTTTGGCCAAACAAGAACTGTACTTCTGTTAAACGACTCGCAGAAATATCTTTCAGCTGCAGGTTGGATCTGCAGCTTCTAAGAGTACAACAGGATTGCAGGCTACTCCTGAGCTACTATGAGGAGACATCAGATTGAGTCATTGCTGCAATAGCAGAGCTTCAAGAACTTCACTTACAGTATGGTGAGTGCTAGCCTGTAATCGCTTTTGCTCGATTGTTGTTCTGTGCTATTCAATATAATACACAATGGTAACATTGAGTCATAGCACGACGGAACATTCATTATGGGGAAGCATGGAGGCTAGGAGACTTAAGTTGGCAGAGAATACTGAAAGTAAGAATTTGCCAGCTAAAAAAATGGCTGGGTGTTCCCCTAGAAACTTGCACAGTGAAATTGCACGCCTGATGCTCGATAAAGCATTGCTAGAATTGTGAGATAAAATAGAGACATTGGAGGATGAGAAAGAGATGCTAAGCTATGGCCTGCGTGTATGCATTGTGAAGATGGAGCATAATCATGCACTGGCTGAGATCAGAAAAAAATATTTGATTTGTGCCAAGTGGCAACTGAGTGTGCTGTTGCTGCCAAAGATAAAAGAATGCAAATTGCTAAGTGTATGAGACTGTCAGAGGTTCGTGGGTACTATAGAGAGTTGCTTCATAAAGAGGAAAGGGAATGTGAAAATGAGAAACTGCACTTACAGGAGTTGGAATCATTCAGAGATGAGAAAGTACAGATTGAGGTACAAGAAGATCAGAAACTCACAGAGGAAATTAATGGGATTAATACTAAAGATTGATTGAGCAAATTAAAGTGTTGGCTGGGCAAATTAAAATAAGGCCCTCGCCTGCCACCCGCTGCCTGAGCAAATTAAGCATGAGATTGAGAAGTGCAAGCAGATTCAAAATGAAAAGTAGGCTAAATTAAATGATCGGTATTTTGATATCAAAAGTGTGCGTAATGAATCGGTGAAAAATGTCATGTAAATATCTGATATATTCAATAAGTTTCAAGGTGTATTTGTTAAATATAATGTAAGATCTCTAGTGAATAAAATTGTGAATACTAGAAACATAGTATCTAATCATGTATCATTAGTCGGTATTGCTAATAAGCATGAGGATTTAGCATGTAGTCATGACATCAGCTGGATTGCCAATGAGCTTGGAAGTTTAGAGTGAGGAAGTTGTAGTATGTAAGCTAGTACGTATTAAGGGTTAATGAGTAGAGATGCATCTTTAGGCAGTACTGCTAATAAGCATGGGGTTCTGTTAAATGGCCAGGTTACTTATAAAAAAGAGTGAGTATAAAAAAAATAATATAAAAAAAAGAAGTATATGCTTTGTGTATGTTGGAAAGTGCTGGCTAGACAGGAAGATGTAAGTCAAAAGTGGCCAGTCCCTTGGTAAAGGAAAAGATACAAAAGTGGTATGTGTCTGATCAAAGGTACAGAAAAGAAAATGTGCAAAGTTAGCAGAATAAGATTAAAAGAGAGTTGTCTATAGCCATGTATAACGATATTAAAGTGGATGGTTGGCTCAGATAGAAAGAAACTTTATAAAGTGTAGTGTTGTGGAAAAAAATCATTCCATAGAGACATAAGCAGAAGTGCAGTTTACAAATTTACCCTTAACCCTTCCAGGGCCCATGACTTGTATACAAGTTCACAGAATAATAATTTTACTCATTCATATTTACGTTAGCAACACAATTTCAAGTCTTTAACCCACAAGAGTTATTACAACTTGCCAGTGGAGTTTAAATATGTTTTTGCTCATTTCATAAACTTACAAAAAATTAACTACTAAAAAATCATTTAAATAAAAATATTAAAACACAATTTTCTAAATTAAAATTATTGAAAAAACACGCCAAATTAGCTCAACAACCATTCTTTAACTTGGTTTTTGAATTTTGCATCATCTCAGATGAGGCACTCACTCAGATGATTTGGTAAACAATTGTATTTTTTAAAGCTGAATAGCCAAAAAAGCTTTAAAAAACTCTTTATTTGTTGTGGGTAATATGAGCTTTTAAGACACCATTTCTCTTGTATTATATGTGTTTGCCACCCTCTGAAACATAAAAGAATTTTTATTAATAAATATTAAGGATTTTAAAGTAAATCCGTTCGAGATTTAAAACTTGCAAATCAAGTCAACTTTGCATGGAAGAATCAAATTTTCTCTTAAATGTCATAATTTTATCTATAACATTTATGCATATATTTCATGAAAGTGTAATAAACTTTTTTAGAGTCTCTAGATCTAACAACTCTCTTACTGTATAAAACTGAGGTAGGATTCTATTAATTTTGGAAACTAATTTTTGAATATGATCATTCCAATTTAATTGTTTATCAGAAATAACACTCAGATATTTTATGCTATTTGTACACATTATTTTCTGACAACACATGCAGATCGTAAGCCTGTATCCTTTAATGACAATAACCATTCAATATCATGATAGCAAAATTCTTCTAGATTACTATCAATTCCCTCGTTGTATATTAAAATACATATATTTTGTCTTGCTGAATTAATAGTTTATTTTTGTCAAACCACTTCCTTAAGACAGCCAGATCCATGCTAATATTCTTCTACAATTCAGTATTGGTATCAGCAACATATGCTAAAGCCATTTCATCAGCAAAGAAAATAATGCTACCCTTAAATTTTACCTCTAAAAGATCATTTATATATAGCAAAAATAATTGTTGTTCTAAAACAGAACCTTGAGATACTCCAAAATTTATCGTTTTAGAACTGCTCAAAACAGCTTCAATTTCAACTTTCTGTGTTCTCTTTGTTAAATACGAGTTGAACCAGTCTAATAAGGTATCCCTAATTCCATAATTTTCCAATTTTTTAATTAAACTACAGATAGATAAATGAATCAAAATCTTTAGAAATTATCAACAAATAAAACAGCTACTTTTTTGTTTTCATTAAGTCCATTATAGATTTGTATTAATAGATTCTGAAAAAAATTCATCACCGACACTGCGGGAATCGAGCCTGCATCTCTCCAGATTCATGCCAGAGTGCACTACCATTGTACCACGTGTCGGACAATGAAATTTTTCAGAATAAGACCTTATAAATCTTCTTCACTGAGAAAGTGCCATCTATACTCAAGGAGATGCAACTTTTTCAGTTGTTGCTATTGATTATCAGATGTTAATGAGAAGGTCGCTAAAGCGTTAATATATAATTAAAAATCAATCCAAAAGTGAATGCACAGTATAGCAACGACTGAAAAGGTTGCACTCCTTGAGTATAGATGTCGCTGTCTCAGCCATGTCTCAGTGAAGAAGATTTATAAGGTCTTATTCGGAAAAATTTCATCGTCCGATGCGTGGTACAATGGTAGCATGCTCTGGCATGAATCTGGAGAGATGCAAGTTCGATTCCAGCCTTGTCGGTGATGAATTTTTTTCAGAATCTATTAATTTTGATGTTTACCTTAACAGGGAATACTGTGCATTCACTTTGGATTGATTTTCAATAGATTTTTATCTGCGAGCATTGCAATCACTTCTTCAGAACCCTTGTTTTTGTGAAACCCAAATTACCAGAAATAATATTGTTTTTATTCAAGAAACCTTACAATCTTATATTTACAATTTTTTCAATTAATTTTGAGAAAATTACTTGTATCAAAACGGGTCTATAATTGTTTACATCAAATTTCTCTTCTGACTTAAAAATAGGGCTGACCAAAGAATTTTTGAGAGCAGATGGAAAAATTCTTTTTGAATGAAAGGTTAATCATTTGTTCTAAATCATGACAAATATAAGAAATAATTTCCCTTAATACAAAAGTAGTTATCTTCACCTGGGTTGGGTTATTTTACCTCTGAGTGGCACTTTTTTGCACACCATGGGCTAAATGGCCAGGTCACATGGACCCCGAAGGCTCAGAGAAGGTTGGGGGAGGGGACCCACTGGAACAGCTGTTGGGAGACAGATGGTAGCCTCCCGTCAAGGCCATCCAGTGTGTTCTTTAACATGCACAGGGTATGGCTCTCCCGCACACGGGGCCACGGCTTAACGTCCCATCCGATGGCGGCGGCCTTTCCAAGCCCATCGGTGTCCCCTACTGACCGTGGGCAGGGCGGGGAATTTTGTGGAGATAAATCTCAATGCTGACCCAGCTGGGACTCGAACCTGGGAACTACAGATTACGAGCCTGGCTCGCTACCAACTGAGCCACCCCTGCTCCATCTTCACCTGATGATTTAAGAGCATTTACAATACTTATGATCTCGCTTTCAATTGTTGGCAAAAGTGCCATTAAATTTAATATATGAATTTTTGGATAAATAAATTTCTCACATGCTGTAGGATATTCAGGTATTTTTGAGATTAAATTTGAAGCTATATTTACAAAATAATCATTAAAGTATTCAGCAATTTCAGTTTTATTGTCATTTACAGATAAAATATTTTTCCAACTTTTATTTCTTTAATATAAAATAAATACTCCCTCAAGCAGCTGCTTGCCACAGAGGTCTGACAGGAGCCTGTCAGTTTATATGCCACAGTAGGAGATCTATGAGGATGGCAAGACCTCAGCAGAAAAACGACACACACATCCATGCCTAAATCCGGGGCTCGAACCCAAGTCCCTTAGATACTATTTTTTAATTTATTGCTTTCTGTAATTTCATTGATTGTTTTCAATTGTTCTTTAGTATTAGTTAAGGCGAAAGAAATTCTACTTTTGTAAGAATTTCTTTTAGTAGATCAAAGTAAATTTGTTAGTTTTTTTTTAAACAAAGTAAATGAATATAATTCATTAGCCCATAACCTATTTTTTCATACTTTATAAAGACTATTTTTCTCATTAATCATAAGCAGAAAATCCTTAGTAATCCATGGTTTTAAAATTTTATTATTTTTATGTGAAGGGATATATCTGGTGCAATTTTTTAATGTAGTTATCAAGTCATTATAATTCAGAAAATTTGAATCAACATTTCCTTTAGGATCCATGCTCCATTTCCTGTATTGAAGTGTGTTTTTGACTCTTTTGAAATCAATAAATTCTTTTGTCATATGCAGCTGAATTTCCTATATAGAATTTTTATATTGTAAAAATGTCATATAGTGATCAGTTACATATGATTTAATAATACCTGCTTGAATGTCTTTGTTCCCTGTCAGTCTAACCACATGATCTATACAGGACGAATCCAAAATAAGAGACCAAGGATGCCTATATCAGTTTTTAGTACAACACATAAAGTGTCAATTCTTTTTTATTTTAAATTGGACATTTGAAAATTTTCTTATATATATATCGTATAAAAATACATTATTAATGATTGAAAAATAACTTTTTCCATTTGATGCATATTTTATTACATATGGCAAATAATTTGTTTTATTAAAAATAGTAATTTGTTAATTTAAGAAAAAATTTAAAAAAAATAAGTTGTTGCCATCTGATTGGCATTTCTTGGAAGTGATAAACAGTATTACTGATTCGTTTGTCAATGTTACTCTATATCTGGATTAGCCTAGTACCCCGTCTAGCTTGGACAAGAATCAACAGCACATCGTGTGGAGACAAAAGCAGTGGCAAGCACTACAGTCAGTTTACGTGCGAAGGTTGCAAGTTGCTCTTCACAAGAAGTGTTTGTTGGAACCTCGCCTACACATATCATGGCAACAGGAACTGTCCCACTGATCAGCACCACAGGAACTAGTGTCAGTACTGCAGGCTGAAGAAATGCCTGAAGATGGGAATTGATTTAAGCTATTATCAACAAATTTTTCCTTAAAATTTCAAATTCTCCTGAAAATTAAAAAAACTACTTTTTTTAAAAAAAAATGGATGAATTCCAAGTAATTACGAAGTACATACCTATTTTTTCACTATATCACTGTAAAAAGTCCAATTAAAATTAATATCTTTCTACATTTGTTGAATTTTTATTTTAATAAAATTCAGAGTTAAATTTTGTATATAACCTATTTCTGTTGATTAGTCATTTGTTTAAAATAATCTAAAGTTGACTCGTTTCTTTCACTCAGCAAAAAGCCTGAACTTTTCTCAAAGTATGTTACAGTGAAAACAAATTCAAAAAGAGAGTAATTTTTTTGTTTAATTATTTTTCTGTTATTCAGGAATAAATAGCCTTTCTATTCATATGCATTATAATTATTAGTGTCTTAGTCTGTTTTTTTAAATAAATTTTTATTTGCATTGCCAGATGTACATTTATACATGACTAAAAAAAAAACCCTATTAAAACAAACTAGTCTTTTTTGTTAAATATTTTATTTTCGGAAAATCTAGAATTAAATGTTGATTAATTGGTATAAAACATTTCATAATTCCTTTCATTAGTTATTTGGCAAAAAAAAGTTCCAAAGTTAATTTTTTTCATGGTTAAGCATACGAAAAAATAGCTTGGTCTCTGGATATAAACCAGGAAGGGCCCTGTAAGTGTGTTAACCCTGGAAGTGTAAATCTGGAAGGGCCCTGGAAGTGTTAAAGGTAGCACAGGCTTTGCCAACAATCAAAAGCCAGTTGGGCTCTGCTTGGACTGGTGTAGCCGACGTGCTTCTGCAGAAACGTTTTGCCCTCCTGAGACAAGACTTTCCAGAATGGTGAATTTGGGATTATCACAGGTTGAGGGGTCTACACAGCACTGGACGGCAGCAAACAGAGTGGACTGCAGTGAGCTATTCACCATTCTTGCTGATCTAGCTCCTTTCAGATGTTGGAAGTCACAAGGTGTTTGTTTACATTGGACTGGGTGTAGCAGCATCAAACTGTGAACATCACATTGTGGCTTAAAAATTTCTTTTAGTGGATGAACTTCACCTTCATAAGGAATCCATTGATATCAAAGAAACCTGCATTACGTGAGAGTGTTTTGCAGACTTTTTAAAATAATTCGTCTCAACAGAACAGAAACTTTGATGCATATGATCACTGACAAGAAAGTGACTTGTGAGCAGTATTTAGCTTGCTGAACTATTTTTTTTTCTGCGGACTATGTCGATTGAATTTTCTCAAATGACATTTGGAAGAGCCAGATTTGACCCCTTGAGTGGTTTTGATAGAAAATGAGACAGGTGACAGCTGTCTTGAATTTCTCAACTAAGGTTGGGTAAGGACTCAACCAAGCTAGGGCAAAGTCAAGTGCACTATTGTGACAGACCTCTTCATCTAGCAAGAGCATCGGAGCCAGCTCCATTGGGGGCTGGCTCAGAAAGTGTTGGGAGCACCCAGAAGATGTGAACATACCCCATTGGCTGATGGACATGCACCTGGAGTTTTCAAAACAGGAAGAGTTCGAAAGGAGAGTGGTGGAAGAGCTCTGTGGATTTATGATGATGATGATTGCCATTTGTCTGGCTTCCTAGAAATGATTTCCTTGTGAACCTGGAAGCTTGGTGTAGCCTTGTTTGAGCAGAATGGGAATTGCAGTGTTTTGTGACTAGCTAGGTGGCAGTCGCTGTTTCATGTATTTAGTAGTCTTCCAATTATTGGTGAATAAAGTTGCACATATGTACATAATAGTAGTTGAGTGAATTCAATAGATTCTAGTATACATATTGAAAGCAGATATCAACACAAACTCTCACACACAGATGAGAAAACGATGAACCTGCATGTTACAATGTGCATTTTAGCATCTGGCAATGATTTAAATGTTGTAAAATATCTAATTAATTATAACGCTATGAATCACGTGCTATTGTACGTTGTCTGGACACATTTTTGTCAATCTCACTGCATAGCATAAATGTTCTCTGCATGTGTCACCATAATCCTTTAAAGTATCTTTGTGATGTCCTAACATAAATGGGGATTTTCAAAACTTGGAGATATACGTAATTGTGATTGAATTGCAAGTAATGGTAGCATCAGTGAAAGGTTTTTGAAAACAGTTTCAATCCAGATGTTTTATTTTATCACTCATTAAATCTAAATTGTTACATTTGTTTTTAGCTTCATTCAGGGACGGATTTATAATAAGGTGTACCACCTTGAAAGGGGGCCTCACAAAATATTATTTACTTATTCATAAAGTTAAAACTTTATGAATAATTACTTAATTACTAAAACTAAATTTTACAATTACTGATATAAATAAAAATTTCTACTATTAATACACATAGTACTTTTCTTTTGTTGCTGTTATAACCTCAATAAATCTTAGCATTTACTACTGTACTCCACCTCACTGTTTTCTGCTGTTTGCAGTGGTCAACTCATTAGAGGGGATTGGGATGTATCTGTGGCACTTAAGGAGTGAAACTGAAGAAAAATGTGTGGGGGCAGCAAAGCAGTAGCTCCTGAAAAATTTCACTGGAAGCAACTCATCAAGCCACTCTTCTCGTAATTAGCGCTGAGGGATAGGTTACCGATAGCAACAGGGAAAGGGCTCTCAGTCACATGGTGTTTAACAATGACAGTTGCCTAAAACCCTGAACGTAGTTCTCTTTAGGCATTGAGTGGCTCTCTTTATTCTTGAACAGTATGGTGAATTTACTAAGAATGGCCTCCTTTCAAATTACTAGAAATGAGTTTGATGAAAAATAATAGCTGTAGCCAGCCTAACTCAGCAGCTACCAGAGCAAAAACTTTAGGAATGACAGTGATTGAGTGGTTGATTTGAGAGACAGTTGGAATAGAGGGAGGATAAGCCAGTAACCTTAAAGATAGCTGCGACTTTTAGTTTTGATCTTCATACTTTCTTTTCCCACCAAACCCTTCTACCTCTGTCCATATCACCCTTCCCCCATAAATATTTTCATGGGTATGTTGGCCAATTGAGAGCATTGTGCCACTCTGAGATTCTGCTTTTGAGCTCATAAATTTGTGCTTTGGACCAAAAACAGCTTCATTCAAGATTCCCTCTGTCTTCGCCATTGGCTACATACTAATTCCAAGTAACCTTCAGCTGGCTGTAAGAAGAAAAGAGAATTTAACAGGATTGGTATGACAGCAATATTTATTCTTCTGTTGATCTATGGTTTCCTACAACTGGTTTTTGAATTGGTAAAACTGTTTTTTCTGTTTGTTTTTTTAGAGTTGATTAGCCTTTAGAAAATTGTTGTTAATTTCAGTGTTCTGAACTGTGTTTTGCCTTGTCTGTTGCACCCTTTTTTTTAATCAGTCTCTCCTCCCCCTGAATTTCTTAACCTTTACTATGATTATAGAAAGTATTCAGGATGCTAAGTAACACAATAGTGACTTATTTCCTCAAAGGAAGAAAAAAAAGTATTGCTTCAGTATTTGCAACAAATACAGGAATAAGAGGTGTAATTGTGAAGAAATAAAAATGATTTTTACTTATAATACTTGAGAGTAATTGAAAGTGGGATAAGCATGCAGATTACGTAGTGCTAAGATATGCATATTTCAATTATTTAAATGAAAAAAACTTAAAATTTTTAAGAATGTTTATATTAGGGTTAGGCTTATGCTAAGATGATTATTGAAAATATTTAGGATGTTAGTGAAAATATGATTATTGGATTATCAAATATGATTATTGGTTAGGTATATACAGGGTGAATCTGAAAAAGTGGGCAAAACTTTACGGGGTGGTAGAACGCAGCTATACGAGCAATATTCGTCATAGAAAATATGGGCGGAACACAAACGGCGAGCCGCTAGGTGACGTTGGAAATGGTATAAAAAGGTCGGTCCTCACACCCAACGGCATTTCTACCGTGGATTGCCGAGAGGATGGCTGGTTATACTAACCATGAAATGGCGGATATGCACTTTGTGTACGGTGTGGAAAGACGGGAATGCAAGTGAGGCACAGAGACGTTACCGCGACCGGTTTGCGATGAGATGCACTCCAGATCGGAAAACCTTCGAGCGTTTGCATCGGCGGCTGTGTGAAACAGGATCCTTCGCCGCAGCCAAGCAAGACGCAGGGCGTGAAAGGAGTGTCAGCACGCCACACCAAGCAGAGGACATTCTGCCTAGGGTGGAAGAGCGACCAGGATGTAGCACGTGAGCAGTTTCCCGTGCAGTACATGTGTCCCAAATGTCGGTTTGCCGTGTGCTGCAGGAGGAAGGAATGCACCCCTATCGTACGCAGAAGGTACAAGCGTTGTCACCGGCGGACTATCAGCCACGTGTCGATTTCGCACGTTGGTACCTCCAGCAGAATGCAGCGCAGCCGGATTTTGGTGCACATGTTCTGTTTACGGACGAGTGCACTTTCACCCGTGAGGACGTTTTGAATACCCACAATTCACACATGTGGGCATCTACGAACCCGCATGCCACACATCCTCATTCGTTCCAGCAGCGGTTCTCCGTAAATGTTTGGGCAGGGATCCTCCATGACCATTTGGTTGGCCCATACCTCCTGCCACACTGTCTGGACGGCAAATCGTATAAACACATTCCTACGAGAGGTGTTGCCGGAGCTGCTTCGTCCGATTCCAACCCCCAGCAGGTCAAGAATGTGGTTCCAGCACGACGGTGCACCTGCACACTTCAGCTTAGATGTGCGGAACACTTTACATGCAACGTTCCCAGGTCGATGGATTGGTCGAGGTGGTCCCATAGCTTGGCCACCAAGATCGCCGGATCTCTCGTGTTTGGACTTTTTCCTGTGGGGCCATATGAAAAGCCTAATCTACGAGTGCCCCATTGAAACCGATATGGATCTAGTCGCCAGGATCGCCGTTGTTGCCGGCGATATTCGGGAAATGCCTGGTGTCTTCGCAAATGTGCGTCGGTCCCTATCCCGCAGGTGTGAAGCCTGCATTTTAGCTGGCGGCAGCTCTTTTGAGCAATTTCTTTGAGCATGTACCTCAATTACATTCCTGTTAATAAAATGTTTTCTGAAGTATCTCCTCTCCTTCTTGTGTTCATTCTTTAAATGTGACAGTGGAAAACTACCTTTTAACTTCTCACCGCTTGCGTTCCGACCATACATTCTATGACGAATATTGCTCGTATAGCTGCGTTCTACCACCCCGTAAAGTTTTGCCCACTTTTTCAGATTCACCCTGTATAGTAATTAAACAAAGTTAAATACAAAACAAATAGAATTGTAAAAATTGAATTTCCAATTCATGTCCACCACATCATTTGGTGAAAGATGTGGCCAGTATTATAGTTAACACGGATTTTAATGTTAGACAAATATTTCTTTTCTGAACATTAAGTTTTCCTATTTTAAAATTAAATATGGATATAATTTGAAACTTGCAATAAGCAATTAACAAAATAAATACCAATGCAGTCTTTTTTTTTTGAGTTCCAAAAGGGAATAAGGGTGGGCAACATCACTTTTTATTTTTGGTGTCTAGATCAGTGGTTCTCAACCTTTTATGCTTCACGTACCCCCTGGAAATGTGTAATAACTGTGTACCCCTTGTATAAATAGATAAAACTATAGTTATAGTATAAATAGATAAAACTATAGTATAATAATGGAAATAAAATGAAACATATATATAACTTATATCTAACTTTTGAGCTCACAGTGTACCCCAAAAAAATTTTATCACGCATCCCACATTGAGAACCCCTAGTTCAGATTATTTAGTTCACTTGGTTTTAGTGTAAGAAAAAAAAACCATTTTCCTACTTATAAGAAAAAATTAAAAGAATATTTACTAGGTTTTAACAACTATGAATTATTATTGAATTTGATTCCAGTCTTTTAAATTTTTGTTATTTAATTTTATGAATAAAAATCAATAATAAGGGTACAGTACTTTTACCATTTGACCAGCCACAATAATGGTTTACATCAAAAATATTTCACAAAACACCAGCTTTTTCCAAAACAAATCTTTCAATTTAGATTTCATCTGCTATATTCATCTATATTTAATATTTCCCTTGGGATAGCATTAAATATAAGTGGTACTTGATATTCGGATGTACATTATCCATAATTGCTTCAAAAATTTGGTATTTGGTAATATCCTTGTTTTTGAAGTCTTGTATTTTTATTGTGTTAATTTTTATTTTACATGCATTGCTAAAAATAATTTAATTTTTAAGTTATATTTATATAATTTACTAAGATAATATAATAATAAAATAAAATAATAAATAAAAGGTTTAAAAATTTAATTAAAGGATAAAAGGTTTAAAAATTTCAAATGATCTGTTGTTTTATAATTTTTTTGCAAATGTAAAGGAATAATATTTTAACTATTATAGATTGCAGTTTTTGATTTTATTTACATTAGTAATAAATACTATATACATATAATAAAATATATATCATGAAATTTATCAATTGAAAGACAATTTAGAATTAAAAACTGAAAATTAGGGAGTTCTACTGCTTGATCAATATTAAGAAGTATCAATGTTTGATCACACTTATGATAATGCTGCTAATATGGCAGGGAAATATACAGGATTACAGACTTAGAAGTTACAGTCTGCTGCATTTTATATTTCCTGAGCAAGTCACTCTCTAAATTTAATTGGAAACTATGCAGCAGAATCTTGTCTTAACACAGTACAATTCTTTTACTTTGTAGATTGTTTATACACTTTCTTTTCCAAGTCAACACAACGATGGAACACTCTGAATGAATGCCTACCACCTGAATCTTTATCATTAAAAGAAATAAATGATACAAGATGGTCGGCTAGGGCTGATGCTATATTGGCATTGAAAAAAGGTTATGAATGCATTAAAAATGTTTGAATTAAAATGGCATCATGTCAAAACTAAAAGCAAGAATAGAATCTAAGGGAATGTTGAAGCATTTTGATTATTACAAAACAGCGCTTTTCACTATTTTTTGTAATAAAATATTCATCATCATCATCCTCAAGCAGCCATGGGCTACGGAGGTCCAACCACACCGTTCAATTTTAGTTCTCCAAGCAAGTCTATCCTGAGCTACATCTACTGCATCTGGCCACTGCACACCAATTCTAACAAGGTCCTGTTTGACATTGTCTGCCCACCGCATCCTAGGTCTCCCCTTCTTTCTGAGGCCTTTAGGCACACTGTTCATAACCCTATTCGCCAATCTATAATTATTCATACGGGCAACATGGCCAAACCAACGGAGTCTCTCTCTGCACAATATGCTGCTTAAAGGAGGTTGCAAACTCCTTTGCCTAATCTCATCATTAGTTACAAAGTTGAACCACCTAATGCCCAAGATACTGCGTAAGCATCTGGAATCAAAAGCATCTAGTTTCCTGTTATCTTGTTTACAATGTGTCCAAGTTTCACTACCATAACTAACCCTAGAAAGAACCAAACTGTTATACAGTCTAATTTTAGTCTTTAGGTGTATACGCCTATTTCTCCACTCTCTCCATAGGTTCTTAAAAGTCCCGGCAGCAATCCCTATTCGTCTGTTAATCTCATGCCGCACATCACCATTATCTGTTACATAGCTCCCAAGATAATTAAATGTGACACCTGCTCAAGACTGCAACCATTCAGATTAACTGAATCACAGCCTGCCTGACCAATTTTCATCACTTTAGTTTTCTCTCTGTTTATAACCAAACCTACTCTACTACCAGTCTCATCAACAGCTCGAATGAAAGAGTTCATCTCATCAACATCATTTGCCAAGGGCTAAATCATCAGCATAATCTAAATCAGAAATTTTCGTATCTCCAGCCCATTTAAGGCCAAAATCTTTCCCTTGAAGTGAATTTCGCATAACATAATCAATAACCAAGCTAAAGAGGAAAGGAGACAAAATGCACCCTTGTCGAACACCAGAAGTAATGCTAAACCAATTACTACAAGCCTTACCAACTCTCACACACGACTCAGTGTTATTATAGAGAGCTTTCATAATGTTAACTAACTTGTCTGGTATACCATATGATCTCACAATCAACCACAAATTATGACGATCAACAGAGTCAAAAGCCGTTTTGAAATCAACAAAGCTAGCAACCAAAGGTTTCTGAAACTCTAAACATTTCTCAAGAATCTGCCTAAGTGAAAATATCTGATCTACACATCCCCTACCACTTCTGAATCCACATTGCTCATCACGCAATTGACTGTCAACCAGATTCTTAATTCTATTAAGCACAATCATGGAAAGAACTTTACCTGGAACAGAGAGTAGGCTGATACCCCTCTAGTTATCACAAGAACTGCGATCACCTTTTTTGAAAATAGGGATAACAATAGCTCTGGTAAGATCCTTAGGAACCATGCCTTTATCATAAAAGATATTCAGAATTTCAGTCATCCAAGTGGTAACCGAAACATTCCCAGCTCTAAGCATTTCCGTAGTAATTTCATCTACCCCTGGGGATTTATGAAGTTTAAGTTTAGAAACAACCAAAATAACTTCAGATTGTGTTATAGGGCCAACATTAAAGCCACCAATGCATCTATCATCATTACAAACAATGGGAGTAGAACTAACTACATTGTTTAGAACATCACTGAAATGCTCAGCCCACCTAACCATGACAGAATCCTCCCCTTCTATAACCTTACCTTGTTTATCCTTCAATCCTTGTATGCCTGTCCGTTTTCTACCACACAAAACATGAACTATCTGGTACAGCTCTCTGCTGTTGTGCTGTCTAACTGCTTCCTCGGCTTTGTCAGCCAAACTATCAAGCCAAAGATTCTTATCAGCAGCTAACTGATCCTTTACAAGTTTATTAAGGTCTCTGTAATGCTTTCTATTAGGACTAGTAGGGTATTGATTAAGGGCATTCCTGCAGTTCTTTCTTTCCGAAATAAGCTCAAGTGCCTTATCACTCAGATAATTTTGCCTCTTCTGCTCCTTTTTTCCTAAAAGAGTACTGTTAGTGTCCAAAAAAGCCTGTTTAAAATGATCCCATTCTTCCTCAACTTCAGTAGTAAGCAAACCATGACTGTCATAATGACTAAGTAACCTATCATGGTAAGCTTTGGCTATAACTGGATCTTTCAGAGCTTCAGTATTAAAAGTAAATTTTTTAACCCTAGCACAACACTTTTTAAGTTTAAGTTGCAACACACTTTTAACAAGGTAATGGTCAGATCCAATTTCAGCTCCCCTATATGCCCTGGTATTCCTAACAGAACTAGCCCATTTGCTGTTAATTAATATGTAATCAATCATATTCTTATGCAGCCCATCAGGTGAAACCCATGTGTACTTATGTATGCAGAGGTGTTTGTAATAAGTGTTAGTTATTCTGAATCCATTGAGTTTACTTACCTGTAGGAGACGTTGCCCATTGCCATTGCAGCTACCAATACCAAAAGGGCCTATTACTCCTCCCCAAAGGTCAGAGTCAGAATAAAATATTACAGAGACTAAATGCTACAAGTAAATGTTTGCAGAACCTAAAAATAAATCTATTTAAAGGCATTTTTCTTTTGCATTTTATTGTTTTTAGTGTATGTTGGTTATAATCTTGAGTGAGTGAAATGTATTGCAAGATATATCTTTCATATTATACTAAATATACCTTTGATGAACTGTAGAGAGTTACTCTACTTTGTCTACAAAAATTTAGCGTTTTTGTATGTTTTCTATTATGAATAGTAGTAGTAGTAACAAAATTACATCTATTTATTATGATAATGTGAACAGTAAAGCATGTTAAGTTGCAAATCACTACAACAAACATCCATATATGCAATTATGCATTAAATGGTTCTAAACATAAAAGGACATGATTACATTCACCAACAGAGCAATACTGCACAGGAAATTCGTTTATAATTTAGAATGAGTAAAACCAGATTTAGGACAGTAAAGGAAAAAGGAGCATTTTGCCTTTTTTTCTAAAAAATAACCAAACTGATGGTTTACCTTGATGAATCACTGCTGTTCCCTGAGTCATTAACAATCCTATTAATAATGGTACGGTGGCAAGTAATTACAGAGCCAATAGCTGGCCTCTAGCAGACACTGATTGTTGATAGGTGTGAAACACAGTGCTAAAAAGCAAATGGATATACAGTAATACTCTGCTTTACGACATCCGCTCATACGATGATTTTCAATTACGACCAATGCCCGTTTTTACGAGACATTCACTCATACGACGGTTTTAGTGACATGACGCTGCCACGAATCAACCAAAGTTGAGTAAAGGGTAAATCGGGGCAACTGCTTAGTAAAAATTGTGTTGCGTTAGTGATTGACAGCAGTGCCATGAGCTATATTTCATCGAGCAATACTATGCCATGCTGCCAACACATCTGGTGTAGGGAACCCCTCATTGGAAGCTAATTTCACCATGATCTTATAATTTGAACGAACACATGCCAAAGCAAGTAGTCTGTTTTGCACAGTATTGCATGCAGTGACTTTGCACATGACTCTTCTCAATGGACAATGTTTTCTGTTTACTCAGTTTTGGAATCAACCAATGCACAGTTTTTGTGAACTTTATATTATCTTTGCTCGCTATGCTTTGGTGTTTCACTGTGAATTATAAACTGTTTATAACTATTATTTTATTGTTAATAATAGCAGATAAAAATCAAAGGGTATTGTTGCTTCCAGTGAAAAGAAGACTTGTAAACCTATTGCATTTGATACTAAGATTAAAATTATAAAATTTAGAGATGAGTTAGAGTATTTTAATTGCAAATGCTTTATTTACATCATAAAAAATGAAATAATCTCGACACATTCAATATCTACCAATAAATCTACATGTTATCAGGAGGCCGTGGATTTGTATCCCACCCAGCTCAAGACAATTTTTCCTCTAAAATTTGAATTGACTTCAAAGTGCTGATTTATTGGTAGATATTGAATGTGCTTTTAAATTAAACAGTGACAGAGAATTAACTCTAGTGTAACCAATAGAAAACACAATTTTCTCACTTTTTTTTACAATAACTAACCTAATATCAGTTACTTAAGCTTTGTTTATTTCATTTCCAATTCAGCATAATAAAATACAAATAATAGTTACAAATGAATAAATACCTGATAATAATTGTATCCTACTTGTAGTACTGTTAACACAGCTTTCTTGGTTCATGTCTTCTTGTGTTTTCAAGTGGATTACACTAAGGTTCACATGTGATTACTGTGTTAATGCACACTTCTCAAAGTCAATCACAATTGGTGTGAAAGTTTTTGTAGCTTATGTAAAACACATTGCACTGGAATGCAACTTATATGGTCAATATGTCAAAATCAATAGATAGTCAAATCCATATGCATATAAAAAAAAACAGAATTGTAGAATTTGGTCTGAAACTGACATTTTGTTTTGGTTCTTCATTCTCCACTGACACCATGATCCCAACCCTTGAGACTACCACCTTTCAGGTAGCAGCTAAAAAGATTTATGCAAAATTTCTCAAAAAACGCCAAAAAAAAAAATCCCCAGCAAGCCCACCCAAAGCATTAGAAGTGCATTGAAAACAGTAAAATACATACATATGTATCAATACTCTTCATTCTGTAAAACATGCTCAACCCAATGGCTTATGCCATAAAATACATCACTTCAAAAATATAAATATTTTAACATGAAATTTTGCTTGCACACTTACTCAAAACCAAAAAAACTTTAAAAAAGGATAAATCATTTGCTCAAAAATATTACTGATAGAATATTTTTTTTTCTGCCCTGCAAATAATACAAGTAGTTTGTTTCGCTTCCACTGTATCTTGACCCTTTATGTGTTCAAAACCAGTTTTTTTTAATTAGGCCTAATTAGTCTGAATTTCTGTTATTTTATAATTTGCAATTAAATGCTCTTTCATTTGGTATATAACACAAGCTTTGTATACTGCTTAGCCACAGTAGGATAAATTTCTAAAGTATTATCTTTTTGCTTAATGAAGGTTAAAAAAAAGATATTTTTACATTGGAAGTTTTCTGGCCCTTAGAATGAAGGTGCATGTTCTTTTTAGTATGTCTTGTAGTTTAAATCTGTTTCAATGTTCCAAATTATTTTTATCATTTATCAAATATATCTTGCAAAGGAAGAAAAAATACCAACATTTTTTAATATGTGATTACCATGTTAATAGCACCAACATTTGTTTTCGATTGGTATCTCTGATGGTACACAATAGCTTGCAAATAACACTCAACTGCCAGGGTCCATCTGAGTTTGAGTCCCAAGATGGTAGAGTTGCATGGAAAAGCCTACTAAAAGTTTCTAGGTTATCTCTATCCTTTTTTTAAAAAAAATTTCAAATTTAGTGTGATGTGCAGTATGATAAGCTCACCAGACAAAAAATTAGTCATCTTCCACTGTAAGAGGGTTACATCCGTTGGACAGCAACAGAGGGCGCACCAGTAATAAACGCCTCCTACAAATAGCTGTGCTGTGCACTACAGGGTTCATACAGTGATAAGTGGTTGTGTACCACGTGTGTGTTTGTCGCTCCATGAAACATGGGTCATGCCAAAGATGTTAATAAGTGGCAAAAAAGTGTTATTGCATTTGGCCAAGCCAAAGGGAATAGTGTGCAAGAAGTTGCTGCCTTTGCAGGTGTGTCAAAAGTACTGTCGAAAGGGTCTTCCAGAGTGGCGTACATCGCAGTCCACTGCAAATCCTTACCAGAACTGCGGCAGACTGTGCTCACCAATAGGGACCATGCAGTGTGTCACGCACTGTTAGGGCAAACCGCTTTGCAACGAGGAAGGAATTGTTCCAGTCAGTCAGTGCAGGCCTACAACAAGCTGTTTTCGAATGAACACTCCAAAGGGAACTGCGTGACATGGATATCTGGAGCAGAGTATTGTGGAAGAGTCCCATGTTAACAGTTCTACACAAGGCTGCACAGCTAACACAAACACTGGACTGTCGACTCTTGGAAGCTTGTGATCTGGTTGGATGAGTCACATTTTTGCTTGTATTCAAATGATGCGAGGCAATGGGTACATTGTAAGCTGCATGAAGCCTTCATCATGGACTGTGTGCAAGGTTCTGTTCAAGCTGGAGGAGGCTCTGTAATGTTCTGGGGGTGTTTCATTTACAAGGAAATGGGTCCTCTGGTTGCGATGCCACACTTGAACCAGGACTATATGGAGCTACTGGACAACCACATGTTGCTTTTTTGCATAATCTCCACGGTGAACACCAGGAGGAATTGTTGCATACACAGGTCTTGAAATGTGTCGGATTGGCACAATGAGCATTCTGAAGCCTTCGAACATTTCAACTGACCCACCAAATCCCCGGATTTGAATCCCATAGAAAACTTGTGGGACTATTTGGGAAATGAGTGAAGTGCCGTCCCAGCCATCCAACCAATCTAGCTGAACTGCAGCATTTGCTGCTGGAAGAGTGGATGTGCATTACATCCACACACTGGTGGCATCGATGCCAGACAGGATTTGGCTGTTTGTTCGGTTGCACGGAGGCGTTACATGCTATTAGGTGACATTCAGCCAGGGGTGACTAATCTTTTGTCCAGTGAGCTTACTAAGAGTGTTCCTTAGTGTTAGTCAAGTAATGACATTTTTTGCATTAGATATTAGTTTCTTATTTATATTTAAAAAAATATGTTCACAAAATAACAGATGTTATGGATAAAGTTGATCCAAAAAAAATCCATATTTCTAGGGGGGAAAAATTCATTTGTTAATTCCAATAGTGAACGAGATGAATTTTTAGGCTTCCCTGATTCAGAAGCAGGATATAGATTCTAAGTAGAGCATAAACTTCTTCCAGTTTATTACCTCTATAATTATTTTTATTGCTCCTCAAATATATACTGCAATTAGTGTGAATATATTTTGAAACTTGATCAAAAATGAAACTTGAGTATATATATATGGGAATGCAAATGGCTGCTGCCTCAGGAAATATTTAAATACTGCTTTAAACAAAAATTTTACTTTTAAAATGGTACTATTTAGTGTTATTTTTAATTCAACTGAGCATAATTTCGAAACTAGAATTAAGAAATTGTAATTTCTAAATAAAAATTTTGCTGTTGTTGCAAAGGTCAACATATTTATAGCAATACTTAATGCAAATTGATCTGGAATGGTTTGATCTCAATTTTACACGTTAAATTACACTTTATATGCTTTGAAATATTTCTGTTATATTTTTCCAGAGTTTTTTTAATTCTTTTACCTCAATGAGTTTATTTAAATTATCAGGTTTTAAAGCAAAATAAATTTTTGTGGCACTGCCACTGTAGAGTTTGCTGATCACAAAAATCCAAGCTTATGCATTATGAATTGTTTCCATGACTAAAAATATTAGGAAACACTAATTAAGTAAAAGATTTATGAAATAATAGAAGTATGATGGAAATTATTCTGCAGAGCTACTCCTGTCATTACGTTGTTTTTAGTGTAAGGTAGGGTGACCAGATGCCCATTTTCTGAGTCCCCAAAATTCAGGGTGAAGGATTTGGGTTGGGTTGTTTTACCTCTGAGCGGCACTTTTTTGCACACCATGGGCTAAATGGCCAGGTCACGTGGACCCTGAAGGCTGAGAGAAGGTTGGGGGAGGGGACCCACTGGAATGGCTGTTGGGACAGAGGGTAGCCTCCCATCAAGGCCATCCAGCGTGTTCTTTAATGTGCACAGGGTATGGCTCTCCCGCACACACGGAGCCACAGCCTAACGTCCCATCCAACGGACAGCAGCCTTTCCAAGCCCATCAGCGAGGAAGGAAGGAAGGTGCCACTCCACGAGGAAGTGTTTCTTGACGATAATTGGCTAGTCATTTGGACGTCATAGCGGGGAGACAGCGATAAACAAAGCTTATAAGAAGCATAAGGTAAGACAGATTTCTGTCGGCAGAAAAAAAAAGCACAAAATTCAATTTCAGATTTTTTTTTTAACTGTTTGAGGCTATCTAGCTACAAGGAAAATATTTATTGTTATAGATACATATTCAGCAGCCACTTTATTAGGTACAGTTCCATACTATGTAAAATAGTAACTGAGATACAGAACTTGGGAACATCTTAAATAACTGTTTTTTTGAAAAGTATGACTGAAGACAATTTAAAGATCTGAAATCTGTTCAAACTAGAATTTTAACAATATCACCATTAATTAAAATCGTTTAAAGTTAGCCATCCCATGGCCGACTGGTTAGCACACTTGGCTACTGATATCAGGGACCTGGGTTCAAGTCCCGGGTTGGGTTGTTCTATCTCTTAGCAGCACTTTTTTGCACACCATGGGCTAAAATGGCCAGGTCACAAGGACCCTGAAAGCTCAGAGAAGGTTGGGGGAGGGGACCCACTGGAACAGCTGTTGGGAGACAGATGGTAGCCTCCTGTCAAGGCCACCCAGTGTGTTCTTTAATGTGTGCAGGGTGTGGATCTCCCGCACATGGGGGCCCGGCTTAACGTCCCATCCAATGGAAGGCAGCCTTTATAAGTCCATCAGTGTCCCCTACTGAACATGGGCAAGACGGGGAGTTTTGTGGAGATAAATCTCAACACTGACCCAGCTGGAACTCGAACCTGGGAACTGCAAATTGTGAGTCTGGCACACTACCAACTGAACCATCCCAGCCCCTCGACCCCTGGTAAGGCATGGATGTTTGTTGTTTTTCTGCTGAGGTCCCACCATCCTCACAGATTTTCTACTATGGTGTATAAACTGACATGCTCCTATCAGTTTACTTGACCTTGTTCTGTGGTAAGCAACTGCTTCAGGGGGTATTTTATTTTTATCATTTAATGTTAAGAAAATTGGACTATTTAACAGCAATAATTCCATTTTAAGTACCGTATATTTCCGCAGATAAGACAATAGTTGAATCATAAAAAAAGGCCCCCAAAATCCAGGTCGTCTTATAGGACAGATACAAAAAAAATTAGATTGAAATTTATATAAATTGAAACCATTATTACTACAACTTATCGAAAAATCTATCATATTATTTAAATACGCTATATGATAATACATTACATTGTAATAGTAAATAATACACTACAATGTAATAGTAAAACAATACTAAAACAAAATAAATATTAAAAGTTATGTTTATTGAGCTACTGAGGAAAAAACGAACAAACCGTAATTATTTACTAGTGCAGAGTAGGGTATGTTCACAAAATAGAATAGCCCATACGACGCTTTTGTGAATAGTCAAGGTCATTACCCGAATCAGTGCGAATAGGACATAATTCCATATACACTATACAGTATTATTATCCAGATGATGATGGCCGATCTAAACTAAATTCATAGGCCGTTGATAGTTTGGGGTCGTCTTATAGGACAGATATATGCTAAAACTATAAAACTTAGGTGAAAATTTATACCTCGTCTTATCTGAAGGTAGTCTTATCTGCGGAAATATACGGTAATTGTTCTCAAAAGTTATTAAAAGCAAGTTAAAAAAAGCAATAACTGTTATGCAAAACTTTATTAGCTATGTCTAAGAATGTTTTCAGCAGTTCACATGAAACAGGTTAATTTTCGCTAATTCTGAATGATATTTTGCAGAAAGAGCTAACTTGCTAAGCAGTTCAGTTTTCATAAGTCACATTTCAGTAACTCTTGAAATACTAAACACATATTATTGGAAATAGAGATTTAAATAGATTTGATTATATTCCTAAAATTATTTTCAATTATATATTTTCATAAAAATATTATTTAAGGAGTTACTAAATCCTATATCTCAGTTACTAACAATGTGGAACTGTATTTAATAAAATGACCCTTTGAATATGTTGATATTGCTACAACAGATGAACATGCTACAATGAACTTGTGATGTATCGTCTTGATGCTTGCATGAACTAAAGCATGAGAATTATGTCACGAACTACTTCCAACGAACCTAACTTAAAAAAATAAGGAATAAGTTGTTGTAATTAAGAGGAAATGGAGTGTGAAGAAAAGCATAGTTTTAGTCTGTGCAGGAATAGTATAAAAAAAGAAGGAACACTTTTATTTGGTGTGTTTACGGCATATTAAATAAGTTTATTAGTGTTGATCCTGTTAGCAGACTACAAGAAAAAGGATGTTTAGGATATTTAAAAATGTGACTAAGGATAATGTTAGTCAAACAGACAGAGCTGATCTCAACTTTTCTGTAGAAATAGTTCGTTATTTGATGCATAGGTATATTTAGTTGTTTAGGAATTGGTAAGGTCAATAGATTGCAGGTTTGTTCAAAAATATGATTGTGCCACTTATCGACTGATGTAAAAGCCTTATATTATTCTTTGGTGTAGATAATAGTAACAAGGTGTTAAGTTTTTTCGAAGATTTATTTTCATACTGATATATATTTATGCTAGTTGAGTTTACATAAATGTTTTCATACTTTTGTAATAAATTACGCTTAGTTTTCATCCACTTAATTCATAACAATATTATGGATATCATAATTACATCATTTGGAATTAATATAGAATTTCTATTAAATGATTCTGAGAAATTATTCTGATCTCGTACTGAAAATTAAATTGGATCGAATTAAAACACCAGATATTTATTTTAACTTATCTTTTTACCAACTATGTTAATAATCATAATGAAAATAATAAAAATATATTTTTTCACCACCATGAGTAGTGGTTTAAATTATGTCCCAAAAACATTTAATGTGACCTAGCATAAATACAGTTTTCAACTTTCTAAGAAAACTTTTTCTGAAGTTATCCAATGGAAAGTCTGCTTTTTTTTTCTTGTTTTGATTAATTGTTTAATTTTTGAACGATTCATGAAAATAATGAAATCAGATATTTTCAAATATCACTACATGGGCTAATTATGTAATTGAGGGAAAAAATTTTAATACATCATCTTAGTAAAAGACCACTTTTAGGAATTTAGTAAAAAAATGACATTGGAAAGAAATATTTTTTCCCATTAATTATCTTTCATCATTTTTTTTATCCTGGATTTGATGTCAAAAATGCTGGAGAATGTTTTGTACAAAGCAGAGTATGAATGCTCAATGAATTTTTTTTGTTGTAGACTACTAAAGTGGTAGTGATTTTTTGTGAATAAAAATATGCAAGATTTAATTATTCAATAATTAATCGTTCTGAGAAAAATTAAAAAAATTAAATTTCTTGATATAACTAAAGAAATGGTAAATGGGATATTGCTTTTGGCATATTGGTAAATAGCCTTACGCTTAAAACATTAGATTGGCTCTAAATATTAAAGTGTTTAACAAAATATAATGATGAAAGATGCTAATATACAGTATTATTCAGTTCTGATCAATCCAGGTATTATTTGGAAAATTATATGCAATAATTAAGTTCAACACTATTGTAAATTTCCAAAAAAAAATTGCAATCACTGTGTTTTGTTCCCAAAACAGAGAGCCTCTTTTTACCACGCCACACACTGTCGTTGTGATGTGACATGGCCTTCTCCATAGAGAGGGCTTTGCCCAGACTCATAATATGCATCACCCCAGACACCACAATCCAGAGGGTGGCAAATTAGCCTTTAAGAAGCAAAATTTCAGAAATTATTCTACAATTTACCAAATTTGGAGATTTTTTTTTACTTTTTCCCATTTTGGTGCCCTCTGTTCAGAGGGAGGAAATACTAGTACATTGCAGTGCACTGGGCTATGGAGGAAGACAGTAGCAGTTACTTGTCCTGTATAGCAAATTACTTAATTAAACCACTAATAACCTGATATTCTCTGGTTCGAATACCAACTGTGCCTGCATTGTGATTTCCCCTGCTAATCTCTACTCTGACCTTGGTAAGAGAGGGAACATGGATGAGCTTGGTAAGGTTTATATATTATACAAAATGTTTACAAACGAAATTATCTTGTTCAAGAATTTCTATTGTCTCCTATTGGATTATTCTGATATTGCAACACAATTCTTTTTCACACTAAAAAAACTGAAACCAAATAATCTATTCAGAGACAATTGGTCCAAACAATGCAAATTTTTTAACAATGCACTTTCATTCTGCACTTGAAAGAATAATTGAATCAACAAACCTTATAAATTTTGTGGAATACGCTGTTGCAAGAATAAATGCTCTTGTAAGTCAATACAGATATCCAACATAAATTTACAGAATCGGTTCAGAAATAAGTATCTTTCTTCTGAAGCAAAAATTCTGAACAATGCCCCCCTCATACACACTCATTTATTATGGATTTATGCACTATGGTATTTCAAATAAAAAGAACATAATCGTAAAACATAATATACACACAAAAAAACCTATGTACTAAAACAATAATTGCAAAAGGGTTGGGTTGTTTTACCTCTGAGCGGCACTTTTTTGCACACCATGGGCTAAATGGCCAGGTCACATGGACCCCAAAGGCTCAGAGAAGGTTGGGGGAGGGGCCGACTGGAACAGCTGTTGGGAGACAGATGGTAACCTCCCGTCAAGGCCATCCAGCGTGTTCTTTAACGTGCACAGGGTATGGCTGTCCCGCACATGGGGCCACGGCTTAACGTCCCATCCGACGGACGGCGGCCTTTCCAAGCCCATCGGTGTCCCCTACTGACCGTGGGCAGGGCGGGGAATTTTGCGGAGATAAATCTCAACGCTGACCCAGCTGGGACTCGAACCTGGGAACTACAGATTAGGAGCCTGGCGCGCTACCGACTGAGCCACCCCCGCCCCAATTGCAAAAGGAAAATCACAAATTACACAAAATTACGAGATAGCAATGCCTACCTAAATCATTACACAATATGGGAGAATGTGCATATACCAACTCACTTCCCAGCAACACGCACATCAACAGACTTCGCATCAAAGTATTTATCATGATTGAGTCCATTACAAAAACCATGTTAAAATACAACTATTTATCACAATTCTTACCAAGACCCCTTGAAAATACCAGTAAATTCCTCTAAAGAATTTCCCAAAATATTTAAATAGGATATACGCAGGATCAACCAATACACAGTATAAAATCAAACGAACATTCTATTTTAATTATAAATCTACTATTACATTAGAACTTAACAATTGCTTGAATTCTTTTAAGAGGAAGTTTTTCACTGAGGAGAATTTTATTCACATCTGAAAGTTTCAGTGATAATTCACTTGCTCATTTTCTTAACTGTTGTTCAAGGAAATGGCCATATTGGCATTTAATGCTTTACATAACTACTAAAGTATACAGTGGACATAAAGTGTTCATTGGAAACAAATGTAATGCAAACAATATCATTAAAAACATTAATTGGAATATTAGTTTATAATTTACATATAATGCTATTCCAATTTGTAATTCAAATTTTGAAATGCAGTCGCCTTAGGTCATACTGAATTGAAATCATGATTCAGGTAAGATCACAAAACATTAGCATACACTAGGTTAAGGTTATCAGAAATATCACAGCAAAATATTTATAGGCAACAAAGGAAATTTAAAAAAGGCATTAAAATATTGAGGGATAAATAACTATCCATAGTTTATAATGCTAAAGTATATTGTATACAACTTACTTTGGCACTTCCAGTAGCATTGTATGAGCTATAATGAAGTCATTGAATGGAAAATAAATATTTGGAATGAAGCTGCTGTAGTTTCGTATTTGATGTTGAAATTTAGAAGTAATATCATCAAGATGCTTTATACTTTTTGATATCAAATAATACCTATAAAGATGATTTAATAGTTTCAAAATATCATTTTATTAACATTATATTGAGGAAAAAAACTGGACCCTATCTTTTGCATAGAGTACAGAAAGTAATGATTAGGCTTTCAGCCAATAAATAAGGACTTGGTTGCTTAGAATAAGTATAATTTGTTGATTGACAAACACAGGGCAGCCTCGGACTAGGATCAAATCAAACAGCAAACTGCTGTAATAGAGAAAAAGTGCCAATAGGCAAATAACCTCAACTCTTACTTTAGCATGGAACATGCTATAGGGCTCTGTGCACATTTTCAGCCATCCCATTGAGATCCACGAAGGCAACACATCTGCAGTTTTGAATGTAATCATCCTCCTCCTTCTCAAGCAGCCATAGGCTATGAAGGTCCAACCAGGCTGTGCAATTTAATTCTCTCCAAGCATATCTGTCCTGAGCTACATCTGTGCATCTGGCCACTGCACACCAATACTTCACTGAATACATATGAAATGAAAAACCGGCAAAATATTTTGAAAAAAAATGTTATAGTTTCTATTTTATTTTTTCAATTTAGTATTTAAATAAACACTTTGACTGCTGTATGAATCATATATGATTCACACTTAATTTGCTCCTGGGGCTGCCTGAATCATCCATGCTTCACATACAAATTTGTAGTTCAGGGCATGTGAAGCACACATGATTCAAGCTTTCAAAGTTTGTTTTTAAGCAACAAATTTATAAAAATTATATAAATTTATATTGTATAGCAATTTAAGACCATTTTTAGTTAATTTAACAAAAAAAAAAGACGTGGCCCCAGGATTCGAAAAAATTTTAACATTGCAACAAAGTGTTAATATAAAATAAAAATTGATGATAAAACCAAAATTTAAATTAAGATATTGAATGTGGCAACAATTATTTAAATGTGGCAAGTTGCACTATTAGTCTGTGAATTTGCTTTTAAGCTATTTTCTTTTTAGACTTTATTTTACATCTTTTATTTGCAGAACCTTATAAAACTTTATTAAAATAATGTACATTAACATATTTATGCTTGAGTAAATATGGCACTCATGTACGTAGTTTGTAAATTAAATTTTGATATAGTGAATATTTTCATTGTAAAGGTACATGTGATGGTTATGTTAATTTTTATTGTGATGAGCTGAAGGAGGGTAATTTTTAAGATGTCTTTAGAGAAAAAAAAGAACTGGCTACGTTCAAAATGTATCAATTTACCTAGTAACTCTTCTAAGCCTAAATCAAGTAAACAGCAGAAACTACAGCAACAAAGTTGGATTTTCATGCTCAAGGCCATAAAAAGGGTAAAATAAATGTTAATTTAAAACAAGCATGGTAATCATTACAAAACTCAATGGTAAGCACAAAACGCATTATGAAAAAAAATTCAAAATATGTTCATAACAGTTTTATTGGCAAGTGCCATTGAAAAAGTGGAGGGTAAGCAAATTCTTTCCCTCTGCATCACCCACTCAACTTGCTCCCATGATCTATGCATTTTGTATTACATCAAATTTTCCTCAGTGAGTCCAGCACAACACTAATACAGCAAAGAAAGTTCATAAACTCCATGGTTTGTCCAGACTGGCATTGCAGGGAGACATTATGATAGTAAAGCATAGAGAACAGTAATTAGCAATTCCCAATCCTCCTTCACTACTCAAGGGCACAAAAGTGAAAGGACACATATATACTGAACAACATATAGGTAAAAAAGAGACCTGTCGATTGTAGATTTTCGCTCTATAAATATAAAACTGTCTTCAAATCTGTGGTTGGAGAGGGATTGCTGTACAATATTAGGTGCATGCCCAATACATAGTTCTGTTCATGCTACAAAACAAAGGACATTCACATATTAGCCATGTGAGACCATAGCAGTGATTCCCATTAACATAGGAACCATGTTATGAAGGCACAAATATAAAGCATTACTTTGTACAGCCCAATTGGATGTGTCAAGACTGCATATAATGAAAAATTTTTCAAAGTGGGCAAATAAGTGTCATCTTTTTAAACAAGTATAATCAAATCCGCAAATCAGCAAAGGTTTCCTGTATAAAAGAAATCTCCTTTCTGCATACAATCAAAACTGGCTAAGATTTAATAAAGACCGAAAATACATCACTTCTAAAAACATATATTGCTAACAATACAACCTCACCTCCATAAACATTTAAAAAACCTCCAAACTTCTGACATAACAAAATAAGTAATGAAAATCAGAATCCCTACAAACAGAACTTCATTACATAAACACACATCTTGAAAAACATCAGACATCATCAAACGAATCATCAAATGAATTTCCCCTCTAAATACATTCAAAGATTTTAAGACTCATTAAATAATGGCATAACATACATTATTTTTAATGACAATTTGTTAAAAGAATTTTCCTTTGTACATGCTCACAATCAGAAGATTTCACTGCTACCAAAACTCTGGTAGCACAAAAATACCAAAAGAAACTTTGATACCATGGATTTAATGTCCATCACAATGTAAGATGGGCACTTATTAGAAAATTCTGTGGGCATACAAGCACCCTAATACACTGAAAATGCAAATAAAACTACCAAACGTATTCTGTGGGCATTAACGTAAGTAAGCATGACTTTTCTGCACCATCAGCCTCATGTTCAGTGCCATTGACTTAATGCATCAGCCTTCTATTAATGTGCCATTGACTTAATGCTCAAAAAACATTTGATCTAATCACTTTTGAATTTTGCTTCCCATTTTCCATAATTCTATGCTTGCCATTTTTGAAATATATGCATCATATATATTAAATTAACTCTATAAACAGTGTAGGTGCTGGACTAGTCACGTGGTATCGCAACAAACAATCAGCTCATTGACACTAATGGGGCCATTGATGGTCGTAGATCGGTGCGGTGAAGTTTAGGTTAAATAGTCAAACCTGCATTTTCTTCATTCATCTAGAGGTAGCTTCATCGGTTGTTCAAGGAGGACAATTCTGGGTTGTGTGCTGTATGACTATTTAACCTAATTTCACCACACTGATCTACAACATCAATTACACCATTAGTGTTTATAAAGTTAACTTAATCTATAATTCAGCACACTGTTTTTAACTTCATATTTATATGCATATTTTGGTAAACACATTTAAAAAAAATACATTATACTCCAAATTAGTAAAATATGGAGAATTATAAGAATAGCAAATAAGGGTTGTTCATTTTCAGAGAGAATATTTATTTTTATTTTTTTATTGAGAATTAGAGCCAATGGATGATTAAGAAACTCAAATAATAATAATTTATTGGTACCTACAGAACACAAAAGAATTTTTATCTTGTAAAACAAAAAATTTTCATCCCCACCGTAGCAAAGGGAGGCAAATCATTGTTGCTAATGTAAACTTTCTGATCATCATACTCTGCAAAGTTCAAATTTCTAAATCATATGTGATATTCATGTTAAGTTTTCATTTTTTCCAACTTTTTTTCACCGTTAGAGGTCAAATACTCAGAGGTTGGGGGGAGAGAAGCTACTGGTCAGCTGTTAGGACAGATGGTAGACCCCTGTCAGGGCCATCCAAAGTGTTCTTTAACATGCAGAGGTATAACTCTCCTGCACATGGAGAGCCATGATTAACATCCCCATCCAATGGACAGCGGCTTTTCCAGGCCCATTGGTGTTCCCTACTGACCCAGGGCAGGGAGTTTTGCAGAGATAAATCTCAACTCTAGTCCAGCTGGGACTTGAACATGGGAACTACAAATTATTAAGGTAGGCACTCACTGGTCAGCAACGGAGGCATGCAAACACACATTAAAATATTCTCCCCTGCATTCTCTATGAGACAGCTCTCACTGGCAAACAACGAAGGCAACGGCCCCGGCAATGTCACCCATGGATTGAAGAGGGAGAATCCCAAACGGCATTTCCCCTGCCTGCTAATGACGTTAAGCCCTTAATCACTTTTGCCACGGCCTTCACCACCCTTCTTGCTTTGTTTAGGGGTTTAACCACCACTTTTGATGCGCACACAAAGCTAGCTGAATTGTAAAATTCCGCAGGAAAATCCTTGCAAGTGAGCGAGGTAGCAGAGGAAACGGCAATTCCTAGTGACAATGCCGTGCCGCCATTGCTGACCAGTGAGTGCCTACCTTTAGACTGACACACTACAAACTGAGCAACCCCCACCCCACTGCTGATCCAATACAAAAAAGCCCATAACTATAAAATCCCGTTAGAGACAAACCTAAAATGCAGTGCCCATCCACATTAAGAAAAAGATAATCAGCACATTTCAAACAGAGCATATTGCTAAACAAGAAACTATCCCACATTCTCTACTTAACATAATAGAGAACATGCATTAACTAAATATCATAAATTGTCTACAACATTCAGTACTTATCCGAGCCATAATTTATACCTTCATGCTATATATATGGGAATAAAATCCAAATTGTATGAAAAAAATACAAATTCACCCCACACACTTCCCTGAAAATAAGCTCATAACTTTTATTCATTTAGATCAGACGTGTCCAACCTTTTGAGTTCCCTGGGCCACATTGAGTGAAGATTTAATTTCCCTGGGCCACAATGAGTGAAGATTTGACTTCCCTGGACCACAATGAGGGAAGATGAATTGTTTTGGGCCGCACATAAAATATATAATATAGTTAATGTATATGAATTATAAAACTTCATTTATTTTCTTATGTTTTTTTTATTATAAAATTAAAAAAAGGGCAACAACATAAAACTAGTGGGATATCAAAAACTCGCTGAAAATCACATAATCATGTTGAAAGCTTATGTCATAAACAGTAAACTTTGCGATTTTGTGGGCCACAGGCCACGGGTTGGACACGCCTGATTTAGATGCTTACACCTGAAAAGTTAAGAACAAAAAGACACACAAAACATACCAACAGACAATTCCGTATATCATTCCATATGATGAAAATATATTGGATCGCTAACATACTGTAAGTTATTCACTTACATACTTTACACACTTTATGTACATTCAGTTGCCACTCATGGCACCATCTAGTGAGCTGAGTATGTAAACTGCAGATGTACCTGAATTTCATTACAGCATTGTTAGCTTAAGAATTCATTATAGGTCTTGACTACAGCAAAATATAAATATGCTACTGTTAAACCTCTATGAAAGCAGTAGTGTTTTTTTAATCACATACTTCTGTTTCTTGACTTGCTCTTTTTTGACATAGCACTTACAAAATGCACATCAGGAACAAGAGTATATTTTAGAGCATGGTAATTATAGACATTACGTTTTGCATTTGATTAGTGATCTATATATCATGAAACTATATTAAATATAACTCTAATATTGATAAATGGCATTTGTAACTGAAATAGTGAAATGCACAACTCATCATGCAAACAACAAACATCCACACTTTACTGATTTACTTCCCTTGTGACCTTATATTACTGTTGGCTTTTTATAATGCAGCAGGCAGATTCACATGAAACAAGAATTCTAAATTGTATTTTTGAACATTTATCATAAAAAATTCTTATCCTGCTTGCTCACATTCACTAGTAATGGTTATTTTTATTGCTCATTATATTTTGAACAATGGCAATGTAAAACATGCACAGATTACATTAATAAGCTTATATTAAAATTTTACATTTTATCACTGTCATGAATTCTTGTTCCATATGAATCTATCAGTTACCTTATAAAAACACCACTAAAAAGTATAAGGTCACAGACTGAGTGAATCAGCCAGGTGTGGAATCAAGAATCCGTAACTGGTATGCGAGGTCTACCAGACCCCAGCGCTATTATTTTTCTTGATAGTTCAAATAATCAATAATTCAAATAATTTGTCAAATATCTGAAAATCAATAGTAACCTATCAGAAATCAGTGAGATGCCATTACGTCATGAATTTTGAGCCACTAAGACTCCCTGACCCCACCTTACCAACGCCGTTCCAGAAAATGTACCATACCAGTTACGGGTTAATCTGTCTTTGCCAAACTATCAACTCTGCAGAACTTGAGTCATCATTTTAAATAAAATCGAATAGCTAACAGCATTTTAGTTAGAAAACCATTACTATATGAAAGGTTTACGATCATTTGAAAATTATGATTTAATCTTTTTCATATTTAGCCACAAAATATGTATAAACTTGTTGGGAACAAAATAATGCGAATGTTAAATTTCTGCAATCTTACTTGTGATTTAAAAAAGAAAGTTACTCCAATAGTTTTATACGGCAAAATTACACCCAACAAATTACTTTTAAAACTACAAGTTATAGAGAAACTTTTCAGCTTTTAGCTCATCACTAAAGTGAGAAATTCTTATATTACCATATTTAGAGCTGAACTATACATATTTTAAGTTAATGTCAGTTAAATAGAACTCTTTTTTAATTCTGTGCTCTTTTATGAGAAATTTGCTAAGCAGTAATTGATCTTAAATACATACACTTGCAATTACCCACAAGCCATTAGCTCTGCAAATTGAAACAAATGAATCCTTAAGCCATATAGAGAGAGCAGCAGTTAGGCCTAGATTTATTTTTCCATAAGCAGAACCAACTGGAATCGATTTAGTATTAAAGTTACCTAGTTTTGTGATAAGATGTAATGTTCATATCTCAGATTATTTGAAAGGCAACAAAGACCCTTTTAAATAATGTATCGAGCTGTCATGGCACCTACTCTCTATCGGTATGTTGTCACAGGAAAGGATTTATGTTAGCCCTAACCGAATTCACAACCGGATATCAGTAAAAAAAAATTGAACAGAGGACTTACTAAATCAAAATATTACTCACTTCTTGAATTATCTTACATCCTTTAACAGGTCCAATCTGTCCAAATAACGCTAATATCAGCTCTTCGGTCACTGATGGGTCTAAATTTCCAACGTACCTAAAAAGTTTCGAAAAGACAAACGACACGTTGAATAACACATGGTCACAAGATACATGGTGGAATAATAGCAAGAAACCGGTATCTAAAATTCTGTTTAATCAAAGATACATCAAGATACTTACAGCGTACGAGGCTGACTTTCATTGCTTAGGTCCTGTAAAAGATTGGTTAATTAATATACGTTTCGAATCTTTCATAATTTAAAAAAAAATCTCTCTGAAAATATACTACCTTGTTGGACATGATGGCGGCTGTACACTCAACAAACGAAAAGGACGCATGCGCACTACTAAGCATTGTGGGACGTTGTTTTCTCTCTCCCGCCAGATTTAATGTAATATTCAATTAACTTTTAGGGTGTTGGAGTTCTTACAATTATTTTGTTGAAAAATTAATAAATATACTTGGTGGAAACACACAGCGTAATTTTAAAAACACTAATCATGACCGACGTATTTAATTTGAAAAAACAAAATAAATATTACTGGAATAATTGTACCTTCTATACCCCTACAGACATGCGTACAGAAGGTACAAGTGTACCTTCAAGAAACTTAAAGAGAATTGAGGGTTAAATCCTTATTGCTACTTATAAAATTTTGCATAAATGAATTAATCCCGGTAATTAATGAATAGAATATGTATACTAAACTCAGGTAATCAGGTATCGGCTCTCAAAATATGACAATATATAAGTATACTTGTACTTAGTTCTGCAAGTAATCAAGAAATGTACCCAAAAAGAGTGAAACATCTACAAAATTGTAAGTGCATAATGAATATTAACTCGCTAGACTTGAGAAGTCTTGTTTTGCTAAATTCCGTGTTAATTCTCTGAAATTTTGATAAACTTTACAATATATTTTTTTTTTCTGTTGTTAGACCATGATATAAACACGCAATTTTTTCAATATAGGAAAACAAAAGAAAATATGGAGTATTACCAGTGCTGTAGGCATACCTATTTTCAGAGGAGAGAAACGTGCTCATTTGATATATTTCCAGGAGGAAGCACCCTTGTCAATGGAGCTTTTCTTTATATATTTCCTATTTTGTTTGTATATCTGCCCCTTTGTCGATGTCTGGCAATGCCCATGAATACACTACAGCAGAATTTTTCTGACTTTTACTGAATAGCAGTGCTAATAAATTGCAATGTCGAAGGGCACAAGTAATTTACGTCTGTTTGTTAAAATGTATCGATATAGCCATTGTGCTCGATCGCTAAACACGAAACATTTCTGCCGAGATAGAACGAATCAGTTTTTATTTTTAATAGTGTAATAGGAGGAAACAAAATAAAAATACAGCTACTAAAATTTAATTAAAAAGAAGGAAAAATATTAGCAATATTTAAGTAACATAAGTGTAATTTAAAACCTATAATCATTAGATTTTTAGGAAAACCCCAATTTTTTTTTTTCAGAGCTACAAATCTAGCATTCAAATTGTTCTTAATCGTGTTTTTTGCTCAATGACCGAACCTCAAGCCTTGTCCAAGCCATAGATCTGTGGCCCAAGCTAGCTTGCTTATTTTTGATTCACTGACTCCTACCCCGAAACTAAGGCACATTCAAGCAGAACTGGGGGGGGGGGGGCAATATATGCAGGTGAGTCACTCCGTGGTATACATTAAACTTTAAAAATCTTAAAAAGATTCCCTTCATTAACAGCTATAAATTTTATGCTATGAAGCAGTAGTGGCTCCTGAGTTTTGTCAGTGGGGAAGACAAGATAGACCGAAGAACAGAGTAGAGGGAATAAAATACATCCCTTGATGTAAAATACTATGTAATTAATTGTAAAGGTGATGTTATTATTTACTTAAAATATTAATCAACTGCAGAAGAGATTTTATTAATTATTTAAAATACTGATTAATTGTAAAAGTAATATTAATAATTACTTAAAATACTAATTAATTGCAAAAGTAATATTACTAATTACTTAAAACCAATTTATTGTAAAAGTTGATTTCATTTTCATTGCAAATATTAATAAAAGAAGACTTGAAACAATAAATTAATGAAATACTTCAGCAATTTTACAGTGTAATTATGTGTTGGGTTCTTTTACCTTTGAGCGGCACTTTTTTTGCACACCATGGGATAAATGACCATGTAACAAGGACCCCGAAGGCTCAGAGAAGTTTGGGGGAGGGGACCACTGGAACAGCTGTTGGGAGAAAAATGGTAGCCACCCGTCAAGGCCATCCAGCATGTTCTTTAACGTGCACAGGGTATGGCTATCCCGCACACGGTGCCTCGGCTTAACATCCCATCCGACGGACGGCGACCTTTCCAAGCCCATCGGCGTCCCCTACTGACCGAGGGCAGGGCGGGGAATTTTGCGGAGATAAATCTCAACGCTGACCCAGCTGGGTTTCGAACCTGGGAACTACAGATTACGAGCCTGGGGCGCTACCGACTGAGCCACTCCCGTCTCGGTTAATTATGTGTGCAACAATAACTAGAAGGACGCATATCGCCTCTGGCGCATATAAGAATCTCGTTTTCAAACAGAAAGAAGTTTTTCTTCTTCCTACCGTTTCATTCCTTGAAAGTTTTAATTTGAAATAGCGGATGACGGGAAAAATGCAAATAGTATTTCATTAGTAATTATACAACATAAAAGTGTTCAACTTTTAATTCTTAAATCCAAGAAGTTGCATTTCCCACACCTCTATCAAGGGTATGTGAGTATATTTGGATAGATTGTTTCTATCAGTGAAATATCTCTTAAAAACTACCACTAAATTTTCAAATTTCTATTATATACATATTATTTGTAAAACTCTATAACTGTTCTGCTGTTTCATTATTTCAGTGATCTGTAAATATATATATTAAAACTATTAAGTAATTGAAAAATGCGGATTATAAATTTCATTAGTACCAATCAAATTAAAAAAGAGTTTATTAATTATCATTTTCATTGTTTCCAATGGAAACTTCATGACGTTCACATTCCACAACCAAAATTTCATATTTCTATCATTAATACATTGTTAAAATATTCGTTTGAAATTTTGTAATTTTCACCGTTAGAGGACGCCATTATAGTGTCGAAAGATTCCGAAAGTGTGAATCATAATATTTTATCAATTCTTATCTAACCCTAAAACGATTTTTTCATTTATTTCTAAATACAAACAATTTTTTGCTAAAACAAAAAATTGTCTCCCCCCCCCCCCCCTGGGTCTAAGAGATCAATTCATTGTTGCCAATGGAAACATCATGGCATTCACATTCTACCATGCGTCGTAAAACTGGCAGGCTCCTATCAGACCTCTGTGGCAAGCAACTGCTTGAAAAGATATTTATTTTTTTATTTTTTATGCCTCATTTAGAATAAAATATTAGCGCAAACATTTTTTCTTGCTAAATGAATGATTAAAAAAAATTGCCAAGTGATTCTACCTCGGAAACTTACATACGTTTACTTATTTAACAGAAGAAGAAAATAAACAGGAAAAGCAAAGTTTATGAGAGAAGAATTCGGTCATGATCGCATTCGAATCAAAGATACATTGCCTGTCTCAATTATTATAAACACCTATTTAAAACTCTGTTGGGCCACCAAGGGCAGAGATGACAGTCCAAACTTGATGTGGTATACTTTTCACATACTCTTTAAGTATAACAGGAGGAATCTTCATTCTTCCTGCAAAATGTCTTGAACATCTCGAAGTGAAGAGGACAGAGGTCTGTGCATTCCAATAGCGTGTTGCAAATTGTCGCATATGTTTTTGATTGGATAAGATCAGGAGATTGTGTAGGCCAAGGGAGGTGATACAGTGATAAAAGTCAGTTTCATATTCTTCAAAACACTCTTGTATGATTTGAGAGTGACGAATCAGTGCATTATCGTATTGAAATTTCCCATCTACATTGGAGTAAAAAGGATACATCACCGGCAACACCTGATCCTCCAAAATGCTATTATATATCCGGGAAGTGATGTGACCCTGTATAGAAACTAGAATATCCAATCAATGCAAAGAAAATGCTCTCCATATCATCACACTGCCCCTAGCACCTTGAATAGTAGGAACTGCAATGATGGGTTCATTGCTTCATGGGTATTTCAGAACACTCTGCATTGGCCATCTGTGCAAAACAGTATATAACATGATTCATCTGATCATACGATACATTTCCAGTCCTCTACTGATAAGGTTCGTCGTTCGTTTTCAGAAACGAAAGGCATCTCATGCTTTTCGTATCTATTATATATATACTTTCATATCGTATTGTTGTGACTTTAAATATGGATAAGCACTGAGCGTGAGTTTCGAATAGTGTAATTTCAAACAAATTACAATGTTATGGATGAAATAACTTATAAACAAACTAGCTACTATTTTACATAAATCAATAACGCTTTTTCTACAGAGCATACAAGAGCAGTCTGTCTGTTCTACTAAATTACTACCTCTTCACTGTTTGTCGTATCTCTTGAATTCTTACACTTCCGGCGTAAACAATCCTTCATCTTGTGATAGATCACTAAGTTTATCTTACTAACAACACAAAATAATCAACCGCGCACACACCATAATAAAAATACTTCTTCTTGTTTTCACTTAACGCGCACTAACTCAAACTATCTGAATGTCCTTTTCAGATCTCACAACTTTAACACACTTAACGCGTAAATACTTAGATGAACTTCTTCATCTTTCACAGTACCACGCTCTACTGCATTACATTTCTCCCATTTTTATTCTTCCGAAGTGTTCTAAGTTCCAATTCGTTGGCTAATTGAATCTCACGTAGAAGCACACACGAGGGTTCAAGTGACGTTAAGTCATGAAGTCACTGTTGCTCTTTCATCTGTCGTAACAATATATATATGCTTTCATATGATGCTATAGTTTCCAAATTTCAAGGCTTCAAGTTCTCTATGCATTATTCTCATTGAAATAAGTTTTGAAGTACGGCTTGGGGTTGAGCGGTGGTGGCTCAGTCGGTAACGCCCCAGGCCAGGTGGCTTTGGCGAGGCTCCTAATCTGCAGTTCCCAGGTTTGAGTAACAGCTGGATCAGCGTTGAGATTTATCTCCGCAAATCTGCCCACGGTCAGTAGGGAACACTGATGGGCTTGGTAAAGGCCGCCGTTCGTCGGAAGGGACTTTAAGCCGTGACCCCGTGTGTGAGAGAACCATATCCTCTGCACATTAAGGAACACGCGGGATGGCCTTGACGGGAAGCTACCAACTGTCTTCCAACAGCTGTTCCAGTGGATCCCCTCCCCCAACCTTCTCTGAGCATTCGGGGTCCTTGTATGCCCATTATGTACCCATTGTGTGCAAAAAAAAGTTCCGCTGAGAGGTAAAACAACTAACCAACAGCTAGTAGTAATCTCTCTCAGCTGACGAACTGTTGCAGCTCTGTTTTGCAATACAGTCCGTGTCCACAAATACTTATTCTATCTGTCAGCGTCTTTTTATCTCCCATATTTGCCTCAATTGGCGAAATTTTACAAGACTGCTGCCATTCTCCATACGTATGATATCATGTTCCCCATGATTTTCCCCTGAGTTCCGTCACCATTACAAATGTTCCTGCCCATCGTGCTTCAATGATGAGCCCCTTTCGTAGTTAATCAGATCATATATTTTACCCATGCATACTTTACTTTCCTTTCCACCTTTACTTTACCGCTTTTATTGGACTTCGTAGTGACATAAAATACTAACGTCAATAAGAAGTTTTGCATACATTAGCATGTTTAATGGTACCAGCCGCACGATGCACTAGCTGATAGTAATTTGGCCAGACAGTGTGTTTCAATTACAAGATAAAAACTCTGCGTCAAACATTATTTACGTGCAATCTTTAAAAATAATTTTACTATTTTGATTTAGTTTTATAATGTAGTAAGACTGAGTTCTTATATGTGATATTAAAAGATTTATAAATAACTAAATTGATAGTATCTTTTTCTTTACTATTTCAAGACTTTACGGACATCTTGTCACAGAAGATTCAACTAGAAGAATATATATCGCCTCTGGCGAATATAGAAATCACGTTTCCAAAGAGAATGATGTTTTTCATTTACCGACTTTTGCACTCTTTAAAAGTTTTAATTCCAACAAATGGATGATGGGAAAATGCAAGTAGTAATCTTTTATACTTATTTTTCCGCCCATTTGAATCGCTTGAGAATAGGTTTTTGGTCATGTCCTCATGCTATTGTACGCAGTCCATGGGCGCCTCCTAGGGTGAGAAAGAAGGGCAGTTCCTCCTCCTCCCCAACCTTCAAAAAAATTGTTCGTAAAATTAAATTATGTTAAATAACTGTGGTCAAGTGGTTAGTGTTCTTGGTTAATGACCAAAGGCAACTGGGTTCGAGCCCCGGATTAGGTATGAATGTTTGCTTTCTGCTGAGGTCTCGGCTTCCTCACAGACCTTGTCCATGGCTCCTGTCAGACCTGTGGCAAACAGCTGCTTGAGAGGAAATTTACTTTATTTTTTAATATCAGTTGTATCAAAAACTAATGTCCCTTCTTTAAAGAAATATAAAATCTTGCCTTTTTTTTTCTACATTTTCTTTTCTTGTTGGAGGTTTAATTTCTTTTTATGAAAAATAATTTTTACGTTTATTTTCAATATTGAGGTATTTTTTTTTTATTTTGCTTTTGTGCATCCTTAGTTGAATTAAGGTACGATGATTCCTTATTTGCAACTGCACTCATTAATGAATTGCTCGACATAATTATTTTTCTCTTTAAGCATTGATTTTTTTTTTTTGCCCGCCACTAATACAACCGGCCAGGCTTAGCACCAAAAGTCCGGACATCCTTCACGTAGCTCAGAATTAATATTTTTCAAAAGAGATACTCTCTTGTGGAAGGGAACGGAGGAGGTCAGCCAAATCGGTGTGGCCTATTAATCTGGATTACTATCGCTAATTATTCTCTTTTTTTTTTGCTGTCCTACTGGGTAGCGGTCAACCACACAAGTCCCAGTGCTCACCAGTGGTGACTCGTGACTAAAATATTTGGTAGGACACTTTACAGGCAGTGCCCAGATGTAGGAAAAGAAATTGGGAAGATGCCCGATATTGATCTGAACCGTATAGGACTGAAAAGACATTTCGTAATGCATAGATATTTGTTGTCCCGTGGCAGAGTGATTAGGCCCCTTGATCAGAGGGATCTGGGTTTGAGCTACGGGTAAAGATGTTTGTATTGGTCTTGCTGAGGTCTCGCCTTCCTCACAGATCTTCTACAGGGAGTTCGAAAATTCGCGCAACTCACAATAAACACACATATTTTGTGAAATTAATGATAAGCATATAAATAAAATTAAATGGCTACAAACATAAGCATCATATGTCAAAAATGGCCTCCTTGTTCATGGATGCAGGTGCGAGCTCTTTTTACCACATTTGATGACAGCTTGTTAAGCACCTGAAGACTGATACTTGCCATCATTGTTGTAATGTTCATCCAGTGTGTGAGGATTATTTTGATGCACAACTCCACCGGAAGAAAAAAATTTGCAAATGACAAACCAATGATATTTGGGGGGCCACAAGCCTTTAGAAATGAGAGTCACCGAAAAGCTCTTGCAAAAGCTGCATAGTTTCACGTGGATACACGTGACACTGTCTTGTTGAAACCAGCAATCGCTTTCATCGACCTGAAATAGTGCAATGAGCTGTATGATGATGTCTTGGTATACCGCACTGTTCACCGTCGTCTCAAAGAAAATGGATCCCACTGCTGTTTTGACTGTTCACATAGACACATAGCTAGAAACAAGCTTCATCACTGAAAAAAAACTCTATCAAGTTGAACTATGACCGATGTCATTCCACAGTAGACTACACGTTTTCCTTTATCCAGTTTCTTCAGTTCCTGGACTGAGTGCATACAATAAAGATGAAGGTGTGGTTAGCGTGTTTAGCTACTTCTCAAAGGGACATGGGTTCCATCCCTGGGAAAAGCATGGATGTTGTGTTGTTTTTCTGCTGAGGTCTTGCCTCTCTCACGGACCTTCTACTATAGCATATAAACTGACACGCTCCTATCAGACTTCTGTGGCAAGCAGCTGCTTGAGGGGTGACTGTCTTGCGGCCTCTCATTTATGGGAGGGTCCTGAAGGACCAGCCCCCATGGGAAAAAACTCGTGCTCTGTCATCAAGACACTAAACGAGCGGCATGAGAAGCCTGGAAGTAGAAGATTAAGGTTTGTTTCAGGGGAGACCAGTAGGGGCTTTGAGTATGGGTGGCATTACAGAGTTTGCGGAGAGCAGCCCATCGAGAAAATTACGGAAGATAAGGAGAGCAAAAGCAGCTCCGGTCTCAAAGGAGAGTCCCAGAGCCGGCAGATGAGCCAGTCCATGTCCCTGAGGTGCGCCCGACTCATGCGCTCCTGATAAACACTGTGACTGCCCTTACTGCTCCTCTCTTATCGCTTGGGAACTTCTAAGTTCATTAGCGAACCCTTCCGTAATTCGGCACCAGAGGATGTAATGCCCGACATCTTCGTCTAGAGTCTCATAGCTGCAGTTACTGTGGGCAGAGATCTTAAAACTCTCCATGGAAAGCTCCCATGTCCTGTCGGTGCCTGTGTGAGATAGGGGTCTGAGGAGATCAACGATAGACCAACCCTTTGTTTGAAGACCATTCTCGGTCATATCCCAGAGCCTCTGCCAATCTTCTATTATTCTTTGATCTAGAACAGACTTCAGGGTAGTTTTAGAAATTTTAACCGCTGTCTCAGGTTGGGTCTCAGTACCTGCTGAGCGTGCCAATTGGTCTGCCCACTTCTGCCCCTTCATGACTTATGTGTGCCTTGATCCAGGAGAAAGAGATCCTGGGCATGTTCTGATTGCCTAGAAGGCGCTTAATCTCGTCAATCGTGTGATGCCTGTTGTTTGCATTTTCAAGAGCTTGCAGAGCTGCCCGGCTGTCGGTATACAGCTGGATGTCGTTGTTGTGACTGCCGTAATTGAGGACCCATTTAAGGGCCTCTCTGATGGCAAGCATCTCTGCTTGGAAGGCCGAGCCGTTGGCAGAGACCTTCCTCTTGTAATCATACACTTTGCCCCTTGATTGTAGATAGTGTAGGCTAGGCCCACACAATCCTCGCTCTTGGAGCCATCCGTGTAGATTTCTACTCCGTGACTTGATGGTAACTTCATAGACCATGACACACGTAGTCTGTTGGTGGGATGAGTATCCCACTTAGAGGTTTTATCCTCATAGGCCTCGGGGTCATACTGGACTCCGAGAAATGTTGCCTTTTCACTTGTCTGCATGATTCTGAATATGGTCGCTTCTTTGCCAACTGTTAAATACAGAGGTGAGATCCCTGCTATCACCAGAATGTTGATTCCGGAGCGCATCCGTGGTTGTAGGTAACAATCATCAGGTCCTGTAAGCCCTGATTATTCGCAGTAAAGCTGGTCTCTGGGCTGCGAGCAGCTTTCTGGACATAATAGAGTGGTCTGTTTGGTGCCACCAGGCACCCACTCCATACTTCAGGATCCTCTCTGTTCCCCTTAAATAAATTTCTTTGAAGATCGCCCCTCAGAGGCCCTCTGAGACACGATAAGCCCCAGTTTGCACATAATGTTGGTGCATTTTATCTAACGTCCTGCAGGTGTGAGACCCTGTATTGCAGCCTGTGGAGCAGTTCCATGTGATATTTCTGCTTGCACTTCGAGTTTCATGAGGAGTTTTTAGGGTACTTTTGCAATGCTCTCTGCGCACCATCCAATTTACTGTCGGTCAATATGGTAGACCTCCCAGGCCATCTCTTGTCAACAACAGATCCCGTTTCCCAGAAACGTTTCACTAATATGGGTATTGTCAACTTCTGCAGGACTGCAGCAGCCGAATGTTTCTTATGAAACTCTTTGGCAACATGTGCATATGAATAACTACCAAAATAATGTTCCAAAATGAAAACTCGTTGTGCCTCGGAAAAAGACATTTCTCTTCCTTTAGGAACAAAGCTACATTGATGACGTCTTATACCTGTCACACTGCAGTCAGCCTCTAAGATTTAGAAGGAGGGAGAACAATTGCAACTTTCGAAACAATTTACATAAGCTTCAACTTTCGGTTTGCCCGACTTTTCGATCACCCTGTACGATGGTGTATTAAACTGACAGGCTCCTGTGAGACCTCTGTGGTAAGCAGTTGCTTGAGGGAGGGAGTTGGCTGAACTTAGCAAATATAGTTTAAAATAAAAAAATATAATTTTATAATTGGAACGGAGTCAAAATAATAGTAAACTTATATATAACACATAATTTTCATGAATAGTTTTTTAAAATATCACTAAAACGGAGAGAGAAAAAAATAAATATATGGGAAATTATTCCAGTGGAGGGGAAAATACTAAATTGAAGTAGAAAGGACAATGAGAAACTTTCTTTTGAAAGGAAACAGAAGGGGAGGGCTGCCAGATCAGTGTGACATTGATCGCTATTTTTTTCTACCCTGCTGAGGAGCGGTCAACTACACAGTCTCCTGGTGCTGACCATATATGATGACCATATACTCATGGGGTACCCCAAAATATTTTACCGCGTACCCCACGTTGAGAACTCCTGTGCTAAATGATGGAAATTTCTGGGCACATTTAAAACTTGTCTCTTAATATCTGGTGGTTATAATTAAGGCGGCATAAGACAGGAAGCGCATTACTTCAGTAAATGCTTATTGAAATTAAATTAAACGGGCATGATATTTTGGAAAGTAAATGTTCATGTAAAATGTTATTTTTTACTATTTTTTTATTTGGAGTTTAATATTTTAGTATATATTCTACAGAAATGTTGATGAGAAAATCTCCCTTCAGCCCCTAATAAAGAGCCGGCCCTGGCTATGAAATAAATAAATAATTTATAAATGGCGAAAATAATTATACTGTGTCACCAAATATTTATAAACTTTATTTTAATATGGTGTAACACCATGCACTTTAGAGAAGCTTATATTCGACATGCACAGATTCCGTGAGTGTTTGGAAGGTGTCTAGTTTTATATGATGCCATTTCTGTTGTTATGCAACATGTAGTCCTATCTCTATGTGTCTATAGTGTCCCTATCGCACAAAATTTCAATCAAGTTCAGATGAGGCAACTATGATGGCCAGGGAAGATGTATGAATTCTCCACCATGTCCCTCAAACAATTCAGAGACCTTAATCCTAAAACTGTCTATCTCCATGAGGAAAAAAATGAGGAATACAGTGAAATGTCTGTATAATGAAATCGAGCGGATGACCAAATTATATTTGCTATACCGAAATGCAATAATAAAAAACGAATAATTATAATTAAATAACATAAATCAATATCCCAATTAAGCAGCTGCTTTCCACAGAGGTCTGACAGGGACCTGTCATTTATACTCCATAATAAGCATAAATATAATAATAAGCCATAATAAGCATTTATACTCCATAATCTCAGCAGAAAAACAGCACAAACATCCATGCCTTAGCTGGGCTCTTTAATCAATAGCCAAGCACATTAACCATAGTTGCATACTACAATATAATCGTTTAGAAACATATTTACCGTGTATTAGAGTTTTAAAAGGAATCAGTAATTTTTTTTAAATGTCTGTTTCAAGAAGTATCTGTCCGTGAATTCTTAAAAGTGTTGCAATTCTCCAATACGTTGTCCAGAATGCCTTTGCGTGCCATTTTACGCAACGGCGAAGATTTCGCACCCTATTGGCTGCTAATAACGAAACGAAACGAAAATAATTAACAAACTGAAACAATAATAATAAAGAACAAATATAAAAATAACTTAAATTTAACGAATGATAAAATAAAATACGTGGATTGGAATTGTTTTGAAAGAACTTTTCGCTGACACTACCGTTACTTGCAATGCAATACATGCAGAATCGCGTAGATCACTTAAGTTTGAAAATCTCCTTTTATGCTAGGATAATATGGCAACCCCGCTTTAAAGCAATATGCGGGCTGGATGGTAGAGGCGTAAAAAGCATCTATGCATCCGTTACGCTTTCTTTGTGTATGCCAGACAGTTGGATCGGCAAAAGTACGTTCAGGTGATTTGCACTAACACTTGATTCACAGCACTTTGATTGGTTAGATATTTCACAGCTTTGAAATTATTGCAGCGTTGCCAGATGCTAAAATGTACATTGTACGTATCGTTTAAGCATTTATCTTTTTTTAAAAGGAAGAAGGTACTTTCCTAGACAAAAGACGAAGACAACCTAGAAGCTATGTTAGGCTTATCTATTGAGGTAGTAATACTAGAGACAGGACTCCGATTCCCGCCATGATCACAGACGGCTGTGTCTGCCGACTGCTTAGTGGGGAAAGATACCCATGATGCGTTGCGAATTGGCTGCGAACAACGATGAAGGCTATTTAAAAATGCTTAACAAATGATTTAAATGAGGTAGAACTTTGCTGTTTTTCGTTTTTTATTTCAATGAGATTATTCCAGTGTAGTAATTAAAGCATAATAGATTTAATTAATACCCACTTACTGATTTATATCGGATGAAAAACGAAGACGTTGGAAACTGCTTCTCTTTCAAATCGAGGTTTTGTACGAAAATTAAAAAAAAAATCGTTATGTTCTTAATATGTGATTAAAGCTGAACTAAATTGACTGTAAACTTAGCAGACTTTAATTTGAGCCTGTTTAAAACAGGAACAATGGTAAACATATTTTAAAATCTAATGCATGATCAAATCATTCAGCTTAAGCGAAAGCCCTCAACGTTTATAGACCTTAATAGTGCAAATCCGCGCCTCATTTAAAAAAAGCATGAAAAGTCACATTTATTTTCTTCTTTCATTAAAAAATATTAATTTTTATTAAAAATTGAAAGAAATAATCAGTGAGTGTAAACTTTTTTTAATTCAGCTGAGGCAGGAAATCAAATCTCCTCCCAATAAATGACAGAATTTAATTTCATGCTATAAAAAACCCAAATATTTTAAGCTTGCACAATATATAATATGTTACCTAAATAATAATACACTTTGACAAAATAAAAAATACAAAGCAGACGTCTCATAAATTTAATGCCATATGCTTAATATTTCTTATAGTAATAAAATGTACAAAAACATTCTTTTAATTTCATGTTAATTCAGGATTTAAATCACCTACTTTACGTATGCAAATATTATTAGTTTCATATATTAAAAAATTCGTGAACTACATTCGACTTAGACAGAAGGGTATATTGAAAAGTTAACAACCCTTTATTTTTAAATCCCTTAGTTTAACAATTTCAATTTTTAATTTATCACAAAGAACATATCTCGTAATTTTCGTGGCAAGCAGCTGCTTGAGGGGGTATTTATTTATTTTATTACTAACCTATGAAATGTCAAATTACTTCCTTTACAGCATTTATTTTTGCATCCGTACGCGGAGCATGAAGTAGGCATTTCACTGTTGACTTATTAAAAACACCCAACTTCCTCCTCACTATCGACTAGGCTTAATATCTGTACATGTTCATGACGTCCGTTGCCAGTCCTGTCTCTAGTAATATTACCTCAATGGGCTAATCCTGGTTTCTCATGCAACATACAAACACTTACACATGGACATGCCCGCTAATGTTTGGAGTAAGGTACGCTAACCACTAGACCAGGTAGGGCAAATATTTCATTATAAATATTATTATAAATATATAAATAAAATATTTCATTATAAATATATAAATAAAATAAATATTTCCCCAAGAAATTGCTTGCCAAATAGGTCTGGAAGTAACCTGTCAGTTTATACGCTATAGGAGAAGGTGTGAGGATGGCGGGACCTCAGAAGAAAAACACCACTAATATCCACGCCTACCTAGAGCTCGAAACCAAGTCCCTTTGATCAGTTAGCCACTCTGCCACGGGATGGCGCCCAAATATTTCGCTACACTAATCAAATTTTTGGGAATCGGGATAAATTTTTATTTTATTAAACTGATATTTTCGTTAAAGTGGTATTTGCTAAAATGAAATATTTTTACATAAAGATGCATCATAAGTTGGCCAGGGGTCAGGAAAAATTTCGCTATACTGAATATTTCATTTTTTTCCTGCGTTCGATATATTCACATTTTAGCGTAGCAAGATGTAGGATGTACATAACCGAATATATTGTTTGAATATGCTGCAGCATTTTGTTTACCCTACAGACATATTAATGCACCCAGTCCGTGCCATCTGAACATTCTCTACACGATAACACCTGCCAAAAATCACACCCAGATTGTCATTGTCCGGTCCAAAGCCATGACGCAAACAAGGTTGACCAAGATGGAGAAGTATCTGATAATCCAGAATCCTTCATAGGCAGGGGAGATGATTGGGCCGATTATCCTACCTCTAGACATGAGGCACGGAGCTAGGAGGGTACTTTGGTTTGATAGAACAATGATCTCACGCAAAATTTTACGAGCTGGTGCCATTTAGCGTAGAGTGCAATACATAAAGAAATGCACCGAGCTCGAGGGAGGATTGAGCAGTCAGCATTCAATCATTAACATTCGCTGTTCGTCTCCCAATTTTTTTGAAACTCGTGTTGTTCGTTTTTATGTGACATATTGTTGAGCATTTGACTCTCACATTGAAGAGTTGGTAATGAACTATCCTATGAAATGTTATTTTAACAAAATTAAAGCTGCGGACAGCCATCAGCCTAGGGGCAGCCACTGTAGGGGAGGAGGAAAAATATGTCCCATAGCGCACACGAAACAATAAGAAGGTAAAAATAAATTAAAGATTAAGATTTAAGAAGCGAAGTTTTTGATAGGAAACGTTAATTTTTACCTATCTTCCTATTGCTTTTCGCTCATTCCTTGTCGGTTTGTCAAAACAGTTGTTTCCACCATATCTTTCGAATGCAACTGACACACTGAATGATTTATGTGTCAAATGAAAGCATGTCACGCCGAGAGTATCAGAGGATATAAAAGTTGACCGCCCTGCTTTCTTCCCCCCTAAAAAGTGCAAATAGAAAACGATTGTTCCGCTATATCTTCGAAACTCAAGGGCCAAAAGTCACAGCTTAGGTGAAATAAAAGCTATGATATAGGGAGAATCACAGGTTATAAAACTTCCCCCTTCCTTCTTCCCCCCTAAAAGGGGAAATTTAAAAAGATTGTTCCACTATAGCTTCGGAACGCGAAGGCCGAACGTAACAAGTTGTATGTCGAATAAAAGTTTGTGACGTGGGAAATGTTATGGGCAATAAAAATATACCCTTTTTCTTCCCTCCTAAAATAGGGGAACTGTGAAAGTCGTTCTTCTACTATATCTTAGGAATGGGAGAGCTTACAGTTATGAGTTACTGTATGTGTGAAATAAAAACTCATATGAAGACCGTCGTAGACTACTTCGAATTATGCCCCAGCCATTCTCCCTTCCCTCCAAAAGGGAATCGAAATTTAGGGGTGGCAGACCTTAAAGAGTTATATTTAAAATTAAAGCTTGTAACGTCTCACTTCAAAAATATCGTATCACAGGATAACAAAAAGATTCACTCGAAGTAAAATAGAATGTCAATTTACCTATACAGCAGGGGGCGGGGGTGGCTCAGTCGGTAGCGCGCCAGGCTCGTAATCTGTAGTTCCCAGGTTCGAGTCCCAGCTGGGTCAGCGTTGAGATTTATCTCCGCAAAATTCCCCGCCCTGCCCACGGTCAGTAGGGGACACCGATGGGCTTGGAAAGGCCGCCGTCCGTCGGATGGGACGTTAAGCCGTGTCCCCGTGTGCGGGAGAGCTATACCCTGTGCACGTTAAAGAACACGCTGGATGGCCTTGACGGGAGGCTACCATCTGTCTCCCAACAGCTGTTCCAGTGGGTCCCCTCCCCCAACCTTCTCTGAGCCTTCGGGGTCCATGTGACCTGGCCATTTAGCCCATGGTGTGCAAAAAAGTGCCGCTCAGAGGTAAAACAACCCAAACAACAACCCTATTCAACAAGATTGCCCTTGTCCTATCTTCCTTTGAAGTGAATACGAACTCAGTGATTCATTGCATCATCGATACGTTTTAGGTTTATTTTCTGCGTTTTACGGCGCAGATAGTAAGACAGATATTTTTTTAGCTCTTAATTTATTTATATTTTAATTATATTTATTTATTTATATGTTGCCAGCAATAATATAAAGAATATTGCCTTGTAGCGATTTTTTTTTTTACTTTTATCCCAATTATTTCAATGTAGTGACGATGTAGCTCAGGACAGACTTGCTTGGAGTCTTGCTTAAGACCATACTTAATTGCACGGTCTGGTTTACCGTGGACTACAAGGTCCAACCAGACCGTGCTTAATTGCACGGTCTGGTTGGACCTCGTAGCCCATGGCTGCTTGATGATGATGATTTCAATTTTGCAGTTACCGGCCATCTTTTTCACTTTCTTTAGGGAAAATATTCTTGGTTAGACATGTGTCCGTTTGGGAGATCTTTTCTTATCGCGGTTCCTGGTATGTTTGTTTCGTAACGATTAAAAAATGTTTCCGTAACTGTACATACTGAAAGTGCATTCTTTATTTAATTTCTGAGGAGGTCAGATAATTACACGGAAAGCACAAGACCATGTTCCCACATATGTGTGTTGTATTTGCATGTAGTCACCAGACTTGTTGAGACACTTATCGTTACTGTCGATTGGCTTATCGGAGCCCTGCTGTTTAAAGACGCATTATAGCTTAAGTTATTGATGCGCTATAAAATCCCAAACAACCTATCTGGTTCTGAAGCTATTTTGTGACTTCATTTAATGTCGTCATCCAATGGAAAACATCATCTTCGGAGATACTTCAGCTTTCCAAACAAGAGCACCAGGTCTTTATAGGGGGTGGTAAATGGCATTGATGATGTCGATGGTCGTCCACTTTTGCCCTCATTCGTTAGAGTCACCAGAGCCATGTCTTTGCAAAGGATAACTAACCAGTAAATCCAGCCTACAGCTTAGGGCCGGCAATATGAGGGGAGGCCTCAAAAATGCACTTAAAGTGTTTTCTAATATTTAAATTAATCTGTTGTGCATGTAGATATATTTTAATAATAATTTTCCCCCGTCATTTTCTTGTTTGCTTTCTAATCTTCCCTTCAATCAGAATAATAAACGTGTATATTTCGACATTTAAATTTTTGGGACCTCTTGAACTTGCCATAGCTTAGAACCTGACATCAAAGTCCGGCCCTGAGTAAAACCGATGGCCCAGAACAGGCTCCTCAGCTTAGGTGCAGGGGGCTGGATATGCCTTCATGGAGAGGCACCGAAAATGTCTAAATGCGACAATGATATTCACACGACCATTTTCAAACTCATGGGAAAAGGATATCCAAGATATCTAAGTAATGCACAGGAACATCCAAGGATATCCAAGTGATGCACAGCTACAAGCTGTCAATGGCTTTCCACCGGTTCAGTCTTCCGTGCCCACAGAAACTGAATTACAGCTCAGATCTCCAGCTTTGAATACAAGTGCAGTACCTTCGTCATGTTCTCTCCGACTCTGTGCTTCATAGGACTGGTGTCCTATTGTCACTTTGTGACACAATTTGGTACTAACATACGGTAGTGGCACAGCCCCAAATGTTTTCCGGTTTGACGGGGAACAAACTGGGAACCTTATTTTCTGACTGACTCTCGTATAAACTTTTGATGTAAAATTGCATCTCAGTCAAAAAGATGAACTAGTTCTCTTTCTTGGAAAAAAAATGGTTGCGACAAATAGCAGAAAAAATATATAACAAAAGACGAATTATCAACATAAAAATAATAAATTATCCCTCATGCTGCCGTTTGCTACAAAAAACTGACAGGACCCTGTCTGTATAATACGCTTTAAATGAAATCAATGAGGAAGGCAAGACCACAGCAGAAAGACAACACAGAAAAATTCTTTACCAGGGATTCCAGTCCAGGTGCCTTTTATCAAGAGCCAAGCATGCTAACCACTCGGCCATAAGGACAATGTGCGTTGCAATATTCATGCAAGTTTTCTTCCTTTTTTTGTATAAAGAAATAGTAATCCGAATCCTCAAAACTGCAGTATTAAAATAAATAAATGAAACTGCTCAAGGCCTTTGATTTGCAATATATTCCCAGTTCCTAATATCATGACTGCTGATAATATGATCGGTTTTCTGACCATCTTCAAATTAATGTTGACTGGGCTATTAAGGAAGTATTTGTTGGAGCAAAATGTTGACAAATCATCGTCTTTAGCCTTTCTTTTTTAATCTCAACTACACTAAATTAGATGAAGTATCCATGTTATGTGAGTGGAAAGCCGCATTCAAAGTTCCCTAATTTTGAAAACAAAACTTTTAAGGAAATATTCCACTGGATATTAATTGAAAATCTCAATCAAGTTTTTCTAAATCTCAATTTTCAACAATATTCGTTTAATATTTATATTTTCATGGAAGCTGCCATTACCACTTTGTGACACACCACTTTTGTTAACAGCGGAAGGATGCTGTTAAACGCTGAACCTGAGACGTGTTTTTAAAATTTATTAAAACTGAAACAATCATTGTACAAATTTCTAAAAATTGAATTTATTTTAGTGAATATTTGTTCTAACAATTAACTTTGTTACCTTTAATTAACTTTTGAGCTAAATTTTTATAACTAGTAAAGCTACTGAGATATTTTAAGTGAGATCAATATTTATCTAGTTGCATTTTCCCGTAGATAGCCAATTTCCCAAATTATGAAGCTTCAAATGCTTCCATTCATATAGCATGAGTGTTTTAACACTTTCGTAGTTAGTATTATTATTTCGGTAACATATTGTACATTTCGCCTAAAATTCTTTCGAATTTATCGTAAATGTCACAGTAATAACTTTTGAATGTCAAGTTTAGCTACTTTTCTAAGTGCAAATTAATAAAGCCCACGTATATTATATACGAGTACATTACATCCTTTTATTTCACTTTTAAAATTGAAAACTCAATTAATAGCAATTGATTTAAAATGCTACACGAAAAGGCCGTAATCAACGCGGTGTGATAACCTTCACTTTGATTTAATTTTTCACACTAATATTTACCTGCAGAACGCGAAAGATTATTATTTCCCTGCTGCTTCAGTTCGAAACATTATCGAACTTTCTACACTTCTGATAGCAGCACTGGAACTGTCTCACTGTTTGAAACTGGAGCTCTAACAATAGATATCAGTTTAAGTTCATAATCATTAGGGAATGCGTGTGCTCGGCGGCTCAGGTGATCGATAAGGAAATTATATTATCAGCAAGACAATTTAGTACTATCTTTGTGCCAGCCAACTCTCGCATATTGCACTGTACATCTCCTAAATGCTCAAAACAGCGTAGCATTTGGAATCGAACCATGAATTATTTCAAGTTAAGCTACAAATCCAGATAATCTACAAAGCAACACCGAATGAATGGCTTTGCTGATAAAAGGTCTCTACCAAAATGCAGGGATGTATCTAGGAAGAAAGTTTTGGGAGTTGAAACCTCTCCCGTCAAGATCTGACAACTAGCTCTTTTGAAAAAACATACGAGTAATTTTCATTTTTGGGCATGCGCACATTTCAAGGGCCACGCCCACTTCCGTGCAGCTCATCGTTGCCTGGTAAATCAAACTCGTCCCATACACGGTGGCATTTCTAATATTTTAGGAATGCCACCATGTATGTGCATTTGAAATGTGAGTTGAAATTGCACCTAGTCCTGTTATAAATAGGAAAATATTCAATAATTAGAAGTTTCAGATCCTTAGAGTTCAGATAACCTCGTATCCGAAATAGTCTTGAGGAGGGTTGGTGTAATTGAGAGAGATATCGTAATGTTCCTACCGTGTTCTGAGCCGATTGGGATATGGAAAGGAAGGAGTCATTCCAGTCCCTTCCCTGGATAATTCTACTAACCAGAAAGAAGGCGGGAGAAAAGAAGTAAACATGGATATTTAGTACTATGTAATCACAAATAACTTACTTATAAAAAGATTTATAGTGAAAGTCTTCGTTATAAGAAACAATTGCCTTGAGCCAATGAAATAAAATTTCCTGATAACATCTCAGAAGCTCCACCGCTGAGTTATCAAACCACATATAAACCTTTCCTCTATTAATGGATCTACAAATTATACTATGAAGTCAATCGGTGCAACTATTTCTTTGACTGGAAATAGAGGCTCCTATTGATGGAACAGCCACTTAGTCTTTCCCCTTTTCTAGTTCATTATAAAAAACGAGCTATAGTTTTCACTTTATCGTCGTTCTGTTTGTCCGTCTGTAGACAATCAACTTTTTTGCCTATAGAGATAAACGAAAAATTAGTTTTTGGGTTGAAGAGGTACTAATCAAATATTAAGCACATTCGCATTTTCAGAATCTCCCAATAGTGTTTATTTCAACCATTAGAGGAACTAAATATGGAAAACGTCAAAACATTTAACTACCGTTGTAAACGATCTAGTAATTCCAGAAATTTGAAATTTGGGTGATAGAAAGTGGTGGTCAAGAGGTTTATATCAACAGCAGCGGTTTGCCCTTTTTTTCCTTCCAGAGGATATGGGGGAAAACGCAGCTTTTTTGCTTTAAGAGGTAAATGAATTTTTTTTTCAGTAATAAATGAATAATAATAAATAAATACCCCCTCAAGCAGCTGCTTGTCACAGAGGTCTGACAGGAGCCTGTCAGTTTATATGCCAGAGTAGAAGGTCTGTGAGGATGGCAGGACCTCAGCAGGAAAAACGATAAGAACATCCATGCCTTAAAACCGGGGCTCGAACCCAGGTCCCTTAGATCAGCAGCCAAGTGCGATAACCACTCGACCACGTTAATGAAATATTACTATTTGAATTTTCCGAATAACCCATTAGTTCGAAATTCCATCGTTAGAGAGTGCTCAAGTCGGAAAATAGCGTTTAATATTCCATTACCCTGATACAATATGTTATTCCTCTAGTTCAGGGGTTCTTAACCTTTTTGAGATGTCACGTCCCTTGCAGTGATATATGGAAGCTTCTCACTCCCCCCCCCCCCTCAATTCTCCTTGCTCCCCCATTTATTAGCCTCTTTGCTTGGTTTATTTCAAAAATGAAAAGAATTAAAAATTCCGATTTGCAAATGTTCCTCTTGCACCCCAAGTTAAGAACCCTGTTACTATACTTGCACTAATAATGTACTCAAAAATGGAAATAAGAGAACAGAAACCAACTAAAACAACAGAATAAATGTAACATGGCTTGAGCAATGTAACTTACATAGTTATCAAGAGAAATAAAAATTATTTCTTTTGTACATTTTACAGCTGTTAAATTTGTAAAAAAAAAAACTGGAAAATTATTGTTACTTAAAAAGAGAATAATTATTGGTAAGCTTTCATCAGATGTAGAATAATTTTTGGACTATTATAATTAATTCCTAATATTAAAACATCCAATCGGATTACTCATAAATCCAAAAGTCAAATAGCGTTTGATGAATAAGAAATGTTCGTTTTCAAAGAAAAAGTTTTAAAATTTTTCAACTTTAGCGCCAAGTACCTGGGTTCGAGCCCCGGATTAGGCATGGATGTGTGTGTCGTTTTTCTGCTGAGGTCCTGCCATCCTTTCAGATCTCCTACTGTGGCATATAAACTGACAGGCTCTTGTCAGACCTCTGTGGCAAGCAGCTGCTTGAGGGGGTATTTATTTATTTTATTTTTTACAGTGGAAATTCCGACTAATGGCAGATTCATAGAATGCGAATAGTCTCATAGATGCATAGGACCAAAAAACACTAATCTGCTAAATTAATGATCTTAAACTACAATGTCTCTTAGGGACCCAAAATTGTATTGCCTCTTTATGAGTTTCATGTCCATATCACTTTTTGAACATTGAAACCTGAAAGCTTTGATCAATGTCTAAAATGATGTATACTAATAATAACTGCCTCTGTGTCAATGTCAAACAGGACCTTGTTAGAATTTATCTGCAGTGGCTAGATGCAACAGATGAAGTTGAGGATAGATGTGTCTGGAGAGCTAAATTATACAATCTGATTGAACCTCTGTAATCCATGACTGTTTCAGGAGGATGATGAATATATTTGTTTAAAATTATTACGTAATAAATTGTAAAATTATTGAGCAATAAATTGTATTTTGGGAAAACAAGCTACAAGGGAATACTACTGTTCCTTGTATCTATATTAAGTTCAAAAAAAAATATCTGGATCATTGCTGATATTTTGGAGAATATTGTCAAGCTGGAGTTGGAGTAAATTCTTGCAGTTAAAATTTGTTATACCTATATAAATTACATCATTTTTAGCTGACCAGTATGGGGTCGCATAAAACTTTGGTTGCTAATGTTCTTCATAAAACTATTTCAAAGCTAAAATTTTGGTAAACTGTATTTCAGAAGGCTTGTAGATGAAAAAGGGCTTATTGCAATGATGCATAATTCTTTCTTTAACTTTGGACTGCAGTTGGAAAGTGCCCAATTTTTCAACTTTAATAGTTGTAATTAATTTTGCGAAAGTAATCGTGTTTTCTTAAGAACGGATATATATCTCAAAAGAGGTCCAGATTGGACACGAACCTGTACCTCCTTTGAGCACGTTAAAGAACACCCTGGATGGTTTTGTGGGAGGGTTTCCTTCTCTTAACAACTATTCAGTGGATCCACTTCTCCAATCTTCTCCGAGCCCTTGAGATATTTGTGACCTGGCCATTTAGCCCATTGTGTGCAGAAGGAGCCTCTCAAATGTAAAACAATCCAAACCAACCCAACCATATAAGAGATCAGCATAACACATAGAAAATTAGAACACAGGGGATTTTATTTTCTGAACATCCATCGAACCTTGTTGTTTAGTGCCCCCAAATTGTATTTTCGGCTAGTGACTCAGAATTGGATTTAAGCTTACAAACTCTGACACTCTTAGTCTAACCGTGATATTGACCAAGTACAAAACAACTCTTCCTCTAAGATGGTAGGAAAGGATTCGTGGCACGAAATCACATTTCTACACTGCTGCCAAATCGAATATTGATGCGCGAAGCACAACTGGATACACAAATGCTCTTGGACAGGAAGGAATAAGAGATTTGTTTACTACTCTACTATTTTGACGTAATATACATGTGATTCATTTGTAGGTGTATATTTCTCATTGACTTGCAGCCCACGCGAGAACTTGAACTCTCCAGCTACGTTTATCCAGGATGCGATCCAGTCACCTGCTGTCTTCATAGACATTGTTTGCCTCATTCTTCTCAGTCCGATATCATCTTCGAAACGGTTTCGAATCACAGTGGGGTTAATCCAACACTTCTATTTAACACTCTGCATTCAGTATTAAAAAACTTTGTTCTTCCCAGCCAGCTCTGATCAATATTAGACGGAAATTAACATGATTGTAATCTGAAAAGAAAAACTATATATATATATAAAAATTGTATCTGGCACCAGTTCAGTGATATTGGGTTTGCACGGGTTCTGCAGAACCCATTGATAAAATTTTTCGTCCCCCGAACCTATTAATTTTTTTTTGTTCTCCTGTTGCCATTGATAACTTAGAAAACAAACACGAGAAGCCTTAGAACAATTATTCAAAAAAAAAGTGTAATTACAAAATATTTGTGAATAAAACGTTTATCTGATATTTCATGTAGTTATAAGAAATGAAAAGGTTTTCTACTAGCACGACGCACTGCTGTAAAAATTGTGAAAACAGCGCAGGGCTCTGTTTCCAATGGTTTATGGGAAGAAGTCCGTGTTGGCGTTTTAGATGATCTTCCTCTTTGGCTAGGCGTGATGTTATTAGGGTCAGGAAAGATTGATTTCAAAAGGCTTTCGACTCTGTTGATCGTCTAATTTGTGCTTGATTATGAGATCGTATGGCATACCAGACAAGTTAGTTAACATAATGAAATCTCTCTATCATAATGCCGTGCCCACCTTTTGTGTAAAAGTGTGGACACGACATGCCGATGGTGGGAGAACCCCGTCTGCTGTTTTTACAAACCACCAGTGTTCATCTTTTTCGGCATTTTTGTTCGGCATTCGGCCACGAAGAGGATGCCGCCGCCAGCTTTGGAATTCCACCCTTAAGTATCTTGGACCCCTGATGGTGGTGACTACGTGACCCGCAAATGGGTAAACAAGCCCCATCTGGACCGTATGGATTCACACCTCAACAGCACCCACCAGTGACAGCGGGCCACGATCCGGTAGATAGTGACCTCTAGAAAAACAAGAGGAAAGACCAAGGTGAAGAAACAGGACACTCTTGGCTGGAACGTTGCTGAAGGAAGACGAAGAAGTCCGAATCCGCTGTCTTGGTTCGAGATCGGCCACACGACTGCATGAAAGGAGCGATAGCAGTCTGACGAGATGCCAAGTGGTTCACTGTTGTGCTGGAGCGCACTGTCCGGGATGTGCAACGACGTTTCCTCGTCCACATCAGCAGATAGGTAAGGGTCAGTTTTATTTAACCTGGTGTCGGAAGTCCCGTAGCTTAAAAGTGTCGCTGCCACGTGTTTCAAGAGAGCCCTTCGAGCTGTTGATGTTCCCGGCTCCGCACGAACATTATGCATAGACTACGTTAGTGAACTGTTTGGCTTAGGGCAGTGAAAAGTGTCGAAAAATCAAACAGCGCTGACTTCGCTGATGTTAAATCTCCTGACAAAATGTGTCAAGTCAATGTCACCTGTGTTAAGGTGTTTCCTAGAAGCTTCGTTCAGTGAAGCAAAATTAATAAATGTGCTATTTGCTTAAGTATTTTTTTCTTGAAGTGTATTAATGTGTGATATTAATGGATCGAAGGCACAACGCAATTCACAGCCTATGTTTGGGGGTCTGACCTATCGGTTACACCCCTAGTTCTCGCTCCCCATCGACCAGATCAGGTGGGGTGTAGAACAATATCACTGAGTCGTATGTGAGAGTTGGTTTAGCATTGCTTCTCGTGTTCGACAAGGGTGCATTTTGTCTCCTTTTCTCTTTAGTTTTGTTATTGATTATGTTTTGCGAAATTCACTGCAAAGGAAAGATTTTGGCCTTAAATGGTTTTCGCCAATGATGGCTCACCCGCGTTCTACAGATCTCCAAGTACCTACAGCTCCAATGACCTGACGTTCTGTTCTTCCAGCATTGGTCATAGCCTCAGCTGGAGGTTGACCCTGACATCTGGGGCAGTGATCACTCCCCGCTGCACATCTTCTTGCTTCCCAAGGGACGTGCATCCGAGAAGAACGTCGAAGTTTACCGACTGGCAGCTCTTTCAGCAGATCTCGTCTGAAGGATCCGCTGCCATCGAAGCTACAGATCTCAGTGCAGTGTCATAGACCTTCACTGCTGTTGATGAATACCAGAAGCAGTGAGTATCCATCTGCAAGTGAAAGGATCACCTGCTGATCACGATCAGGCGCTGTCCGAGGGACTCACTACTGTCGCTGTCTTCTTCGACATTCAGAAGGCATTCGATTCCCTGTCCCATTCGGATATTCTCTTCAGGCTCCAGGATCTCTGCCTCAGGGGCAATATCATCCACTGGATCACAGCGTACCTAACCAACAGGACAGTTCACGTGAAGCTGGGCAACACGCTCAGCGTCTCCCACACTATCAATCATAGAGTACCTCAAAGGATTGTCCTTGGTCCGATGTTACCGAATATCTTGCTCTCAGGCCTACCCTCTAGGCTCGAGAATAGAGTGGGTATTTCCATTTACGCAGACGATATTTGCATCTGGTTCCCTAGCCAGGACCCCTACTATGCTCAGCTCATGATGAAATGAGCTGTGGCCAGGGTCGTCAAGTCCTTCAACAACCTAAGCCTCACTATTTCCACTGATAAGACTGTGGCCATGGTTCTCACGAGGAGATGCCTTCCACCCACCTTCTCTAGCCTCATGCTTGGGCCAGACCACATCAAGGTCGTCCATCAGCATAAGTTCCTTGGTGTGGTCCTGGATAGCAGGCTGAGCTGGGGACCTCACATCCAGCATCTTAAGACAGTTGTTGTTGCACAGAGAAATATACTGTCTTTCCTTGCTGGTACCCCCTGGGGAAGTTCCGACAAGACCCTCCTGGTGTTGTACCGGCACTTGATCCTGCATCAACTACAGTGGTTACCTTCTGAGCAATGCCTCTGCTTCACTGCTAAGCAAGTTGGCCACTGTCCACACTATATCTCTGCGCCTCTGTCTCGGACTCTGCCCTAACACACCTAATGCGTCTGTCATTGCAGAGGCTGATGACATGCCTTTCCACCTGCACTGGAAGAGAGATATACTGTGTCATCTCTCGAGGCTCCATTCCCTGCACTCTAACCATGAGCTTCTCAGGAAATTGCATGACAGGCCTCACTTTGCCATCGCCATGACTGCCAAGGATATATATGACCGAGTCATTCCTGCCAGCTCCAGACGCTCGAGCTGGCAGGGACGGATGCTGGAAATATGCTCTTCCCTTATCTTCCACCCTGGAGGTTGGGTTGGGTTGTTTTACCTCTGAGCGGCACTTTTTTGAACACCATGGGCTTTTGAAGGTCTTGATAGCAATTATGATGTTGCTTATGTAACTACAGGTTTAGAAGTGGAGGCTTGGTTCGAAAATAATTATAGTAAATTTATTCACAAAAATAAATTAGGAATTGCTCATGTTAATATAAGAAGTCAAAGAAAATATTGGGATTCATTAAAATTATGTATTAACAATTACATGGAACACTTTGATTTGCTTGTTTTAACTGAAACAAATGTAAATAAATATGAAAATTATTTATATAAAATAAAAAATAATAAATACCCCCTCAAGCAGCTGCTTGCCACAGAGGTCTGAGACAGGAGCCTGTCAGTTTATATGCCACAGTAGAAGATCTGAGAGGATGGCAGGACCTCAGCAGAAAACAACACGGACATCCATGCCTTACCCGGGGCTCGAATATTGATAAATTTAATAAAATCACAAATGATAATATAAATAAAAATATTAGGGGGATTTCAGTATACTATAAAGAAAATCTAGATATTGAAATTATTTCACAACAAACCCTTCCAGCGGAAACTATACAGGGTGAATCTGAAAAAGTGGGCAAAACTTTACGGGGTGGTAGAACGCAGCTATACGAGCAATATTCGTCATAGAATGTATGGTCGGAACGCAAGCGGTGAGAAGTTAAAAGGTAGTTTTCCACTGTCACATTTAAAGAATGAACACAAGAAGGAGAGGAGATACTTCAGAAAACATTTTATTAACAGGAATGTAATTGAGGTACATGCTCAAAGAAATTGCTCAAAAGAGCTGTCGCCAGCTGTAATGCAGGCTTCACACCTGCGGGATAGGGACCGACGCACATTTGCGAAGACACCAGGCATTTCCCGAATATCGCAGGCAACAACGGCGATCCTGGCGACTAGATCCATATCGGTTTCAATGGGGCACTCGTAGATTAGGCTTTTCATATGGCCCTACAGGAAAAAGTCCAAATCCTCTCGGCAATCCACGGTAGAAATGCCGTTGGGTGCGAGGACCGACCGTTTTATACCATTTCCAACGCCACCTAGCGGCTCGCCGTTTGCGTTCCGCCCATACTTTCTATGACGAATATTGCTCGTATAGCTGCGTTCTACCACCCCGCAAAGTTTTGCCCACTTTTTCAGATTTACCCTGTATATATAAAAGTAAAAAAAATAATATAATATATCATGTTTTAGCACTATACAGATCGCCTAGTACAGATGTGAACTCTTTTCTGTTGAATTTCCGAAACTGGATGGAAAATACAGAAAAAGATCAAAATCAGATTTTAATAGGTGATTTTAATATCGATACAATGCATACTAAAAAACATGGCACAGAAAAATATATCATACTATTGGCTGAAATGAATTTTGAAAGATTAATAAGGGAAGCTACAAGAGAAGAAATAGTAAAAAATAAAATTACCAAAACCTGTATAGACCATATTAATATTAAACTGATTAAAAATATGTCAGCAAATTCAATAATTCAAACAAGCAAAATAGCAGATCACTATATGATTTTAACACTGATTAGCAACACCAATAACAATTTGAATGATACTAATTATAGTGAAACAGACCAGGAAAATAAGAATTGGTCATTTGACCATAACAGTATAAACAAAGCTATTTCTGAAATGAATTGGAATTTAGAAAATTATGGAGACAACTCAAAGGATGAATTAAACCTATATAAAGTATTTAAAGACATTTATGATGGGATTTTAAGGAAAAATAGAATATATATGAGGAGAGTTGGAAAGGTAAAAAGAAATCATAGCAAAAATTGGATAACACCGAACTTGATAGAATTAATTGAAGAAAGAGATAAAACTTGGATTAAATTTAAAAACAATGATAAAAGTGATGCTTATAAAAATAACTATAAAAAATTAAGGAATATGGTTAATGTACAGATTAGAAATCAGAAACAACTTTATTATAGAAATAAACTTATAATAAAAAAAATGATATGAAGGCTACCTGGCAATTAATATATGAAATATTAGAAGAAAAACAGAAAAATCATCGGACGATGTAATAATTGATAATATGTCCAAAAAGAAATTATCTGTGGAAGAAATAGCAAATAATTACAATGACATTTACAATGCACTAATTTTACAGATAAGAAATACAAATCACCAAGACGATATAAATTATGTTCCAATCATGATGCAAAGAGTTTTGAAATCTATCTATATACATGAAATCACTGAAAAACAAACTGATGAAATAATTACTTCATTAGACACCAATAAATCACCTGGTTACGATAATGTTTGCATTAAACATATAAAATTTAATAAAGAGACACTACTTAATATTATATCAAAAATTATAAATCAGATTATATTTACTGGGAACATACCTACTGAACTCAAAACAGGTATTTTAAGACCTATTTTTAAAGGTGGTATTAAGGAGGATTTTTCTAACTATCGACCAATAACAATTCTGCCTATTTTTTCGAAAATAATGGAAAAATACATTTATAATACTGTTTTTAACTTTTTACTTAAACACAACATAATTAATGAAAATCAATTTGGCTTTCAAAAAGGAAAAAACACAATTCAACTGATTTCCAAAATTGCAAATAATATTAATAAATCATTGAATAATAGGGAAAAAATTGTAACTATGTTCTTAGATTTAAAGAAAGCCTTCGATACAATAGATCATAGCATTTTACTAAATAAATTGGAAAATTACGGTATTCGCGGTATATTGTTAGATTGGTTTAGAAATTATTTATCAGACAGATACACAATTACTAAAATAAAAAACTGCTACAGCAGAAAAGTAATTACACGATGTGGAATTCCCCAAGGCTCAATTTTAGGTCCTTTATTGTTCTTAGTATACATAAATGATTTGTTCAATACAAAATTAAATACACCTATCCCTCGATTTACACGATACTCAGTTCACACAATTTTGGCTTTGCACGGTCAAAAAATGCAACCAGTTTCGATTTACACGGTATTGACTGAGACGTACATAGAAAGGAAATCTCAGTCAGTACCGTGTAAATCGAAACTGGTTGCATTTTTTGACCGTGCAAAGCCAAAATTGTGTGAACTGAGTACCGTGTAAATCGAGGGATAGGTGTAGTGCTATTTATCTGTATGCTGACGACATTGTTTTAATAAACAGTCAGAAATATTTAAATGATAGCATTTCAGAGGTTCAAACAGATTACAATAATATTATTAGATGGTTAAATCATAATAAAATCTATTTAAATGAGAAAAAAACAAAACTGATGATTATTCATTCACCAGGATTTCATATTCATCAAAACCTCTTGATCAAAACTCATAAAATAAATTGCAGAAAAAAGGATGTTTCAAATTATGAATCATTATGCAGTTGCCCACTTGTTGAGCAAGTAAATCAAATAAATTACTTAGGAATCATTTTTGATGAATATTTTAGGTGGAATGCCCATATATCCCACATATGTGAAAGCTTGAGAATATCGGCGATAAAAATTCAAAAATTGAAATACGTATTAAATATGGAAACATGTGTACTATTTTATAAAGCAATATGCGAATCTATTTTAAATTATGGAATAATTGTGCATGGAACAACTAACTTAACTAACATAAATAAAATAGAAAAACTGCAGTCTATAATAGCTAAAAATATTATTCCGTCTCATTTGCAAAAAACTTATAAAACTTCTACCGATAGATTAAAATTTTTAAATCTTTTATCCTACAGCAATTTATATAAATATAATGTAATAATTAAAAATTTTTTTGACGAAACTTACAAACTAAAAATTCAACATAATAAAAATACAAGACTTCAAAACCAAGGTTATTACAAATTTCCAAATTTTCGAAATAATTACGGGAAACATACCTCCGAATATCAAGTACCACTTATATTTAATGCTATTCCAAAAGAATTACTAAATATAGATTCTTCTAGAAGACTTAAAATGGAATTAAAAAATTATTTGGTACTTTCTAGTTAGCTGATTTTTATGTGTTGTGTTTTGTGGATTTATTTGATGTACACCATTTTTGTGGCTGAATGACCTATGTTTAATATAATTTATTCATTTTCCTGCAGATAAGCTATTTAGCTTTGCGGGTCAAAGTGTAAATGTATTTGCATTCTTTACTGTTATGAATAAAAATTATATTCTAAAAAAAAATGGCCAGGTCACATGGACCCCGAAGGCTCGGAGAAGGTTGGGGGAGGGGACCCACTGGAACAGCTGTTGGGAGACAGATGGTTGCCTCCCGTTAAGGCCATCCAGCGTGTTCTTTAACGTGCACAGGGTATGGCTCTCCCGCACACGGGGCCACGGCTTAACGTCCCATCCAACGGACGGCGGCCTTTCCAAGTCCATCGGTGTCCCCTACTGATCGTGGGCAGGGCGAGGAATTTTGCGGAGATAAATCTCAACGCTGACCCAGCTGGGACTCGAACCTGGGAACTAAAGATTACGAGCCTGGCGCGCTACCGACTGAGCCACCCCGCCCCCCCCACCCTGGAGGAACAGTGATCTTATGATCAATGTCACTATCCCTTCTCTAGGTCGGAAGAGCGACTCTGAACCAGTGGCCATCAGACTTCTCTCCACCTCCTATGTCATTGAACGATATGAGAGATATTCTGAGGTCTACTCTGATGGATCTGTGGGCCGGGAGAGGAAACGTGCTGCCTCTGCCTTTGCCATCCCCGATATATCGCAAGAGGTTTCCGTCTCCCGCATCTCACCTCCTCCACCTGTGCAGAGCTTCATGCTATACTTGAGGCTGCACTTTTCATCCTCAGCCTCGAGAGTGGCAACTTTGTCATCCTCTGACTCCAATTCAGCCTTGGAGCTCTCCAGAAGCGAGACAGCAAGAGCTGCAACCCCCTCCTCATCCAGAGGATCTTGGAGACATGCTCCAAGGTCACTCTGTCGGAATCACGGTTTATTTCCAGTGGATCCCATCTCCAGTGGATCCATGGCAATGAGCTTGCTGATCGCACCACTTAGGGGGCGCTTGAGAATTTGAGGTATGTATCCAATTACCCTCTCTCTCACAGCGACTGCAAGACGTTTGTCTCACAACTTATGAGCCAGAATCATCTTGCCCAGTGGCAGAGGAACTCTAGTTGTTCCTCATTCAAGCACCTGATTGACCCTTCTCTCACTGGTCCTAACCTCGGTAACCTCCACAGATCTGAGGAGACCCTCATTCACTGTCTCAGAGTTGGGGTCATCTACTGCAACTGTACGCTTCACACTCTCAGCAGAGCTTACAGTCCAAACTGTGCCACTTGCAGCACAGCTGAGACTGTATCTAACATACTCTTCAAATGCTCCCGCTACAATTCTGAAAGAGATGCTTTGTTCCGGATGCTTCATGCCATTGGAACCACTGACTACTCCATCACCTCCCTACTTGGTAACAACCATAACATGAAGCTGTTACGAACATGCTTCCAACTGGTCACTGACTTCTTTCAGAACACTGCCATCCCCAGAAGGTTTTCCCATCAGTTTCTGCAAGGTCTAATGTCTCTCTTCCTTGTCCGTGTCTTGTTTACTTTTCAGCTACGCGTGATAGCTGAGAGGTAGTCTCTTGTACCTCTGCTATCTCGACTCCTGTTGTGACTGGTGGAGGGAGCCCCTCATTGGAGGCTAATTTCGCCCCGATCTTACAAAACCTTGAACTTTAAACCTTGCGCTCTTGAGCAAGTGTCTCAGTTTAATTATCTTGGGAGCTATGTAGCAGATACTGCTGATGTGCGGCATGAGATTAACAGAAGAATAGGAATTGCTGCCGTGATTTTTTAGGATCTATGGAGAGTGTGGAGAAATAGGCGTATACACCTAAAAACTAAAATTAGACTGTATAATAGTTTGGTTCTTTCTAAGGTTAGTTATGGTAGTGAAACTTGGACACTTTGTAAACAAGATAACAGGAAACTAGATGCTTTTGATTCCAGATGCTTACGCAGTATCTTGGGCATTAGGTGGTTCAACTTTGTAACTAATGATGAGGTTAGGCAAAGGAGTTTGCAACCTTCTTTAAGCAGTATATTGTGCAGAGAGAGACTCCGTTGGTTTGGCCATGTTGCCCGTATGAATATTATAGATTGGCGAATAGGGTTATGAACAGTGTGCCTAAAGGCCTCAGAAAGAAGGGGAGACCTAGGATGCGGTGGGCAGACAATGTCAAACAGGACCTTGTTAGAATTGGTGTGCAGTGGCCAGATGCAGCAGATGTAGCTCAGGACAGATATGCTTGGAGAACTAAATTGCACGGTCTGGTTGGACCTCCGTAGTCCATGGCTGCTTGAGGATGATGATGATGAATGTAATATAATTCACATTTTTCAAATACTTAGTAGTTTTAATATATATATCTTTACAGATCACTGAAATGATGAAATGGCAGAGCTGTTATAGAGTTTTACAAATAATATGTGTAGAATAAAAATTTTATTGGAAAATATCCATGGCTAATTATTACTGGAAAAAACACAATAAGTTTCAAAATATGTTCGAAACTGTCATTATTAGGCATCGAATAAAATAAACCTCTTCATTTAGCCTCATAATAGAAACGTTCTATAAAGTTGTACCTCGTGGATCAACAAAAAAAATTTAACAGGCATCAATTAGTAAAAAAGTAAATATGCATGCGATTGCGATTTCATCAGCTCACAACAAAGCAGTGGAAATAGTTGAAACATTTAAAAGCAATTCTAGAGATAAATGTAATGACGGATTATTTCTTCAACTGTGAAAATGTTTAATACTGTTTACAGCTTAACAAAAAGGAAGCGACCAATGATGATTATTTCTGATTCTGAGCTGCAAATAATAAACGGTGTAAACTTAGAATTTCCATTGCATTAGAAATTGCAGAACGCATTTGATTTAAATTACGAAACCAAACTTTCAGAATATTGGGAGACAGAATTGAAAAATATATATTGTCATTGAATGTAAGCACTTTTTCTAAGGAAGTTGGGTTGGGATGTTTTACCTCTGAGCGGCACTTTTTTGCACCATGGGCTAAATGGTCAGGTCACATGGACCCCGAAGGTTCAGAGAAGGTTGGAGGAGGGAACCCACTGGAACAGCTGTTGGGAGACAGATGGTAGCCTCCCGTCAAGGCCATACAGCGTGTTCTTTAAAGTTGGGTTGTTTTATCTCTGAGCGGCACTTTTTTTGCACACCATGCGATAAATGGCCAGGTCACATGGACCCCGAAGGCTCAGAGAAGGTTGGAGGAGGGGACCCACTGGAACAGCTGTTGGGAGACAGATGGTAGTCTCCCGTCAAGGCCATCCAGCGTGTTCTTTAAAGTTGGGTTGTTTTACCTCTGAGCGGCACTTTTTTGCACACCATGGGCTAAATGGCCAGGTCACATGGACCCCGAAGGCTCAGAGAAGGTTGGAGGAGGGAACCCACTGGAACAGCTGTTGGGAGACAGATGGTAGCCTCCCGTCAAGGCCATCCAGCGTGTTCTTTAAAGTTGGGTTGTTTTACCTCTGAGCGGCACTTTTTTGCACACCATGGGCTAAATGGCCAGGTCACATGGACCCCGAAGGCTCAGAGAAGGTTGGAGGAGGGGACCCACTGGAACAGCTGTTGGGAGACAGATGGTAGCCTCCCGTCAAGACCATACAGCGTGTTCTTTAAAGTTAGGTTGTTTTATCTCTGAGCGGCACTTTTTTTGCACACCATGGGCTAAATGGCCAGGTCACATGGACTCCGAAGGCTCAGAGAAGGTTGGAGGAGGGGACCACTGGAACAGCTGTTGGTAGACAGATGGTAGCCTCCCGTCAAGGCCATACAGCGTGTTCTTTAAAGTTGGGTTGTTTTACCTCTGAGCGGCACTTTTTTGCACATCATGGGCTAAATGGCCAGGTCACATGGACCCCGAAGGCTCAGAGAAGGTTGGGGGAGGGGACCCACTGGAACAGCTGTTGGGAGACAGATGGTAGCCTCCCATCAAGGCCATCCAGCGTGTTCTTTAAAGTTGGATTGTTTTACCTCTGAGCGGCACTTTTTTGCACACCATGGGCTAAATGGCCAGGTCATATGGACCCCGAAAGCTCAGAGAAGGTTGGAGGAGGGGACCCACTGGAACAGCTGTTGGGAGACAGATGGTAGCCTCCCGTCAAGGCCATACAGCGTGTTCTTTAAAGTTGGGTTGTTTTATCTCTGAGCGGCACTTTTTTGCACACCATGGGCTAAATGGCCAGGTCACATGGACCCCGAAGGCTCAGAGAAGGTTGGAGGAGGGGACCCACTGGAACAGCTGTTGGGAGACAGATGGTAGCCTCCCGTCAAGGCTATCCAGCGTGTTCTTTAAAGTTGGGTTGTTTTAGCTCTGAGCGGCACTTTTTTGCACACCATGGGCTAAATGGCCAGGTCACATGGACCCCGAAGGCTCAGAGAAGGTTGGAGGAGAGGATCCACTGGAACAGCTGTTGGGAGACAGATGGTAGCCTCCCGTCAAGGCCATACAGCGTGTTCTTTAAAGTTGGGTTGTTTTACCTCTGAGCGGCACTTTTTTGCACACCATGGGCTAAATGGCCAGGTCACATGGACCACGAAGGCTGAGAGGAGGTTGGAGGATGGAACCCACTGGAACAGCTGTTGGGAGACAGATGGTAGCCTCCCGTCAAGGCCATCCAGCGTATTCTTTAACGTGCACAGGGTATGGCTCTCCCGCACACGGGGCCACAGCTTAACGTCCCATCCGACGGACGGCGGCCTTTCCAAGCCCATCGGTGTCCCCAACTGACCGTGGGCAGGGCGGGGAATTTTTGCAGAGATAAATCTCAACGCTGACCCAGCTGGGACTCGAACCTGGGAACTACAGATTACGAGCCTGGCGCGCTACCGACTGAGCCACCCCCGCCCCTTTTCTAAGAAAAGGACATTGGTCATTTTTTTACATGTTGCAGTATTTTTCAAAGAGAAGAACCTTTTGACATTTCTGTAGATCTAAATGAATTGAAACCAACAGATTCAAAGACATTTTTTGAAGTCTTACTTTCAACATTGAAAAATAATGGTATGAATGGACAATATTTAAAAGAAAATTTAATTAGTTTCTGCTTAGATGGAGCAAGCACAATGCTCAGACGAAAATCCGGTGTTGCCACCCGATTGACTGAAAAATATCCCGGACTAATAATACAGCATTGTTTGAGTCATAGAATTTAATTGGCTCTGGATGATGGCACAAAAAAAATAACACAAGTCAACCGTTTCAAAATATATTTGAAAAAACAAAAAACTCATTGTATGCACCATGCTTCAAACAAAAACCAGACGAAATTATCAAGCATAACTAACAATTTAAATGACGAAATAATTAAAACTGTCCGTGTTTTAGGGCCACGATGGGCTATATGTAGTGTTAGAACAACGAAAGCTGTATGACAAGCCTATCCAGTATTATATGATTACTTTGATAAAACCGGAAATATGGGAATGGAAAACCTTGGACTCTTGCTTTAATGATAGAAATGTTCGATGATCTTGCTCTCATTTGCTTTACAAGGGAAAGATGTGTCAGTAACAACAGCTGATCATAAGAGCCTTAGAAATAATGTTAACATGAAAAGGAAAATATGAAATACTAGTGCCAACAATAATAAAAAGTGGGCAATATAAAAATATAAACTTTGCTGTTAATACAAAATTTCAATCATTACCAAGAAAGAGATTATTGGATGGCATTATTGAAAGCATTAAAACCTGGTTATTAAATGATTTTGACGAAAAATACATCAAATTGCAATCTTTATTCAATTTATTAAATCCTGATAGCTGGCCAAAAGTGGTTACAATGACTCCTTGGTCTGACGAAGAAAACTGAGCTCTTTAATAAAATTTTCCATCTAATAAAAGATTTCCGGGACTTAGTAGATGGAAAAGGTCTGAACCTTTATCAACTGACAGAAAAATTTAAGACGCTAAAAGAAGGTAATGAAAGTAATTGCAGTCAGCTCAGCTGAAGTTGAAAGAGCTTTCAGTTTAACGAATAATATTTGCAATAGATAAACTCCCTGCTTGTTGAAAATATTGCACTTTTCATGACCCTATTTATGACTAGAAAGCCAATTCCGGATTGACATCAAACCTCGTTTGCAAAATCCTATGTTGTTAAGGTAAACACGCAGTCGATGACACATAAGAAAATAATAAATAAATAAACCCCCTCAAGCAGCTGCTTGCTACAGAGGTCTTACAGGAGCCTGTCAGTTTATATGACACAATAGAAGGTCTGTGAAGATGGCAGGACTTCAGCAGAGAACTGTTATACACATACATCCATGCCTTACCCGTGGCTCGAACCCAGGTCCCTTAGATCAAGTAGCTAAGCGCGCTAACCACTCGGTCATGGGACCCAAATGCAATGAAAATCAGAAAAGAATTTGAAGTTTGCTATTAAAAAGATAAATTACTTTTCAATATTTTAAATTTTATTACAGGGTTTTCCGTTTCCATATGCCTCATTCAAAATTTTTATAAATCGTCTTAAAAATACTTAAAAAAAAACATTACCGAATATTGTTTAAAGAGTAATTTAATCATAAAGTCACTTGTTCATTTCAAAATAATGATTTTTTTTAATTGTTATCTAAAAATTATCATTGTAATGGAAAATCCTGTAATACATTTCAAAGATTTTTTTTTTAAAGCGAACCTGTTGATAAATATTTTGGGTGACACCACTGCACCAATTGCATACTAATGGTACTTCTGTAGGATGTTACTTTTTGAAACAAAAGTCTTTTTTTGCCTGGTACAAAAATAAAAAAAAATAAATACCCCCTCAAGCAGCTGCTTGCCACAGAGGTCTGACAGGAGCCTGTCAGTTTATATGCCATAGTAGAAGGTCTGAGAGGATGGCAGGACCTCACCAGAAAAACGACACAAACAGCCATGCCTTACCCGGTTCTGCAAAAATATATTATCTCTTTCCGTCCATTCTTGCTAACCCAATCCCTGCTTTAAGTGAGAAAGGAGACACCGATGAGCTTGGAAAGGCTGCGATCCGTCGGATGGGGCGTAAAGCCGTAGCCCCGTGTGCGGTAGAACCATACCCTGTGCACCTCAAAGAACACACTTGACGGTAGGCGTCCGTCTGTCTCCTAACAGGTGTCCAAACTTTGATTTGAAAACCAAATTTTTCATAAACCTTTCTTTCACTCATTGAGCGTACTAAAATGCAAAATCGAGAATGCATATATCTGTATGTTAATTCACTTATGATATATGAGAGAATGAACCTTCAAAATGAAGAGCATCCTTTCCTTTGTAGCACAGTGAAGAAGCACTCACTCTTATTGCTGGGGCGGGGGTGGCTCAGTCGGTAGCGCGCCAGGCTCGTAATCTGTAGTTCCCAGGTTCGAGTCCCAGCTGGGTCAGCGTTGAGATTTATCTCCGCAAAATTCCCCGCCCTGCCCGCGGCCAGTAGGGGACACCGATGGGCCCCTGTGCAGGAGAGCCATACCCTGTGCACGTTAAAGAACACGCTGGATGGCCTTGACGGGAGGCTACCATCTGTCTCCCAACAGCTGTTCCAGTGGGTCCCCTCCCCCAACCTTCTCTGAGCCTTCGGGGTCCATGTGACCTGGCCATTTAGCCCTTGGTGTGCAAAAAAGTGCCGCTCAGAGGTAAAACAACCCAACAACCCACTCTTATTGCTTCTTCAGTTAAATTCTATCGGTTCCATAAAGAAGATCATGCGGTTTTTTTATGTGTGGTTTAGTACCTCTGGTGAGCAATTAAAAATAGCTATCTGCGTTCCTGGTACTTGTGGTTAGCCATTTAAAACGTAGCTATGTATTCCTGACAGCTATGGTCATTAAAACAGGTATCTGCATTCTCAGCAGCTGTGACACACCAGGATTAACTCTTTAATATATGTAGTAGCTAATATAAAGCTCTGAAAGTGTAAAAATTTGATATTTAGAATATCCGTCTCAAAGTATCTTGCAAACAGAATATTTAAAACTTCGCAAATATTTTGAACTAGCCATATATTCGTATAGAAATTTATAAATAAAAAAGATTATTTATATTTTGAAAGATATACAGGGTGATTCAAAACTTATCGTTCAAATTTCGTGAGGAGGTAGGGAATACGTCAGGAAACCGATTTCACATAGGAAAGTATGTCCGCAAACGTACGCATGCGTATGTAGAGGGCGCTGTGTGTACCCAACCAGTGTACAGCTCGCCCGACCACTCCCGCTGTCATCAGTGTACGAGCTGACTTACTAGTGATAAGATGAATCGTTTTACGCATCAAGAGCTAGCGGATATGCATCAAGAGCTAGCGACAGTGAAATGGACCTTGTTGCACGAATAGTGGCCGCCGCAGGCATTGGTCCGTGATATGCCAGGCGTTTTTGAAAATGTTCGACGGTCAATGCAACGGCGCTGTGAATCCTGTGTCCGTGTAAATGGTCGCAATTTTGAGCACCTACTGTGAACCTGTACTTTACCTTGTTGGAATAAAAGTCACATTCGTTACCACTTAACTGTACTATTCCTTGTGTTCACTTTACTTGTCCATTTTGTTCATGTAGATGACGTTTGCGGACATACTTTCCTATGTGGAATCGGTTTCCTGACGTATTCCCTACCTCCCCACGAAATTTGAACGATAAGTTTTGAATCACCCTGTATTATTGTTTGGTAACTTTTTTTTATGTAACATCAATTTACTGAATACCTATAAGTGGTCACAAATGTGACTTCTGCGAATATTTTTTTTGCAATGTCTGCCAATAAAATCATCATCAGAATACACAAAAATTTACCTATCAGTAAAGAATGAATTTCTCAGGGTTGAGTAAATTTCACTATTTTGCAGTAAGGAACAGAAGAATTTAAAAAGAAAACTGAAGTCGGAACCTTAACTAGGAGACATTCGCAATCTTTTTGAGCTCCGGACAGCTTTAGCTCCGGCTCCAAAGCCCTTTTAACGCAGCCACAGTTAGGACTCGAACTTGGGAACAACAGATTACGATATTAGCGCGGTACCAACTGGGCCACCTCGCCCTTACCCTCAGAGACCCATGATTACAATGATTTCCAAGATGTGCATTCCGAGAGGTACTTTCATTCATCTCCCAACTTTCTGCACAAGGTTACTCGAATAATTGTTAGTAATAAATAATAAATCTTCCTTCACCCGGCATAAGGCATGGTTGTGTGTGTTGTTTTTCTGCTGAGGTCTTGCCATCCTCTCAGACCTTCTACTCTGGCATATAAACTGACAGGCTCCTGTCAGACCTCTGTGGCAAGCAGCTGATTGAGGGGGTATTTTTTCTTTCAAGCAGTTGCTTGCCACAGAGGTCTGACAGGAGCCTGTCAGTTTATGCGCCACAGTAGAAGACCTGTTAGGATGGTGGAAAAGCAGCAGAAAAACAACACAAACATCCATATGAATGGCACGGTGGGCAAAGGACCCAGAATTCAGAAGTCTTGGATATTTTCAATGTGATATTTCCATTCCAACCTTTTCCTTTCAGTTTTTCCCCCAAGTATTTGTTTTAAACATGTATAATAATAATAACAACTATTTATTGTATTTGGCATTAGAATTTTGGAACGGGGGAGCTTCTATCGGGGGATGAGGAGCTGCACAGAAGTGAGGGTGGCCCAACGCGGGAGCTTCTATCGGACGATGAGGAGCTGCACAGAAGTGAGGGTGGCCCTAACGGGAGAGCTTCTATCGGGCGATGAGGAGCTGCACAGAAGTGAGGGTGGCCCTAACGGGGGAGCTTCTATCGGGCGATGAGGAGCTGCACAGAAGCGAGGGTGGCCCTAACGGGGAACTTCTATCAGGCGATGAGGAGCTGCACAGAAGCGAGGGTGGCCCTAACGGGGAGCTTCTATCGGGCGATGAGGAGCTGCACAGAAGTGAGGGTGGCTCTAACGGGGAGCTTCTATCGGGCGATGAGGAGCTGCACAGAAGTGAGGGTGGCCCTAACGGGGGAGCTTCTATCGGGCGATAAGGAGCTGCAGAGAAGTGAGGGTGGCCCTAACTGGGGAGCTTCTATCGGGGGATGAGGAGCTGCACAGAAGTGAGGGTGGCCCTAACGGGGAGCTTCTATCGGGCGATGAGGAGCTGCACAGAAGTGAGTGCGGCCCTTCAAATTTTGCGCATGCTCAAAAGGAAAATTTACAAGCAGTTTTTTTTTTCAAAATGTTGATTGCCAAATCTTGACGGTGGGAAATTGAACCCCAAAACTCCTCCTGTAGATACGTCCCTGATTGTGTTAAAAGTAAATAACATTTTGACAAAGTAATTTAAGTTAGTTTCCTTTTTTCTAAATTTGCAAAATTTATAAAAATTCATTTAAAAAAAAAAATAAGAAAAAATATTGCACACTCTTTTCGAAATCCGCATGGCTAAATTGCGGAAAAATTTCTTATTACGAGAAAAACAACTTTTAAATAAGTCGATATTCACATGCTCGTGTAATGCCTTCATTTTCCCTAAGAATAAGCGGATTGGAAAACACTATGGAAACAACGAGAGACAATTATTGGCACAACAAATGTAAGCTACTGTGTCGTCTTTCACCCATTGCATTATAAAAATTAAAAAAACACGATTTCGCTTAATTTAATACATACAATTAAATATACTAGCATTCATCTTCCCAACGACTGCCTCTTTTGCCTAAGGCCCAATTCGAAGACGGTAGAAAATTGAATGCAGCAAATTGTCAAGATTAAAAAGCATGATGTCACTAAATAATCCTTCCTCCTTAAAACCTTCATAAAATTTTAAAATTTAATCATCTGTCTGCGAAGGCCATTTCACGAAACTCGAATTAAAAAGTTCAACAGCTGAACGCAATACTGAAATATAATGCAATTCATTAGTGTCGGGTTGGGTTGTTTTACCTCTGAGCGGCACTTTTTTGCACACCATGGGCTAAATGGCCAGGTCACATGGACCCCGAAGGCTCAGAGAAGGTTGGGGGAGGGGACCCACTGAAACAGCTGTTGGGAGACAGATGGTAGCCTCCCGTCAAGGCCATCCAGCGTGTTCTTTAACGTGCACAGGGTATGGCTCTCCCGCACACGGAGCCACGGCTTAACGTCCCATCCGACGGACGGCGGCCTTTCCAAGCCCATCGGTGTCCCCTACTGACCGTGGGCAGGGCGGGGATAAATCTCAACGCTCACCCAGCTGGGACTTGAACTGGGAACTACAGATACGAGCCTGGCGAGCTCCCGACTGAGCCACCCACACCCCTCATTAGTGTCGTAAAATCAGAAGGTCACAAGAGGTAATCGCATACGATTTCTTAACGATTAAAAGCGTTTTTAATGCAGACGAAGGAGTAGGTTAAATAGAAAACAATATGCAATCATATTTCGTGCAAAAATGCATTTGTTTCAACGAGATTATAAGAGATTTCGGTAATATCTTTCGTAAGACGGTGAGCAATTCGTAAAGATCGAGCTTAATGTCTCTAAGTCATCTTTTGCTCTTCGTAATCAATACGATGAAAATCGAAACTTCACAGTTAGGAAAGGAGAAATGGAACAAATGTCTGGCACAGCGGATGGGTTCCTCTAAGAGTCGAGGTCGAAAGGGCTTTTGGTAGCAGCTGGTGCTATTTGTTTTCCGTTAATTGGTCGAGAGTTTGACAGCTGACTGGTTTGTAAGAAGCAGTGACAGTGACACGAAGCTATCTTGAACATTACAAATGATCGAGGCCGGTTGTTTCTGACAACATTGAAAGCCGGAAACAGCCAAACTCTCCTCTTTCAAGGGAGCAAAGGAGGACTGTCACGCGGAATTTGATACGTTGAAGCAGAGTTAGATTGCTGAATCAATTAATCGACACTTCTTACAGTGTCTTGTCTGAATAAAATATTACGCTGACATAATTATTCGTCTGAATAAAATATTAGGCTGACATAAGCACAAATAGCAGTTTGTATACGTTGTGGCAAAGATTCCATCCGTATCTGGAAGATGTCAGAATGGATGTTACAGGATCCCTGTGAAGGAAAAGGAATGTGGGATTGGGCATTATTTTCAAGGAGACCACATAAATTATCAATGAGGATGAGCTCTGCTGATTGTGGAGGCCAGGAAATATGCAGCACTACATTATCGGTTATTACAGCCATTGGCGAAGGCATCCTGAATGATGAATTGTGGCTTTATATTCTTGAAAGTGTTCATCACCATCTGGAGGAAAAAAAGGAGCAAAGAACTGGTGGAACTATCATGGTCCCCCAAGATTCAGAAGTACTTTCTGGCACTTTGCCATTCAAAACTAGCAGTGGGTTCAGACCGTGCCAGATGAACAATTTATACAATCCTGCGTTACTGAAGTGACGCATTTGTAATGATCGCTTCAAGGGATCGGAGCCACACGCATTGTCTGCCATAAGGTCAAGTGGGTTTTTTTGCAGGACCACGCAATTCTCAGTACTTCAAGCGCTCTTTGCACCACCATAACCTTTTTTGTGTTTTATCACTGAGCTGAGATATTTTTGGAGAAGTACCAACACCAAACGACGGTTGCCAAGGTTTCTCCCGTTCACTGCAGATGGATCGTTTCTACGCTGATCAAAGTGGAAATCGCAACACTGCGAAGCAAGTGATACACGCGCCCGAAACTGTCAGGAAGGAAGCTATGAGAATTGATGTGCAAATGATCAAAAAACAGAACGTGAGAACGCAATTTACGTGTGTTTATTGCAGATTCATCAGTATATAGTAAGCCCACCTCGGGCGGTTATACAATCCTGCAGACATCTCGGCATTCCATCAGTCAGTTGATTAATGGTGTCCTGAGGTATGGCGTTCCAAACTGCAAACTATACCAGGTTCCCCGCCGGAATCACATGCTCAATGGGCGATAAGTCCGAGGAGTATGGCGTCCATGAGAGTCCACTTTCCTCAGGCCTGGCCACCATACTCACCAGACCTGAATAATTGTGACTTCTGGCTTTGGGGCTATCTCAAGGACTGGGTTTATTTGCGTGGCATGTGTTCGCTTGCTGATCTGAAGGCCAGAATTACAAGGGAAGTGACCAACATCCAGAATGACATGCTCTAAGTAACTGTGGCCCATGCAGTCTTTTGCTTCCAGCACATTCAAGCACCTGGATACGCTTTTCAACAGTGCTTATGCAGGTACATGCAAAACACCATGCAGGTAAGGAACGCTCTGAAAGAGAGCGCAGATATGGCTCTCATCGTATCATACCCCATATGCTCCAAAGTATCTCTGCTTGCAAGAGGTGTTGGGAAACATACAGATGAAACTTGGAATTACTTGGAGGATTTGGAGAGGTGGATAGCCATTGGTAGAATGTTGGCAGGATGGACCTAAGCTACGGTATCCAAAGCTCGTAATGTCTCTTGGATGGTCATTATAGGCTAAAGTGACAATATCGGAAATCCGGAATGTGTCTCAACACCACTTCCGGGCCAATCAAGGCTCACAACATCTTAGGAGGCCCAATATCTGATTTTTACAGCAAGAAGGCTTAGGGAGATGACCACCAGACAATTCGCTGTCAAGTTCACCTGTGCTTAAGGCATAATAGTGTCAAGGAAAACTGTGTCCAGATGACTTTTCGAGAGTGATCCATATGCTAGGAGACCGATGGTTTGCCTCTCCTTCATTCCCTCTCAAAAAAGAAGAGCTTGAAGAACTTGGTGCAGACAGTATCACACCTGGACCGAACAGCACTGGGTGCAACTCAACTCAAACTCAGGAGCCCTGCTTCAATCTGACTACTGATTCCCGACATCTGCTGATCTGGAGAGAATGTGGAACATGCAACCATTCCTGCATCATCCAGAAACGAGACCACTATGGAGGAGGATAGCTTCTGGTGTGGGGAGGCATAATGCTGGATGACTATACACCACTCCATGTGTTTAAGGGGGGCACTGTGCATGCTCAAAGGTAGACAGATGAGACCTTTGACTCCTGTGTAACATTTTTTAAGGGTGCTGTTGGCCCCAAGTTTATCTTTATGGATCATAATGCTCATCCTCACAAGGTTCGGCCGGTTGACAATTTTCTTGAGAGTGAGGATATCCACAGGATGGAGCGGCTAGCCAGATTTTAATCCTATTCAGCATGTCTGGGACTCTGGAAAGATGCCTAGGGCTCTTCAGCTCCCTCCCAGAAGTACCTAGACAATGGAGTTTATAGCCATCATCTTATCACCAGCGTGCATGATCATTGTGCAAAATGCATGGCGGTCAGGGTCGATTAACTCCTTACCGAACAACGGCTTTCTCCTACTACCAATGATGGACTTTTTTTGATGCATGACATTATTCCTGACTGCCAATTTCTATGTGTCTCATGTTTTCTTACATGTTTATCATGGTCTGATGTACCTCTCACCTGAATTTCGTAAATGTCTGTCAAGTCTTAGAATGCTAATCTAAGCATCCAGCATTATGCCTCTCCACACAGAAGATCTCTTCCTCCACAGTGGTGTCGTTCCTGGATGTTGCAGGAATGGTTGAATGTTCCACATTCTCTCTAGAATAGAGGAAAAAATCATCAATCTTATAGATATTTCATGCATTTTTCAAGAAATTTTTTAAAGACCTATAAAACGGAGGAGGAAATGTTATCATCATTATCCTCAAACAGCAATGGGCTATTGAGGTCCAAGCAGATTGTGCAATTTAGTTCTCCGAACATATCTGTCCTGAGCAACATCTGCTGCATCTGGCCACTGCACACCACTACAAGGTTCTGTTTGACATTGTCTGCCCACCACATCCTAGGTCTCCCCTTCTTTCTGAAGCGTTTAGGCACACTGTTCATAACTCTATTCGCCAATCTATAATTTTCCATACGGGCAACATGGCCAAACCAACGAAGTCTCTCTCTGCACAGTATGCTGCTCAAAGAAGATTGCTGACTCCTTTGCCTAACCTCATCATTATTTACAAAATCAAACCACCATCTAGAATCAAAAGCATCAAATTTCCTATTATCTTGTTTAAAAAGGTCCAAGTTTCATTACCATAACTAACTCTAGAAAGAACCAAACTATTATACAGCCTAATTAATTATAATTATTAATGTTAAATTATAATAATTATAATGATTAATGCTATCCGTCTAATGCCACAGTTTAGCATTTTAAACAAAACAATTTTATGGTTTTGTTTGCAGCAGAATTTTCGGCTTTTTTGACAGCAAAGTTGATAGTATCTGAGATGTCCGACAGAAGTAATGTGTGCTTTGTGGTTCTGAAAGCCGTATTGCATATCAGAAATTATCTTCTTTTCTGTAAAAAATTTAACAGAAATATAAATATTTTTAATATTTATTAATTACCTCCTCAACCAGCTGCTTGCCACATAAATCTGACAGGAGCCTGTCAGTAGAACTTCTACTATGACAGGAGCCTGTCATAGTAGAAGATCTGAGAGGATGGCAGGACCTTAGTAGAAAACCGACACATACAACCATGCCTTACCCGGAGCTCGAACCCAGGTCCCTTAGATCAGTAGCCAAGCGCGCTAACCACTCGGCCACGGGACAGCCATTAATTGTTAACAAAATAGGAATAGGCGAAAAACAAAATGAATTTGTTGGAAACATATTTTATTTATATCTGTTACCGCTAAAGCTCGAAAGCCGTTAATGTGCACATTACCTAGCTAATCTGCAGATTAACTGATTTGCTCCGTTAACGTGCGGAATCAAGAGTTTTCCGCATTTTACCTAGGTAATGTGCACATTAACGGCTTCCGTATCGTTAAAGTTCAAAAGTTTGTTTCTCTCATAGTGGTGAATCTCTTGAAATGAATCTTCGTGTCACGTGATTCACTCGTCCGCATTATAAAAAACGCCCCGGATGAGCGGAGGCCAAGTGAGAACGAATCGGTAAAGTGATTCATTCTTGATAACGAATCACTAAAATGATTCGTTCTCACTTGGCCTGCTCATTTTGGGGGCGTTTTTTACAATTCGGACGACTGATTCATGTTGACAGAGGGATGACCCTGGTTTCAACTCTACTCTCGGACACTAGATAAATAACATTATGTTAATTTAAGCGTACAGAAACGTTCCTGTTGTTCCAGCAAAGATCTTATTTTCACTTTAACGAGTGCCTAGTAGGTAATGTGCAGATTATCCAGGTAATTTACAGATTACCTAGGTAATTTGAGAAATGAAACAATTATCCGCACGTTAACGGATCACCCTAGTTAATCTGCACAATACCTAGATAATCTGTAGAATAACTGATTTCTGCACTTTAGCGGTAACATATATACTAACACAAATTCACAGCTGCTACACATTAAATCATGAAATTAATTATTTTTTTGTCTCTTCATATCGTGAGGCTCTAACCTACAGCTTAAGCGTCAGTCGGCCATCATGAAAGGCATATTATAAAAAGTTTTCAGAAACTTTCCCCTAGACCAGATATCGATGGGCTTGATGAGGTGCCTTTCATTGGACGGGGGGGGGGGGAGGTAAGCTAAGGATTTTTAAGGAGAATCATGCTGCTACGACAGACGAGCGTGCTACAATAAAACCATGACTGATGTGTCATTGACGATCGCGTTGTGCCTCAGCGTGAGAATTACGTCACTAGCCTATTGGAAAAGACAGAGTTGAAAACAATAATGGTGGTTAAGGAGAGATTAAAAAAGTTTCCGGTTGTGGCTGAAGGTGTACATTTGGGTCCCTTGTAGTGAGTTAATATTAGGTTAATCTAAGTGAAGATTATTCAAGAGACTTGGCAATTTGGCCATGCCCTCCCCCCCCCCCCCCCACCCTCTCGATGATGTTAATAATCGGAACAGGGCTAAAAACATTTAACACATTTATTACAGGTATAGCGGTATATTTCAAGATTTTTTTAAACCCCTTAAATAGAAGGAAAAACTTTATACTCTATCTGCCTTCAGGTTCGATCTTACCCCCCCCCCCCCCCACTTTATTTTTTTCGAGATCCGAGCATGACGAGTACTCCTTTTTATCTACTGAGTAAACAGAACGAAATCTTCATCAGTATACATTCAGAATAAACATCAGTACTCTTGCATTGGCAAGGTGAGTGTAACCAGGGCTCCATCACTCTATTATGGTAATAACTAGTACCCATAACCAGCTGCAATGTGAACATAACCAGTACCCATTAGCTGCAGTGTGATCATAAGCAGGACTCCATCAGTCGCAATATGAATTTAAATAGGACTCCAACAATTGAGACTATAGCCAGTGTCCCAACAACTGCAATATGACTATAGCCAGTGTTCCAACAGCTGTAAGATGACTATAGCCAGTGTTCCAACAGCTGTAATATGACTATAGCCAGTGTTCCAATAGCTGTAATATGACTATAGCCAGTGTTCCAACAGCTGTAATATGACTATAGCCAGTGTTCCAACAGCTGCATTGTGATTATAGCCAGGGTTCCAACAGCTGCAATGTGACTATAGTTAGTGTTTCAACAGCTTCAATGTGACTATAGGTAGTGTTCCAAACAGCTGCAATGTGATTATAACCAGGGTTCCAACAGCTGCAATGTGACAATAGGCAGTCTTCCAACAGTGCAATGTGACTATAGACAGTGTTTCAACATGTAGTGCGACCATACCACCGCACAGCCCAATATTACAAAGTCGGTTTTAATGCTTTTAATATTATCTGTTCCATTTCTCTGTTCCAGTTTATGTTTAGGATGTGCAAAGGAAGATAGCCTTACGCGCACTTTCGAACGGTTAAAAGAAAAAAATATCGTGCCTTACGTCGCATCGTGCAGCATTACGAAGCGAATTGAAAGATGAAGGACCCACAAAAATAAAGACAAAAGGAGAGGAAGGAAGAAACGGAGCAGTTCTTTCGGTTTACAGAATCTTATCGGCAATCTCTTGCAAACATAAAATTGCAGTTCTTCGCCACCTTAGGAAGGAATCCTCGAGTCATCTTATTCTTTGTGATCGGCTGGAAAATGTCTGTGTGAATGCTGCGCCGTTGGGAAGATGATGCGTCTGCAGTGGCAGCTGGCGAATCGAACAAATCCCGAGAAGAGAGGAACCATCGATGGCGATGGATTAATGGGCCAATATCTTGCTAAATTACATCTTGTAGCCGAGAAAAACTGACATAAAGAGCATTATGGGGGCAGTAGTCTATCCTCTCTCTCCCCCTCCCCCCTCCCTCTCTCTTTAGCTCCATCGTTCTCTCACGTGAGTCTCTCTGAACGCTTTGAACACGGCTGACCGAGCATCCGGTCGGAGATGAAGATGATAACAGAAGGAAATCGTTGGCGAAGGAATTCAAAGTACAGGGATTGGGCAAAAAAAGAATAGAAAAGTAATGGGGATGGGAGAAGCATTTATACATTACAATTGCAAGACGATCTTTTTTTTAAATCTGAATTCAAGTCTGCTGCTGTAGGTCAACCTCAAAAATAACAAAGCTTGCAATTAAATCTATTTTAAATGTATTCCAATGATTTGGAGATTGCGGCTTATCAAGTAGATATCGGGTGTTAACGAAATCCGAAAAGGAATTTATTACTGAGCCTATATTTTGAGAGTTAATGCCCAGAAATGAAGTTTCAAAGCAGTTTAGATCTAGATCTATATAAAATGAACTTTTGATTGCGGGATAGGGACAAGTTTAATGCGAAGCATCGCGTAGACGGGCCCTCGCACTGCGGTTAGAATCAGAAATATTAAAAATTGGAAAAATAATTGTTTTATTCGGGGAGTAGGTTGTTTAGTCGGTAGTACAACAAGCTCGTAATCGGCAATTTCCAGGTTAGAGTCTCAACGTTGGCCTAGGTATCACGTCAACGTAGGGTCAACGTTGGCCACGTCACAAGAACCCTGAGGGTTCAGAGAAGGTTGGGTGCGGAACCCACTGGACTTCTGTTGGCAGGACCAGCTCCTGGCCTATCAACGCCCTATGCAAAAATATTTCGGTGTGCCCATTTAACTTAGGATTAAATAAATCAATGAATTTGGGGCCCTGTGCGGTCACACCGCTCGATCGTGCTTTAAGCCTGCCTTGTCCATTGAGAGACAGATGGTAGCCTCCCGTCAAGGCCATCTAGCGTGTTCTTTAACGTGCACAGGGTATGGATCTCCCGCACACGGAACCACGGCTTAACGTCCCATCCGACGGGCGGTGGTCTTTCCAAGCCCATCGGTGTCCCCTACTGACCGTGGGCAGGACGGGGAGTTTTGTGGATATAAATGTCAACGCTGACCCAGCTGGGACTCGAACCTGGGAACTACAGATTATGAGCTGTCCTCCTCGCTCGCCCTTACCAATGGGCTTAGACAATCCGACAGATGTTGCATTAAACCGTGGCCCCATGTGCTTGTCTCTCATGAAGAATTTCAATAATTACAATGGAGGCATGGGCTTTGGCGAAATTTTTTCAGGAGGGAGTGATTTCGGGAGAGGGGCAAAAAGCAAATTAATATTTCAAGATAGAAATATTAATGAGCGTTTGCAAAAGCCTGAGACAAACGAAAAATAAACGAAAAGCTATTATTGAAAAAACAAATGCAAAAATGCTTTTTGCTATAAATAAATAAATATAAATGAAATGCTTCCGAAAACAAAAGGAATCGTGAAAAAAAGAAATACAATGCGTTAAGGATAAAACAATATTTATCTTTTCGTGACACGAAGGTTGCCAGATCACTAATTTCTAAAAAAATCGTTGCCAGAAATTTTTTCTGAATTCTGTAATCAACCACGGTGTTTGGATACTTTTTTGAGCGACTGTAGGTGGTCATATTATTTGATACTAGATCGTGTGGGCTCACTCACGGAAATATTGAGCGTGTGCAGTTACCGTTCTAACTGCACACGCTCCAGTTTGCTGTGAACTCCAGATTTGCTGTGAACGGTAACTGGAGCGTGTACAGTTGCTGTACACGCTCCAGATATTTTTCCTGAATTCTGTAATCACGTGACACGAAGGATGCCAGATCACTAATTTCTAAAAAAATCGTTGCCAGATATTTTTCTGAAGTCTGTAATCAACCATAATAAATAAAAAATAAATACCCCCTCAAGCAGCTGCTTGCCACAGAGGTCTGACAGGAGCCTGTCAGTTTATATGCCACAGTAGAAGATCTGAGAGGATGGCAGGACCTCAGCAGAAAACAACACGAACATCCATGCCTTACCCGGGGCTCGAACCCAGGTCCCGTAGATCAGTAGCCAAGCGCGCTAACCACTCGGCCAAGGGACGGTCAATCAACCATGGTGTGTTCGGATACTTTTTTGAGCGACTGTAGGTGGTCATATTATTTTGATACTATCTCGTGTGGGCTCTCACGGAAATATTGAGCGTGTGCAGTTACCGTTCACAGCAAACTGGAGCGTGTACAGTTGCTGTACACGCTCCAGATATTTTTCCTTTTTCGACCGACTGTACAGCTGTATTATTCATCATACATTGATTTTTCGATAAATTCTTCCAGTTCGGGGGGGGGGGGGGGTACTCCTCCTCTCTCTCTACCAACACTCATGAAGACAAGCGAAAAAATCAGCAAGCGTATATTACAGATGTTTTGATTTTGAAAGTATATTTTGTAAAAGATTATTAATGTGGAGGCAGGAATAATGCATTTTAAAATTTAGAATAATTAATTTCAGAAAGAAAGAAAAACACTGGAAAATTGTTCGTGTCCGTCTCGCTTCAATCCTGTTTTTCTGTATCAGGTTTTCCCTTTCTCTACGAATTATTGCATCTAACGCATCTCTTCGAAAGTTTGAAAGAAAATAAATTATCCCTCAAGCAGTCGCTCTCATTAGGAAGCAAACATACTCTGATGTTGCTTCTTCGGTTGTGTCTATTGGGATCACTTAGGAATGTCCCTCCAGTTCGATCGCAATACGCGACGGGTGAAAGCGTCTTTCAGATAAAATCAAAGATTTTATTACAATTGCAGGGACTCAATACTGAAGCTCCTCCCCAATAAATTGGTTCAACTTCAGATTTTACTTAAATATAACACTTATTTATTGAACCTTCCAAACATGCTTGATAGACAAGGACATATGCTCAATTACATGGCATTACAACAACAGCTTACTATGCCTGTTCAGCTGTATTCACAGAGCCCAATGCCGTTATTACCAGTCGGCATTTCCCAGCTTTACAATTTTACGTCTTCACGCGTTCGTCCTTCGACTGGCTCTCCCCCCCTCGTCGTTACCAACCTCTTTTTCCCTTCTCCTTCTGCTTCGGCCATCTGGCAAGGCCGCTAGCCTCCGGGTTCGGAGTCACTTGTCAGTGGACGCTAGCCGTGGGTGACTTCCCTCCTCCGGACACTGCTACTTCAATTAACGTTCCAGATGCTGGGACTGAGGGCATCCCACGTAGCATATGCCCTTTTGGTGAAATCCGAAATAACATACAAAACCCGAACAAAAAAAAATATTTAAAAAGGCTTCTAGCCTGACACATACCTTCAGGCGATCCTGCCTATCAGTATTATAAAAAAATAAATAAATAAATACCCCCTCAATCAGCTGCTTGTCACAGAAGAATCTGACAGGAGCCTGTCAGTTTAATACGCCATAGTATAAGGTCTGTCAGGATGGGAGGACTACAACACAAAGACAACACAAACATCCATGCCTTATCCGGGGGATTAAATTGTATTATTTATTATTACATTAATTATTATTAACAATTATCGGATAAACTAGGTTTCTTAGATCAGTAGCCAAGCGCGCTCACCACTCCTCCACGGGAAGGCTACGCCATAGAAAAGATTTTAAAATCTCAGCAGGAAGATAATGCAGAAAAGAAACGTCCATTCCTTATCCAGGGCTAGAACCCAGCAAATCGAAGCGAAACCTTTAATCAGTAGCCATTAGCTCATCGGAACATTTCTAAGCCGTGGCCCCGTGTGTGGGACAGCCATACCCTGCGCACGTTAGAGAACACACTGGATGGCCTTGACGGGAGGCTATCATGTGTCTCCCAACACTGTTCCAGTGGGTCTCCTTCCTCAACCTTCTCTGAGACTTCGGGGTCCATGTGACCTGGCCATTTAGCCCATGGTGTGCAAAAAAGTGCCGCTCAGAGGTTAAACAACCCAACCCGTATGCGGGAGAGCCATATCCCCTTCGCACGTTAAAGAACACACTGGATGGCCTTGACGGGAGACTATCATGTGTCTCCCAACAGCTGTTCCAGTGGGTCTCCTCTTTCAACCTTCTCTGAGCCTTCGGGGTCCATGTGACCTGGCCATTTAGCCCATGGTGTGCAAAAAAGTGCCGCTCAGAGGTGAAACAACCCAACCCGTATGCGGGAGAGCCATATCCCCTTCGCACGTTAAAGAACACACTGGATGGCCTTGACGAGAGACTATCATGTGTCTCCCAACAGCTGTTCCAGTGCGTCTCCTTCCTCAACCTTCTCTGAGCCTTCGGGGTCCATGTGACCTGGCCATTTAGCCCATGGTGTGCAAAAAAGTGCCGCTCAGAGGTGAAACAACCCAACCCGTATGCGGGAGAGCCATATCCCCTTCGCACGTTAAAGAACACACTGGATGGCCTTGACGGGAGACTATCATGTGTCTCCCAACAGCTGTTCCAGTGCGTCTCCTTCCTCAACTTTCTCTGAGCCTTCGGGGTCCATGTGACCTGGCCATTTAGCCCATGGTGTGCAAAAAAGTGCCACTCAGAGGTAAAGCAATCTAACCCAACCGGAACATTTCCCTCACGTCACTAATGATTCTGATTTAGTAGTACCACAGTTAATCGGAATCGAAATACGGGGCACAGCGCATGCATACATTGTTGAAGCGCCAACACCGGTCAGATAGGATTTAAAACAGCAGATCTGTGGGTTCGCTAGAGGCGTTCTGCCAGTTCGCAAAAGTCCAGAGAAAAGAGGAGCAGATGCGAGGCGCGAGAGTCATCCTTGCAGTTCACGTGGTAAAGTAATTAGGACGAAGTCATCGACCCTGGAGTTCGCGGAATGTTGATTTTTCATCAATACTCAGAAGTAAATGGGTTAATGTTTCGCAATTCTGTAATCACGTGACACGAAGGTTGCCAGATCACTAATTTCTAAAAAAATCGTTGCCAGATATTTTTTCTGAATTCTGTAATCAACCATAGTGTTCCGATACTTTTTTTTGACACGAAGGTTGCCAGATCGCTAATTTCTAAACCTGGATCGTGTGGGCCCACTCACAGAAATATTGAGCGTGTGCAGTTACCGTTCACAGCAAACTGGAGCGTGTGCAGTAACTGCACACGCTCCAGTTTGCTGTGAACGGTAACTGGAGCGTGTACAGTTGCTGTACACGCTCCAGATATTTTTCCTGAATTCTGTAATCACGTGACACGAAGGTTGCCAGATCACTAATTTCTAAAAAAATCGTTGCCAGATATTTTTTCTGAATTCTGTAATCAATTATAGTGTTCGGATACTTTTTCGACCGACTGTACAGCTGTATTATTCATCATACATTGATTTTCCGATAAATTCTTCCAGGCGGGGAGGGGGGGGGGGTACGGGTATTGTTCTTTTTGTTTCTTTTTGTTTCCTTTTGTTTTCCAGCTGAAACTGGCAACAGTTCGAAATCGTCTGATTATAGCAAGCAGAGTTTTTACTTTCATACCGGCAGATTTCTTTTTCATTCCATTGCCCCTGACATCTTAGTTTGAAAAAAAAAAACAAAATCTAATAAATCAAACTAATGAAACAAAATCTAGTGAAGTCTCCTCACAATTGGATGTTCGAACGAAACAGAAAAGGATGTAGACTCTAAGAGAATCTATTCTTGCACGTTTAAATATTTGTGAGGCACCAGCAGTGAAAGATTAAAGGCGATAGGTGACCTTGGCGAGCAAAATCAAAGTCCTATTCCTCCAATTCATCAATTAATTACCTTTAATTTAAGAAGTTGTGATGAATGCATAATTCACAAAAAATGTTATCGAGATCATTTGCAATATTTCAGAAGGCATCAAAACATTATGATCACCTGCCTAATATGATGTTGGTCCTCCAAGTGCCGCCAAAACAGCTCTTACCCGGCGAGACATGGACAGTACAAGATTTCTAAAGGTGTCTTGTGATATCTAGTACTAATACGTTACCAGCAGATCCTTTAATTCTTGTAAGTTACGTGGTTGAGCTGCTGCAGATCGGATATGCTCTAACACAAACCACAGATGCTCGATTGGATTAATGTCTGGGGAATTTGGAGGCCAGGATAATACCTGGAAGTCTTTCTCATATTCCGCGAACAATCCGGGCAGTGTGGCATGGCGCATTATCCTGCTGAAAGGAAGCACTACTAGAAAAATATACCGTTGCCATGAAAGGATGTACCTGATGGTCTGAAATGATGTTTAGGTAGGTAGTGGACGTCATAGTTTCCTGCACATGAATGACTGGGCCCAGGTTTTCCCAGCAGAACATTGCCCAAAGCATTACACTTCCTCCACCGGCTTGTTTTTGTCTCATGGTGCATTCTTGTGACAACACTTCCCCAGGTAAACAACGCACACTACCCGGCTGTGCACATGGTGCAACAGGAAACGAGATCCATCGGACCAGATGACCTTCTTCCAATCATTCAAGGTCCAGATTTGATGCTCGCATGCTCACTGTAGGCGCTTTCGAGGGTGAACCGAAGTTAGCATGGGTATTCGGAGCAGCCTGCGGCTACGCAGTCCCATTTTCAGCAGGGTTCGATGTACTGTGTGTTGTGACACATTACTCCCGTCACCAGCATTCAAATTACGGGAGAGTTGCGCCACAGTATCCCTTCTGTTGGCTTGTACCATACGGGAGAGTTTTTTTTTTTCACCCACAAAATAATATCAACTGTTAGGCCTTGTCAGGCCATCCGCCTCGATTTTCCTGTGAAGGAGGGATGCTTTCAGGTTCCATGGTGATAGTTCGTCCTCAATGCAGGTGTGATGTTGGATACCTTACATCGCTTTGATCATGCCTTTGTTCCGTGTGCTAGTGAAGTTTCCAAATGCGAGGCACAGGGAGCGTGAAGAAATGTTGATAAAGGGTAAAAGAGAGTGTTGGTGTTCGTGACGTAAAATTTGATATGATGTAATTGTTTCAGTCCTGAGAAGGACTTTTTTGGTGTTGTGTGGAAGAAGTGTTGTTATGGAGGTCTTCGTGTGTATGGTTTATTCCTGAGAAGGACATTTTTGGTGTTGTGTGGAAGAAGTGTTGTTATGGAGGTCTTCGTGTGTATGGTTTATTCCTGAGAAGGACTTTTTTGGTGTTGTGTGGAAGAAGTGTTGTTATGGAGGTCTTCGTGTGTATGATTTATTCCTGAGAAGGACTTTTTTGGTGTTGTGTGGAAGAAGTGTTGTTATGGAGGTCTTCGTGTGTATGGTTTTTTCCTGAGAAGGACTTTTTTGGTGTTGTGTGGAAGAAGTGTTGTTATGGAGGTCTTCGTGTGTATGATTTATTCCTGAGAAGGACTTTTTTGGTGTTGTGTGGAAGAAGTGTTGTTATGGAGGTCTTCGTGTGTATGGTTTATTCCTGAGAAGGACTTTTTTGGTGTTGTGTGGAAGAAGTGTTGTTATGGAGGTCTTCGTGTGTATGGTTTATTCCTGAGAAGGACTTTTTTGGTGTTGTGTGGAAGAAGTGTTGTTATGGAGGTCTTCGTGTGTATGGTTTATTCCTGAGAAGGACTTTTAGGTGCGAGTCCTCACCTCTAGCATCGATGAACCGTGATCGGCTTACACCATCCGGTGGTTCGTGGTTTTTCCCTCCTCGGACCACTTTTTGAAGGTCCTAACCACAGCAGACCGTGAGCACCCCATAAGACTTGTCGTCTCGGAAAATGCTCTGACCCAGTCGTCTGGCCTTTTTCAAACTCACTTAAGTCCGCTGCCTTTCGCATCTGAAGAACAAGAATAACACTGATTAACAGAGCTCAGTATCAGGTGTTATTTATACCGTTCCACGACCTTCACACGCACCGTCGTTTACCTGCAATTGCTTCGATTTGTATAAAGACGCGCTGGTCATAATGTTTTGGCTCTTCGGTGTATAATCTTTTAAACAAAAGGATCAAAAAAAGAGAAATTCAAGCTGTCTAATTTGTTTTGCGAAGTTATTAACAAAAGTCTGAATTTATTGCCTTAAAATAAAAGGGGGCAGGGGGGGGGCGCCATGCTCGTAATCTGATGTTTCCAGATTTGAGCCCCAATTCGACTAGGGTTGAGAGGAAAGGTGAGAAAAGGTTACACCGATGTGAGAAAGGGACACCATTGGGCTTGGAAAGGGCGCCGTCCGTCGGATGGGGCTTAAAGCCGCGGCACGTGTGCATGAGAACTATTCCCTGTTCACGATGAAGTTGGAGGAAAGGATACTGTCTCCTAACAGCTGTCCAATGAATCTTTTTTCTCAATTCGAGTCCTTGGAGTCCTTTGGAGCTGGCCGTTTAGTCCATCGTCCGTCTCAGAGGTAGAACAACCCAACCCTAACTGGACTCTAATCCAGGGATGGCGAAGCGTTTTCTGTGACGTGACACCTAATAGGTTGGAAACGTGTCACTCAGAGAAGGACATAGGAGACTCAAAGGACTAATTGAGTTTGGAAAAAGCAAGAAAAAGAGGGAGGCTTACCACTGACAAGAGTACTTGACTCAGTCTTTTCACAGAACCAACGAAGGCGCATCCGAATGTGCATCCGAATGTACACGCTCTTGCAAGAACATCATCTGCCCCACCCCTTCCCTAACCGTTCCACCTGTCACATCTATTTACTACCGTTTCTTAATAATAAATTTGAGAAACACAAATCAATAGTTACCATAAATAAAGAAAATCTCTATGTTAAGTCAATGGGAAGCTAACGTCAAAGCTCTGTAACTTTTAAAATAAGTGTTTTGTTTTGAAAAATGTGATTGCAGATAAAGATCTCAATCAAATAAATCAATATCTCGATTTTCAACAATATTCGTTCAGTATTTAATGAGTTATGGAAGTTTGAATATTTAACAACAGCAATGCCAGTCTTAAGAAACTTATACAAACTGAAGAATAGTGAAAGAATTCTTTACATAAAGTTCTAAAATACAGACTTATTTTATTAAACACTTTGATACAATACTTATTATAAATAAATCAATACCCCCGCAAGCAGCTGCTTGCCACAGAGGTCTGACAGGAGCTTGTCAGTTTAATACGCCTTAATAGAAGGTCTGAGAGGATGGGCAGGACCTCAACAGAAAAATGACAAACACATCCATGCCTTACTTGGGGCTCGAACCGAAACTAGGCTCGAACCCCTAGCTTAGATCAGTAGCCAAGGGTGCAATACTTATTACTAAGTTTTAATTAACTTCTGAAGTCAATTTTTGTGGCTGGCATTGTTATCACTAAATATTCAGACTTCCATAACTCATTAAATAGTGAACGAATATTGTTGAAATTCGAGATATTGATTTATTTGATTGAGATCTTTATCTGCAATCACATTTTTCAAAACAAAAAAACTTATTTTAGAAGTTATAGAGCTTTGACGTTCGCTTCCCATTGACTTAACATTGGGATTTTCTTTAAATTGTGGAAACCAGTGTACAATAAAAACATAACTAATTCTTTCAGCCAAAAATCTCGATACTCTTGTAAGAGAATACAAATGAAACATAAAAGCAGCTGAAAGTGCTTTTAAAGATGATTGAATTTTTTCATTGACATGAAGAAAATGTAAGGGACGTACTGCATCCCTTATGTGAAGGACAAACCCCTTAGCTGAAGTGATAGCGAGAATTATTTCCCCCATGCGATAGAGTTGCAAGATCACGTGACATCCCCTTTCAGCAATCACTGCTATCGTGCCTTTCATGTTAACAAAAACCCTGATGCTGTTTTGTGGTCCCAAGTCCTGTTTCATCCTTGATGGTCGCTTGCAGCAGGTCAAGGTCACCTCAGCTTCCCGGTTTGCCATGCAGGCCGCTTCCTGGGTTAGTAGGTTCAAGGTCAGAATGGAGGAAGCCGAAAACCAGATAAAAAAAGACACAAAGCCTTTTAGCTTTAATTTTTTTGATTTAAAATAGGAAGAAGGTATTTCCCTACACAAAGATGCTACGTGAGGCATGTCATACAACGTACAAACTCTTACACAAGGACATGCCCCGCTGGTCTTAGTAATCAGATACGCTAATCACTAGACTAGGTAAGGGTCTAGTGCAATGTTTCCCAAAGTGAGCGATACTGCCCCCTGGTGGGCGCTGGAACGATCCAGGGGGTCGGTGGAAGCATAAAGAAAGAAGGGAAGATAAGAAAATTTTGAAAAACCGTTCGTACATGTTTCATCTGTTGTGTAACATAGAGTTAAAGTGGTAGTGATTATTTTCCAAATAAACATAAAATGCAAGTCATAACCGATCAGGGTGTAAACTGGAAGGAGAGCTGTGTACCAATCCCTAGTGGTGATGCACAGAACCGGCCAGGTCTAGCACCTAATGTCCGACCCCGCCTTCTTGTGGTGCAGGCCGTTAGTACCTTTCAAAAGAGATATTCTCTTTTGGAAGGGAACGGAAGGGGAGGGCTGCCAGTTCAGTATGGCCTGCTGATCTGGTCATCTATGGCCACTTTTTTCTTTCTTTTCCAAACCTGCTGAGGAGTGGTCAACTTCATAGGGTCCTGGTGCTGACCATTTATACCTACCAGACTGGACTTGTTTATGGATTTGAGTTTGATTATGGATCCTGGGCTTGCTGCACTGGTGGGCCTCTGTTGAGGGAGAGTCTGCCGCTGTGTTTTCTGTTTGTTGTTTCTGGGTTGCCAGCTCTAAGTGAACAGAGGCATGGGATACCTTATATCAGCTGGTGGATAATCCTAATCAGAGGCCATCGCAGGTACCTGAACCTTACTTTGCTAGTTGGGCATCGTCAAGCCTAAACTGGAGTAATGCGTCTCAGGCAGGCCATGTGGCTCTTGAAAAAGTCCACTTGAAAAGGTGGTGCCTGAAGTTCCTACCAGCATCGGTGACTTCAGCCTTTAGCGGAGGAGGAACGGGTCTTTGCCCCATGCCTGCGATCAGGGGGCTGTTTGATATTGTTGGCCCTACCAATCTCAATAAACCTAATTTCTTTCAAAATCCTACTAATCATTTTCTCTCTGCAGGAACGTGGAACGTGAGGACATTATATAGAGATTATTCTCTTGATGTCCTCATGCAGGAATTCCAGCGCTATAACCTAGATATTCTAGGCTTGCAAGAGACCAGATGGACAGGTAAAGGTGAGATTCTTAAAAATAACTTTAAATTTCTCTTTACAGGGAGGGAGGATGGAAAGCATCACCAAGGCGTGGGTCTGCTGCTCAGCAGACATGCTAGTGATGCTCTTCTAGGATATGAGTGCATTAATGAAAGGTTTCTTACAGCAAAATTTCAGACAAGCATTAAAGACTTGAATATTATCTGCTGTTATGCCCCCACTGAGGATTCTGATGAGGATGAGAAGGATAGGTTTTACGGACAACTTCAGGATATTTTGAATTCTGTCAAGAAAGGAGATATTACCCTTGTTCTTGGTGACTTCAATGCCAAAGTTGGTACCGACTCTGACCTTTGGGGAGGAGTAATAGGCCCTTTTGGTATTGGTAGCTGCAATGGCAATGGGCAACGTCTCCTACAGGTAAGTAAACTCAATGGTTTCAGAATAACTAACACATATTACAAACACCGCGACATACATAAATACACATGGGTTTCACCTGATGGACTGCATAGGAATATGATTGATTATATATTAATTAACAGCAAATGGGCTAGTTCTGTTAGAAATACCAGGGCATATAGGGGAGCTGAAATTGGATCTGACCATTACCTTGTTAAAAGTGTCTTGCAACTTAAACTTAAAAAGTGTTGTGCTAGGGTTAAAAAAGTTGCTTTTAATACTGATGCTCTAAAAGATCCAGTTATAGCCAAAGATTACCATGATAGGTTACTTAGTCATTATGACAGTCATGGTTTGCTTAATACTGAAGTTGAGGAAGAATGGGGCCATTTTAAACAGGCTTTTTTGGAAACTAACAGTACTCTTTTAGGAAAAAAGGAGCAGAGGAGGCATAATTATTTAAGTGATAAGGCAAGTGAGCTTATTTCAGAAAGAAGGAACTGCAGGGATGTCCTTAATCAGTACCCTACTAGTCCTAATAGAAAGCATTACAGAGACCTTAATAAACTTGTAAAGGATCAGTTAGCTGCTGATAAGAATCTTTGGCTTGATGGTTTGGCTGACAAAGCCGAGGAAGCAGTTAGACAGCACAACAGCAGAGAGCTGTACCAGATAGTTAATGTTTTGTGTGGTAGAAAACGAACAGGTATACAGGGATTGAAGGATAAACAAGGTAAGGTTATAGAAGGTGAGGATTCTGTCATGGCTAGGTGGGCTGAGCATTTCAGTGATGATGTAAACAATGTGGTTAGTTCCACTCCCATTGTTTGTAATAATGATAGATGCATTGGCAGCTTTAATGTTGGCCCTATAACACAATCTGAAGTTAGTTTGGCTATCTCTAAACTTAAACTTCATAAATCCCCAGGGGTAGATGAAATTACTACAGAAATGCTCAGAGCTGGGAATGTTTTGGTTACCACTTGGATGACTGAAATTTTGAATAACTTTTATGATAAAGGCATGGTTCCTAAAGATTTTACCAGAGCTATTATTATCCCTATTTTCAAAAAAGGTGATCGCAGTTCTTGTGATAACTATAGGGGTATCAGCCTACTCTCTGTTCCAGGTAAAGTTCTTTCCATGATTGTGCTTAATAGAATTAAGAATCTGGTTGACAGGCAATTGCGTGATGAGCAATGTGGATTCAGAAGTGGTAGGGGATGTGTAGATCAGATATTTTCACTTAGGCAGATTCTTGAGAAATGTTTAGAGTTTCAGAAACCTTTGGTTGCTAGCTTTGTTGATTTCAAAAAGGCTTTCGACTCTGTTGATCGTCATAATTTGTGGTTGATTGTGAGATCATATGGTATACCAGACAAGTTAGTTAACATAATGAAAGCTCTCTATAATAACACTGAGTCATGTGTGAGAGTTGGTAAGTCTTGTAGCAATTGGTTTAGCATTACGTATGGTGTTCGACAAGGGTGCATTTTGTCTCCTTTTCTCTTTAGTTTGGTTATTGATTATGTTATGCGAAATTCGCTTCGAGGAAAAGATTTTGGCCTTAAATGGGCTGGAGATACGAAAATTTCTGATTTAGATTATGCTGATGATTTAGCCCTTTTGGCAAATGATGTTGATGAGATGAACTCTTTCATTCGAGCTGTTGATGAGACTGGTAGTAGAGTAGGTTTGGTTATAAACAGAGAGAAAACTAAAGTGATGAAAATTGGTCAGGCAGGTTGTGATTCAGTTAATCTGAATGGTTGCAGTCTTGAGCAGGTGTCACAATTTAATTACCTTGGGAGCTATGTAACTGATACTGGTGATGTGCGGCATGAGATTAACAGACGAATAGGGATTGCTGCCGGGACTTTTCAGAATCTATGGAGATTGTGGAGAAATAGGCGTATACACCTAAAGACTAAAATTAGACTGTATATTAGTTTGGTTCTTTCTAGGGTTAGTTATGGTAGTGAAACTTGGACGCTGTGTAAACAAGATAACAGGAAACTAGATGCTTTTGATTCTAGATGCTTACGCAGTATCTTGGGTATTAGGTGGTTTAACTTTGTAACTAATGATGAGGTTAGGCAAAGGAGTTTGCAACCTCCTTTAAGCAGCATATTGTGCAGAGAGAGACTCCGCTGGTTTGGCCATGTTGCCCGTATGGATAATTATAGATTGGCGAATAGGGTTATGAACAGTGTGCCTAGAGGCCTCAGAAGGAGGGGGAGACCTAGGATGCGGTGGGCAGACAATGTCAAACGGGACCTTGTTGGAATTGGTGTGCAGTGGCCGGATGCAGCAGATGTAGCTCAGGACAGATATGCTTGGAGAATTAAACTGCGTGGTCTGGTTGGACCTCCGTAGCCCATGGCTGCTTGAGGATGATGATGATGATGATGATGATGGTCAAGTCGGCCGACAGGTCTTATCAAGCAAGTGTTGGCAGGCGAGCGTGTGGCGCATTGTCGGGAAGTCCAGCATGGATCGGCAGGAATATGTGCGTGTAATGCGAATGTTACTAGGGTTGTTTTTAATAAATAATTTTATAATTTCAAGCTTCAAGGTGTCTTATTTACAACAACATCTTTCTTTACTATGTTGTAGGGCGTAGGTAGAAATATAGATACATAAAAGAACGCAAATTTGTCACTGCATCTTTCTGTTTGTTCGCTTAGAGAAGGATTCCAGGAGGATTTCCAAGAGGACGCTGAGTAAATTTTTTTTCTGAAAAGGAGGCGGTAGGACAAATAAGTTTGGAAACCTCTGGTCTAGTGGTTAGCCTACATAACTATTTTCCTTTTAAGAAGGAGTCATATTATTTTGTTAGTACCTTTTAGGACTCTTGGTACAGTTTTCTTCAAATCACGATTCTTGTAGAGAAGAATATGGAGAAATGGATGAGAAATTCAATTGCTGGTTTATTTTGAGTGCTGTGTCTCTTGGGGAAAGCGTTAAAAAAAACTGGCCGGCCAGATGCAACCCGTGGGTTGTGCCCCACTGGTCTAATTATTCACTCAAAAGTATTTGAAAGCGAAAATCATTGAAAGAAAACAGTTCTGAAATCGAAGTGAGGCCTTATAAACGTTAACTTCAAGAAAAAAATAATGTATTCTTTCTTATTCATAAATAATTCTGGTTTCCTAAGACCTAATGGCCGAGTGGTTAGCGCGCTTGGCTACTGATCTAAGGGACCTGGGTTCGAGCCCCGGGTAAGGCATGGATGTATGTGACGTTTATCTGCCGAGGTCCTGCCATCCTCTCAGATCTTCTACTATGGCATATAAACTGACAGGCTCCTGTCAGACCTCTGTGGCAAGCAGCTGCTTGAGGGGGTATTTATTATTTTTAACCTGAAGTGATGAAGACCTAAACTGAAGTGATGAAGACCTAAACTAATTATTCTTACCGGAAAATTCCTTTCTATCTGAGCTTCCCGAAATCAGTTACCAGTTCTTATTTCATCATTAACCGTCCGCCTAAAACGCGAAGGCGAAATCTGCACTAAATCAGTTTATCTCCGAGGACAATTTGCTAGTCCCCGGGGCGCCTCCTGACTCTCCTAGAAGAGCCTCGCCACAAGAGGAAATAGAAGTGAACCGGAGTCTCCAATTCCAGATGCACCTCTTTCGCAGATGCAGAAAAGAGACTTTCATTAGAAGCCGGTTGAAGTGGCAATGCACTATCGAGGCCTCGGCGCTTTCTCTCCCTCGGGATGGCTGATATACGGTCCGAAACCCCCGGTAGTATCTGCCTTATTCGGGCAATATCTGACACTGAGAAATGAGAACAAATGGTGCGTGCTCTGAGAAGGCGTACTGCAGCAGCCAATTGCAGGGCTCTCTGCCTTTTGTCCTGGCCCACTGCTCGCCGCCACACTTACGCACCAAGAATGGCCATTAGCGGCAATCATTAATGCTCATTGCACACACAGACGTTGCTGACATCTTGGACAGCATCTTTAAACAATGTGCAACCTTTGACCTAGCAGGAGATAACATATGGCTTAGCGGTCATCAGCTCGCGCTGGTCGCAGCGTATATCTGATTTAATGCCAAGGCTCGTTCGTTCCCTATCTCCCTATCTCTGTTTATGCATGTTGGTGTGCATCGGGATGCTCCGAGGATGAGGGAGTAAATGATATTCGAGGGAGTCGACTTCCGCCATGTTTTATCTTCTGTTCCCTGCTTTGGCTCCATGTTTTAAATTTCATTACCATCAGTTCTGCTGTTGACTAATGATCTGCTGTTGACTAATGATCCAACGGTATAATTTAAGTAACAGCTCAGGAGATTCAACTGAATATGACTTGAATTAATTGTTTACGCCAGAGAGGATTTAGTTTATTTTACTAACTCCATGGGAGATATTTTCACGAATGGTAAATATTGATGAATTAAAGAAACACCGCTGAAAAGAGGGAGATTTAAAATGATATTTGTAAGATGTAAAAGATGTAATTCTTTTGACTTTTATTGTTCAATATTTCTTTTGTTATTTTTCTTTTACTTTTAAAAGAATTCAAAAGAATTTGGTTACAGTGGCAAATGCAATAATACAAATGAAAATGCATTAACAGTCTAAGACAGTGGTTCTCAACCTTTTATGTTTCACGTACTCCCTGGAAATGTGTATGTAACTGGCGTACCCTTGTATAAAAATTAATACCCCCTCAAGCAGCTGCTTGCCACAGAGGTCTGACAGGAGCCTGTCAGTTTATATGCCATAGTAGAAGGTCTGAGAGGATGGCAGGACCTCAGCAGAAAAACAACACAAACAGCCATGCCTTACCCGGGACTCGAACCCAGATCCCTTAGGTCAGTAGCCAAGCGCGCTAACCACTCGGCCATGGGACGGCTACCCTTGTATAGATAGATAAAACTATGGTTATAATATAACAATGGTTATTTTTACTTTGTTACTAGATCTAGCGACTTTTGATCTCTCACGGCGTACCCCACGTTGAGAAACCCTAGTCTAAGCAATGAAAAATGAAGAAGAACCAAGTGGTTAGCGTGTTTGGCTGCCAATCAAAGGGACCAAGGTTCGGGCTCCGGACATTTCAGACGTTGTATTTCTGCTGAGATCTGGCCTTCTTCACATATCTTCTTCTTTCGTATGAAACTGGCAGGCTCTTGTCAGACCTCTGACTGTGGCAAGCAGCTGCTTGAGGGAGTGTTTGTTAAAAGATTTTATGATATAATTTCTTTTTGATTATGTAATTCATCAAGATATCCTACATACAATGAAACAAACGGTAGTCTTCAAGACAACTAAATAATAATAAAATATACCCCCTCAAGCAGCTGCTTGCGTCATCTCTATGATCAATACACTTAGAATTAGAGTCCATTGTTGTCTTCCGTGTGATCATCATTTCAAATCATGGCTTATAATTGTCATTCTTTTGTGAAAAGTTAAGATTAAAGCAAAAAAAAATTTTTATTTTCAAGAATATTTTAAAGATAAAAATCGCCTTTGATTTGATAAGAATTTAAGATTTGGAGTTAAAAATTTCTTTTCTTCTGGTTCATAATTGAAGTTTTGGTGAAATGTTTTTTCCTTCTTCAGAGGCGTAAATAAAGTGAGATAAACGAGTGGGCTGAAGAAGAGTTAAAGAGGAGGCAATTGAACAGAGCGTCGTTCGAATGCAGTGAAAAAAAAAAACCTTCATACTGAACCAGGGGCAGTCATAAGTCTCAATCCTGGAAGGGCCATTTAGGGACATAGGCATAAACTGGAAGGAGAGCTGTGTACCAATCCCTAGTGATGATGCACAGAACCGGCCAGGTCTAGCACCTAATGTCCGATCCCGCCTTCTCGTGGTTAGTACCTTTCAAAAGAGATATTCTCTTTTAGAAGGGAACGGAAGTGGAGGGCTACCAGTCAGTAAGGCCTACTGATCTGGTAATCTATGGCCACATTTTTTATTTTTTTTTCAAACCTGCTGAGGAGTGGTCAACTTCACAGGGTCCTGGTGCTGACCATTTATACCTACTAGACTGGATTTGTTTATGGATTTGAGCTTGATTATGGATCCTGAACTTGCTGCACTGGTGGGCCTCTGTTGAGGGAGAGTCTGCCACTGTGTTTTCTGTTTGCTTCTGTGTTGCCAGCTCTAAGTGAACAGAGGCATGGGATACCTTATATCAGCTGGTGGATAATCCTAATCAGAGGCCATCGCAGGTACCTGAACCTTACTTAGCTAGTTGGGCATCGTCAAGCCTAAACTGGAGTAATGTGTCTCAGGCAGGCCATATGGCTCTTGAAAAGGTCCACTTGAAAAGGTGGTGCCTGAAGTTCCTACCAGCATCGGTGACTTCAGCCTTTAGCAGAGGAGGAACAGGTCTTTGCCCCATGCCTGCGATCAGGGGGCTGTTTCATATTGTTGGACCTACCTATCTCAACAAACCTAGTTTCTTTAAAAATCCTTCTAATAATTTTCTCTCTGCAGGAACGTGGAATGTGAGGACATTAAATAGATTATTTTCTTGATGTCCTCACGCAGGAATTCCAGCGCTATAACCTAGATTTTTTAGGCTTGCAAGAGACCAGATGGACAGGTAAAGGGGAGATACTTAAAAATAACTCTAAATTTCTCTTTTCAGGCTGGGAGGATGGAAAGCATCTCCAAGGTGTAGGTTTGCTTCTCAGCAGACATGCTAGTGATGCCCTTCTAGGATATGACTGCATTAATGAAAGATTTCTTAGAGCAAATTTAAAACAGAAATTAAAAACTTGAATGTCATCTGTTGTTATGCCCCCACAGAAGACTCTGATGAGAACGGGAAGGATAATTTTCACAGCTAGCTTCAGGATATTTTGAAATCTGTGAAGAAAGGAGATATTTCTCTTGTGCTAGGTTACTTCAATGCTAAAGTTGGTACTGACTCTGACCTTTGGGCAGGAGTTTTAGGTCTCTTTGGCATTGGTTGTTCCAATGACAATGGGAACATCTTCTACGGGTAAGTAAACTTAATGGTTTACGAATAACTAATACATACTACAAACATCGGAACATTTATGAATATACATGGGTTTCACCTGGTGGGTTGCACAGGAATATGATAGATTATATTTTAATTAACATCTAATGGTTCAGTTAGGAATACCAGATCATACAGTTGAGCCAAAATTGGGTCTGACCATTACCTGGTCAAAAGTGTCTTGCAGCTGAAGCCTAAGAAATGTTGTGCTAAGGTTAAGAAAGTTATCTTCAACCCTGAAGGTCTGAAAGATCCAGATATAGCCAAAGCATACCATGATAGGATACTTAGACATCATGACAATCGTGGTTTTCTTACTGCTGAAGTTGAGAAAGAATGGGATCAGTTTAAACAGGCTTTTCTTGAAACCAACAGTACTCTTTTGGGTAAAAGGGAATAGAGGAAACACAATTATTTCGAAGTGCAGGATTAATATGAATCAACAACCAACTAGTCCTAACAGAAGGCATTACAACGAGCTTAATAATCATGTAAACAATAAGTTAACAGCTGATAAGAATCTTTGGCTTGATAGCTTGGCTGACAAAGCAGAGGAAGCAGTTAGACAGCGCAACAGCAGGCGGTTGTACCAGATTGTTAATGTTTTATGTGGGAAGAAACAAACACGTACACAGGGATTGAGGGATAAATATGGCAAGGTGGTTGAAGGTGAGGCTTCCGTGATGGCTAAATGGGCTGAGCATTTCAGAGATGTTCTAAATAATGTGATTATTTCTACTCCCATTGTTTGTAATGAGGATAGATGCTGTACTGGCTTTAATAATGGCCCTATATCACATTCCAAAGTCGCATTGGCTATCTCTAAATTAAAACTGCATAAATCCCCAGGGGTGGACGAAATCACCACTGAAATGCTTAGAGCTGGGAACATTTGTGTTATCATATTGCTGACTGAAATTTTGAACATTTTTTATGATAAAGGTATTGTTCCTAAGGATTTTACTAGAGCTATCATTTTCCTAATTTCTAAAAAAAGGTGATCGCAGTTCTTGTGATAATTATTGGAGAATTATTTTACTTTCTGTTCCAGGTAAAGTTGTTTGCATGATTATACTTGATAGAATTAAGAATTTAGTTGATGGACAACTGCGTGATGAACAGTGTGGATTCAGAAGTGGTATTGATCAAATATTTTCACTTAGGCAGATTCTTGAAAAATATTTCAAGTTTCAGAAATCTGTGGTTACTAGCTTTATATATTTCCAAAAGTCTTTTGACTTTGTTGATCGACATAATTTGTGGTTGATTGTTAGACGATATGGAATACCTGATAAGTTAGTTAGTATAATGAAAGCTCTGAGCTAGGAACATTTGTGCTTAGTCGACTGAGTCGTGTGTTTAGCATTGCTAGTGGAGTTAGACAAGGGTGCATTTTGTCTCATTTTCTCTTTAGTTTAGTTATTGATTATGTAATGCGAAATTCTTTGCAAGGGAAAGATTTTGGCCTTAAATGGTCTAGAGATTTCAAAATTCTGATTTAGATTATGCAAATGATTTGGCCCTGTTGGCTATTGATGTTGATGAGATGAATTCGTTCATTAGAGCTGTTGATGAGACTGGTAAAGAGTAGGTTTGATGATATACAGAAAAAAATAAAGTGAGGAAAATTGGTCAGGCAGATGGTGTTCAGTTGCTTTGAATGGCTGTACTCTTGATAAAGTGTGTCAGTTTAATTATCTTGGAAGCTATGTAACAGATACTGGTGATATGCGGCATGAGATAAATAGAAGAATAGGGATTGTCGCTGGGACTTTTAAGAATCTATGGAGAGTATGGAAAAATAGGCGTATAGACCTAAAGGCTAAAATTGTTTGGTTTTCTAAGGTTAGTTATGGTAGCGAAACATGGACCCTTTGTAAGCAGGATAACAAGAAACTTGATGCCTTTGATTCTAGATGCTTACGCAATATCTTGGGCATTAGGTGGTTTGACTTTGTAAGTAATGATGAGGTTAGAAGAAGGAGTCATCAACCTCCTTCGAGCAGCATATTGTGCAGAGAGAGACTGCATTGGTTTGGCCATGTTGCCCGTATGCATAGCTGCAGATTGACAAAGAGGATTGTGAACAGTGTACCTAAGGGTATCAGAAAAAGGGGAAGAACTGGGATGCGATGGGCAGACAATATTAAATAGGACCTTGCTAGAATTGGCCTAGAGTGGCCAAATGAAGAAGCTGTAGCTCAAAAGAGACACTTCTGGAGAGGAAAATTTCAGTCTGGTTGGAGCTCGTAGCCCATGGCTGCATGAGGGTTGGGTTGTTTCACCTCTGAGCGGCACTTTTTTCCACACCATGGGCTAAATGGCCAGGTCACATGGACCCCGAAGGTTCAGAAAGGTTTGGGGAGGGGACCCACTGGAATAGCTGTTGGGAGACAGATGGTAGCCTCCCGTCAAGGACATCCAGCGTGTTCTTTAACGTGCACAGGTATGGCTCTCCCGCACACGGGGACACGGCTTAACGTCCCATCCGACGGACGGCGGCCTTTACAAGCCCGTCGGTGTCCCCTACTGACCATGGGTAGGGCGGGAAATTTTGCGGAGATAAATCTCAACGCTGACCTATCTGGGACTCGAACCTGGGAACTACAGATTACGAGCCTGGCGCGCTACCGACTGAGCCACCCCCGCCCCTTGGCTGCATGAGGAGTATGTATGTATGTATGTATGTATGTATGTATGTATGTATGTATGTATGTATGTATGTATGTATGTATGTATGTATGTATTAAGGATTTTGTAGTGAAAAGTGTTATTTCGGGAGTACAAAATCTTTTATATGTCCTTACACATGCCTTCATGTGGGGTGCTGAAGGGGTCAGGGGTTTGCCTTCCAGAAAAGAAATTGGCTGGCTGCTAAAATGAAAAAATGAAACGCTTGTGGCTCCCTTGGAGGGGGCCATAGCACCCGTGGCCCCCTCTTTATCACCGCCACTGCACTGGACAAAAAATGGTGTTCATGAAAGTTCCATTTATCAGCCACCACTGTGGTTAACGAAGGGTTATGATAGATGTTGAAAGTGTTCTCCCATTCCTTGAATACAACAGCGAACCCTTCTCATCACGTTTGTCACAACCTTAGGCAATGTTTGACCACTTATTTTAGAAATTCCAGCTCCGATCTTGGGTACCGGAGAATCATGCAACTGTTCATTGAAATCAGCTTGAACAGTTAAATATGATTTGGATGTTAAATAACGTTCGACTACGTATACACGTTCGGCATGGGAAAATTTCATTATGGGCAACTAGTATAATACACGTCACCAACAAAGAACTGACAGCGTGAGAATTGAACTAAACAGCGTTGCATATGTCAATGACTGCAGGGTTGCCAACGTTAGAATCGGTGTTTAACTCCGTTCAGTTGGCGCGAAATAATAAGCATTTCCATTTCGGGTTGTGTATAAGCTTATTGTGAGCTTCTGATGAACGTGTGAAGTCTCCATCATTCTGCAGTTATATGTGCTAATTCGGGAAAGGCATATTTAGAGTACGAGAAGCAGAAATAAAAATAAGTGTTCCTATTTCACACTAGAAGCATCGGTAGATTAAATTTCAAACGGTTGAGTTGTTTTGCCTCTGATCCGCACTTTTTTTTTCGCATGCTTATCTAAATAGAAAGTTCACAAGAACACCAAGCCTCAGAAGTAGGTAAGGAATCCGCAGGAAGGAATCCTTTCCGTCAAGCTCATGCAGCGTGTTCTTTAACGTGTACAGGCAACACCACCTAGAGGAGAAGGCCCTACCAGTCGGTGAAGCGATTCTGATGACGTCAATTTTAGTCGACCCGTAGCTAGTAGCGTCGCCTCCATCTTGCCTTTGTTAGTGTTTAGCTAGTTCGGCAAAACGTATGATTTAGTGTGGTTTGTTATTACGTTCATTGATTTTTTTAGCGAAATGCCATCGCGCTGCTGCGTTCCTCAGTGCAGGAGCAATTACGATGGGGAACAAATATTCTCAGTTTTTAAATTTCCAGAAGATATCGATTTGCGACAGAAATGGATTCGTTCAATTACCAAGGCAAAACTTCTGTCCAACGAAAGCATCCAAGGTAAGAAGAACTTTATTCTGTATTAATATCTGTTGTCATACTTATGAACTTCTAAAGTAAAAATGATCGTTTTAACTATTGTATGTTACGTTATATAATATACATATATAATATCATTGATCTGTTATGGATTAATTTGACGTTATTTTTATTAAGTAAGAAACCTAATATGCTGGAATAAAAAATGTCGAATGTACATATGCTAAAATGCTTAAATAGAAAAGAATATTTCACAGTGACCAGACTTTTTTATTTAATAGATTACAGTAGTAAGTTAAGAAATTGGTACTTTTGTTGGGATAGTTTCAGGGTCTAATGTTATATCACTATATTTATATATCCATAGAGTTCAAATATATCTCGTATAAGTTAATACGATAATACTGTTAAACTTGAAATACATATATAAGCCAAAGGCAAGATCATGGGAAAACCTACTTTTAAATATAAAATCTCTGCATAAGTATTAGAAATTATTTTGGTGCTATTACTAGTATACTTGGATACAAATTGGACCCATGTTCAAAGCCTAGAGATGGCTTTGTGAATATGTATTATTTTCCTGCTGAAGTTTTGCCTACCTCACACATCAGCTATTTTTTTAATAAAAGCAGGACAGGTAATGGTAAAAGTTCATTGTAGAAACTGTCGACAACAGTAAACTTCCTGACCAATCAATTCCTAATAACTTTCAGCATTAAATTATTCTGCATAATTATATCTCTGAAATCAGGTCAAGTTATAGGGATATTAAAGAATGGGTGGTGTTGGCACAGGCCACGGTTTCAAATCCCATCTGAATAACCAGAAGTTTTGCAAACCCATCGGCGTTTCCTTTCTCATTGAGACCATCAGTGGAGAAAATCTCAATTCAATAAGCCTACTGAAAGATCAGAAACTGAACTAAACCTTTTTCCTCACCCCAGCAGCCCATTACTTAAACAGTAAAATCAATTATAAATAACGCTTAAAATTTGTTATATTTTGTAGAAAACGTTTGTGTAGACACGGGCCTACCTAAGCGATGCTGTACGTTTGAGTTGTGTTGTTTTACCTCTGAGCGTCACTTTTTTTTGCACACAGTGGACTAAATGGTCAGGTCACAAGGACCCCGAAGACTCAGAGAAGATTGGGGGAGGGGACTCACTGGACAGCTGTTGGGAGACATTCCCGTCAAGGCCATCCAGTGTCTTCCTTAGCGTGCACAGGGTATGGCTCTCCCGCGAACGGAACCACGGCTTAAAGTCCCATCCGACGGCCTTTCCAAGCCCATCAGCGCCCTCTACTGACGGAGGTCAAGGAGGGGAGTTTTGCGGATATAAATCTCAAGGCTGGCCCAGATGCGACTCGAACCTGATTACGAGTCTGACGACTGAGCCCACACTGTACCTTCGGAATAAATAATGTCTTCCCTGAGGTCCAAAGGTAAGATTCGATCTCTCCTTTTCTCGATATTACTGATATAAAAATATTCTTTTTACCGAGATCTGTTGATGATTAGAGACATTTCGCCTCTTGAGCACAATAACGAAAGAAATTAAAGAACTAAAAAAAATGCTCACACACTCATAATTAATGAATGATAATTAATCAACCAAGAATTCCATTAGAGTCGACGTCCAATTGTGGAAATGGAAAAACACCGTCTGGTATGAATTAAAGAGAACGATTCCACGGGAAATTTTAATGACGTTGGAAAAGTTGATTGGTCATGAAATACGGGTTTGGCTTATTCAGTGCACGCGCATCCTTCCTCCAGTTTCGTCTCGCCACTATGTGCGTGTTCTTTGTTATGCAGAACAAGGAAACTTTTGTATGTTCAGGTGACAGACTGAATCCACAAAGGTTGCTGAACTGTGAGCTCGAATGCAAGGTGCCTCTATTAGAAGCGAACGGGTGAGAAATGAGGTTATCGAGGTGGGTTGGGTTGGGTTTTATCTCTGAGCGGCACTCTTTTGCAAACAATGGGCTAAATGACCAGGTCACAAGGAGAAGAAGGATTTAGAGAAGGTTGGGGGAGGGGACCCACTGGAGATGTGTGTGTCGTTTTTCTGCTGAGGTCCTGCCATCCTCTCAGATCTCCTAATGTGGCATATAAACTGACAGGCTCCTGTCAGACCTCTGTGGCAAGCAGCTGCTTGAGGAGGTATTTATTTTTTTATTTTGGGGGAGGGGACCCACTGGAGAAGAAGGATTTAGAGAAGGTTGGGGGAGGGGACCCACTGGAGAAGAAGGATTTAGAGAAGGTTGGGGGAGGGGACCCACTGGAGAAGAAGGATTTAGAGAAGGTTGGGGGAGGGGACCCACTGGAGAAGAAGGATTTAAAGAAGGTTGGGGGAGGGGACCCACTGGAGAAGAAGGATTTAGAGAAGGTTGGGGGAGGGGACCCACTGGAGAAGAAGGATTTAGAGAAGGTTGGGGGAGGGGACCCACTGGAGAAGAAGGATTTAGAGAAGGTTGGGGGAGGGGACCCACTGGAGAAGAAGGATTTAGAGAAGGTTGGGGGAGGGGACCCACTGGACAGCTCCAGTCGACGAGTGGAAGACTCCCGTCAAAGGCCATCCAGCGTGTTCTTTAGAGTTATACAGGGTAAAGATCTCCTTACACGGAACCACGGCTTAACGTTCCATCTGACTGACAGCGGTCCATCGGTGTTCACAGAAGACAGAACAGGATTAGCGGAGATTAATCTGAACGTTGTCACAGTTGGGACTCGAATCTGGAAGCATCAGACTACGAGACTGGCGCGCTACCGACTGGGACAACTCCCCCCCTCCCCCCATGTGGCAAGGGTGGCTCAATATTATATTCAGTGGTAACGCGCCAGGCTCGTAATCTGCAGTTCCCAGGTTCGAGTTCCAGCTGAGTCAGCGTTGAGATTTATCTCCGCAAAACTCCCCGCCATGCCCTCAGTCATTAGGGGAAACCGATGGGTTTCGAAAATCCGCCCTCCGTCGGATGAGACGTTAAATCGTGGCGCCGTGTGTGGGAGAGTTATACCCTATGCACGTCAAAGAGCATGCTGCATAGCCTTCATAGAAAATTACCATCTGTCTCCTAACATCTGTCCAGTGGGTCCCCTCTTCCCAACATTCTTTGAGTCCTCGGGGTCCTTGTGACCTGGCCATTTAGATCATTGTGTGCAAAAAAGTGCCGCTCAGAGGTAAAACAACCCAATCCTCCCATCCGCCCACCCCACAACGGGCGGGAATTTATAACTACAAAAAGAAAGGAAATATGAATTATGAAAAAGATCGGGTATTTATGCTTGCTGCAACGTTTTTAACATTTACATAAACTGAAATCACTGAATGAGCACACTTTAGCTTAAAATTAAACATCATATTTTGGATAACAGTGAAAAAAATAAAGAAAAAAAAACTTATACTCTGGAAGATATAATCAAAACAATGCCATTCTACAAACAAAAAATTTAGAAGCTTGAAAATTGATGATCCAAAACCGGTTTCATGAAGTCATGTTTACTTAATAAAATGTCGAAAGTAATGAAGCTAAAGGAATACTGACGATCAATTAAAAATTTAGATTAAATCTGGATGAAAGTTGAAGACGTTGATACGGAACTTCGAAATTAAAAAAGAAAGTAATGGAATTTATTATGTGTTTTCGTTGCACAGATGCCAACATGGAAAAGATTATCTCCAATTAATTCACTGCGAAAACTCTACTGCAGATGAAAACAGTTAGAGCTGCGTAGGTTAGAAAAGGGAAAAGCCTTTTTCTTGGCAAAGAGCGCAGTTGTATACCAGCCCGTTACTTCAACTCACAGGGGGGAATGAAGTTGTCGGGTGGCATTCTCCAATTGGGATGAAGTTCAGGTTTTGGCTCCCAATGTTTGTTTTTTTTCTCTATGCCACTGTGCTGTTGGCTTGCTGGAAAAAGACAAAGTGTATGATACAGAAGCGATTTCTGCACTCGTCGTAAACATTAGAATACTGCATTGGATTGGATTGTTTTACCTCTGAGCGGCACTTTTTTGCACACAATGGTCTAAATGGCCAGGCCATAAGGACCCCGAAGGCTCAAAGAAGGTTGGGGGAGGGGACCCACAGGAACAGCTGTTGGGAGACAGATGGTAGCCTCCCGTCAAGGCCATCCAGCGTGTTCTTTAACGTGCACAGGGTATGGCTCTCCCGCACACGGGGCCACGGCTTAACGTCCCATCCGACGGACGACGTCCTTTCCAAGCCCATCGGTGTCCCCTACTGACCGTAGGCAGGGCGGGGAATTTTGCGGAGTAAAACCTTAGAAGGAAGTCATTTAGTGTATAATTATTTAGTTTGTTTAGGAATTGGTAAGGTTATTCTCGATAGATCGGAAGTATTCACATATATGATTCTCATTAGGATAAAAATTTGTTCCGAATGTACATGTTATGTACATGTTTTTTCCTTCATACTTTTTCATTAAATCACACTATTTTAGATTTATTGTTACTAGTTGTTATGTTTGAACTCACGCTAAGTTTTCGTCTGTTTGAATTCATATCACTATCATAAAATGGAGAAGGATTCGAAGAACATATTTCGAGCTCCGGGTAAAGCACGGATGTGTGTGTCGTTTTTCTGCTGAGGTCCTGCCATCCTCTCAGACCTTCTACTATGGCATATAAACTGACAGGCTCCTGTCAGACCTCTGTGGCAAGCAGCTGCTTGAGGTTTTCTTTTCTTTTCTTTTTTTTTTTTTGAGAAAAGCAACATTATTTTAATGTTTCGATCTCCATTGACTCTTTAGGGTTTAGAATCAGTTTCATTAATCGTGAATTAATTAAGAATAATAATTTTCGTTCCACCATCGAAAATGAAAACATTTTTCAACCAGTTGAATGGTTTTACCTCTAAGCGGCACTTTTTTTTTTGCGTACAATGCGATAAACGACCAAATCACGAGGACCCCAAGGGCTCAGAAAAAGTTGGGGAAGTGGACCAACTGGACAGCTCTCCCGTCAAGGCCATTCAGCATGTTTTGGTAAAGAGCAGATAGTATGGCTTTCCTGCCCACGGACGAACCTGGGAATTACCTATTACAAGCCTGGAGAACTGCAGAATGAGCCAGCCCCGTGACCATTTTTTTCCCCCGCTGTCACAACTCGATATTTGGTTAGTTTGACCTATATATTGGCAAGAGGATATCTGCACGCTGTTGGAGTTATTCACCCCGGGCCGATTTTATAACTTTCAGACCAAATTTCCCTCTCGTTTCTTCTAATGTTCCCTTTTTCAACAAGTTCTCCAGCTGGAAGCATGAATTTCCACAGTTTGAATGTGAGCTACGTACATCTGAAGAAAGTGGCAAATGTAATAAGGTTACAAATGACATCATTTTGTACTTTACTTTCATCTCACCAGTTAGTTAGGGACGGGGGTGGGGGGGGTCTCAGTCGGTAGCGCGCCAGGCTCGTAATGTGCGGTTCCCAGATTCGAGTCCCAGCTGGACCAACGTTGAGATTTATCTCTGCAAAATTCACCGCTCTGCCCACGGTCAGTAGGGAATACCGACGGACTTTGAAAGGCCGCCGTCCGTCGGATGAGACTTTAAACCATGGCACGTGCACAGAGAATAGCCCTGATGAAGTTTGCATTTGTCCCCTGTCCAGTGGATCCCTTTCTCTAACTTTCTCTGAGGTCTTGGGATCTTTTGACCTGCTCATTTATTTCCACTGGGCCCAAAAAGAAAACGTCTACTTCTGGAATCGATCAGGGATTCCTCTGGTAACCTAAAGAAAAACCTGCGAAATATACAGAAAATGAGCTACTTAAAACCATGAATTACGACGTGCAGCATCTTTTTTCGGCTTACTCCTTTCGGAGATTTCCGATTGCTGCAGCGCATCCCGAGACCTCCCCTCGAGGCTCCACGCATCCAGCTTCATCAGCCCGACACGCCACACGCTGTGTCAACCGTCTGGCCAATGACAAATCAGGCGATGCCAGTGTCTGTGCCTCTGTATTGACAGATCGTCCCTTATGCCGCGTGGGAAGTGTCACTGTGGTGCAGGGGAGGACGTAATGCGTCGCTGACGAGGGGACTCAGGCACCTCCCCCCCCCCCACAGCCACAGCCACAGACATGTGTCATTGCATTTGCCGGTCCTTTTCAAAACTGCTTCTAACTTTGATAAATGGAAGCAAAGTGTTGTGAGCGTTGGCTTCAAAGTTGGCTCCAAGTTCCCGAGAAATTCATTTCGAAAAACAAGAAAACATCGGTTAAACTTTGTCTTTACGCATCGCATGCTTCAGAGGATTTCATTGAAATCTCCTCCTTCTCTCACCGGCTTCTTGAGCATCGATCGAACGTCAGTTTCCGAATTCACTCAATCGGCACTTGAATAATGTTGATCGGCATCCGTCGACTCGAAGGAATTTGTTTTAAGCAACTTGGTTTCATATCGCCTGATCATCGCGTGTCTCTTCGGTGATGAACGCGAAAAATGTGTCAGACGTTTTTTTGGTGAAGGGCCAATACTCTTCGTTGCAATGAATGGCCTACGATTGTCTCTCGTGTTGATCTGGAGCGCCTATTCTCCACCGAGGGAGAAACTGCGCAGCGTAATTCTACAGTTTTCAAAAGTGCGCAGCAAATCGATTGCGTTTGAATAGTGTGCGAGATCCACGAATTGCAAACAGCATGGGAGATGGAAGCCAAAATGAAACTGAGGGGAAAAAAATGAAAAGGTTTCGAATTGATTTCTGTGCGCTCTGAATTTCCATGTCCCCAAATACGCAGTGAAATACACAGTGTCTTTATTACTATCTATGAAAATGGGACTGGCTCAGTCGGCACCCCCACCCCAAGCTTGTAATCTGTAGTTCCCAGCTACGTTGGGCTACCTCTGAGCGATACTTTTTTTTGCACACAACGGGCTAATTGGTCACAAAGAACTCAAGGGCTCAGACAACTTAGAGCTGTTAAGAGCAGATGGTAGCCTCCCGTCAAGACCATCCAACGTGTTTTTTTAACGTGCACAGGATATGGCTCTCTCGCAACGAGGGCCATGGCTTTACGTCCCATCCGATGGACGGCGGTCTTTCCAAGCCCATCGGTGCCGCTTACTGACCGAAGGCATGGTGAAGATTTTCCGGAGATAAATCTCAACGCTAGCCGAGACTCGAACCTGGGAACTACAGATTACAACAAGTCTGGCGCGCTACCGACTGAGCCACCCCCGCCCTTCCCAGCTCCGAATCCTAACTGCGATAGTGTTCACATCTCTCAAAGCCATCCCCGGCCCTGTTGTCGTGAGAAAGGAGTCATTGCTGGGCTTAGAAAGTTTATCAAATTGTATATTCCTTATTGCCGTCCCGTGGCCGAGTGGTTAGCGTGTTTGTCTACTGATCAAAGGGGCCTGGGTTCGAACCCCGGATAAGGCATGAATGTACGTGTTGTTTTTCTGCTGAGGTCCCGCCATCCTCACAGATCTTCTGCTATGGCGTATAAACTGACAAGCTCCTGTCAGACCTCTGTGGCAACAGCTGCTAGAGAGGACACAGCCGTCCGTCGGATGGGGTGTTAAACCGTTTTCAGAAGAGCCATGCCTCGTGCACTTTAAAGAACAAACTGGATGGTCTTTATGAGAGGCTCCCGCTTGTAACGTGACAGCTGTCCAGTGGTTTCCTTTATGAGAGGCTCCCGCTTGTAACGTGACAGCTGTCCAGTGGTTTCCTTTATGAGAGGCTCCCGCTTGTAACGTGACAGCTGTCCAGTGGTTTCCTTTATGAGAGGCTCCCGCTTGTAACGTGACAGCTGTCAAGTGGTTTCTTTTATGAGAGGCTCCCGCTTGTAACGTGACAGCTGTCCAGTGGTTTCCTTTATGAGAGGCTCCCGCTTGTAACGTGACAGCTGTCCAGTGGTTTCCTTTATGAGAGGCTCCCGCTTGTAACGTGACAGCTGTCCAGTGGTTTCCTTTATGAGAGGCTCCCGCTTGTAACGTGACAGCTGTCCAGTGGTTTCCTTTATGAGAGGCTCCCGCTTGTAACGTGACAGCTGTCCAGTGGTTTCCTTTATGAGAGGCTCCCGCTTGTAACGTGACAGCTGTCCAGTGGTTTCCTTTATGAGAGGCTCCCGCTTGTAACGTGACAGCTGTCCAGTGGTTTCCTTTATGAGAGGCTCCCGCTTGTAACGTGACAGCTGTCCAGTGGTTTCCTTTATGAGAGGCTCCCGCTTGTAACGTGACAGCTGTCCAGTGGTTTCCTTTATGAGAGGCTCCCGCTTGTAACGTGACAGCTGTCCAGTGGTTTCCTTTTTCCGATGTGCACTGAGTCCTTGAGGTCCTTACGACCTGGCCATTTAGCCCATTGTGTTCAAATAAGTGCATCGCTTAGAAATAAAACAAATCAATCTATGAGAATGTGCATTTTTAACCTTACTGAAGTCTTGGGAAAAAAATTACAGAAATAGATCTCTGTAGTAAACTACATACTCAAAACTAGATGTAACAAAAATTCTGATAACGATTAACTTTGTGCTTCGAAATAACATTGTCCATTTCATTCGAAATAATTCTAACGAAAGAAGAACTGCGGTCATCCTAGAAGATCTATGTTGTCTAAATTTGGACAATATTTCTTTTCAATATTTATTTTGCACAGCTTCCATTGTGAAATATATCAGAATTACCGTATAGGGGCAGAACTGTGTTTTTGTGGCTCCCTCAACACACACAACACTTGACGGACTTCAATTCTTAAGACAATCCTCGAAAATCCGAGATTCAAAGATGCGAAACCCTTTCCGAGATGACAATCTCTGGGAGGGGGTCCGCAAAATTCCCCGCCCTGCCCACGGTCAGTAGGGGACACCGATGGGCTTGGAAAGGCCGCCGTCCGTCGGATGGGACGTTAAGCCGTGTGTGGGAGAGCCATACCCTGTGCACGTTAAAGAACACGCTGGATGGCCTTGACGGGAGGCTACCATCTGTCTCCCAACAGCCGTTCCAGTGGGTCCCCTCCCCCAACCTTCTCTGAGCCTTCGGGGTCCATGTGACCTGGCCATTTAGCCCATGGTGTGCAAAAAAAGTGCCGCTCAGAGGTAAAACAACCCAACGTTAAAGAACACGCTGGATGGCCTTGACGGAAGGCTACCATCTGTCTCCCAACAGCTGTTCCAGTGGGTCCCCTCCCCCAATCTTCTCTGAGCCTTCGGGGTCCTTGTGACCTGGCGATTTAGCCCATGGTGTGCAAAAAAAGTGCCGCTCAGAGGTAAAACAACCCAACCCAACAACACCTTAATGAAAGTGACGACTGATGTTTTCAATATAAATTGTTTCTGTATGGAGATCTAACAAGATACTCTTGTGAGACCTCAAAATTTTTTGTATACTGTAACATTATCTGAAATAAAAATTATTTATCTATCTAATATGGTGTTACGCTACACCGTTCACAGCAAACTGTAGCGTGTGCAGTTACTGCACACGCTCCAGTTTGCTGTGAACGGTAACTGGAGCGTGTACAGTTGCTGTACACGCTCCAGATATTTTTCCTGAATTCTGTAATCACGTGACTCGAAGGTTGCCAGATCACTAATTTCTAAAAAAATCGTTGCCAGATATTTTTTTCTGAAGTCTGTAATCAACCATAGTGTTCGGATACTTTTTTGAATGACTGTACATTTGAACTGGATCTGACTTTCCTTTTCAGTTCATTTCTAGCTGGAATCAAATCTTTTCCTTCCAAAAAAAAAATGGAAATTGAGATATCGATTATAAAAAAGTAAAATGTGATCGGAATTTTTTTCATAAGCAAATTATTTGAGTCCATTATCCAATGCAACAAATTCTTCGAAAAGTTGGATAAGGAATCCTCTGTAGAGTATTGATATTCATTTTCATTTTATCACCGCAGAGAGCTAATGAAGCATTTTCGATTCTGTTTCATTCCTGTCGTAAGATTCGAGCCCCAGTTGGGTCAGCGTTGAGATTTATCTCCGCAAAATTCCCCGCCCTGCCCACGGTCAGTAGGGGACACCGATGGGCTTGAAAAGGCCGCCGTCCGTCGGATGGGACGTTAAGCCGTGGCCCCGTGTGCGGGAGAGGCATACCCTGTGCACGTTAAAGAACACGCTGGATGGCCTTGACGGGAGGCTACCATCTGTCTCCCAACAGCTGTTCCAGTGGGTCCCCTCCCCCAACCTTCTGTGAGCCTTCGGGGTCCATGTGACCTGGCCATTTAGCCCATGGTGTGCAAAAAAAGTGCCGCTCAGAGGTAAAACAACCCAACGTTAAAGAACACGCTGGATGGCCTTGACGGGAGGCTACCATCTGTCTCCCAACAGCTGTTCCAGTGGGTCCCCTCTCCCAATCTTCTCTGAGCCTTCGGGGTCCTTGTGACCTGGCCATTTAGCCCATGGTGTGCATAAAAAGTGCCGCTCAGAGGTAAAACAACCCAACCCAAATCCTGTCGGAAGAAGAAATATTTTGCATTCATTGCCAAGGTTTTAAAACCTCATCCAACATCTATCTTCTCCAAATATTACACAAACCGTTTTTTAACGTTTCTGAAAACATCAGAGGCGCATTTCAGAGTTCTGTGACTGAACTCAGTGATCAGAGTGCAAACAATTACGCAAATGAATACGAAGTTAGTTTACGCTTCATACTAATAACCTGTTGCGTTTTTTGGCTTAGCATAGCAGTTCGTCGGCTGTCTCGCAGGCAACAAAACAAATGCATTAGTAGATTAACTCATCAGGAAAATATTGTATCACCTAATCGCTCTCTCTTGCTGATTTTACGCTTTAAAAATTCCTGAATGCTTTTTCAATTATACGATTGCTTCAGAACCTCACGACCAACACTGGCAATTTCGTTTGTTACGAGAGGAAGACCAGCTCAACGCACTTTGAAAGTCTACGGGCTCTGTGGTCAACTCGACCACTCTCGAGTAAGTGAAAAAAAAAAGTCGCATGCAATGGTGGTTATAATGAATGGCTGTAAAGAGAGGAATAACAGAACTCCTAATGTGCTTTAGCAACGCCGATTCGAAGATATTTTGCCTCCCTAAGCGAACTTGCTTTTAATCAAGTAAATTCACTTCCTCAAAAAAAAAAAATTGTTCTACCACTTCAGGCGAATTTATTTTTTTTTCCATTAAAACTATTTTTTTTACCTCCTCAAGCGTTTTTTTTTTGTTTCTAACTGAATATATTTTTCTGGTCCACATTTGAAATAAATAAATGTCAGTCCGTCCCGTGGCCGAGTGGTTAGCACGCTTGGCTACTGATCTCAGGGACCTGGGTTCAAGTCCCGGGTAAGGCATGGTTGTGTGTGTTGTTTTTCTGATGAGGTCCTGCCATCCTCTCAGACCTTCTACTATGGCATATAAACTGACAGGCTCCTGTCAGACCTCTGTGGCAAGCAGCTGCTTGGGGGGGTATTTTTTTTTTTATTTTAACTCATTAGTAACAGAGTCTCAAAATTAGTATGATCTTAAAGTTCTGATGTAAAGACCTTAACACCTGTTACATTCTCGGCACTTTTCAGTCGATTCTAGAGCATTGCCTGCCCTTAAAATTTTGCCTCCTGGAAGCGACCGCTTGGAATGCTGATGCAGTTGGGCCGGTGCTTTAACTGTTTCGTAGCAGAATTAAAACGGTTTATTTCAAAATTCAACAGATTTTGAAATCTAAACCACACCAATTCTTTATTTAAAAGGTAGAAATAAATGCAATAAAAATGTGTTTTATAAAAGATACAATTTCGACTATATGATAATTGCGATTAAATAAATTTAATAAAGAGCTTTTTTTAACAAAAAAAAAAGAGATAAACGTGATCGAAAGAGGCTATAATAATTAATACATATCGCCAAAATCATTTAAAAAATCTTGTGGACTCCATGCTTGTGTGTGAGGGAGAGCAATACCCTGTGCACTTTAAAGAACACACTGAAAGGCTTTGACGGGAGGCTACCATCTGTCTCCCAACAGCTGTTCCAGTGGGTCCCCTTCCCCTAACCTTCTCTGAGCTTTCGGGGTACATGTGACCTGGCCATTTAGCCCATGGTGTGCAAAAAAGTGTCGTTTCGCACCTTCCCCTTTCGTCTGAAACCGCGTCGCGTAGCTTTCAGAGCGGTACTCTCCTACTTAGCCTCCTTTCAGAAAAAAAAAAGTTCCAAAAAGAAGACGTTTTCCTTCTCACAAGAAAGAAATAATTCCGCGAGAAAAGCGACATTTCATTAACCTGGAACTTCGCCTAAATCCTCTTCTCTCTGAGTCTCGAAAAACTGAATCTGTGCGTCATATCCTCACTTTGTTTATTCTTTACCGTTCATTTGATTACAACTTTGTCTGTAACGGACTGAATGAGCAAAAACTCAACTCGCTGAATTACACCAGCCTACGAAAGGTTTCGCTGTTAATTACAATGTTTGCTTTCGAAGTTCTCGGACCATAATTAACCGTCTTATCTCTATAGTTTGTCTACGCTGTAGAATTAATAATCATGCGGGAGAATGCACCACCTGCCACAGCAAGGGAGTCCAGCTTTGGGCAAACAGAAGAGTTAATGGGAGCTTGATGTGGTGGCGGAGGAGTGGGGCGTCTGCAAAGAGGTGGGGCCGAGGGGGAGGGGAGCACAATCTGCCAGCCTGTTGTGCAGTGGATTGCTGCACGTGTTGCAGTGTGTGCAGCTCCATCACAGGAAGCAACAGATGCCTGAACATGTTGAGCTTTTGTCTTCCGTAAGAAGGGGATTAATTTCAAAATACGGGAACTGTTGTGTGAGGGTCTTTTTTTTTGGCGGGAGAAGACTCGATTGTTCAACGCTAATGTTTGTTTTGAAGACTTTGAAGAAATCTGTTTTGTGACGGCGTTGGCGATGTTATTGTTGTTAGTTGTCGCACCGCTGGTGGTTGGTCTCCTAGGAGACTTAACGACGGCAACAACTCCTGCCGATGATGCTCAGACAACAATCAACAATGGGGCCTTGCAAAGGTAGAATAGAAATGAATTAAAATCGAGGTTTTGTTCTGACTCTTTGCCTCCAGATTGCGCTTATTTGCTCTGAGGCAAAGCGATTCAAGCTCAGACCGATTGACAAAGAATTTCAGTTCGACTCTTTCCTTTCAAAAGCACATATTTGTGTGTGTGTGGGGGGGGGGGGTAGTCATTTATTTGTTTCTTTCAAATTTGAAAATGTTTGTTTACCTTTTACGAGGCAACTATTCCTTTTGTCGTTTGGCATCCATCGTTTTCCTGTTAAGATGAATCTGCTCTTCAAACTCCTCTTGCAATGAAATTGTTGAAAAGCTTTATAAGAGTTTTTAAAAAAAGAGTGGAAAGTAAACAAAATATGATTTGAAACTGCTCATTGTTCCACATTTACCTCGTAATCGTTGGTCTGTTTCAAATCGCATCAACAATAAAAATTTTTGCCTTTCGTTAATTACAACATTCAAGATGATCCTGAATGCCATACGATGCAGCACCGTAATTCAATGTATTAGATGCAAAATGCACCCCAAATGTAAAAGAATTGAAGGCTCATATTCAAGTTCGTTTATTCTAGAATTTCTCTCTAACAATATCGCTTATACAGAGCCCTACCAAATCGTTAAAGAAATCCCATAGTCTGCCATTGGACATGTGTTAGGAGGAAGATGCGAGTCTGCCTTCAAGACCATGCAGCTTGTTCTTTAACGTGCACAGAATAAGTGTCTCTTGACCGCCACGAGATGACCGCCACGAGATGACCGCCACGAGATGACCGCCACGAGATGCGAACCGCTGCCTTTCCAAGCCCATCGTGTCCTCTACTGACCGAGGTCAGGATAACACGATTAGCGCAGATAAATCTCAATGCTGCCATAAGTGGGACTCGAACCTGGGAACTAAAGATTACGAGCCAGACGCGCTACCGACTGAGACAATCTCCGCTACAATTATTTTAGCAAACGTTTCGTTTGATATACAATTATTGCGTTATGGTTAGTTTTTGAGCGGGGTTGCTCAATCGGTAGCGCGCCTTCCCCGCAATCTTCTGCAGTTCCCAGGTTCGAATCCCAGCCGGCCAGCGTTGAGATTTATCTCCGGAAAATTGCCCGCCATGCCCTTCGTCAATAGTGGCGCTGATGGGCTTGGAAAGGCCGCCGTCCGTCGGATGGGGCGTTAAGCCGTGGCGCCGTGTGTGGGAGAGAGCCATACCCTGTGCACTTTAAAGAACACGCTGGATGGCCTTGACGGGAGACTACCATCTGTCTCCCAACAGCTGTTCCAGTGGGTCCCCTCCCCCAACCTTCTCTGAGCCTTCGGGGTCCATGTGACCTGGCCATTTAGCCTATGGTGTGCAAAAAAGTGCCGCTCAGAGGTAAAACAATCAACCCAACTTTCCTAACTTTTGTATGACCTTTCAGAGGTTGATAAACTAAAGAGATTTTGAATGACGGGAAATATAAAATCAAAGAACATTTAATTTGAGAGAAAACAGTTTCAATTTCTCTCACAATCGCCCATAGGTATCGATTTTAAGAAACTTTCAGCGCCTTTCCAGGGCCAAACACGAAAGGAACAGCTCTGGCTTTGTTTAAACGTTTATTTAATCTGTTCCACCTAACAGACCCTTAATACTGCCTCAGAAGACAAGCTCCGAGTAGCACTGACACTTTTACTGCCTCGCTTGTGGACGCGACACTCAACTGTTGGCTGCCCTCACCGCAAAAGGCCACTTCTTCGCAATCGGAACGTTTAAAGTGGATCTGCTGGTTATCCCCCCTGCCAGATGTGATCAGTGTTGTTTCATTCTGGCCTGCCGCTTCCCGTCCATTCTGCTGACAACAGAGCGTTTCCTGCGCGTCTCGGATAAAAATGCATGCGACACGGCTACAAAATGTTCGAGAAAGAACGGGACTTGGTAACTAGAGAGGGATTTTTTAATTCTGAATGGCACTCTTTTTGCACACAATGGACTGCATGGAAGGTCACAAGGACCTCAAGGGTTCAAGAGAAGGTTGGGGAGAGAGGATCCACTGGATAGCTGCTACGAGACAGATAAAAGTATCCCGTCAAGGCCATCCAGCGTATTCTTTAACGTGTAGAAAGTCTGGTCTTCACGCCACCCCTTCTTATCCCATCCGACGGACGACTGCCATCCCAAGCTCATCCGTGGATACAAGTCGTAAATGTGGCCCCTGCACGTGGGCTACGGTTACATTTATTTGTTCACGACTTACGACAAAATATGAAGAAACTTACACTTTTTATATATAATCTTCAGTAGAAGCATTAAAAAACTAAATAATGAGTACCATAAATAAGCAGATATATATATATAAGCTGGTGACATGCGACATGCTGTTGGGAGACAGATGGCAACCTCCCGTCAAGGCCATCCAGTGTGTTCTTTAACGTGCACAGGGTATGGCTCTCCCGCACACGGAGCCACGGTTTAACGTCCCATCCGACGGACGGTGGCCTTTCCTGAAGACATGGCACCACCTTTAAACTAGCCCTGATTACGCAAAAGAAATATTTTGTTGTTTAAAAAAGAGTTAACTGCATGACAAGGGTTGAAGTGAGACGTCTTAATCCGCTACCTAATCGTAGATTGGCTTTTTTTTTTTGAGAAGGCTAATAAGGGTAAAAGAGGCAAAAAACTTATTGTGCATATTTCAAGCATTTTTAAAGACTTCTAAAACGGAGGGAGAGATGTTATACTAAAATGGAAATCGAATCTCTTATAGAGTCGCTCAAAAAAGTATCCGAACACTAAGGTTGATTACAGAATTCAGAAATTATATCTGGCAACGATTTTTTTTTAGAAATTAGTGATCTGGCAATCTTCGTGTCACGTGACACGAAGGTTGCCAGATCACTAATTTCTAAAAAAAAATCGTTTCCAGATATTTTTTTCTGAATTCTGTAATCAACCATGGTGTTCGGATACTTTTCTGAGCGACTGTAGGTGGTCATATTATTCTGATACTAGATCGTGTGGGCTCACTCACGGAAATATTGAGCGTGTGCAGTTACCGTTCACAGCAAACTGGAGCGTGTGCAGTAACTGCACACACTCCAGTTTGCTGTGAACGGTAACTGGAGCGTGTACAGTTGCTGTATACGCTCCAGATATTTTTCCTGAATTCTGTAATCACGTGACACGAAGGTTGCCAGATCACTAATCTCTAAAAAAAATCGTTGCCAGATATTTTTTCTGAATTCTGTAATCAACCTTAGTGTTCGGATACTTTTTTGAGCGACTGTACCCTCCCCCCCCCCTTCCTTAGCCCATACTTTTTTCTACATCCGAGCCTAATTTAACGCATCATAAATACGAAATAAAAGTTAAAAAAATGAGATGAGAAAAAAAAAAGAACTTTATTACAATAGTTCTCTCTGCTATAACCACGGTGACCCCATTTGCGAGCCAAAATTCGTGACAGGTGGTTCAACGAAGGATTTATTTTCCCCCGAACCCACATCCGAGACACATAATCCAATGAAGCCTTTTTCTTCCCTGATATGTATATTTCTTTATATGAAAAGTCTCACAAAAGTATACAGATTAAATAACGTGTAACGAATCGCCTTTTTTCAAAATAATAAAATAACACGAAAAAAATGCAAATTTCAGCAAAAATATTTATATATTATTGCCCGCATTTTCGTCAGTGATGTTTCTTGAGTCTTTGTGATTGAATCTGATCTTTTGAGGTTTCCAATTTTGTTATTTCTAAATGTATATTCTTATTCTAATTGATTTCCTTCATTTGGTTATTATTTGCCGAAATATTGGAATTTCGGGCCATTTGGATGGTTTAAGGGGCAACAGAGAGAATCCTTGAAATTGGGATTCACCATTTCTCTTGGTGTAAAGTAACAAATAAAGTTGACATTTCTCTAAAATTTTAAGTTTTGTAATTTGTTGCAATTGTTTTGCATTTCCAATTTGTCAAGGTAAGGATAATACACCCAATTCTGTTTTTACACGGATTTTTTTTACACGATTTTGAGTTGGGTTGTTTTACCTCTGAGCGGCACTTTTTTGCACACCATGGGCTAAATGGCCAGGTCACATGGACCCTGAAGGCTCAGAGAAGGTTGGGGGAGGGGACCCACTGGAACAGCTGTTGGGAGACAGATGGTAGCCTCCCGTCAAGGCCATCCAGTGTGTTCTTTAACGTGCACAGGGTATGGCTCTCCCGCACACGGGGCCACGGCTTAACGTCCCATCCGACGGACGGTGGCCTTCCCAAACCCATCGGTGACCCATACTGACCGTGGGGAATTTTGCGGAGATAAATCTCAACGCTGACCCAGCTGGGACTCGAACCTGGGAACTACAGATTACGAGCCTGGCGCGCTACCGACTGAGCCACCCCGTCCCGCACGATTTTGATTTATCACGCTTTAGAAAAAAAATTCCAATTCCCTTTTTACACGATTCATTTTGATCTAATACTGTTCAAATGGCGCCTTTTTAAAAATCTCCGTTTGAATTTAATTCCGAAAAAATATTCCTATTCAAGAAAAAATTCCTAGAATTTACATTTATAACAAAAATGCCACTTTTATGGTCACATTTTTTAAAGTAGTTTTTTTAACTTTGAAAATGTACTATAGATACACATTTTGTGCACTAAAATCCCTAAAATAAAAACTACGCTAACATAACTACATAAGATGTATTCTCTATTTTATGGAAAAATTGTACAAAACCTACTTCATTCGGAATAAAGTGGCAACATTGAGTTCCGGGAATTCCCTTCAATTTTATCTTTAATACATACGTAAGTCTTGGTCTCTCATTTCGTGTTTGAAGTTAGAAGTGTTTAGATGTTTAATAGAAGAAATCGAAAAATTTTTTGTTTTGTCTTTTGAAGGTTTTGTGTGCGTAATATAAATTTATTAAATTTTGCTGATAGGTAATTTACAATTTTTCATCATCTGATTTATTAACTACAATTCAAATATTTTTCGTAAGCCGTACCTAGATGTCGAATAATTCAACTATACAAAAGCAGAAAAGGTATCTCTTTGGATACTAAGATCCAAATTTTAGATCGTCTTGCAACTGGAGAAGATTCAACATCCATAGGTAAATATTTTGGTTTAAACGAAGGTCCCGTAAGAAAAAACAAGAAAAATTAAGATGCTATTAGAAAATCTGTGCTTTCTGGAACAAAATTGAGCGCTAAGTCGTCATCGTACACGAGAGATATTTTAAAAGTGAAAATGGAAAAGGCACTAGTAATATGGATAGAACATAACTCGCAAAAACGAATACCTCTAGACGGAAATACTATCAAACAGATGGCATTACGAATATATAAGCAGATACAAGAAATGGAAACAACCACATCAGCTCAATTAAACAAAAATTATGAATTTTCTGCAAGTACAGGTTGGGTTGTTTTACCTCTGAGCGGCATTTTTTTGCACACCATGGGCTAAATGGCCAGGTCACATGGACCCCGAAGGCTCAGAGAAGGTTGGAGGAGGGGACCCACTGGAACAGCTGTTGGGAGACAAATGGTAGCCTCCCGTCAAGGCCATCCAGCGTGTTCTTTAACGTGCACAGGGTATGGCTCTCCCGCACACGGGGCCACGGCTTAACGTCCCATCCGACGGACGGTGGCCTTCCCAAACCCATCGGTGACCCATACTGACCGTGGGGAATTTTGCGGAGATAAATCTCAACGCTGACCCAGATGGTACTCGAACCTGGGAACTACAGATTACGAGCCTGGCGCGCTACTGACTGAGCCACCCCCGCCCTAGGTACAGGTTGGCTTGCAGAATTTCTTCAAAGACACGCGTTTCACAATGTAAAGATAAAAGGTGAAGTTGCATCTGCAGATGAGTCGGTTGCTAAAGAATTTTGTCCAAAATTGGCACAAATCATTAAGATGGTGGATACGCTCCTGATCAAGTTTGGAATGCTGATAAAACTGGTCTTTTTTGGAAAAAAATAATGCCGGGTAGAACCTACGTAGCAAAATCATAAAATACTGTTGGTGGCTTTAAAGCAGCTAAGGATCGTGTGACCTTTCTATTTTGCAGCAACGCTTCAGGAGATCATATGTTAAAACTGCTGCTCATCAATCGATCCCTAAGACCACGGTCAATGAAAGGTATTGATTTCAATAAATTGCCAGTGTATTGGATGGCAAACAAGAAAGCCTGGGCTACAAAAGAAATTTTTAATCAATGGTTCCATAAACGTTTTGTACCAGAAGTTAAACGCTATTTGAAGGGAAAAAATCTCGAATTTAAAGTTCTATTGATTATAGACAATGCGCCTGGCCATCCTGTTTTGGAACACCAAAATGTGCAACACCAAGACCACTAGACCAGGGTATAATTGCATATTTAAAACTTACTGCGTAAGGCGAACATTCCAATACATTTTGGATAAACTAGATAAGGATAAAACACTAACAGTTGTTGATGTGTGGAGGAAATTTTCTATTTTAGATTGTATCACACATGCTGGATTGACGTTATCAGAATTAAAACCATCAACTTTAAACGCATGCTGGAAAGCTATTTGACCAGAATGTGTAAAAAGCAAAGATCCTGTACCCCCAAATACAACTGAATATCCTAATATCATCACTTTAGCACATGCAGTTGGTGGAGAAGGATTCGATGATTTATCGTTTGCAGATATTGATGAATTGCTGGTTGACAAAGCTCTTAGCGAAGATGAAATAATAGAAGTTGTCCTTGAGACTACTGATGAAAAAAGTGATGGTGATGAAGAGGTTCCACTCACTGCAGGTTTAATTAAAGAAGGGCTTCAAATGGCTAATAAATTGGAAAGTCATTTTCTTACCCATGATCCCATTGTCGAACGAGCTGAGTAGTTTAAACGTGAACTGAAGTCATGTATGGTGCGTTATCAAGAATTATGCAAAGATCTAGTCAAAGCACGATCTCAACGATTGATTACAGAGTTCGTTGTCAAGATTAATCAAACTTCAGAATCACTGGAAACAAGTGATAATTTGGTTCCCCATGCCACAGAGAGCATTTCACCATTGGAGTATGAACACGACGGCCAAAGTGTTTCAAGCGATGAAAGTGATTTAATTCCAGTCTTACGCAAACGAATGCATCCATTGTCAGAAAGTGACAACGAATAAAATCTACTTAATAAGCATATGTAAGTCATATTTTTTGCACTTTTGTATTCTTGAATTAGTGACATTTATTTTCTTTAGAAGGATATATGTGAAGGATAAATAAAAAATGTGTTTAAAAGAATAAAAATCAAATAAAGATTTAGTTAAAGATTTTGATATGATATGTTTGAAAACAACTCATTATTTGTACAGGATTTTCATGTCTGGAACCAATCTTCTATTTTTTCACATGCACTGTATTTTTTTACACTGTTTTTTCGGGAACCTATCTACCGTGTAAAAACAGAATTGGGTGTATTTCTGTCTTTGTTTTTACGTTTTAACAGAAGTTCTCAAACTTTTCTTTAAAAACAATATGCAATAGATTTTTTTCTTTTTTAACATTCTAAAACTTTTTCAGAATTAACTACCGATTCTTAATCAAGAACGAAGCTTGAGGAGCTTTTGCAAACCAGTAAGAATCGGCTGCAGTTCACAACTGGGAGCAATACTTGATTATACTCTACTACTACTAATCAGGGGGCGGGGGTGGCTCAGTCGGTATCGCGCCAGGCTCGTAATCTGTAGTTCCCAGGTTCGAGTCCCAGCTGGGTCAGCGTTGAGATTTATCTCCGCAAAAATTCCCCGCCCTGCCCACGGTCAGTAGGGGACACCGATGGGCTTGGAAAAGCCGCTGTCCGTCGGATGGGACGTTAAGCCGTGGCCCCGTGTGCGGGAGAGCCATACCCCGTGCACGTTAAAGAACACGCTGGATGGCCTTGACGGGAGGCTACCATCCGTCTCCCAACAACTGTTCCAGTGGGTCCCCTCCCCCAACCTTCTCTGAACCTTCGGGGTCCATGCGACCTGGCCATTTAGCCCATGGTGTGCAAAAAAGTGCCACTCAGAGGTAAAACAACCCAACTACTAATCATACGCATTTGACGTCATGTTACGTGTCATTGAAATTATTTCACATATCATAAATCAAAAATAAATCCAAAAGATTATTATCTATGCCGAGATTATGGTTTTATTATAACGAGAAAAGGAAAAACAAAGAAAAGGATGCAATGAAAACAAGTATCGAATAAAATTGATAAACATTCGCTAGCAGTCAATTAACTCTCGCTCAGTTGTTTTCAAGGAAAATAAGGAGAGAAAAAAAACAGATTTAATTTGTTGTGATATTTACGTGATTTTAAACAGATATTTTGCAAACGTGAGCTCTTACAATTTCTTGTTCTTAAGCTGAACTTTCGTGAGAAGAATAGCTGTGGCAGTTTTTTCTTTCCGTATCTATTTGCAAGGAAAGACGCATTTTGGCCAGAAGCTCCGAGAATCTCACTTTGAACTGTGACTTTAGTTTTCGTAATAAGTTTCAAACATTTCAAAAAGTGAGCTGCGTGCGAGTCGGGATGAATTATTCTAAGGAATGGATTAACCCTCGCTTTATAATTTTATTCTTAAACTGAAGGAACAGAGCAATTTGTTCGAGCAAAATTATTTCGTTCAGAAATGTTGCTTAAACGTGCTTCTACAAAAGTCATTATCTCTAAACAAAAATACATTTCGCACTTCTTATGCAGCGAACTTTACATTTTTCTTTCGTGGGGGGGGGGGGGATCACCAAGAAACACGTGACTATTTTCTGTGCGAAAGTTTTAATATGCAGATCGAATAAGTGTTCTTTCTTGACCTTGGTTTTGCCAAACGGATAACGTGCCTGACTCGAAACTGGTGGGTTTCAAGTTCAATTCACGAATTTTAAAAACAACGCAGTTTTCTAGAATTGTTTGCATTACATTGGAAAGAAATACACTGCAAATTGTGAAAAGGGTTGGGTTGCTTTAGCTCTGAGCTGCACTTTTGTTTGCACACAATGGGCTAAATGGTCACAAGAAACTCAAGTTCTCAGAGAAAGTTGGGGGAGGGGACCCACTGGACAGCTGGGCACAGAGGTCTGACAGGAGCATGTCAATTTAATACGTCATAATACAAGGTCTGTGAGAATGGCGAGAGCTCAATAGAAAAACGACACGAACATCCCTTGTTGTGTTGTTTTTCCATTGAACCTCCCCCTCCCTCCCCCGGCTCAGGTTCGAATCCAGATTCCTTTGAATTAGAATCCACGCGACCACAGCGGAGATAAATCTCAGCTCTGGCACAGGTGCGAGTCCCTCCTGGGAACTGCAGATTACGAACTCGTTGTTCCACCGAACTGAGCGAGCTCATTCCCAGTTGAGAAAAAAAATTTAATTTGATAAGTGGACAAAATATCGTTAATTATATTTACAAAAAGTTATTAAATTCGTTTCCAAGGAGAGCATCTACGCTTCACGATATTTCCCCATTTGCGGCGGGGATGACTCAGTCGGTAGCGCGCCAGGCTCGTAATCTGCAGTTCCCAGGTTCCAGTCCCAGCTGGGTCAGCGTTAAGATTTATCTCCGTAAACTCCTCGCTTTGCCCATGGTCAGTAGGCGACACCGATGGGCTTGGAAAGTCTGTCGGATGAGACGTCAAACCGTGGCTCGGTGTGCGGGAGAGCCATACCCTGTGCACGTTAAAGAACACACTGGATGGCTTTGATGGAAGGCTACCATCTGTCTCCCAACAGCTGTTCCAGTGGATTTTTCTTTCCCCCCCCCAACTTCTCCAAGCCCTCGGGGTCCTTGTGGCCTGATCATTTAGCCCATTGTGTGCAAAAAAAAATGCCGCTCAGAGGTAAAACAACCCAAATGCAAAAGTGTAAGCATTATTTTATGTATTCAGATGTTCAGTGTTCAGTAAAATAAATAAAAATAAATAAATCAATACCCCCTCAAGCAGCTGCTTGCCACAGAGGTCTGACAGGAGCCTGTCAGTTTATATGCCACAGTAGAAGGTCTGAGAGGATGGCAGGACCTCAGCAGAAAACAACACGAACATCCATGCCTTACCCGGGGCTCGAACCCAGGTCCCGTAGATCAGTAGCCAAGCGCGCTAACCACTCGGCCACGGGACGGCAGTAAAATAAAGCATTGATTAATACAATATCTGTTTTCAGATTAAAAAATGGGCTAGATCAGTGGTTTTCAAACTTGTTTGATCGCTACTCACAATAAGAAATATATTTTGCCTCGCGATCCACTCTGATATTTTCTAATCTATTTTATTTTTAAAAAAATGCTGGTCGTGACCATCTATTTGAAAAACGCCGGCTAGGTGGTCTTCACTGCACGCTTCTATCTATCTAAAGCTGTACGACTTATTTCTTTTTTCTGCCCAGCTTGGAGACCTACCCATTTAACCTATTGGGTTTAAAAGAGTGCCGCTCAGAGGTAAAGCATCTCAATATGCTAAAGTAAATCCCGCAGCACCTTTAATTTAGGGTTTACTCAGTCGGTATTGCCTCTGTCTGTCGACGTTAAGCCATGGTCAGATGCCCAGAAGAGAGCCATATTATGTGCAGCCTCTGAAGAACACACTGGATGAGAGCCATAGTATGTGCAGCATCTGAAGAACACGCTGGATGAGAGCCATATTATGTGCAGCCTCTGAAGAACACGCTGGATGAGAGCCATATTATGTGCAGCCTCTGAAGAACACGCTGGATGAGAGCCATATTATGTGCAGCCTCTGAAGAACACACTGGATGAGAGCCATAGTATGTGCAGCATCTGAAGAACACGCTGGATGAGAGCCATATTATGTGCAGCCTCTGAAGAACACGCTGGATGAGAGCCATATTATGTGCAGCCTCTGAAGAACACACTGGATGAGACCATATTATGTGCAGCCTCTGAAGAACACACTGGATGAGAGCCATATTATGTGCAGCCTCTGAAGAACACACTGGATGAGAGCCATATTATGTGCAGCCTCCGAAGAACACACTGGATGAGAGCCATAGTATGTGCAGCATCTGAAGAACACGCTGGATGAGAGCCATATTATGTGCAGCCTCTGAAGAACACACTGGATGAGAGCCATATTATGTGCAGCCTCTGAAGAACACACTGGATGAGAGCCATAGTATGTGCAGCATCTGAAGAACACGCTGGATGAGAGCCATATTATGTGCAGCCTCTGAAGAACACGCTGGATGAGAGCCATATTATGTGCAGCCTCTGAAGAACACGCTGGATGAGAGCCATATTATGTGCAGCCTCTGAAGAACACACTGGATGAGAGCCATAGTATGTGCAGCATCTGAAGAACACACTGGATGAGAGCCATAGTATGTGCAGCATCTGAAGAACACGCTGGATGAGAGCCATATTATGTGCAGCCTCTGAAGAACACACTGGATGAGAGCCATATTATGTGCAGCCTCTGAAGAACACACTGGATGAGAGCCATAGTATGTGCAGCATCTGAAGAACACGCTGGATGAGAGCCATATTATGTGCAGCCTCTGAAGAACACGCTGGATGAGAGCCATATTATGTGCAGCCTCTGAAGAACACGCTGGATGAGAGCCATATTATGTGCAGCCTCTGAAGAACACACTGGATGAGAGCCATAGTATGTGCAGCATCTGAAGAACACGCTGGATGAGAGCCATATTATGTGCAGCCTCTGAAGAACACACTGGATGAGACCATATTATGTGCAGCCTCTGAAGAACACGCTGGATGAGAGCCATATTATGTGCAGCCTCTGAAGAACACACTGGATGAGACCATATTATGTGCAGCCTCTGAAGAACACACTGGATGAGAGCCATATTATGTGCAGCCTCTGAAGAACACACTGGATGAGAGCCATATTATGTGCAGCCTCCGAAGAACACGCTGGATGAGAGCCGTATTATGTGCAGCCTCCGAAGAACACGCTGGATGAGAGCCGTATTATGTGCAGCCTCCGAAGACCACACTGGATGAGAGCCATATTATGTGCAGCCTCTGAAGAACACACTGGATGAGAGCCATATTATGTGCAGCCTCCGAAGAACACACTGGATGAGAGCCATATTATGTGCAGCCTCTGAAGAACACACTGGATGGCCTTGATAGCTTGAGATCCTTGTGACCTGGTCATTTAGCCCAGCGAGTGCAAAAAAGGGCCACTCAGAGGTAAAAGTACAGTCGCTCGAAAAAGTATCCAAAATATCTGAACAACCTTCGTGTCACGTGACACGAAGGTTGCCAGATCACTAATTTCTAAAAAAATCGTTGCCAGATATTTTTTCTGAATTCTGTAATCAACCATGTGTTCGGATACTTTTTTGAGCGACTATAGGTGGACATATTATTTTGATACTAGATCGTGTGGGCTCACTCACGGAAATATTGAGCGTGTGCAGTTACCGTTCGCAGCAAACTGCAGCGTGTGCAGTAACTGCACACGCTCCAGTTTGCTGTGAACGGTAACTGGAGCGTGTACAGTTGCTGTACACGCTCCAGATATTTTTCCTGAATTCTGTAATCACGTGACATGAAGGTTGCCAGATCACTAATTTCTAAAAAAATCGTTGCCAGATATTTTTTCTGAATTCTGTAACCAACCATAGTGTTTGGATATTTTTTTGAGCGACTGTACCCAATCCAACCTTCAACCAATGGCAGAGTGGTATCTATTAAGATAAACGATTAATTAGGTTGGGTTGTTTTACCTCTGAGCGGCACTTTTTGCACACCATGGGCTAAATGGCCAGGTCACATGGACCCCGAAGGCTCAGAGAAGGTTGGGGGAGGGGACCCACCGGAACAGCTGTTGGGAGACAGATGGTAGCCTCCCGTCAAGGCCATCCAGCGTGTTCTTTAACGTGCACGGGGTATGGCTTTCCCAATAACGTCCCATCCGACGGACGGTGGCCTTTCCAAGCCCATCGGTGTCCCCTACTGACCGTGGGCAGGGCGGGGAATTTTGCGGAGATAAATCTGAACGCTGACCCAGCTGGGACTCGAACCTGGGAACTACAGATTACGAGCCTGGCGCGCTACCGACTGAGCCACCCCCGCCCCGATTAATTAGGATTTCGTTTCAATGAATAACAACAAAACAAGATAATTTAGTTTTCATTTAGAAGATTTCTTCGCATCGGAAGAGGAACTTCGCAAAGGTTTTATTAAATTTTAATTCCTAACATATTTGGGAAATGATTTCATTCAATAATGCGCAACTCGGGGCGATCGTTTTTTCCATGGTTATGTCATCTGGTGCGCTCTCGTGAAGAAATCGATTGAACTTCGCGATGCGGAGTAAAAAAAGTTAAATGATCTCTTTCTGCATCATTCGAGTTCACTGGGAGCAATACGGAGCAAGGATCATCTAGATTCGACAGTCGGACAATACAGGGAAAGAATATCGCGATTCTGAGTGGCACTTTATTGCACACACTGGCGGTGTGTACCTCTGAGCGGCACTTTATTGCACACACTGGACTAAATGGCCAGGTCACAAGGACTGCGAAGGGCTCAGAGAAGGTTGAAGTGATGATACACACTGGACAGTTCTTATGCCACCGTCAAGGCCGTCCAGCATATTCTTTAACATTCACAGAGTTATCATTCACTCCGGCCCACGGAACCATGGCTTAATGTCCCATCTGATGGACAGAGCCCTTTCCAAGACCATCGGTGTCCCCTACTGGCCGAGGGCAGGGCGGGCAGATTTACGGAGATAAATCTCAACGCTGGTCCAGGTGGGGAGTCGAACCTGGGAACTGCAGATTACGACCCTAGCGCGCTACCGAATGAGCCAGGCACCCCGGGCTCCCAATCTTGCTGCATTGGTGAACTGTCAAGTGAAAATCTATCGCTGTGTGCTCCTACGGGCATCACCAAACCTATCCTGGAAGAATTCCTACCAGCATGTGTGGCATGAGACTTTAGTGGTGGTGTGAAACAGGTCTCTCTGCAAATATGGCTCTCCATAGAGATTATTCTCTTGATCTCCTCACATCTGCAAATACGGCTGTCCGTAGAGATGGTTCTCCTGATCTCCTCACGTCTGCAAATACGGCTCTCCGTAGAGATGGTTCTCCTGATCTCCTTACATCTGCAAATACGGCTCTCCGTAGAGATCGTTCTCCTGATCTCCTCACATCTGCAATTACGGCTCTCCGTAGAGATCATTCTCCTGATCTCCTCACATCTGCAAATACGGCTCTCCGTAGAGATGGTTCTCCTGATCTCCTCACATCTGCAAATACGGCTCTCCGTAGAGATGGTTCTCCTGATCTCCTCACATCTGCAAATACGGCTCTCCGTAGAGATGGTTCTCCTGATCTCCTCACGTCTGCAAATACGGCTCTCCGTAGAGATGGTTCTCCTGATCTCCTCACGTCTGCAAATACGGCTCTCCGTAGAGATGGTTCTCCTGATCTCCTCACATCTGCAAATACGGCTCTCCGTAGAGATCGTTCTCCTGATCTCCTCACATCTGCAAATAAGGCTCTCCATAGAGATGGTTCTCCTGATCTCCTCACATCTGCAAATACGGCTCTCCATAGAGATCGTTCTCCTGATCTCCTCACATCTGCAAATACGGCTGTCCATAGAGATCGTTCTCCTGATCTCCTCACATCTGCAATTACGGCTGTCCATAGAGATCGTTCTCTTGATCTCACGTCTGCAATTACGGCTCTCCGTAGAGATCGTTCTCCTGATCTCCTCACGTCTGCAAATAAGGCTCTCCGTAGAGATCGTTCTCCTGATCTCCTCACGTCTGCAAACATGGCTCTCCGTAGAGATCGTTCTCCTGATCTCCTCACGTCTGCAAATACGGCTGTCCGTAGAGATCGTTCTCTTGATCTCCTCACGTCTGCAAATACGGCTCTCCGTAGAGATCGTTCTCTTGATCTCCTCACATCTGCAATTACGGCTGTCCGTAGAGATCGTTCTCTTGATCTCCTCACGTCTGCAATTACGGCTCTCCATAGAGATCGTTCTCTTGATCTCCTCACATCTGCAAATAAGGCTCTCCATAGAGATCGTTCTCTTGATCTCCTCACATCTGCAAACACGGCTCTCCATAGAGATCGTTCTCTTGATCTCCTCACATCTGCAAATACGGCTGTCCATAGAGATCGTTCTCTTGATCTCCTCACATCTGCAATTACGGCTGTCCATAGAGATCGTTCTCTTGATTTCCTCACATCTGCAATTACGGCTCTCCATAGAGATCGTTCTCTTGATCTCCTCACATCTGCAATTACGGCTCTCCATAGAGATCGTTCTCTTGATCTCCTCACATCTGCAAATAAGGCTCTCCATAGAGATCGTTCTCTTGATCTCCTCACATCTGCAAATAAGGCTCTCCATAGAGATCGTTCTCCTGATCTCCTCACATCTGCAAATAAGGCTCTCCATAGAGATCGTTCTCTTGATCTCCTCACATCTGCAAATAAGGCTCTCCATAGAGATCGTTCTCTTGATCTCCTCACATCTGCAAACACGGCTCTCCATAGAGATCGTTCTCTTGATCTCCTCACATCTGCAAATAAGGCTCTCCATAGAGATCGTTCTCTTGATCTCCTCACATCTGCAATTACGGCTCTCCATAGAGATCGTTCTCTTGATCTCCTCACATCTGCAAATAAGGCTGTCCAAGAGATCGTTCTCTTGATCTCCTCACATCTGCAAATACGGCTGTCCATAGAGATCGTTCTCTTGATCTCCTCACATCTGCAAATACGGCTGTCCATAGAGATCGTTCTCTTGATCTCCTCACATCTGCAAATACGGCTGTCCATAGAGATCGTTCTCTTGATCTCCTCACATCGGTTGATCACCTCCACCTTGCTCGCCCTCGCCTCGGCAGTGGGAGAATAAGGGAGAAAATATCGTGATTCTCTATAAGGGCAAATGATTATTTTGGTTCTCGACGATACGGCTACATTGGGAAAGGACCATCACCACTCTCGATAATACAGGGGAAAAAAACTATCGTGATTTTCGACAATTGTTGAATAGAGAAAAAGACTCGCCAATTAAGCAATTCAGAAAAAGATTTTCTGTGAATTTTTGCCAATTGGAAAGCTGGGGGGGGGGGAGCAAACTCTGTCAATGATTGCGCAATTCAGAGAGAAGATATTCGTCTATTGTAGGGGTTCTGAACGTGGGGTACGCCGTGAGAGCCCAAAAGTCGCTAGATATATGTTATATATATGTTTTATTTTATTCCCATTGTTATACTATAACTATATTTTTATCTATCTATACATGGGGTGAAGCCGTCCCATGGCCGAGTGGTTAGCGCGCTTGGCTACTGATCTAAGGGAACTGGGTTCGAGCCCCGGGTAAGGCATGGCTGTTTGTGTCGTTTTTCTGCTGAGGTCCTGACATCCTCTCAGACCTTCTACTATGGCATATAAACCGACAGGCTCCTGTCAGACCTCTGTGGCAAGCAGCTGCTTGAGGGGGTGTTTATTAATTATATATTTATTTTACACATGGGGTACGTCAGTTGCATACACATTTCCAGATGGTACGTGAAGCATAAAAGGTTGAGAACCACTGGTCTATTGGGTAACACAAAGAAAGAGTTTTCGTAACTTTTGCCAATGCGGAAAACGATTCTCGACAACCTCAAGTCACGGAGACCTCCAGACTGAGAATATCGGTGTATAAACGTTTGTTTCCGTATCGTGATAATCGAAGGGATATCTCACCCCCCCCCCTCCCCTCCCCCGCCCTACAAGTGACAGAACTGAGTCCTAACTAAAAGCCAATTCGGTTGTTATTTTTCTTTAACTTCGGGGAGACACTTCTCCCTTGAAACCACATCACTGCTAAGCGAAGGCGAACGATACTCTTCACTTCACCCACTCCTCGTCGTACTAAAAGCGATATATTTACACCCTCCCCTCCCAAGTATATTTAAATTGTTCTGAAGGTACAGATCTCAGGACGGGAGGAGTTCCCACACTATATTAAAACTATTTTCTCCGCAAAATTCCCCGCCCTGCCCACGGTCAGTAGGGGACACCGATGGGCTTGGAAAGGCCGCCGTCCGTCGGATGGGACGTTAAGCCGTGGCCCCGTGTGCGGGAGAGCCATACCCTGTGCACGTTAAAGAACACGCTGGATGGCCTTGACGGGAGGCTACCATCTGTCTCCCAACAGCTGCTCCAGTGGGTCCCCTCCCCCAACCTTCTCTGAGCCTTCGGGGTCCATGTGACCTGGCCATTTAGCCCATGGTGTGCAAAAAGTGTCGCTCAGAGGTAAAACAACCCAACCCAAGTATATTACTGTTTATTTCCAGCCAAAGCTAACTCAAAGATTTTGGGCTTCGAAGAGCAGACGAAACGCTCTATCCAAATGGACGTCGGAATCGTAACAGAATAGAGATCGGTCTGTTTCTTGCCTTTCGCAAGCTTCTTGATCAACCTCGCTTGGTAACATCCCGATCTCGCTTGCAGATAGTGTAAAAAAGAAGATTTGGAGGGAGGGGGGGTGGGAACTCAGAATTGGCAGCAACACAGTTCTGTGTATTTACTGATACTGCCCCGAAAAACAGATGCAAGCAGGACACGTGACTGCCTCTAGCATCGGTGACATCTGGCGAAATGCCCTGGCCTCTTTCACACGCAAGAAAAAACAGAAACCATCTAAGGGGATGGCCGCACAGAAAGAGGTCTCAGCAATTAACCGTTATCAGCATTTCAAGCTTTTTGGTGCCTTAATACAAAACACCAATGGAGGCTTGCTTCACAGCAAATTGGAGTAGGTGAAGGGACTGAAAAGGCTCCTACATTTCGTGCGACACCTCCTCGTTAGTAATGGTCTTATTTTAAAACGTCAGAAAGTTTTGGAAAAATTTAGCCCCCTGAACCGCTCAAAACGCATTCTCTATGGCCGTGCTCTAAAGCTTTAGACATGGGCCTACGATTGGTTGTCATTAGCGACTGCGTAGTCAACAATCCATTTTACTGTTCGTGTACGTAGATCCGATGACATGTCCGTCGCAAGAATATATATCCTCATTAAATCCATTTCGTGTCAGCATTTCTATTGCCTATAGTGGACGCCGTGTTCTCAACAGATCGAAAAATTGGTTAATATTCAAATACCTTGATGATCACAATTTAAGAGATGTCGTTTGGGAATTATTTACCAGAAAGCGAATGGCAACAGTAGAAAATCTAAAAGTTATTGGAAATTCAATGACTTTGCTTAACAGAAGTTGAACTTGCTACTGAGTGTGAGGAGAGTCAAGCGGAAAGTCAATGTGTGCAAAACCGAACTTTGAAGCTCAACAAGGTAGACTGTTTCGTGAATCGGCTGCAAGATCGATAACAACTCTCTGGTGATTTTTCATTTTAAGTTTGCATCCTTATTGGCCAATTGGTTAAAGAAGTGTCGTCAAAACTGTTTCTACTAATTCTATGTAGCAGCAGAAAAATTCGTATTGCGCAGTATCAATCGCTAGCCCCGAAATTTAGAGACAGAAGTACGTAAAAAGATTGAACTGAAACATGTGAAATCCCCACCACTATTGCAGTCTCTGGATACTCCGCTGCTCATTAGTATGAAACATATTAACATAATCAATTCTATAAAAAATTTTCTCCGAAATCAACCGTGGCGTTGCGTGACAAATGCGGAGACTATGAGCCTGCGCAGTCGACGCTTCCACAGTTCGGAAAGATCACGAGGCAATCACCGATCAATTAACGAATGATCTATGGCTTGGGTTGTTTTTCCTCTGAGCGTCACTTTTTTGCACACAGTGGGCTAAATGGCCAGATCACAAGGACCCCGAGGGCTCAGAGAAGTTCCACAGTTCGGAAAGATCACGAGGCAATCACCGATCAATTAACGAATGATCTATGGCTTGGGTTGTTTTTCTTCTGAGGGTCACTTTTTTGCACACAGTGGGCTAAATGGCCAGGTCACAAGGACCCCGAGGGCTCAGAGAAGTTCCACAGTTCGGAAAGATCACGAGGCAATCACCGATCAATTAACGAATGATCTATGGCTTGGGTTGTTTTTCTTCTGAGGGTCACTTTTTTGCACACAGTGGGCTAAATGGCCAGGTCACAAGGACCCCGAGGGCTCATAGAAGATTGAGGGAAGTGGGCCCACTGGAACAGCAGTTGGGAGACAGACAGCAGTCTCCCGTCAAGGCCATTCAGCGTGTTCTTTAACATGCACAGGGTGTGGCTCTCCCGCAACAGGGGCTACGGCTTTACTTCTCATCCGATGGACGACGGCCTTTCCAAGATCATCGCTGTCCCCTACTGACCTAGGGCAGGGCGGGGAGTTTTGCGGAGCTAAATCCAAACGCTGGCCCAGGCGGGACTGGAATCTGGGAAATACAGACTACGTGCTGGCGCGCGCTACCGAATGAGCCACACCGCCACCCCTAATGTTCTATGACAACTGTCGAAGAGTTACTGCGCAGGCTCACAGTCTCACCATTTTTTACTCAGGCTACGCTGCTGAAAGTTACGAAAGTCTTGATTTTATGCGAGCCACATTACAAGGAAGGTCCTTAATGGAAATATCGTGAATTTTAAGCCGTATTTGAAAACAACGGTTCCAGTCCAGAAGTCCGCTGAGTCAAAAACTTCTTCAGAATTTCCATAATAAGTATTTGATTCTGTTTCGGCACATTTCACTGATTGCTTAGCTGTAAACAAGGATATGGCTGTGTACTATTCTCGCAGGTGTTGCGATTTTCAGGAGACATAAAACAGGAACACATTCAGCAGCATTCCACCCACATCTGTTAAGAACAGAAGCTGCGTCAATTTCGCATTGATGTCACATGTCCTGCACCATGATATATTAAATGCTACAGAACTATTATGCAACCTACTACACTGCTAAACATAAATCAATAATTCTAGTCTATTGTGAGTCAGCTGTAATTCATATGCGAGCTGTATTTATAAACTGATCGTTCATAACGTCGCTCGTAACAGTACCGATGTTAGAAGCAGGCGTTTCTAGTGTTGCTGATGTTGCAATTCACCCAGAACTAAAGGTACGTCCGCACATTCACAAACGCTTCGGCGTCTGGAAGCAAAACTATTACCAACAATGGTATAACCTGTACTGGGTTGGGTTGTTTTACCTCTGAGCCGCACTTTTTTGCACACCATGGGCTAAATGGCCAGGTCACATGGACCCCGAAGGCTCAGAGAAGGTTGGGGGAGGGGACCCACTGGAACAGCTGTTGGGAGACAGATGGTAGCCTCCCGTCAAAGCCATCCAGCGTGTTCATTAACGTGCACAAGGTATGGCTCTCCCACACACGGGGCCACGGCTTAACGTCCCATCCGACGGACGGCGGTCTTTTCAAGCCCATCGGTGTCCCCTACTGACCGTGGGCAGGGCGGGGAATTTTGCGGAGAAAATCTCAACGCTGACCCAGCTAGGACTCGAACCTGGGAACTACAGATTACGAGCCTGGCGCGCTACCGACTGAGCTACCCCCGCCCCTAACCTGTACTGGAAATGGGATTTTGTAATTAGGGGTACGGCAAAATATATCGATACTAACCCCCCCTACCCCCCTCAAAAAATATAATAAATACAGATTTATCAGAAAAAATAATCCCTCAAAGTACCAGGTCAAAGCGGAGGGTAAACATATCTGCGGTTTTTAATTTTTGTGGTTGTTTTTGAACAGCATTTAATTTGAACAGCTTTTTATCATCTTCGGAATGAGTACGACGCCATCCGATTGGGTCCCATTCCGTTTCCACCACTGGGTATCTGCAGGCGCAAGCGTCTGCAATTATGCACGTGTCTCACAGCAAACTGCAGCGTGTATTAGGGCATGTGTTAAGGAAATTTTAGCGCTGCAGAAACACACGCACACATCAGAATAAGTAAATCATTTCTTATTTGGAATAATGAAACTTCACATAGAAAACCATTATAAGAGAAATTTCGTTTTTTTGATCACAAGAAATATATTGTAAATTATATAAGAGAGACGGAGACGTACGTTCAAAATTAATTAATAACCAAAACTGTGTAAATCAAAAGAAATATTCTATCATTGAAACGTTTTAAATTTCTTCTTTTAGCACTTCGACTGTTTCCTTTTGTAATTCCGCAGAATCTGAAAAGATGCCTTTATAATGTTTCTGCGGTACTGCTCTGCTATTGCAATTTCGATTTGTAAAATAGGGAAATATTATAATGCAACGGAAACCCAATGCGAAAATAAATTATATTTCAAAAATGTTTCAAAAATACCTTTTCTCGAAATTTTGCCATTCGTATTTAGGATCCTGTACAAGATTGTCTCCTAATAACAAAATATACCATTTTTCGTGGTTATTATTAGAGAAAAGTTCAAACTGCAAAAGATTTCGAAGCTGTTTTCAACCTTTTCATGAATTTAGTATTTTTAAATTATAAATTAGAGGAAATCGCAAATATGACTGGCATTCACGAAAACAAATCCCATTTGAACTTTTCCATAGTTTTAGTGCTTTTTAAATTATAAATTAGTGTTTTAGAAACCGTTTACGTTGAGGAATTTGGACTCTCACTTAACCTTAATAAAAAAAAAATACCCCCTCAAGCAGCTGCTTGCCACAGAGGTCTGACAGGAGCCTGTCAGTTTATATGCCACAGTAGGAGATCTGAGAGGATGCAGGACCTCAGCAGAAAAACGACACACACATCCGTGCCTAATACCGGGGCTTGAACCCAGGTCCCTTAGATCAGTAGCCAAGCTTGCTAACCACTCGGCCACGGGACGACTCACTTAACCTTAATGACCTCGAATTAAGGAAGAAAACGAATCACTACAGAAAAGTATTTTGAGGGTCCGAAAACGGTTTTCGTCGTTGTTATGACGACGGACATTTAAAAATATCTTCTAGATATAACTTCTTCTTAACCTCAACGTAGCTAAAGTAATACGAAAACGCTGGTCTGTTAGATGTTTCTTTCCCATTTGCAATCTGTGTTTCTTTCCCATTGCCACACGCAACCGTTGTCACAATGTGTCAACTTACGAATCCAATGGCACTCTGAACAGCCAGGAGTGGTTATTTGATCCAGGCGGAGGCGTTCACTTAAAGAAAACATTTTGCTCTTAGTTGATAGCTTTATGGCAATGGAAGTCAAAAGTCAATGCCCGACACTAACCATGTGCTCACAGGCAGAAAATGGGAAAGAGAGAAAGAAAACACAGTGCATTTAAAGAAGGAGGATTTTACTATTTTTTTTAAAAATGAAATTCGCAAATAGGTGTTGGGTTGTTTTACGCTGAGAGGCACTTTTTTGCACACAATGGGCTAAATGGCCAGGCCACAAGGATCTCGAGGGCTCAGAGAAGGTTAGGGGAGGGGACCCACTGGAACAGCTGTTAGGAGACGAGAGTGTTCTTTAATGTGCACAGGGTATGGCTCTCCCGCACACGGAGCCACGTCTTAATGTCCCATCCGACGGACGGCGGCCTTCCTAAACCCATCGGTGTCCCCTACTGACCGAGGACAGGGCGCGGAGTTTTGCGGAGATAAATCTCAACCCTGGCCCAGGGGAGGACTCGAACCTGGGGTACACACAATGGACTAAATACCAGGTGACAAAGGCCCCCAAAGGCTCTTGTTCTAAAAGGATTAAAAATCTGCATCAGAATAGGTGAAGTTTTCAGGGGAAAGTGGGAGAAAATAGGTGGATGCATCTTAAGATTAAACTTCGGTCTCTCCAACAGCCTTGTCTTGTCTGCGGTAATGAAGCTTGGATCCTTTGTAAGTGAGATGATATTAATTCCAGATGCTTGCGCAGTATCTTGAATATTAGTGGTTTCATTGCGTTAGTAATGATGAGGTTAGTAGAAGGAGACCTCAACTGCCATTAAGCAGAATCTTTCCCGTGGAGAAATTGCATTCGGTAATGTTGCCGGCATTAAGGACTGCGGAGAGATTGCGGCAAGCAGCTATTTGAAGGATAATTTATTATAATGGGAACATAATTCAAAGAAAATTTCCGCAAATTTAATGATAACATAAACATTTTTAAACCATCAATTTTGTTCCATATATGAATATCATTGCATTATGCATGGAAGAAACAAAGTTGCTTTATAACCTTCAAACACATACACTGAGATGCCAGTTTATTAGGTACACCACCTCTCGTCACATAAATGATTCATTCCAACGTGTAATACGTCACGTGACCGAGGTTGTTTTTTGGGTTGTTTTACCTCTGAATTGCACTTTTTTGCACACCATTGGCTAAATGGCCAGTCACATGGACCCCGAAGGCTCAGAGAAGGTTGGGACCCACTGGAACAGCTGTTGGGAGACAGATGGTAGCCTCCCGTCAAGGCCATCCAGCGTGTTCTTTAACGTGCACATGGTATGGCTCTCCCGCACACGGGGTCACGGCTTAACGTTCCATCCGACGGACGGCGGCCTTTCCAAGCCCATCGGTGTCCCCTACTGACCGTGGGCAGGGCGGGGAATTTTGCGGAGATAAATCTCAACGCTGACCCAGCTGGGACTCGAACCTGGGAACTACAGATTACGAGCCTGGCGCGCTACCGACTGAGCCACCCCCGCCCCACACGTGACCGAGGTGTGCGGTGTAAATCAGGCAGACCAGCTCTTCCATCATCAGTTAGATTTGGATTGTGCATTAGAATGGGCAAAACAAAGCATTAGAATGAGCGACTTTGAATGTGGCATGACAGTTGATGCTAGGCGATCCTGTGGACGAAAACGTTGGATTGTTGATCAGAGAGTACAAAGTGAGAATGTCGAGAATTGCGCAAGCGAACAGAAGGGTCACAACCAGGCAAATCACAGCGGAATTAAACATTGGTGTGCAGAAGGTCATCTCTGAATACACTCTTTATTGTACAGTCGCTCAAAAAAGTATCCGAACGCTATGGTTGATTACAGAATTCAGAAAAACTATCTGGCAACGATTTTTTTAGAAATTAGTGATCTGGCAACCTTCGTGTCACGTGATTACAGAATTCGGGAAAAATTTCTGGAGCGTGTACAGCAACTGTACACGCTCCAGTTACCGTTCACAGCAAACTGGAGCGTGTGCAGTAACTGCACACGCTCCAGTTTGCTGTGAACGGTAACTGCACACGCTCAATATTTCCGTGAGTGAGCCCACACGATCTAGTATCAAAATAATATGATCACCTACAGTCGTTCAAAAAAGTATCCGAACACTATGGTTGATTACAGAATTCAGGAAAAATATCTGGCAGCGATTGTTTTAGAAATTAGTGATCTGGCAACCTTCGTGTCACGGACACGAAGGTTGCCAGATCACTAATTTTTGAAAAATTCGTTGCCAGATATTTTTTCCTGAATTCTGTAATCAACCATAGTGTTCGGATACTTTTTTTTGACACGAAGGTTGCCAGATCGCTAATTTCTAAACCTGGATCGTGTGGACTCACTCACAGCAAACTGGAGCGTGTGCAGTAACTGCACACGCTCCAGTTTGCTGTGAATTGCGAACACAGAATTCGGGAAAAATATCTGAAGCGTGTACAGTTGCTGTACACGCTTCAGATATTTTTCCCGAATTCTGTAATCACGTGACACGAAGGTTGCCAGATCACTAATTTCTAAAAAAAATCGTTGCCAGATATGTTTTCTGAATTCTGTAATCAACCATAGTGTTCGGATACTTTTTTGAACGACAGTACCTTGTCGCAAATGGGCTACAACAGCTGCCGACTAAGTCACAACGAGTGCCGATAGTAGTTTCATCACATTATACGGATCCCCCTTTGCACAGTGCTTTCCCCCCCTATGTCGCAATCGTCCACGTTGCCTTCTTGACTTGGACCCCCTATGTCGCAATCGACCGGAAATTGACCTGTGCTGGGCCACGTTGCCTTCTGAACTTTGACCCTTATATTGCAATCAACAGGAAATTGACCCTGGCATTGCAACTGTCATGGTATTAATAATTCATAATTAATAATTCATAATTAATAATTCCTCCCCCTTTTAACCCCCGGCGCTATCTAGTGCCTATGAGGGACACTATTTTCCCAAAAAATCTTCATTTTAACTCTAATTTTAAGCCCTCCTTCTCGAATAGTCTCGATTTTCCTTTATCGATTTTTCTTTATTTCAGACCCCCCAATGGTTGACTTATATTTTAAACCCTCCACTTGCAGACCCCCTGGTTGACCTATATTTTAAGCCCTACCTATATTTTAAGCCCCCCTCCTTCCCTCGGATTACAAGCCTCAGAATAATTGCACAGAAAAGGATGACACGTCTCAATTGTAAAAACACCTCCAAAAAGACCCCCCTGTTGACCTATATTTTAAGCCCTACCTATATTCTAAGCTCCCTCCTTCCCTCGGACTGATTGATGCACGCCTAAGAATAATTGCACAGAAAAGGATGATTACAAGGCTCAATTGTAAAAACACCTCCAAAAAGACCCCCTGGTTGACCTACATTTTAAGCTCTACCTATATTTTAAGGCCCCTCCTTCCCTCGGACCGGCTGATGCACACCTCAGAATAATTGCACAGAAAAGGATGATACAAGTCTCAATTGTAAAATCAACTCCCAAAGTTGTATTCTTATTAAACCTCCCTCCCCTTAAAAAACTAATCGGTGGTGTCCAATACGTATTTTAGTACATCTCCTATATTTAAAAACTCTCTAGGTATTCATCTGAAATTTTACAAGACCACTCAACTCTTTCTGAATGACAACGGTCAGAATGCCTAATGCAGCTCTCTAAATAAAACTTTCTTTAACAGAAAATCAACTCTCAAAGTTGTATTCTTATTAATTAAACACTCATCAAAACCACACATCCCTTCTATTAAAAGTTACCTCTATTAAAACTTCACAAACTCACGTCCTTTTACAAGTTCTCTAAATATGTTGTATATTCTCTGTATTTATTCCTTATAATTAAACACTCATCAAAAATTCTCTCACCTTTATTAAAAAATCACTCCACGGTCGTAATAAAAAAAAACAGTTTTCTGTAGATGGGTTTCATCCAAAAAAAAAAAAATCCTCCACCTGCAGTGAGATTCGAACCGACTATCTTGGGCTCGATAGCCGGACGCACTCGACTGTGGTTTGTACTTAATGTGGCCTAAGAAAGGTGTCGAACGGGTCAGACATTTCAAATATTAACCTAATACGTTTTTTACAACCTTCGTATTCTTTATAACTAGTTTTTTCTACGTATTTCTTATAATGAACCCGATAGTCCTTTCACATTAACATATGTATTTTTTATAACTCACGTATTTTAAGTCCGTTTCAGTAACACTTATTTCTTTTAACTCCGTGACTGTTGGCTGTCGCTTACTAGGACTATCCACAGTAACTATTTTTAAAAGACTGGCCCGCAGAAAATGCCGATGGGTTAAAAATTAATAAAAACTGATTATACTCGTCATGATGAAAAATATTGAGGGGTAATAGGGCCGACCTAAAAGACTCAGTGTTCGGATCCTCACCCTGGACTACGTTTCACTGACGGATGGTTAAGTCCTGTGAAATTATTCCAAACAGGGAATCACAAGGGTTTTATTAACGAATGAATCTTGGATCTGTGCTGCCTCCGTGTCAGGAGCACTGCCCTACATCGTGAAAACCCACTAGCACTCTTTATCGTGGTTTTCGGACTCGATATTTTTCCAAGTCCCGAGACGGTTCTCCCAATTCTATCCTTTACGATACAAGGGCGTTTCAATGTACCCAATGTAGACAAACCCTTTTGAAATGACGCGTCCTAAACCTCCAAGTGCTGGGCTTATTAAAATTAGTCTCCATCGGGTTGGTCCCGTCAGATATCTGTGTTTCCACGTAGTAATGCTACACTGAAGAAAAGTCGGCTAAAAAACCGTCTTTAACATCGTTTGTGTGCGAACGTATGCCGCATCACGCTGTTGTAATCGGGTAAAAAAAATAACTTTTTTTTTTTTGTACGCAGTAGAATGTTCAAAAGTACGTTGCAGTTACTGTTGCGTAAAAACTTTAGTTCCATCACGAATGCACGTTAACGGTGTAGGGGAACATTAGTTTTAGCAAATACTTCAACTATAAAAAAAAATAATACAATGTCTCACGCACCCTTTCAACTTACCTGCACTAATCCACTGATATTTTATTTGCAGCTGGACTGATAGTCAAAATTTAGCAAATATTACAAAGAATCTCTCAATTGTAAAAATCAACTCTCAAAGTTGTATTCTTATTAATTAAAACCCTTTCTATTAAAAGTTACCTCTATTAAAAATCTTTTGCTATTCATTTTGCCAGGACTGCTAAACGATTCCCTTTTATTAAATTTCAATTCTTTGGGATTCATTTTTTCCAACCCCGTTAATCGATCCCCTAGTAAATAAAAACTCTCACTCACCTTTATTAAAATCATCCAGCGCTCGTAATAAATCAGTTTAATCGGGAAAAAAAAAAAAAAAATCATTCCCTCGCTAGCGTACCTCAACGTTAATTTCGGGAAAAAGTCTCATCGGATCCAAGGTTCACGTATTTTACTAGAAGAATGACACAGTAATTGTTCCACAGAAAAATTAATAAAATTTGGTTTAAATTATTCGTAGGACTTGTATATAAGATCTACCTTGCAATAGACGTTCAACAGGCTAAAAGTTTTCCAAGTCCGTTATCAGTGTATCGGAAATCGTACATTTCCTGTTGACATCCTTCAGATCGTTTATCCGTGGGTAACAATAGCACTTTCGCCACATCACACGATATGGTGCAATCCTTTCTCAGCTGGAAGATCAAAAGGTCAAATGTCCAGCGCTTCACTGTGTCTGCATTTGACACTGATAAGGTTTAAAAATAGATGTTTCCTAGAATCCACATTGCCTTCTCAGATTGGACTTTGAACCCTATGTCGCAACCGACCATATTTTAAGTCCTCTTCATAGAACCCCTGGTTGACTTATATTTTAAGTCCCTTTCTCGAATTTTCTTGTTTTTCCCCTGTTTAACCCATATTTTAAGCCCTCCCCTCTTCATAGACCAACCTATTGATCCACCTATATTTTAAGCCCTCCCCTCTTTAAACCAAATCAGTTTTTGCGCATTTAATCGGTGTCATCCAACGTCCATACTATTTTTAGTACGTCTCCTGTATTTAAAAAAAAAAAAATATTGGCTTTCGTCGCCGTATTTGAACGCGCTACCTCAGTGCCGATAGCTGAAGTGTCATCGCCAGGGCGCGGATTTTTGCGGAGCTAAATCTCAACTCTGGCCCTGCTATCCGCTCGACAATATTTGCTACTGATAAAACGATTTCCTTCATTAAAAATAAAAACTAATTAAATAATGGGGTATCACTGGGAAAATACTGGGAAGAACCCAAACTGATTTCGTGCTAAAACATCTCCAGATTTCAGCTTACTTGAAAAACTATTGTTAGAAATGAACCAGTGACTTGAATCACTCAACTTCCATAAGAATACACAATTATGGTACAGTGTCGGGAAGAAATATGTTTCAACGAAATTCAATTGCATGTATTACGATCAGAAAAATAATTTAGTGGACAAAGTTTAAAATAGTTATTAAATGGTACCTTACAGTGCAAGTGCGCTTCAGGCGAAAAGCCTCCCCTTCGAACACTGAACCCCGTTTTTCCGAAGTAACTGTGTCACAAGTCTTCCTACATCATCCCTAAACAGAGAATCGGATTCAATGTGCAAGAAGATCAAGACCTCATTTGAAGGAGCACATAGTGGAACTCCATAGTGAAATGAACATTGGCCTCTTGCGGGACCTAGTTATATCCCTACTCCAAGAGAATTACTAATGAAAACGTGCTATTGTTAATGTATGTAATTCCGACAAAAAATGTTTTGTCTGTTTTAGCCACTTTGTATCCTGCAATAGGAAACACTGAACACTTTAACAACTATATACATTTAGAAGAAAACACATCAGGTCTAATTTTCCCTTTAACAATAAATCAAATATCTAAATTCGAAAAAATTAACATTTCTGTCTGGATACGAGAAAGAGATGTTCCCACTCTACATCACACCATTCAGATTTAAAGCGCACGCAAATCTCCTACTGTTATCAGACGATGAAAAGCAGCATTATTGTTCCATTAAGAATTTGTTTCTATGAAATTCAAAGGGAGAATGCTGTTTTCCATATTATAGGGAATGCAATTAATAATTCCTTGCAGAAGGTTGTCCTTTAGGTTATGAAATAATCTTATTAGAATGCTTAAAATTGAGATGACACACATTAGCTCCTCGGAGAAGCGCTAGCGGGTAGAAGACTATACCCGTGTAATGAAAATATTCATTCGACATAAAAAAAAAAAAAAAAAAAAAAACCTACGCCAATATCGCGTACACTGACGTGCTCCTCTTAGCTGATGTGTTTGGTGGCAGATACTGACCCCTGCTATGTTTACACAGCTCCTGCCTTCATACATGAAGATGACAAATACTAGAGTTGATAACCTACAATGTATCTTTTTGGAAGGCATACGAGGAGGAATTTCGGTGATATGCAGACAACAAGCATTTAGAATGAAAAACTGATTGCAAGTTTGCTTTACTGTCATACAAACCTGAAAAGAGATGAAATGGGTAGTACTTTACCCATGATATACCATGTGACTAGGTCGTTAAATCAAATTACATGCATAAACGAAAATTAGAAAAACAACGAAATGCTTGGTAAATTCAATGAGAATCACTAAAATGTAAAGAGTGTTGGAATATCTGTAAACGCACACACACACATTTCAGTGGATAGGTGAATATTTTCACAATTCTTTGGAAGTGGAAGGCACAATAACTGTAAAACATACTGTGACGAGAGAGAAAGTATAAAAATGTAGTGGGATGGTTGTAAAAAATCGCTTCAAAACAGAAAATTACAACGCAAATACTGAAAGTTAGAAAAAAAAAACGACTATTCGACGGTTATTCCAAACTGCTATCTCACGCTCTTTTCAGATTTCCTGGTTCTATAGTTCCCTGGTACGTAGCGCATAAGTGTGGGTGTAGTTGGCTATTTTTCGTTGCAAACACAAGTTGTTTTCACTATTAGTTATTTTTCCTGCATGAGAATACACATTTCTATACTACATTGCGTACACACGGATGGACGAATATCACAAAATACTTTGCATATAGAAAACATCAGCAAAGAACCACAGAAGTTTGGATATTTAAAATCTGAAAACTCAGTGTTTATAAGAAAACAACAATATTTTCAGTACTTCCATGAAAAGTTGAATCCCAGAATCGATCCGCTAGACCCGACTTTGCATTCTCTGACTTCAACCACCAATAAAACGTAATGTAAGCTCTCTCGTCAGTTATCCCAAGCCGCTATCTCTTTTCAGAGTTTCTGCCCCCCTCGGTACGTTTGAATAAGCGCATAAGTGTGGGTGAAAATGGCTATTTTTCGCTGCAAACACAAGTTTTTCGACAAAGATAGGGTGTTTCACTACAATCTAACACGGGATTTCATGTGTGTTTAGTTATTTTTCCTGCATGAGAATATTTCTAATCCTTCTCATAGACAGCAGGTTAGTTACTTCGGATCTAACAAAGCCAAGGTTTGAGATCCATAATAAGACATGAACGTTTGTGTTGTTTTCCTACCAAGATCCCGACATCCTCTCACCCCCTTCTACTGGGTCGTATGAAAAAATCCTGTAACTGTTACGACAATTAGCTGCGTGAAGGCGTATTTATTTTTAAAGCAAAGACACACTAATTTCGGACTCGCTAGCTAGAGAATGATATATTAACTTGCTAAAGTTTGATTTTAATGATCAGATAGTGTATACATCACCACTTTTTTAGTTCATACTAATATCTTCTAACTTTCAAAGGAAATATTGTCTCATTATAAGCGATTTCATACAAAGAGATGCGCACTCTATGCTTCACATTTAAATCTATAGAGATAACGATCACTGCCCATGGAACACATCTGTGAAAAACACGCTATGATAGGGTTTGAGGAAGATTTTTAGTCCATGGGGGTGCTGCACTGCAGGAAAGCACATTATCTTTGAGATCAGAACCTACATGAAAGTTATACTGTTTGGGTTTGAGAAAGATTCTTTAGTTCACGGGACACTGCATGAATAAGTGCATAAGTGTGGGTGAAGACGGCTATTTTTAGCTGCAAACACAAGTTTTTCGACAAAGATAGGGTGTTTCACTACAGTCTAACACGGGATTTCATGTGTGTTTAGTTATTTTTCCTGCATGAGAATATTTCTAATATATCTCATAGACAGCAGGTTAGTTACTTCGGATCTAACAAAGCCAAGGTCTGAGATCCATAGTAAGACATGAACGTTTGTGTTGTTTTCCTACCAAGGTCCCGACATCCTCTCACATGAAATATTACTGTACTAGGATCTAGAAAAATCACTATCCATTACATTAATTTTTTTATTACATTCATGTATTTCACCCCCATTTTCTTGTCAAGAGCTAAAATTATTTGATGAATGAACGACAAAATATCTTCAAATGCAGTGGACGCATGACAGAATAACTTCAAAATAAGTTCCAATAGCTGAAAAAACAACTGTAAAAATTAGATAAATACAGGGATAGGGAAAGACAGAATTGCTTTCAAATCATTAAAATACCTTAAATGTGTGGTTGAATCACCACCAAATATCTCCAGCACACTTTTAAAGGAAATATTTTCTCATTATAAGCGATTTCATACAAAGAGATACGCACTCTATGCTTCACATTTAAATCTATAGAGATAACGATCACTGCCCATGGAACACATCTGTGAAAAAACACACTACGATTGGGTTTGAGAAAGATTTTTAGCCCATGGGGGTGCTGCACTGCAAGAAGACACATTATCTTTGATATCAGAACGTACGTGAAAGTTATACTGTTTGGGTTTGAGAAAGATTCTTTAGTTCACAGGGCACCGCATTACACTAAAGCACACTGTCTTGTACGTATGTCTATCTGTATGTTTGTTTCTCTCTCTCTGTGCATATGTGAGTGTGTGTATGTTCATGTATGTTAATATGTTTATTCTTGCATGTGAACAAACACACACACACACATACGATAACATATGCACATAAAGATGAAACACATACAGATAGACATACGTACAAGACAGTGTGCTTTAGTGTAATGCGGTGCCCTGTGAACTAAAGAATCTTTCTCAAACCCAAACAGTATAACTTTCACGTACGTTCTGATATCAAAGATAATGTGTCTTCTTGCAGTGCAGCACCCCCATGGGCTAAAAATCTTTCTCAAACCCAATCGTAGTGTGTTTTTTCACAGATGTGTTCCATGGGCAGTGATCGTTATCTCTATAGATTTAAATGTGAAGCATAGAGTGCGTATCTCTTTGTATGAAATCGCTTATAATGAGAAAATATTTCCTTTAAAAGTGTGCTGGAGATATTTGGTGGTGATTCAACCACACATTTAAGGTATTTTAATGATTTGAAAGCAATTCTGTCTTTCCCTATCCCTGTATTTATCTAATTTTTACAGTTGTTTTTTCAGCTATTGGAACTTATTTTGAAGTTATTCTGTCATGCGTCCACTGCATTTGAAGATATTTTGTCGTTCATTCATCAAATAATTTTAGCTCTTGACAAGAAAATGGGGGTGAAATACATGAATGTAATAAAAAAATTAATGTAATGGATAGTGATTTTTCTAGATCCTAGTACAGTAATATTTCATGTGAGAGGATGTCGGGACCTTGGTAGGAAAACAACACAAACGTTCATGTCTTACTATGGATCTCAGACCTTGGTTTTGTTAGATCCGTAGTAACTAACCTGCTGTCTATGAGATATATTAGAAATATTCTCATGCAGGAAAAATAACTAAACACACATGAAATCCCGTGTTAGACTGTAGTGAAACACCCTATCTTTGTCGAAAAACTTGTGTTTGCAGCTAAAAATAGCCGTCTTCACCCACACTTATGCACTTATTCATGCAGTGTCCCGTGAACTAAAGAATCTTTCTCAAACCCAAACAGTATAACTTTCATGTAGGTTCTGATCTCAAAGATAATGTGCTTTCCTGCAGTGCAGCACCCCCATGGACTAAAAATCTTCCTCAAACCCTATCATAGCGTGTTTTTCACAGATGTGTTCCATGGGCAGTGATCGTTATCTCTATAGATTTAAATGTGAAGCATAGAGTGCGCATCTCTTTGTATGAAATCGCTTATAATGAGACAATATTTCCTTTGAAAGTTAGAAGATATTAGTATGAACTAAAAAAGTGGTGATGTATACACTATCTGATCATTAAAATCAAACTTTAGCAAGTTAATATATCATTCTCTAGCTAGCGAGTCCGAAATTAGTGTGTCTTTGCTTTAAAAATAAATACGCCTTCACGCAGCTAATTGTCGTAACAGTTACAGGATTTTTTCATACGACCCAGTAGAAGGGGGTGAGAGGATGTCGGGATCTTGGTAGGAAAACAACACAAACGTTCATGTCTTATTATGGATCTCAAACCTTGGCTTTGTTAGATCCGAAGTAACTAACCTGCTGTCTATGAGAAGGATTAGAAATATTCTCATGCAGGAAAAATAACTAAACACACATGAAATCCCGTGTTAGATTGTAGTGAAACACCCTATCTTTGTCGAAAAACTTGTGTTTGCAGCGAAAAATAGCCATTTTCACCCACACTTATGCGCTTATTCAAACGTACCGAGGGGGGCAGAAACTCTGAAAAGAGATAGCGGCTTGGGATAACTGACGAGAGAGCTTACATTACGTTTTATTGGTGGTTGAAGTCAGAGAATGCAAAGTCGGGTCTAGCGGATCGATTCTGGGATTCAACTTTTCATGGAAGTACTGAAAATATTGTTGTTTTCTTATAAACACTGAGTTTTCAGATTTTAAATATCCAAACTTCTGTGGTTCTTTGCTGATGTTTTCTATATGCAAAGTATTTTGTGATATTCGTCCATCCGTGTGTACGCAATGTAGTATAGAAATGTGTATTCTCATGCAGGAAAAATAACTAATAGTGAAAACAACTTGTGTTTGCAACGAAAAATAGCCAACTACACCCACACTTATGCGCTACGTACCAGGGAACTATAGAACCAGGAAATCTGAAAAGAGCGTGAGATAGCAGTTTGGAATAATCGTCGAATAGTCGTTTTTTTTTTTCTAACTTTCAGTATTTGCGTTGTAATTTTCTGTTTTGAAGCGATTTTTTACAACCATCCCACTACATTTTTATACTTTCTCTCTCGTCACAGTATGTTTTACAGTTATTGTGCCTTCCACTTCCAAAGAATTGTGAAAATATTCACCTATCCACTGAAATGTGTGTGTGTGCGTTTACAGATATTCCAACACTCTTTACATTTTAGTGATTCTCATTGAATTTACCAAGCATTTCGTTGTTTTTCTAATTTTCGTTTATGCATGTAATTTGATTTAACGACCTAGTCACATGGTATATCATGGGTAAAGTACTACCCATTTCATCTCTTTTCAGGTTTGTATGACAGTAAAGCAAACTTGCAATCAGTTTTTCATTCTAAATGCTTGTTGTCTGCATATCACCGAAATTCCTCCTCGTATGCCTTCCAAAAAGATACATTGTAGGTTATCAACTCTAGTATTTGTCATCTTCATGTATGAAGGCAGGAGCTGTGTAAACATAGCAGGGGTCAGTATCTGCCACCAAACACATCAGCTAAGAGGAGCACGTCAGTGTACGCGATATTGGCGTAGGTTTTTTTTTTTTTTTTTTTTATGTCGAATGAATATTTTCATTACACGGGTATAGTCTTCTACCCGCTAGCGCTTCTCCGAGGAGCTAATGTGTGTCATCTCAATTTTAAGCATTCTAATAAGATTATTTCATAACCTAAAGGACAACCTTCTGCAAGGAATTATTAATTGCATTCCCTATAATATGGAAAACAGCATTCTCCCTTTGAATTTCATAGAAACAAATTCTTAATGGAACAATAATGCTGCTTTTCATCGTCTGATAACAGTAGGAGATTTGCGTGCGCTTTAAATCTGAATGGTGTGATGTAGAGTGGGAACATCTCTTTCTCGTATCCAGACAGAAATGTTAATTTTTTCGAATTTAGATATTTGATTTATTGTTAAAGGGAAAATTAGACCTGATGTGTTTTCTTCTAAATGTATATAGTTGTTAAAGTGTTCAGTGTTTCCTATTGCAGGATACAAAGTGGCTAAAACAGACAAAACATTTTTTGTCGGAATTACATACATTAACAATAGCACGTTTTCATTAGTAATTCTCTTGGAGTAGGGATATAACTAGGTCCCGCAAGAGGCCAATGTTCATTTCACTATGGAGTTCCACTATGTGCTCCTTCAAATGAGGTCTTGATCTTCTTGCACATTGAATCCGATTCTCTGTTTAGGGATGATGTAGGAAGACTTGTGACACAGTTACTTCGGAAAAACGGGGTTCAGTGTTCGAAGGGGAGGCTTTTCGCCTGAAGCGCACTTGCACTGTAAGGTACCATTTAATAACTATTTTAAACTTTGTCCACTAAATTATTTTTCTGATCGTAATACATGCAATTGAATTTCGTTGAAACATATTTCTTCCCGACACTGTACCATAATTGTGTATTCTTATGGAAGTTGAGTGATTCAAGTCACTGGTTCATTTCTAACAATAGTTTTTCAAGTAAGCTGAAATCTGGAGATGTTTTAGCACGAAATCAGTTTGGGTTCTTCCCAGTATTTTCCCAGTGATACCCCATTATTTAATTAGTTTTTATTTTTAATGAAGGAAATCGTTTTATCAGTAGCAAATATTGTCGAGCGGATAGCAGGGCCAGAGTTGAGATTTAGCTCCGCAAAAATCCGCGCCCTGGCGATGACACTTCAGCTATCGGCACTGAGGTAGCGCGTTCAAATACGGCGACGAAAGCCAATATTTTTTTTTTTTAAATACAGGAGACGTACTAAAAATAGTATGGACGTTGGATGACACCGATTAAATGCGCAAAAACTGATTTGGTTTAAAGAGGGGAGGGCTTAAAATATAGGTGGATCAATAGGTTGGTCTATGAAGAGGGGAGGGCTTAAAATATGGGTTAAACAGGGGAAAAACAAGAAAATTCGAGAAAGGGACTTAAAATATAAGTCAACCAGGGGTTCTATGAAGAGGACTTAAAATATGGTCGGTTGCGACATAGGGTTCAAAGTCCAATCTGAGAAGGCAATGTGGATTCTAGGAAACATCTATTTTTAAACCTTATCAGTGTCAAATGCAGACACAGTGAAGCGCTGGACATTTGACCTTTTGATCTTCCAGCTGAGAAAGGATTGCACCATATCGTGTGATGTGGCGAAAGTGCTATTGTTACCCACGGATAAACGATCTGAAGGATGTCAACAGGAAATGTACGATTTCCGATACACTGATAACGGACTTGGAAAACTTTTAGCCTGTTGAACGTCTATTGCAAGGTAGATCTTATATACAAGTCCTACGAATAATTTAAACCAAATTTTATTAATTTTTCTGTGGAACAATTACTGTGTCATTCTTCTAGTAAAATACGTGAACCTTGGATCCGATGAGACTTTTTCCCGAAATTAACGTTGAGGTACGCTAGCGAGGGAATGATTTTTTTTTTTTTTTTCCCGATTAAACTGATTTATTACGAGCGCTGGATGATTTTAATAAAGGTGAGTGAGAGTTTTTATTTACTAGGGGATCGATTAACGGGGTTGGAAAAAATGAATCCCAAAGAATCGAAATTTAATAAAAGGGAATCGTTTAGCAGTCCTGGCAAAATGAATAGCAAAAGATTTTTAATAGAGGTAACTTTTAATAGAAAGGGTTTTAATTAATAAGAATACAACTTTGAGAGTTGATTTTTACAATTGAGAGATTCTTTGTAATATTTGCTAAATTTTGACTATCAGTCCAGCTGCAAATAAAATATCAGTGGATTAGTGCAGGTAAGTTGAAAGGGTGCGTGAGACATTGTATTATTTTTTTTTATAGTTGAAGTATTTGCTAAAACTAATGTTCCCCTACACCGTTAACGTGCATTCGTGATGGAACTAAAGTTTTTACGCAACAGTAACTGCAACGTACTTTTGAACATTCTACTGCGTACAAAAAAAAAAAAGTTATTTTTTTTACCCGATTACAACAGCGTGATGCGGCATACGTTCGCACACAAACGATGTTAAAGACGGTTTTTTAGCCGACTTTTCTTCAGTGTAGCATTACTACGTGGAAACACAGATATCTGACGGGACCAACCCGATGGAGACTAATTTTAATAAGCCCAGCACTTGGAGGTTTAGGACGCGTCATTTCAAAAGGGTTTGTCTACATTGGGTACATTGAAACGCCCTTGTATCGTAAAGGATAGAATTGGGAGAACCGTCTCGGGACTTGGAAAAATATCGAGTCCGAAAACCACGATAAAGAGTGCTAGTGGGTTTTCACGATGTAGGGCAGTGCTCCTGACACGGAAGCAGCACAGATCCAAGATTCATTCGTTAATAAAACCCTTGTGATTCCCTGTTTGGAATAATTTCACAGGACTTAACCATCCGTCAGTGAAACGTAGTCCAGGGTGAGGATCCGAACACTGAGTCTTTTAGGTCGGCCCTATTACCCCTCAATATTTTTCATCATGACGAGTATAATCAGTTTTTATTAATTTTTAACCCATCGGCATTTTCTGCGGGCCAGTCTTTTAAAAATAGTTACTGTGGATAGTCCTAGTAAGCGACAGCCAACAGTCACGGAGTTAAAAGAAATAAGTGTTACTGAAACGGACTTAAAATACGTGAGTTATAAAAAATACATATGTTAATGTGAAAGGACTATCGGGTTCATTATAAGAAATACGTAGAAAAAACTAGTTATAAAGAATACGAAGGTTGTAAAAAACGTATTAGGTTAATATTTGAAATGTCTGACCCGTTCGACACCTTTCTTAGGCCACATTAAGTACAAACCATAGTCGAGTGCGTCCGGCTATCGAGCCCAAGATAGTCGGTTCGAATCTCACTGCAGGTGGAGGATTTTTTTTTTTTTGGATGAAACCCATCTACAGAAAACTGTTTTTTTTTATTACGACCGTGGAGTGATTTTTTAATAAAGGTGAGAGAATTTTTGATGAGTGTTTAATTATAAGGAATAAATACAGAGAATATACAACATATTTAGAGAACTTGTAAAAGGACGTGAGTTTGTGAAGTTTTAATAGAGGTAACTTTTAATAGAAGGGATGTGTGGTTTTGATGAGTGTTTAATTAATAAGAATACAACTTTGAGAGTTGATTTTCTGTTAAAGAAAGTTTTATTTAGAGAGCTGCATTAGGCATTCTGACCGTTGTCATTCAGAAAGAGTTGAGTGGTCTTGTAAAATTTCAGATGAATACCTAGAGAGTTTTTAAATATAGGAGATGTACTAAAATACGTATTGGACACCACCGATTAGTTTTTTAAGGGGAGGGAGGTTTAATAAGAATACAACTTTGGGAGTTGATTTTACAATTGAGACTTGTATCATCCTTTGGGGGCGGGAGTGGCTCAGTCGGTAGCGCGCCAGGCTCGTAATCTGTAGTTCCCAGGTTCGAGTCCCAGCTGGGTCAGCGTTGAGATTTATCTCCGCAAAATTCCCTGCCCTGCCCACGGTCAGTAGGGGACACCGATGGGCTTGGAAAGGCCGCCGTCCGTCGGATGGGACGTTAAGCCGTGGCCCCGTGTGCGGGAGAGCCATACCCTGTGCACGTTAAAGAACACGCTGGATGGCCTTGACGGGAGGCTACCATCTGTCTCCCAACAGCTGTTCCAGTGGGTCCCCTCCCCCAACCTTCTCTGAGCCTTCGGGGTCCATGTGACCTGGCCATTTAGCCCATGGTGTGCAAAAAAGTGCCGCTCAGAGGTAAAACAACCCAACCCAACGTATCATCCTTTTCTGTGCAATTATTCTGAGGTGTGCATCAGCCGGTCCGAGGGAAGGAGGGGCCTTAAAATATAGGTAGAGCTTAAAATGTAGGTCAACCAGGGGGTCTTTTTGGAGGTGTTTTTACAATTGAGCCTTGTAATCATCCTTTTCTGTGCAATTATTCTTAGGCGTGCATCAATCAGTCCGAGGGAAGGAGGGAGCTTAGAATATAGGTAGGGCTTAAAATATAGGTCAACAGGGGGGTCTTTTTGGAGGTGTTTTTACAATTGAGACGTGTCATCCTTTTCTGTGCAATTATTCTGAGGCTTGTAATCCGAGGGAAGGAGGGGGGCTTAAAATATAGGTAGGGCTTAAAATATAGGTCAACCAGGGGGTCTGCAAGTGGAGGGTTTAAAATATAAGTCAACCATTGGGGGGTCTGAAATAAAGAAAAATCGATAAAGGAAAATCGAGACTATTCGAGAAGGAGGGCTTAAAATTAGAGTTAAAATGAAGATTTTTTGGGAAAATAGTGTCCCTCATAGGCACTAGATAGCGCCGGGGGTTAAAAGGGGGAGGAATTATTAATTATGAATTATTAATTATGAATTATTAATACCATGACAGTTGCAATGCCAGGGTCAATTTCCCGTTGATTGCAATATAAGGGTCAAAGTTCAGAAGGCAACGTGGCCCAGCACAGGTCAATTTCCGGTCGATTGCGACATAGGGGGTCCAAGTCAAGAAGGCAACGTGGACGATTGCGACATAGGGGGGGAAAGCACTGTGCAAAGGGGGATCCGTATAATGTGATGAAACTACTGCCGATGTTGTCAGCGAAGAACACGATAGCGCATCTCCAGTGGATGCAGGAGCATCGACACTGGACTGTTGAAGACTGGAAAAAGGTAGCCTGGTCGCACGAATCAAGACTCCTTCTACATATGATGATGGAAGGATCAGAATTTCATACAATCAACATGAGGTCTTGGCGCCATCTTGTCTGGTGTCAACAGTACTAGCCTGTGGTGGCGTTGCGATGGTGTGGGGAATGTTTTCCTGGCACGCATTAGGACCCCTGATACCCATCGAAGGATATTTGAACGCCATGGGGTATTTGAACATTGTTGCTGACCAAGTTCATCCCTTCGTGGCTACAGTTTATCGTCCTTGCATCTAGTATATACACTGTAAAGTGGCATCTCATTATATATGTACTGATTAGGAAACGTAGTACATTTATATGGAAACTTCACAATGCGTTAATTTTGAGAATTGTGATTTTGATTGAAATGTCAACTTTCGAGCATTTATTCTCATGAAATAAAGAAATATTACCGTCAATTTGCTATATTTTGCCCCTTATCGAATCTTGATAATAACGCTTCTTTATGTTGCTTCAGCTTCTTCAGAGGCCACCTCTTATTATACTGATAGGATCCTGTCAGACCTCTGCAGCAAGCAGGTTGTTTGAAGGGTAAATTGCTTTACGAAAGGCACGAAATCTGTTTAGTGGCTTTCTACAAGATTCTTTATTCCTCGTTTGTGATGAATTTGATGAGTAACGGATCATTATTCAAAAAATGTTAAGCAATACAACACGAAATGAACAACCCTCGTGTTTCATTTCGAGGCAGAGGGTCATCCCAGAGCTTCTCTTCTCCCTCGCCAATTTCCCACTCTGCTGCTATGATCTTGCTAAGTCAGCATGGCATTAATACTCGGCATGTTGCCATCTGCAACTCATAATTCTTAAGAGATTGGCACGCAGATTTAGGCATGGAAAGAGATCCACTCGTCAGTTGTTAGAAGAGAAGTAGGGGGCGGGGGTGGCTCAGTAGGTAGCGCGCCAGGCTCGTAATCTGTAGTTCCCAGGTTCGATTCCCAGCTGGGTCAGCGTTGAGATTTATCTCCGCAAAATTCCCCGCCCTGCCCACGGTCAGTAGGGGACACCGATGGGCTTGGAAAGGCCGCCGTCCGTCGGATGGGACGTTGAGTCGTGGCCCCGTGTGCGGGAGAGCAATACTCTGTGCACGTTAAAGAACACGCTGGATGGCCTTGACGGGAGGCTACCATCTGTCTCCTAACAGCTGTTCCAGTGGGTCCCCTCCCCCAACCTTCTCTGAGCCTTCGGGGTCCATGTGACCTGGCCATTTAGCCCATGGTGTGCAAAAAGTGCCGCTCAGAGGTAAAACAACCCAAAGTTAAAGAACACGCTGGATGGTCTTGACGGGAGACTACCATCTGTCTCCCAACAGCTGTTCCAGTGGGTCCTCCCCCAACCTTCTCTGAGCCTTCGGGGTCCATGTGACCTGGCCATTTAGCCCATGGTGTGCAAAAAGTGCCGCTCAGAGGTAAAACAACCCAACCCAACCCAAAGAAGACAGGTAGATGCTGTCTATCAAGGCTGTCCTCTTGCACATGAGAAGTGCATTTATCACTTTTTCAAGTTCTGTTGTTATCCTTCTGAGAGACACTTTTTTTGCACACAATGGGCTAAATGGCCAGGTCTCAAGAACTCTAAAGTCTCAGAGAAGATCGGAGGAGGGAACCCTCTGGACAGCTGTTAGGAGACAGATTGTAGCCTCTAAGCGCAAGGCCATCCAGCGTGTCTTTTAACGTGAACAGGGTACGGTTGTGTGTCCACGGCTTAACATTCCATCCGAAGGACGTCAGCCTTCCCAAGCTCATCCGCATCCTCTCCCTTTCACCGAGGGTAGAGCGCGAGATTATCGAAGAAAAATCTCAACACAGGCAAAGACCCGAACCTCGGACACGAAGAACATCAGAAGACGAACTTGGCAGGTACCGACCAATCCAACACACGCCTTTTGAAGATGTCTGCTTAGAGACTGTCATTTGAACTGATCACTTAAATTCGAAAGGAAAAAGGTTTTTCCCTTAAATCATTAATTTATAGTATTTAAAGGAACTACGTTGTTGCTAAAGAAGATGATCTCTCGTGATTGGTCCAACATTCTCCACACTCTCTGACTGCAAATACCAGCGATCTCTTTCTCTCTCGCAGTTTAAAAGTTTTCAGAGTGGTCTTTTTTCCTCCGGAGAGAAATCGAAGTTTCGCTGCCGATGTCATCGTAAGGGCGGATGCATCAGAATACTCGAGCGTTGATAACCGTAGCTAACTGCCCCGACGAAGCCCTTGCAGAGAAAGTAACCGTACCTGTTCTCCCTCACCCCATCATAGATTATTGGCCTCCTCTGGAAGAGGTGATGGGCAAGATGCACTTCCTCTTCATCGATGGGCTCCACCTTCACCCCCCTCCCTGAGAACGAATTTTGCTGCTGCATTCGGGACACTTATTCCTTCTGCACATTTAGGCTCCTCCGTACTTCACTCGCCACGTCCATCGCCGATGAGCCGTGAAATGCTTTTCTAGGATCTATGGTTGCAGAGTGCTGCCTGCACGGGCCATTGGGTCGCGTAATGCGCCACCAACAGCTCTTTGCCAGATACAGACCAGGAGGGAGGGGACCGAATGGGCTGATGGAAGGTGGGGAGGGCGGAGCGGAGGGGGGGGGGGGAGCAATTTCTGGCGCTGTCTGTAGGATTCATTCCGCCGTGAGCAATACACGAACTGCGAGCGTCCTAAAAGCGAAAATGACTCTTCTTTACAAATATGTGGACGCACTACCGTTCGATTTTTCATTTCCTCTGGTTTCACTCTTGATTTTAGATATTTATATAATGCCGAAGTAGTTTCTTAGAGCATAAACTCGTTAAAGACCATCCACCAAGCGGTATGATTGAAGCTGTATTGCTAAAGTCAGACCACAGATGGCATCCCCTTTTCCTCTTTAACTCTCTCCTCTTTTTGCTAACCCAAGAAAAGTTTTCGCGGCCACTAACAATTCGAGCATGAGATGCAAAAAAAAAAATGAGGGTGGGGAACAATCCAGAAGGTCTGATGGCAGAACTTAGAATATATTCAGGATCAAAACTAACATTTCGCAATGCTGGCACATTGGGCAAAGCGCTAAAAAATTCTAAACGAGGAAACAGAATCCAGTGAATTACCACCAACTGGTTCATAAGTTTGTTTCCTACGAGTCTAAATCGCGTATTTAGAAGGCTTCTGGAAGAATATCATGATCTTCATGCACGCGCAAGAAACTGCTCTATGATTTTAAGTTTCGAATTTTTTTACCGAAAATGGAAAACAGAGGTATCCATCAAAGTACGACGCTTCTACACGTGGATCTGGGCTTAATATCCGGTTGGAAGGACGGAGACCTTTCCCCGTCCCTCGATGTCCCTTTACTCAAAGGTTAGGTAGGGATCAGGCAAGCAGAGAAAATCTGAACAGTGGAATAATCGAGACTCGAACATTTTTAATACTCTATCGTCAGGCGCTGTCTGGCAAGGGCTGCTGTAGCGTCTCGGGCTGAGAGAGAGAACTATGAGAGAGAGAACTATAAGAGAAAGAACTTTTTTTTTCTGAATTATTATATTTTTTATTTTTAACAAATTCGACGGATTTGAGGAAAAACTAATTTAAGTAGTAAGTGCGAACTATAAACAAAATAAATATTGAAATCTTGCAAAAACAAAAGCGACATCCGGTTTTTTATTTCACACCTAATTGCCTGAAGAAAAAACAAAAGCGCCAGTCCCCCCCGTGCCTAGCATGATACGAATTAAAAAATATCTCCCCCTTTCTCTTCTTACCAAATAGACTCCTAGCTTTTCACGAGTGGCTTTTCACATCGGATGGTTTTAAAAACTGAGGGGCGATCAAAGGGGAAATCAATCAAACCCAATTCAAAACTCATTTTCAGCTATTTTACACTTCGTCCAAAACAATTTCCTTTAAAATTAATGAAACCTGAAAAAAAAAACTAGCTGCTAAAGGAATATTTATTATTTACAAATAACTTTGTATTTGTTTTTGTTTTGTTTATTTTTTGTGATTTTATAATTATTAAAAGTGGGTAATGGTCTGTTATTTCAGCCATGTATATAGCGTATTTATTTTTGAACATGGAATTAACATTTCTAACAAATAGATGATCAGTGCAACTAGCTGTTGTTGATGTAACCCTAGTCAATTCGTTTATATATAATATAAACCCATATGTGGCCATTATACTTAAATATCTGTAAACTTCATTATTCTTACTATTCAGATCCATATCACCAGTTATATATAAATAATAATAAATATCCCCTCAAGCAGCTGCTTGCCACAGAGATCTGACAGGAGCCTGTCAGTTTATATGCCATAGTAGAAGGTCAATGAGGATGGCAGGACCTCAGCAGAAAAACGACACATACATCCATGCCGTAATCCGGGGCTCGAACCCAGGTCCCTTAGACCTGGGTTCGAGCCCCGGATTACGGCATGGCCGAGTGGTTAGAGCCAAGTGCACTAACCACTCGGCCAGGGGACAGCTAGTTAAATATACATTTTCATATTTTACCTTGTCTAAATAACATTCCAATTCATCTAAAAAAGCTTTTACAGTGTATTTATGAGACCTATAAATGGAAATGAAGCCTAAATCATTTAATTTATCATATACCTCTAAAATCTCAGCAGTATTAAAGTTTCGGCTAAGTTTATTTTTAAAGCAAATTATATTACCACCTGATTTATTACATTCTCTCCCATTAATGAAACAGTTATATCCAAAAATCTTAAAATTATCCACTTCATAGTCATTAATCCATGTTTCACTGAAAACAAGGACATTAATAACATAATCTATATTATATAGTAACATAAAAACTTCATCAAAATTTTTACGCATACTCCTTATATTATCATGAAATAAATTCAAATTATTACTTAATCCATCATTATTGTCTATAAAGTTATCTGAGTAAAAACCTAATAATCCTTGTTAATCTACAACCTTTTTACATAATGAATGATTCTTCAATTTCAAAATCCTCCATTACAAATGATCAAGGTAATTTTCACTTATTATTCGAATTATTGTCGAATTTTCGATCTTCCTCAGAAAAATCTTACCATCTTTGAGCCATAAAAATTTGTAATTCTTTTTTATTTTAATCTGTTTGGCTTCAAAGAACAATTTCTTGTAATATATCCAAATATACTCATTTACGTAAATTTTGGTGGTTCCGAAACTTTTTATTATCTGAATTGTAATTAACTTTTGAAACACATTCGTGTGACTGATAATGCTGCTGTGATTTATTCCAGTTCCATAATTTTTTTAATTCGGTACTGAACGAATATTGCTGAAAATGGGGATTGGAATCGATTTCGAGGCGATCTTTAACTCCTCCTCAGTATTGCCTTGCCATAAAACGCTTATTTAAGGAGTTCGGAGGATTCGGGTTTCATTTCCCATTGACACGGCGTCTTCTTTTAATTAGGGGCGTCCGTCTGCAGCATGCCAGACTCGTAATCTGCCGTTCCCAGATTCGAGTCCCGGCTGGGTCAGCGTTGAGATTTATCTCCGCAAAAAAACACGCCCTGCCCTCGGTGAGTAGAGGAATCCGATGGGCTTGGAAAGGCCGCCGTCCGTCGGATGGGACGTTAAGCCGTGCCCCCTGTGGGAGACCCTGTGCACATTAAACAACTCTGGATGGCCCTGACGAGAGGCTACGATCTGTCTCCTAACAGCTGTCCAGTGGATTCCCTTCACCCAACTTACTCTGAGCCCTCGGGGTCGTTGCGACATGGAATTGAGCCCATTGTGTGTAAAACAACCCAACCCTTGCTTTAATTTGCAAGCGGTGTACACACATCAAATCGTGAGAGATCTGTCCGATCCCACAGAAAACTAACCACCGAAGAAGAGAAACCCTCAACGCCTCCTAGGTCGGTAATTTTGCACCTTGACGTGGGACGTGGTTGAGAATGTTGGAGGAATTTCTGCAAGGACAAGAGAGAAATTGGGAACCTGCCCTCCCCCTTAAACACAACACACTTCTCCTTAACTAGGAGGGAAGAGTGGAAGTTTAGCATGCAAGATTAACCAAATCCTTCCTGCCATTAGAAGGAAGGCAAGAGGGAGGGCAGGGGGGCTGAATGGCACTAGGCAAGAAGACGTGGCAACACAACGTGGCAAAGCACTCGCCAATAAACAATTAGCTGGGCGTCACAGGTACTGGAATTGATGTCAAGCCAGTGCCAAAGTGTCAAGCGAGTGATAGATTGCTGCTCGGCTGCCCCGAATCTCGATGCTGGAAGAAGGCTTGATCGCTGGAAGCCGCCGTCCACGCGCTTCCCTTCTCCGCATGCCTCAGGGAAATGACCGTCCTTGCCGATGGACAGATGGGACAGAGAAGGCCAATCCTGGGCTCACTGACAAAGTCATTGCAGCCTTCTGATCATAGCGTTGCTTTCACGACAGATTCCGTGTTAGCCCAATGGGAGGGAAAGTTGCAGAAGGAAACTTTTACGAGCAACTCGTTTGAATCGAATGCGGCAAAACCAGACGCACAATTTTGTCGTTGCCACAACCAGTTATCAGAACTGGACGCTCGTGTCCTAAATTAAGAAAACCCGATATTTTTAATCGAGATCTGGCAAAGCATTAGGTTGCGATGATGGCGAACTATTATATTATTTATAACACTTTGTTATGAGAAAGTAAATTAATAGCTCTAAGATGAATTAAAATTAAACAAAATGGTTCTTTTTTTATCTTCCCACGGTGAGGAAGTAAGCTACTTGTAACTGTTTTCTGATTTTTAAAGCAGTGATTTTGCATTGAATTCTAAATAATTTTAACCGAAAATTAAAAAGGAGTAAAAATATTTAAAAAAAATGATTTCTTTCAATATAAAACATGTCACACCTTTATCGAAACATTAAATCTGTTATCAAAATTTTTGTCTAAGAGTTGATGAATTGTGCTTGCTGATAAAAGATTGATGTTGATGCGGATAGCAGATAAAACCAGGATAAAAAAATTAATGTAGAAGCGGATAAAACGAAGATAGATTAATGATGACGGAGATAAAACTAGGAAAAAGATTAATATTGATGCAAACAGGGAGGGAAAAACAGATGTTACGTGGATAGCTGATCAAATCTGTAGCAACATTAGCAACCATTACTGCACTATTTATGGCTGACATGAGTTAAAAAAAACTACTTGAGATAATGAAAAAAAGATTTGAAAATTCACTGATGACAATCAATTTAAAGAGAAAAAAATTGGGATGTGTAATATCTCGCCCACTACAGAAATTGTTTATTTTTGTTGTTTTTATATTTATTAATGATCTGAATATCATTGGATATGGAATTTAGTCAGTGGGCAAAAATTATCCTCGGCTTCCTGAGATTCGAGATTCACGTTAAGGTGAAGGATTAGGGAGCGAGTCGCCGAATGGAAACCTACGACAGAGGAGCATTGATCTCTATGTTGCGATCTTGTGCAACCACGGCAATTCCCGGTTCCGCCTGACAGCACTACCTAGTTAAAGAAAAGCCATGACTATCTAGAACCGGGGGCAAGGAATACGCCCTATAGGCGCACCTCAACCCCGGCCTAACATGGCAGCAGTCCTATAGAAGGAAAGCTGACCACCGGAAGAAACCTAACTTTAATCTATTCCCCGGTTTGCAAATGTGCAAGGATATAAAGATCCAAGCTCGATCGGCACCCGGGGTGGAGACTCTTAGTAAGACCCAGACTTTTTGGACGGCTCGTGCCTACTAGGCAGGAGGAACCTTTCGACCGAGCCGTCGAACTAACCACCCAAGGTCCCTGAAAGGTGAGGTCTCCGACGCCGTCACCACCCGACCGGCAATCAAGCCGGCCAGCAGCGTCTTCAACCTCGGTTGGCCTTGGCCATGTCCAACCGGCGCCCAACCCGGTCGGCACAGCCTTCAGCCGGGTTGCTGGGCCCTAGGCCCCCCCACCACGACAAGGTGGTCCCCTATCGGGGGGGTACGACAGAGGAGCGAAGGAGGAGAAGAGATCTCGAGGCAAAGGAGGAGGAGCAGTTCAGCTGGAGATTTCGAAGGGAAAGGGTCGAGGTGCCGGGCACGCCAAAATGAAGGCTTCGGGCAAGAAAGGAATCGAACAAGGGACCGTTTTAAGACTTCAAAGAAAGTCTTCGAAAGAATATTAAGTAATGAAACGAGTGATGAGGAAAATCACGTCAAATGCTAAATTTGTTGCTCTCTATAAAGTGGAAGTGGAGTGGTACCGCAGAACCAGCAAACAGCTGGTAGGTCAGGCGCTCAGGATCCGAAACGTATTTCAACTTCCTGATCAATTCCGTATCACTGAAGAAGCGGAAATAAAGATTTTCACTAGATTCAAAAGAATTGATTTGGTGCTTCTTTTCATAACATCTGTTGAAATCGGAATTCGGTAAAAAGAATCCTGCGCGGGGGGGGGGGAAAGAAAAGCTAGGAAAATACAGATATTGGCGCAGTCATAAAAAGGAAACAGCAATCCGCCAGGCATTGGCGCAATGAAATCAGGATGACCCTTACATATTGGCGCTATGAAATCAGGATGACCCTTACATATTGGCGCAATGAAATCAGGATCAGGATGACCCTTACACATTGGTGCAATAAAAATCAGGATGACCCTTACACATTGGCGCAATGAAATCAGGATGACCCTTACACGTTGGCGCAATGAAATCAGGATGACCCTTACACTTTGGCGCAATGAAATCAGGATGACCCTTACACATTGGCGCAATGAAATCAGGATGACCCTTACACATTGGCGCAATGAAATCTGGATGACCATTACACATTGGCACAATAAAATCAGGATGACCCTTACACATTGGCGCAATGAAATCAGGATGACCCTTACATATTGGCGCTATGAAATCAGGATGACCCTTACATATTGGCGCAATGAAATCAGGATCAGGATGACCCTTACACATTGGTGCAATAAAAATCAGGATGACCCTTACACATTGGCGCAATGAAATCAGGATGACCCTTACACGTTGGCGCAATGAAATCAGGATGACCCTTACACTTTGGCGCAATGAAATCAGGATGACCCTTACACATTGGCGCAATGAAATCAGGATGACCCTTACACATTGGCGCAATGAAATCTGGATGACCATTACACATTGGCACAATAAAATCAGGATGACCCTTACACATTGGCGCAATGAAATCAGGATGACCCTTACACGTTGGTGCAATGAAATAAGGATGACCCTTACACATTGGCACAATGAAATCAGGATGACCCTTACACATTGGCGCAATGAAATCAGGATGACCCTTACACATTGGCGCAATGAAATCAGGATGACCCTTACACATTGGCGCAATGAAATCAGGATGACCTTTACACGTTGGCGCAATGAAATCAGGATGACCCTTACACATTGGTGCAATGAAATCAGGATGACCCTTACACATTGGTGCAATGAAATCAGGATGACCCTTACATATTGCACAATGAAATCAGGATGACCCTTACATATTGGCACAATGAAATCAGGATGACCCTTACACATTGGCGCAATGAAATCAGGATGACCCTTACACGTTGGCGCAATGAAATCAGGATGACCCTTACACGTTGGCGCAATGAAATCAGGATGACCCTTACACATTGGCGCAATGAAATCAGGATGACCCTTACATATTGGCACAATGAAATCAGGATGACCCTTACATATTGGCACAATAAAATCAGGATAACTCTTACATATTGGTGCAATAAAATCAGGATGACCCTTACACATTGGCGCAATAAAATCAGGAGGACCCTTACACATCGGCGCAATGAAATCAGGATGACCCTTACACGTTGGTGCAATGAAATCAGGATGACCCTTACACATTGGCGCAATGAAATCAGGATGACCCTTACATATTGGCACAATGAAATCAGGATGACCCTTACACATTGGCGCAATGAAATCGGGATGACCCTTACATATTGGCACAATGAAATCAGGATGACCCTTACATATTGGCACAATGAAATCAGGATGACCCTTACACATTGGCGCAATAAAATCAGGATGACCCTTACATATTGGCGCATTGAAATCAGGATGACCCTTACATGTTGGCGCAATGAAATAAGGATGATCCTTACATATTGGCACAATGAAATCAGGATGACCCTTACATATTGGCGCAATGAAATCAGGATGACCCTTACACATTGGCGCAATGAAAACAGGATGACCCTTACACATTGGCGCAATGAAATCAGGGTGACCCTTACATGTTGGCGCAATGAAATCAGGATGACCCTTACACATTGGCGCAATGAAATCAGGATGACCCTTACATATTGGCACAATGAAATCAGGATGACCCTTACATATTGGCACAATGAAATCAGGATGACCCTTACATATTGGCACAATAAAATCAGGATGACCCTTACACATTGGCGCAATGAAATCAGGATGACCCTTACATATTGGCGCAATAAAATCAGGATGACCCTTACACATTGGCGCAATAAAATCAGGATGATCCTTATACATTGGCGCAATGAAATCAGGATGACCCTTACATATTGGCACAATGAAATCAGGATGACCCTTACATATTGGCGCAATGAAATCAGGATGACCCTTACATATTGGCGCAATGAAATCAGGATGACCCTTACATATTGGCGCAATGAAATCAGGATGACCCTTACATATTGGCACAATGAAATCAGGATGACCCTTACACATTGGCACAATGAAATAAGGATGATCCTTACATATTGGCACAATGAAATCATTATGACCCTTACACATTGGCGCAATAAAATCAGGATGACCCTTACATATTGGCGCAATAAAATCAGGATGATCCTTATACATTGGCACAATGAAATCAGGATGACCATTACACATTGGCGCAATGAAATCAGGATGACCCTTACATATTGGCGCAATGGCGTCAGGATCGGCTGCTGATTAGTGCCACGAATTAAAAACTTATTTTATGTGTAGCGATCTTTTTGTTGACAAAGCAAATATTTGCTAAAAAAAAATTACTGGAGCTTTGCGTAGAAAACTGAAATTAAATCTGTGAAGATTTCAATCCTGGAGATCACGAAGTTTACAGGATTTATTTTATGAGCAGGAGAATTTAGTTTAGGGTGAGTTCGAGAATTTAGTCACCAGGGAGGGGGGGGGGGGAGGATAACACTTGAGTAAGATTCCCCCACTTACTAAGATATTCCATCGGAGAGGAAAGGTTAAAATGATATTCGACATTGAATATCATGTTATAGTTTCTTTTAAACCTCTTTTTAATATCCGTCATAGATTATGGGACTAAAATAAAATTATACAAAGACAACTGTTTTGGATTTCAAAGCAGATTTTCTCTTCGAAAAAATTTTATTAATTTTTCTTGTGTCACATAAATAACGAAATTTAAAAAACTAACAAAATTTCTAAAAGCAAAAAATAATTGTTATTATTGAAATTATATATTTTTTTTTCTTTTCTAATTATCCCACTGCTCCTTAGGAGATGCTGCAACTGATAAGTAGAATGCGTAACGAATCCCTCCAGAGCACTGCTTTTCAAACTTTTCGAGTTCCCGGCCCTGCTAGCCTTTTTTATAGCAACACCTTACACTCAAGGATCCCTTAATGCTCCATATTTAAACTGGGCTATTTCGGGCGGGAGTGGCTCAGTCGGTAGTGCGCCAAGTTTGTAATCTGCAGTTCCCAGGTTCGAGACTAGCACGTTAAAGAACTCGTTGGATGGTCTTAACGGGAGGCTACCATCTGTCTCCTAACAGTTATTCAGCGGGTCCCCATTCCCCCCCCCCCCCAACCTTCTCTGAGCCATCGAAATCAGTAGTCATACTCCAGTTCTGCTATCAGTAATTAGATCTATATCGATATAATAATCGTAATCGTTTAACAGAAAGTCCCTCCGATATCGCGCTTTCGACCACTCCCCCTTTTCAAAAAGTTCCCGATTTTTGTTGATAGTGCCACGCCCCCTCTCTAAAGACAAAACCACGGGGAAGTAAAACTCCGAAATAATTCTAAGTCCCAAGCCGCCATCTTGGATTCTGACGTCATCGTCCAAATCCATTGGGGAGCTCCCGAAATATTCGAGCGTAATTTTTCACAGCGCCATCTGTTGTTTAACATGCGAACTGCCTTTACGTTTATCAGTGCGTTTATCCATTGCGCCAAGGGAACACATGATTGAAATGCTTAAAGGTAGATGATCTCAGTGAAGAAGGAATAACCGATCATTATTTTTTATAAATTAACCTAGGAATAAATTTATTTTTATTTGTTGTAAATTCGCATTCGCGGAACATCCAGGTATTGCCCTGTCCTCCAAATTCCCCAGACATCAATCCAATCGAGCATCTGTGGTTTGTGTGCCTATCCGATCTGCGTCGGTTGAGCCATATAACTTAAAAGAGTCAAAGAATCTGCTGGTAACATGTTGGTACCACAAGATACCTTTAGAAATCTTGTAGCGCCCATGCCTCCCCGTGTAAAAGCTGTTTTGGCGGCACGTGGAGGACCAACATCATATTAGGCAGGTGGTCATAATGTTTTGGCTCTTCGGTGTATGTGGTAATAACATTACCCGTTCTTATTCTTAAATACTTATACTATGTTTTCAAATTTTTTAATATTCGAATGCATTTTTTGCCTCAATCGTTTAATGGCAAGTTTTTCAAACTTATAACACTAGACAACAAATTTAAACTTTTTTATATAACACTGGTCAAATAGGGTATTTTTAACCAATTTTGGGGTGTTGAATTCAAATATGGCTGTGAAAAATCTGCAGCACATACATTTTTTTTTAATTATAGATTGATGAATTTCAAATTTTAATGTATACGCATATCTAGGAAATGAAAATAAATGTGACTATTTTATTAAATTGCAATTTAAAACTCATTAATTTATTACATGATTACAGTGAAAAAATTAGAAATATCATAGTTATAGACCACTAAATAAAGTAACAAATGAAATAATATTGAAACGCAAAATAATAAAACATGGGGAAGGATCTTTTATACTTACAAGAAGTTCATTTTTTGTCTTATGTGCTGGGGTATCTTCCTTCTGCAAGAACCAGCAGTAGTCACCCATCATTGTTTGGTCCCACCTGCCTTGGTCTCTCTCCTCCATGGTTCGGATATCCTGGTGAAATCTTTCCCCTTGCTCATCACCGACAGCTCCTAAGTTCTTTGGAAAGAAGTCGAGATGCGAGTTCAAGAAATGGATCTTCAAAGACATTCGGCAGCCAAGATTTTCATAGTTTTTGAGAAGATCTTGAATGATGGTAGTTTTCCTATTTGTAATTCCTCGGAAAATCCTGGACCACAGACGTGGAGGATTTTCATGCAGCGCGCTCCTTCATATTCAGTTTTCCTTCGAAGACAGTATCATTCAGTAGCTTCCTGATCTGAGGCCAACAAAGATCCCTTCTTTGAGTTTGGCATTACTTAATTTTGGAAACTTTCCCTCCAAGTGCAAAAACCCTTTACCAGTTTTGTCCATAGCCTTTAAAAAGTTTTCATTGTCCCAGTTTGATGTGTAATGGTTGGAGCAGAACATCAGAGTGGTCAACTAGAGGCTTATATCTCTCATTAATCTTTCCAGGAAAAAAAACATCTTTTTTGGCCCTACTGTCCACACAAACATAGAAAACAGCAAAATTTTGTGAAGCCTTCTTGAAGCCCGAGCAAGAGAAATATGACTTTTAGGTTACCACAGATTGTTCACTTAAACTGCCCATATTTTACAGCAGTGAGTATTTTTTTCCATGCTTTCATAAGTTTCCTTCATTCCCACAACGTGTGTCACTGGAATGGAAGGTTTTTGGTATCCTTTATGAAAAAGGACAGCTTTTAAGCTGAATTTTGACAAATCAATAAATAGACGCCATTCCTTAGGGTCGTGAGTTGTTCCAATTTCTTCCATCAACCCTGAAATATCTGTGCAGAAACACAAACCATTTCTCTTCCACTGCGAAGATAAGCAGAGGAAAGTGATGCTGCGATCATCGCGCGAAGAAACTCAAATCTCTTCTCGTACTATTTAATAAAAGTGCTTTAATAAAAGTGCATCTCGTAATAAACAGATAAAGCCAATTTTTTCTTTCTGAACAGAGAAACTCTTGTACCCTTGGCCAGAAGATTTCACTCTTGAAGTCTTGAGCCTAAAATCTCAGCTTGTTGTTTGGAAAGTCCTAGGTCTCGAACAAGTCTTATAAGATTTAGTTCATTTTGCTGAATCAGATGAGGCTAGTTGTTGGAGGTGTTGGTATAGTAAGATCTTCTCCGTGAGGAACTGGCCTTAAGGTTTAAGGCACATTTGGGTATTATATTTTGCTTTTGTCCTTTTTTGAAAAGTCCGACACTTTATTTCAACAAAAATAACAATCATGCAAGTGACTAGTTGGCTCCCGCCAAACCATTGGAACTGCAAATGGCACGGATTTTATCTTACCTTTCAACCATTCCCTGAGACCAACAAAGCACGAAATGCAGCACAGATGTGGAGCCCATGTTTTGTCCTGATCTCCAACATGACATCCAAAAATACAATTTATAGCTTTCTTCACAATCTTTGTCAAAGAACGACCCTGGGATTTTAAAATATAATTTACACACACATAACAAAACTTATCTGGCTCATTTAACACATTCGCGACGCTGGCTTTGTGCCATTTAAACGCCAAAATTTACTCTTCAACGTACAGCACGTGTTCCTCCCACAATGAAAGCAGCAAGAATGGCGGTCTGAGGTTAGGTTACTGTTACGTGTTTCCTTTTACTTGGCAATCAGTGTTGCCAGCCACAAAAAGTAAAATATCTATTATAGTATCCTCCCAGTTGCCTGGAGGTGTTGGTATAGGAAGAGTTGGGTTGGGTTGTTTTACCTCTGAGCGGCACTTTTTTGCACACCATGGGCTAAATGGCCAGGTCACATGGACCCGAAGGCTCAGAGAAGGTTGGGGGAGGGGACCCACTGGAACAGCTGTTGGGAGACAGATGGTAGCCTCCCGTCAAGGCCATCCAGCGTGTTCTTTAACGTGCACAGGGTATGGCTCTCCCACACGCGGAGCCACGGCTTAACGCCCCATCCGACGGACGGCGGCCTTTACCAAGCCCATCGGTGTCCCCTACTGACCGTGGGCAGGGCGGGGAATTTTGCGGAGATAAATCTCAACGCTGACCCAGCTGGGACTCGAACCTAGGAACTACAGATTACGAGCCTGGCCCGCTACCGACTGAGCCACCCCCGCCCCACTGGTATAGGAAGAACTTAATAGGAGTCAAAATGACCAATAACATAAAAACGTGACGTGCTAGCCATTTTTTAAGGTCAGATCTGAAATCAGCACCTGAAAAATATTTAAAGGCAGCTACAATTGTTCATGTTATAAAAACCTTGTAAACCAGTGTTATCGGAAGTAATATGTAGACAATAATAATCATTGTAATAGAAAGACAATAATAATCTTGCGGACCACCCTTTGAGAACCAGTGATGTAGAGTGCCAAGGAGCATCATCCATCTAATGAGCCACTAATAATCCTCAAAGTTGCAGAGATAAGAGTTCAAATCCATTTCCTTGTGCCATTTAAAAGTTCGCCTCAATACCTTAAAGCACTTTTATTAAATAGTACGAGAAGAGATTTGAGTTTCTTCGCGCGATGATCGCAACATCACTTTCCTCTGCTTATCTTCGCAGTGGATGAGAAATAGTGGTGAAATGCGACGTCAGGAGAGCTGTCATCTCTCTGCTCTCATCGTGCACTTCCTTGATCGATGAGTGATGTCGCTGTCAATATTCATGTCCTGAGAGAGTCCATGTTCGAGTGGGGAGGCAGGAGATGACGGGGGAGGAAGAGATTTCCCTCCTCACTGACAGCGGCAAAGCGTGCCAAGGCTCACAGTTGATTGGCTGGATAAGTCGGGGGAAATTACCGCAGCAGCGTCACACAAGCATACGAGTGCGAGCAGTGCGATCGGCCAGTGGAATATTAATTGCGAAACATGAACTGATTTGGGGCTTTCCTTAACGCGAAACGCGCTCCTCTTGTTATTAAGCATTTTTTTTTCACTTCTTTGCTCTCGCCAGCATACTGTATCAAGTTTCGCTTCGGAAAGGCAAACTGACTTCCCCCTCTCCCCCCGCAACTTCTTTTTTCCTTCTGTTGCGCATCTGCTGTCAGAGGAGGATGGCCGGTGGATTCAGAATTATCGCCATCAGCTGAGACCCACTCAGCAGACGACGTTGACCTCCAAGTCCTCCGACGTCAAATCTCGCTCTAGGTTAAGTGGCTCGAGGGAAAAAAAATTCAAAAACTTTCTGCATCAAAATTAGCTTCATCAAGAGGCTTCCTCTCGGCAGTGAAACCTGTTTAGATGTTAACTGAAGAAACGTTTACGGAAGTCTAGCAAATAGGTAAGAAAGGTATTGACACTAGAAATTGAAGAAGTCGGATTGGAAACACATTTCGTCATATTTTGTTCTATGTTGTTGCAATATTTGAGAAGTAAATGTAGCTTTCGTTTCGTGAATGTAAAGCAAAGATAGTTCATGGAGCATATAAAAAAATAAAAAAAAATACCCCCTCAAGCAGCTGCTTGCCACAGAGGTCTGACAGGAGCCTGTCAGTTTATATGCTATAGTAGAAGGTCTGAGAGGATGGCAGGCCCTCAGCAGAAAAACGACACAAACAGCCATGCCTTACCCGGGGCTCGAACCCAGGTCCCGTACATCACTAGCCAAGCGTGCTAACCACTCGGCCACCGGACGGCTCATGGAGCATACACGACAGGAAATAAGGCCCGAGGCCCCTTTAAAGCATAGGTTTAAAGAATCCGTTATAGACCTCGTCTATAACGAACAGATTTTGCCACCAGGTTCGCTCTAACTGGACTCGACTTTATAACACTGTAACTTTATCTTTCGAAGATTAAAAAACAAAACAAAACATCGTCCTATCTGCAAATGATATCCAAATGTAAGATAATTTAAACGGAATTATATTATCTTCAATTGATTGATGGTTAACTGCGCAGAAGAGCAAAAGCTTGGATTTGGTGAGGCAAGGCCACGGAGGAAGTGTCCCAATGACCTTGACTCAGGTGAGCTAACTGAGCAATGACGCTATCGATTCCTTTTCACACGTCGTGTGACGTCAGCAATTTCCTCTTCCTTCCCTCCCTCCATCATTATCTACTGATCCGACAGCCACAGTACTGCTTTATTAGATGGCAATGGACCGGCTCTGCGATGGCTCCATCAACCGATTGGCCTCTGCTTTCTCTTTTATAGACCTCTGAGGGGAATCCTTCGCTCGTGAAATCCTATGGCTCTGACAGGAGGATTTTTCGACACTCCACAGGCAAACATTTTCGAACGAGTTTTTAGGCTAGCCAGATAAATGGGATCTACAGAATATAGATCCCTTATTCCTCAGATAATTATAATAAAGGTACCGTGCAGGGGCCGGCGATAACTCAGTAGGTAGCGAGCCAGACTCATAATCTGCAGGTTCCCAGGTTCGAGTCCCAGCTGAGTCAGCATTGAGATTTATTTCCGCAAAACTCCCCTCCCTGGCCACGGTCAGTAGGGGACACCGATAGACTTGGAAAGGTCGCCGTCCATCGGATGGGACGTTAAGCCGTGGCCCCGTGTGCGGGAGAGCCATACCCTGTGCACGTTAAAGAACACGCTGGATGGCCTTGGCGGGAGGCTACCATCTGTCTCCCAACAGCTGTTCCAGTGGGTCCCCTCCCCCAACCTTCTCTGAGCCTTTGGGTTCCTTGTGACCTGGCCATTTATCCCATGGTCTGCAAAAAAGTGCCGCTCAGAGGTAAAATCAACCAAACAACAACAAAAACTTTTAACACTAAAAAAACTGGCATTCATAAAATCAGAAATAATTTAATTAATATTTTTTCCTGTTAGTGCCTTTGATTCTACAAATCTCGTGACAAACGATCGTTCTAACATCCTTGGATTCGAACCCGGAGTCTGTTACCGTGAGCCAACTCGATGTCATCATTCTGCTCCCTATTTTGGACTCTCCATCACATCTGCTTTGTAAGAGTTACTCGCACTAAGTAAAGAGATTCTGTAATCTTATTGGATGCGAATTTTTGACCCAAATTTCGACGTTCGAAGATGAAGGCGGGAAAAACTTAAGGATGCGATCGCGAACCGAAGTCTTGATCTGAAAGAGTCCGCATGCAAAGATCCCAGAATCGATTTTATAGAAGTCAGTTGTGGACGGAATTTAATTATCCCTGGAGAGCGTCGGCTGCTGTTCGAGTGAGCTAATCCATCAGAAGGCAAAATGAAAGTGAGGCGTCACTTAAGTCGCTTACTTCGATTACTTATTACGGAGCGTCGGACATTCCTGAGTCGAACATCCATTAAGGGATGTTTAATTAGTAAATCAAGTTATTTTATTAAAAGGAGCCTTAAAAAGATGTTTGCGAAGAAAGTTGAAACGTTATTTTTCAGCTCCAAACGACACAGCAGGAAAGTTTTAACGAGAAGCCATTTTTTTATTTTTTTTTTTTTCCTCTTTGGGAAAGAACGGTTCATTTAAAAAACAGTTATTCGTGGCCGAGTGGTTAGCGCGCTTGGCTACTGATCTACGGGACCTGGGTTCGAGCCCCGGGTAAGGCATGGCTGTTTGTGTCGTTTTTCTGCTGAGGTCCTGCCATCCTCTCAGACCTTCTACTGTGGCATATAAACTGACAGGCTCCTGTCAGACCTCTGTGGCAAGCAGCTGCTTGAGGGGGTATTTATTTATTTTTTATTATTCGTTTTTTCCTACAGGGTTCGCCACTGAAGTTGCAGAGGTCCGATCCCTGATCTTGCTAGCTTTGTGATCTTATCTGTTTCCTCAATTCCCCTTGCCTTTCATAATAATAAATAAATAAATACCCCCTCAAGCAGCTGCTTGCCACAGAGGTCTGACAGGAGCCTGTCAGTTTATATGACACAGTAGAAGGGCTGAAGCGCGCTAACCACTCGGCCACGGGACGGCTTATTGCCTTTCATCATGTGGGGGGGGGGGGGTGAATTGGATTAAGAATGCTTGCAGTCCGTCAGATGGGAGCTCAAGCCGTGATCCGTACATATTAAAGAGTGCATTGATGATAGGCTCATTTTCAATATCTAAATAGCTGTTCAAGGGACGGGGGGGGGGGGGTCCTTCACGCACCTGACTCCATTTAATCGATCAACAGTTTATAATAAGTTAAAGAAAAATGAAAAAGAACATTTGAGATTAGTAAAGGTATGAAACTGTTATAAAGAACGTTAACCATTATATGCCATAATTGGTTGATCTCCAATTCGTATAATTAGCGAAATGTTTATATTGGATTATGAATTGTTGATTGTATGTATTATTTACAAAATATTATTGTTCGCAGTCCTGCAGATAAGAGCTTTGCCGGTTCCTCTGAATAAAATATGTATCTTGGGTGAATTTATTGAATGAATAATAATAATATTGTGATTTTTTAGCCTTGCCATTTATCTTATTGTGTGGGGGGGGGAGGAAGTGCCGCTCAGAGGTAAAACAATCTTAGGCTTTACTTTTGCTTGTGGCGAGTGTCGAAAACAGCTGAGTCGTAAGATATTTCCGAAATTCAACCCCCTGGGGGAGGAGATAGCTCAGTCTCGTAATCTGCAGTTCTCCGCCCTGCCCACGGTCAGTAGGGGACACCGATGGGCTTGGAAAGGTCGCCGTTCGTCGGATGGAGCGTTAAGCCGTGGCTCCGTGTACGAGAGAGCCATACCCTGTGCACGTTAAAGAACACACTGGATGGCCTTGACGGGAGGCTACCATCTGTCTCGCAACAGCTGTTCCAGTGGGTCCCTTCCCCCAACCTTCTCTGAGCCTTCGGGGTTCTTGTGACCTGGCCATTTAGCACATGGTGTGCAAAAAAGTGCCGCTCAGTGGTAACCCCCTCCCCTCCTCTTAGCCATATCTGTCCCCCCTCCCACTAATAATCGCAATAGAGAGAAAAAATTGTATGTTCCAATTTTCTGTTACAAGATTTCAATCCAACTGATTGATTGATTGTACTCGGTGTCGGAACTAATAGTTTTCGTACCTGGAATGAAACTTTCTTATCCCGCAGCCAATGATTATGGATTTGTAGATTAAATGAATTGTTAATGACGCACAGAAAGAGCTTAAACGCGAGGCATAGAATATTCCCCAACAGAAAAAACCCGTGGCGCATGCGCTTCTTCTAAGTGTCCACCCGAAGCACGTGCCTCGGTTGCCTCACCCATTTGGGTTGAGTTGTTTTACCTCTGAGCGGCACTTTTTTGCACACCATAGGCTAAATGGCCAGGTCACAAGGAACCCGAAGGCTCAGAGAAGTTTGGGGGAGGGGACCCACTGGAACAGCTGTTGGGAGACAGATGGTAGCCTCCAGTCAAAGCCATCCATCGCGTTCTTTAACGTGCACAGGGTATGGCTCTCTCGTACATGAGGTCACGGCTTAACGTCCCATCCGACGGACGGCGGCCTTTCCAAGCCCATCGGTGTCCCCTACTCACCGTGGGCAGGGCGGGAAAATTTGCGGAGATAAATCTCAACGCTGGCCAAGCTGGGACTCGAACCTGGGAACTACAGATTACGAGCCTGTCGCGCTACCGACTGAGCCACCCCCGCCCCTGATTGCACTATTCAAAGGGAATAGTTTAGGATGGGGGGAAAACACTGGAACGGTGTTCCGGTATAGATTAAAAATATACAAGAAGAGTTTAAAATACGAATAGTAACAGTTTCAAATAATAAAGAAGACAATGAATCAATTGCTGCGCACTGAACGAGATGGTTAAGTCCCTAAAGAAAACAAATCCTTTCCTTCCATTCCAAAATGCTAAAGGAAATAAGTTTAGTGCGTAAATGTGGCAGCGACACCTTTGCGAGATGGCGTTGATATCGTGTGACGTGACGATCGTTTTACAGCCGGGGCATTGCTCTCGTGCAAGAGTGAGCGAGCGATTCACATCGAAGCCAAGGTGCAACAGAAAGTGATGGCAACAACTGCCTGAGTCATTCACCGCTGTTTGGTGCGCGTGCAACAAACCGCCATCGACCTTCTGTCTCTGTTCGGCGCGAGTGTAGGGGCTGAGCGACAAATCGCTAATCCCTGCTCACGTGGCCAAACGGCGGCGCTCGATGAGCAGCCGGTTCTGCCGGCTCGAGTGGGATTGCTCGACGATTTACATAAAGACGACGTGCCAAGACTCTGGAATCAGTTGTCGGGGCGTCGTCAAGCGGAGATGAGTCCGCCTGTTCCTTTCCCCGTTGATCAACTCACTCGAGGCGTCGCCCGAACTGTTACGGACAAAACAGTCTGCAACAACCAGCTCTCACCAAAGGCGTATGACGTCAGCAATAAGCGACGGTGGCGAAGTTCGCAGTTGCGGAGGTTATCTGCATGCCTGGCCGAGTGCTTGGCTACTGATCAAAGGGAGCCGGGTTAGAGCCCCAGAAAGGGCACCGATGTTTTTTTTCTTGTGATGCTTTTCTGCTGAGGTCTCGTTCTTCCTAAAAGCTGCTTTAAGGGTAATTTATTTTCTGAGAAGGTTCGGTTGTTTTACCTCTGAGCGGTACTTTTTCTGCACACAATGTGGGGGGGGGGGAGCCACTGGACAGCTGTTGGGAGACAGATGGTAGGCTCCCGTCAAGGCCATCCAGCGTTTTCTTTAACGTACACCGTGTATAGCTCTCCCGCACACGGAGCGACGGCTTAACGTCCCATCCGACGGACGGCGGCCTTTCCAAGCTCATAGGTGTCCCCCTGATCGAGAGCAGGGTTGCGGGTTTTGTGGAGATTAAGTCCCGCATCCTCATAGACCTTCTAATAAAAATAATAATAAAAAAAATACCCCCTCAAGCAGCTGCTTGCCACAGAGGTCTGACAGGAGCCTGTCAGTTTATATGCCACAGTAGAAGGTCTGAGAGGATGGCAGGACCTCAGCAGAAAAACGACACAAACAGCCGTGCCTTACCCGGGGCTCGAACCCAAGTCCCTTAGATCAGTAGCCAAGCGCGCTAACCACTCGGCCATGGTATGGCTGACCTTCTAATATGATGTGCAAACTATCAGGCCTCCTGTGAGACCTCTGTGGCAAGCAGCTGCTTCAGGGGATATTTATTTATTTGTTTAAATCTCAACGCTGACCCAGGCGGGACTCTAACCTGGGAACTGCAGATTAAGAGCTAGGCGAGCTACTCCGTCCCATCTTCGATGAGATTTCCCCCTCTAACCGTCACTGCCTGCAGTGGGAAAGGATGACTTTGAAATCGATGAGTTTGAAAAGATCGCCGTCTGTCGGGTGGGATGTTAAGCTGTGGTTCGCAAACAGCAGAGTCATATCCTCTGCACTTAATGAAACATTGAAGGGAGGAGACATTTGTCTCTCAGCTATCCAGAGCATCTCCTTCCTATACCGGGATTTGAGGGGATGGGGTTGTCCAGTCGGTAGTGTGCTAGGCTCGTAATCTGTATTTCCCAGGTTCGAGTCCCATCTGAGTGATCGTCGATAGTTATCTCCGCTAAACTCCCATCGTACCCTCGGTGAGAAAGAAGACACCGATGGGCTTGTAAAGGCAGCCGTTCGTCGGATGGGATGTTAAGTCATGGTCCGTGTTCAGGCGAACCATACCTTGTGCACATTAAAGAACACGCTCGATGACTTGACGGGAGGTTTTTACCTGTCTCCTAACAGTGGTCCCCTTCTCAAATCTTCTCTGAGACCTTGGGGGTCCTTGTGACCTGGCCATTTAACCCAATGTGTGCAGAAAAGTGCCGCTCACTCGTAAAACGATTCTTTTCCTTTAGGGGATTATGTGTCCTGGCCGATTGCTACGAATTGGACCAAATGTCTCAGAATTGCCATTTCATTTTTATAAACTAATTCTTAAATGAAACGTCTGATCTCGAAATGTATATAAGGTTGGGTTGTTTTACTTCTGAGCGGCACTTTTTTGCACACCATGGGCTAAATGGCCAGGTCACGTGGACCCCGAAGGCTCAGAGAAGGTTGGGAGAGGGGACCCACTGAAACGGATGTTGGGAGACAGATGATAGCCTCCCGTCAAGGCCATCCAGCGTGTTCTTTAACGTGCACAGAGTATGGCTCTCCCGCACACGGGCCACGGCTTAACGTCCCATCCGACGGACGGCGGCCTTTCCAAGCCCATCGGTGTCCCCTACTGACCGTGGGCAGGGCGGGGAATTTTGCGGAGATAAATCTCAACGCTGACCCAGCTGGGACTCGAACCTGGGAACTACAGATTACGAGCCTGGCGCGCTACCGACTGAGCCACCCCTGCCCCATGTATATAAGGAAATGAGATGTAGGTAGTGAGAATCTTATAACCACGAGCATGCAAATTAGGATTGCTATAAAAGAAAGCGTTTTGGTTCCTGCCGCCTTGGTGGCACAATGCTATCGCGTTGGCACTGCAACTGCCGTGGTCCGGGTTCGTTTTAGGGATAGCAAGATTTATTCTGTGCTCTGTGTTCTCAGGGACGTACCCAGAGGGGGGGGGGGGGGGCTGTCATCTTATACGAAGTCTCAAACTTCTCTATCTGCTTCGAAATCGAAAACAGTTGTCTTGTATAATTTTATTTTAGCCCATATTTTATGTCCGACCCTAAAAGTCCCATCGATGCAATTCCAAAGAAAAAAAAAAGCAGTTTGAATTCAGTACATCACAAAGACGACAACAACATGTGAACATATGCTTTGGTATAAATGTTTCTCTATCGTGGTGAGCTCTAGGTGCGACTGAACGGGCCAGTCGGAAACCAGAATATTCAGGAAAATGTACCAGAAAATGTCGTCCCAAGAGTGTGGAGACAATTTCAGGAAACAGGCGAGGCCGCACGGCCACAGAGATCAGCTCGGCTCCACTTTTCACGGCCACAGAGATCACCTCGGCTCCACTTTTCACGGCCACAGAGATCACCTCGGCTCCACTTTTCACGGCCACAGAGATCAGCTCGGCTCCACTTTTCACGGCCACAGAGATCAGCTCGGCTCCACTTTTCACGGCCACAGAGATGAGTTCGGCTCCACTTTGCCAGACTCAAAATCACACAGAGACGCGACTTCCGACTCGAATTCAGTCATAATTTAAATTTCTAATTTTTTTTTCGTAAGTGTGAAAAGCGAAATTAGCAAAATGTATGAAATAATTTCTTTTGGCTATAATTTCAACCTTTAAATAACTATTTAGGAAATAGAAAGGAACGTCGTTAAGTCTCGGGTGTTTCCTTTTCCATTAGTAATTACTTTTTCCGTTTATAATGAATGCGACACAAGAAAGTTTCAGTCTCTTCCAATTATTTTTTACATTTTTTTTCGGCCTTCACATAACTTTGCTTATTTTAAGGCTTTAATAACCTATAATATAAAGAATTAAAAAATGATTTATTCAAAACGGTACTTTTGAGCACATTATTAAATAAAAAAATGTAAATATATACGTTTCAAGATGGATCAGAGAAATTCCTTCCTCCTACTTGGTCTCGGGATTAATTATTGAAACCATTTGGGAAAGGGAGGGCTTGAGCTCAAACTTTGAGTCCCCTCTCATCTGTAATGGACTCAACTGATCAGGTTTGGCTTGTTTTACCTCTGAGCGCGCTCTTTTGCACACAATGGGCTAAATGGACAGTAATGGTCACAAGGACCCCGAGGGCTCAGTGAACGTTGGGGGAAGGGGACCCACTGGACAGTTGTTAGAAAACAGGTGGTAGCCTCAAAACCATCCAGAGTGTTCTTTAGCGTGCAGAGAGTGAGTTTCTTCTGCACGCAGGGCAACGGGTTAACATTCCATCCGACCGACAGCAGACGATAGGGACGCCTTTCGAATCCCCTCGGGGTTCCCTTTCTCTCCGAGGGAGGAATGGAGCTAGAGCGGGAAGAAATCTGAAATCTGGCCCAAGTGGTATTCGAACCTAGGAACTATAGATTACTAAACGACATAGCGAAATGACAGCTGGCAAACTGTCCCGCGAGCTGACAAAGACAATTCCAAGATATACTCTGTGCAGGAAGCTGCATAAAAGAAGAGGGGCGGGGATGGCTCAGTCGGTAGCGCACCAGGCTCGTAATCTGTAGTTCCCAGGTTCGAGTCCCATCTGGGTCAGCGTTGAGATTTATCTCCGCAAAAATTCCCCGCCCTGCCCACGGTCAGTAGGGGACACCGATGGGCTTGGAAAGGCCGCCGTCCGTCGGATGGGACGTTAAGCCGTGGCCCCGTGTGCGGGAGAGCCATACCCTGTGCATGTTAAAGGACACGCTGGATGGCCTTGACGGGAGGCTACCATCTGTCTCCCAACAGCTGTTCCAGTGGGTCCCTTCCCCCAACCTTCTCTGAGCCTTCGGGGTCCATGTGACCTGGCCATTTAGCCCATGGTGTGCAAAAAAGTGCCGCTCAGAGGTAAAACAACCCAACCAACCCCGAACCTTCTCTGAGCCTTCGGGGTCCATGTGACCTGGCCATTTAGCCCATGGTGTGCAAAAAAGTGCCGCTCAGAGGTAAAACAACCCAACCAACCCCGAACCTTCTCTGAGCCTTCGGGGTCCATGTGACCTGGCCATTTAGCCCATGGTGTGCAAAAAAGTGCCGCTCAGAGGTAAAACAACCCAACACAACGCATAAAAGAAGACTAATGTTTTGTCTCCCTTTCATCCTCGTTCAACAGAAGATCTCGTTTAACGTGCTGCAGACATCATCTTGGGAGCTCAGACTAGTGACCAATGTGATCTTCACAGATGAGTCCACGTTCAGTTTGAACATCTGTTCTCGACGTACTGTGGTCATCACGAAAGAACAAAGCAACCGTTGCTGCTGCAACATCAGAGGAAGGGAACTTTTTGATGGCGATAATCTGATGATAATCATGATGATTATCTTCACAGAGCGTTACATCTTCCAGGGAGATACTGTGATTAATCAGCGACGCAAAACGACATCCTTCCTCCTTGTACGATTCCTCAAACGGCAATGAAAAAAAAATGATGATTATTTTAACAAATCATTCATTTCAAAACATATTGATGAAGTGTCATAATACTTTCAGTAACATAGTGATGTTGGGTTGGGTTGTTTTACCTCTGAGCGGCACTTTTTTGCACACCATGGGCTAAATGGCCAGGTCACATGGACCCCATAGGCTCAGAGAAGGTTGGGGGAGGGGACCCACTGGAACAGCTGTTGGGAGACAGATGGTAGCCTCCCGTCAAGGCCATCCAGCGTGTTCTTTAACGTGCACAGGGTATGGCTCTCCCGCACACGGGTCCACGGCTTTACGTCCCATCCGACGGACGGCGGTCTTTCCAAGCCCATCGGTGTCCCCTACTGACCGTGGGCAGGGCGAGGAATTTTTGCGGAGATAAATCTCAACGCTGATCCAGCTAGGACTCGAACCTGGGAACTACAGATTACGAGTCTGGCGCGCTACCGACTGAGCCACCCCCGCCACAACATAGTGATGTAATAATCACTGTAATTAGTGAACAAGAAAATACGTATTACGATTTGCCATCCGTTAAAATCGGCATTTCAAATATCCGACATCTTCTAAAATCCTGAAACGTCTAGTGAGCTTCTGATGTTCTAAATGCGACGTAAAACATTTTTAGTAGAATTTTATTATTAAACGATCCTAATTTATACCTTCTTCTCTCCGAAACATCATTCGGGATCACTTTCCAGTTCGGATGTTTCCGTTGTTAAAATATCCCACCACTGAAGCAATCCTCCTCCAAATTGGGATATTTTATAAATTTTCCTCCGCATCGTTGAAGAACTTCATCCTCTCTGCTCGTTACGTCTCCACAAGATAGCAGCCAGCCGTGGGCAGGAACTGTGACGTCGTTATTTGATCTTACTTCCAAGACTTCTTTCCCTCCCATTCGTGCCCCCCCCCCACCTCCAAACGCACAGAATCCCTCCTTCTCCTTTTCCTCGCAGCATCCGTCCTTCCTGCTCCTTCACCCGAGTCTTCATTTCCATTTCCAATGCGATGCCTTCCATCGTCTCGGCGGCATCGCTTGTAACGTTTGATTGTGTCCCGTAATTACCAGCGAGCCCGACGTCGTCCGACGCAATCATTCCCAACTTGAAAGGGTTGGCATTCATTAAATTCCCATAAAACTGCTCTTCCCTGCCTATGCAATGGGAGGCGGTAATTAATTGTATCGCGAGAATAATCGTAATTGATACTGTGTGTCTGCTAACGACTCGATGGCGATCGTCCGTCCCGCAGGCAACGCATCACCAAGGTCTCACAAGAGCGGGAGGTTGGCGTGCGTTGCAGCACACTTCCCGTTCTTAGGTCCTTTCCTGACGTTAGCATCGATTTCTTTTTTTATTCTTATCTCTGCATAAGTAGAAGGGCTGATTTTTTGCTCTCAGGTCCTTATTATCCCTTTTCTGAGCTTATATTGTACGTTGAACAATTCATCGAAAAGTATACCAATGGAGTGATTCAGGCTTCATGTCAGAGAGCTTTCTTAAACAAAATTCCCATCTGTTGAAGGAACTTTCTCAAAATAAGACCTTTTTTGTGTTGAGTAACCTTCTTAAAACCTCCCAGTTTGTGGAGGAAACCTTCTCAAAACAAAACTCTCTTGTCTATGAGACTCTCAAAACAAAACTCTCTTGTCTATGAGACTCTCAAAACAAAACTCTCTTGTCTATGAGACTCTCAAAACAAAACTCTCTTGTCTATGGGACTCTCAAAACAAAACTCTCTTGTTTATGGGACTCTCAAAACAAAACTCTCTTGTCTATGAGACTCTCAAAACAAAACTCTCTTGTCTATGAGACTCTCAAAACAAAACTCTCTTGTCTATGAGACTCTCAAAACAAAACTCTCTTGTCTATGAGACTCTCAAAACAAAACTCTCTTGTCTATGAGACTCTCAAAACAAAACTCTCTTGTCTATGAGACTCTCAAAACAAAACTCTCTTGTCTATGAGACTCTCAAAACGAAACTCTCTTGTCTATGAGACTCTCAAAACAAAACTCTCTTGTCTATGAGACTCTCAAAACAAAACTCTCTTGTCTATGAGACTCTCAAAATAAAACTCTCTTGTCTATGAGACTCTCAAAACAAAACTCTCTTGTCTATGAGACTCTCAAAACAAAACTCTCTTGTCTATGAGACTCTCAAAACTCTCTTGTCTATGAGACTCTCAAAATAAAACTCTCTTGTCTATGAGACTCTCAAAACAAAACTCTCTTGTCTATGAGACTCTCAAAACTCTCTTGTCTATGAGACTCTCAAAACAAAACTCTCTTGTCTATGAGACTCTCAAAACAAAACTCTCTTGTCTATGAGACTCTCAAAACAAAACTCTCTTGTCTATGGGACTCTCAAAACAAAACTCTCTTGTCTATGAGACTCTCAAAACAAAACTCTCTTGTCTATGGGACTCTCAAAACAAAACTCTCTTGTCTATGAGACTCTCAAAACAAAACTCTCTTGTCTATGAGACTCTCAAAACAAAACTCTCTTGTCTATGAGACTCTCAAAACAAAACTCTCTTGTCTATGAGACTCTCAAAACAAAACTCTCTTGTCTATGAGACTCTCAAAACAAAACTCTCTTGTCTATGAGACTCTCAAAACTCTCTTGTCTATGAGACTCTCAAAATAAAACTCTCTTGTCTATGAGACTCTCAAAACAAAACTCTCTTGTCTATGAGACTCTCAAAACAAAACTCTCTTGTCTATGAGACTCTCAAAACTCTCTTGTCTATGAGACTCTCAAAATAAAACTCTCTTGTCTATGAGACTCTCAAAACAAAACTCTCTTGTCTATGAGACTCTCAAAACTCTCTTGTCTATGAGACTCTCAAAACAAAACTCTCTTCTCTATGAGACTCTCAAAACAAAACTCTCTTGTCTATGAGACTCTCAAAACAAAACTCTCTTGTCTATGGGACTCTCAAAACAAAACTCTCTTGTCTATGGGACTCTCAAAACAAAACTCTCTTGTTTATGGGACTCTCAAAACAAAACTCTCTTGTCTATGAGACTCTCAAAACAAAACTCTCTTGTCTATGAGACTCTCAAAACAAAACTCTCTTGTCTATGAGACTCTCAAAACAAAACTCTCTTGTCTATGAGACTCTCAAAACAAAACTCTCTTGTCTATGAGACTCTCAAAACAAAACTCTCTTGTCTATGAGACTCTCAAAACAAAACTCTCTTGTCTATGAGACTCTCAAAACAAAACTCTCTTGTCTATGAGACTCTCAAAACTCTCTTGTCTATGAGACTCTCAAAATAAAACTCTCTTGTCTATGAGACTCTCAAAACAAAACTCTCTTGTCTATGAGACTCTCAAAACTCTCTTGTCTATGAGACTCTCAAAACAAAACTCTCTTGTCTATGAGACTCTCAAAACAAAACTCTCTTGTCTATGAGACTCTCAAAACTCTCTTGTCTATGAGACTCTCAAAATAAAACTCTCTTGTCTATGAGACTCTCAAAACAAAACTCTCTTGTCTATGAGACTCTCAAAACTCTCTTGTCTATGAGACTCTCAAAACAAAACTCTCTTCTCTATGAGACTCTCAAAACAAAACTCTCTTGTCTATGAGACTCTCAAAACAAAACTCTCTTGTCTATGGGACTCTCAAAACAAAACTCTCTTGTCTATGGGACTCTCAAAACAAAACTCTCTTGTCTATGAGACTCTGAAAACAAAACTCTCTTGTCTATGGGACTCTCAAAACAAAACTCTCTTGTCTATGAGACTCTCAAAACAAAACTCTCTTGTCTATGAGACTCTCAAAACAAAACTCTCTTGTCTATGGGACTCTCAAAACAAAACTCTCTTGTCTATGGGACTCTCAAAACAAAACTCTCTTGTTTATGGGACTCTCAAAACAAAACTCTCTTGTCTATGAGACTCTCAAAACAAAACTCTCTTGTCTATGAGACTCTCAAAACAAAACTCTCTTGTCTATGAGACTCTCAAAACAAAACTCTCTTGTCTATGAGACTCTCAAAACAAAACTCTCTTGTCTATGAGACTCTCAAAACAAAACTCTCTTGTCTATGAGACTCTCAAAACAAAACTCTCTTGTCTATGAGACTCTCAAAACAAAACTCTCTTGTCTATGAGACTCTCAAAACTCTCTTGTCTATGAGACTCTCAAAACAAAACTCTCTTGTCTATGAGACTCTCAAAACAAAACTCTCTTGTCTATGGGACTCTCAAAACAAAACTCTCATGTCTATGGGACTCTCAAAACAAAACTCTCTTGTCTATGAGACTCTCAAAACAAAACTCTCTTGTCTATGGGACTCTCAAAACAAAACTCTCTTGTCTATGAGACTCTCAAAACAAAACTCTCTTGTCTATGAGACTCTCAAAACAAAACTCTCTTGTCTATGAGACTCTCAAAACAAAACTCTCTTGTCTATGAGACTCTCAAAACAAAACTCTCTTGTCTATGAGACTCTCAAAACAAAATTCTCTTGTCTATGAGACTCTCAAAACAAAACTCTCTTGTCTATGAGACTCTCAAAACTCTCTTGTCTATGAGACTCTCAAAATAAAACTCTCTTGTCTATGAGACTCTCAAAACAAAACTCTCTTGTCTATGAGACTCTCAAAACTCTCTTGTCTATGAGACTCTCAAAACAAAACTCTCTTGTCTATGAGACTCTCAAAACAAAACTCTCTTGTCTATGGTACTTTATCAAAACAAAATCCCGTTAAATAAGAGAATGTTTTAAAAAAAATTCTTTCGTTTGGAAAACCTTTTCAAAACAAAATATCTTCGTTTAGGAGAACTTTCCCAACAAAAAAACCTCCTTGTGTAACCTTCTCTAAACAAAACGTCCTTAATCTGAGGAACTTTCTCAAAACAAAACCTATTTGATTTGGAGAACCTTCTCAACAGAATCCTTTAAGCATAGAAAATTTCTCAAAACATCATCCCTATATGCTGCAGACACACACGCAGCATTCATTTCTTTGCAGACGTCTGCGATGTGTCAGAGAAATGTTTTCCCCTTCATCGAGTGGTTAGCACGCTTGGCTGCTGATCAGAGGAACCTGGGTTCGAGCCTCGGGTAAGGCATGGATGTTTGTGTTTTCTTTCTTCTGAGGTCTCGCCTTCCTCACGGTAATCTCTGTGGCGTATTAAACTGACAGGTTCCTGTTCGACCTCTCTTTCAAGCAGCTGCTTGAGGGAATGTTTTTTTTTTAACACTTATAACCGGGCACAGACTCAATAATTTATCGAAATGGTTCGTGCTCGAGCGAGCACGGGTTATATGTTCGAAATAAATGAATACAAATCAAATATATTTAAAAGAGAACAGTTTTATCGAAAACTTTAATGTCGCACCATCGTGAAATTGATTTGCATAAATGATACATCCATTTGCATTTTATTAGCAATTTGTTTTCTAGTTCAGGACTGTGCTCGGAAGATGTGATGCTTTGACAAATCTATAAATTGCGAAATGAGAAGCGAAATGCAACAGGAGGATAAGTGGGAAGCAGAGTGGCATCGCAGAAGCGAACGCGTCTTCGATTCGAGTAAATACGATGATTGAAATCAAATTCATTTTAAGCCCTTTAATCATCAAAAGCATCGAAAACGTTCGAGACTGAAGCCTGCCTCCATCATTTTAATTTTCTCTTGAACCTCCGTTCTGTTGATAAAATCAAAAGGCATCTCTCGTCTCCTTCCCTCGAGGGCTTCAACTCTCACTGGAGATTTTCCTCCAACTGATGAGCATCTTAATGATCCTGATGATCTTGAAATTTCGTTCTCATTCCCTTCCCTTATTATCAGGAGATCTTTAACCAAACAAAGGACTCCCAATCGCTCTTCTGGATCTGTTAATGCCGTTTCTTCTCCTCTCCGTCGTTTCTTCAAGTGCTAGACGTCAGTCAGCCACTTTTAGTCTCAGATAATCACTCTTACAAATGACTTCTTTCCTCTCTTTTGTGCCTTTTCAGTAATCCTTGATTTGATTGCATTTATTTGCAGCCGCAAATTGTCTCGGGACTCAAAGAAGAAGGAGATTGTAAAATCCGACTACTTTTGTCTTCTCATTAAGAGATCTTCAGAGTTGCTCTCTCTTTTGCCAGACGCTATTTGCTTGCCACGCGAAAGGCACGAACGGTTAAAGAGAGATCGAGAGTATGAAAGACCCCGAATCGCAGACGGGGTGACCTAGATAAGAAGTCAATTAAATCTACTGAAGTGACGTTTAATCCGATTAAAGACGGAGAGAGGCTAAAGCATCAAGAAGCATTTCGGCAAAAAGTTGGTAATGATTTTCATCTAAATATGTGGAAAATGGTTAGTGCACATCAACACTTGAAATTCTGTTTACCGTCTCTATTACGGATCATTCGCGAAGTACGTGATCATCGCGAAGATATGGCAATTATCATTTCTCTAAACAGATCCTTTTTTCATCCGTTTAGTAAAAAGACGGCAGGAGGCAAGAGAATTTTAATAAACTACTTTAATGTTATTTTTGGAAGCAGAAATAAAATTTTAAAATGAACTTGGCGTTTGTTTTCATATTGACGGCAAACTTACAGATAATTTGACGCTTCGATGTGAAAAAAAGATCGGCTCGTTTTACCTCTGAACAGCGGGGCTGGGCTGGGCGGGGGTGGCTCAGTCGGTAGCGCGCCACGCTCGCAATCTGTAGTTCCCAGGTTCGAGTCCCAGCTATGTCAGCGTTGAGATTTATCTCTGCAAAATTCCCCGCCTTGCCCACGGTCAGTAGGGGACACTGATGGACTTGAAAAGGCTGCCGTTCGTCTAATGGGACATTAAGTCGTGATCCCGTACGGGGGGCGTGGCTCAGTCGGTAGTGCGCCAGGCTCGTAATCTGTAGTTCCAGGTTCGAGTCCCAGCTGAGTCAGCGTTGAGATTTATCTCCGCAAAATTCCCGCCCTGCCCACAGTCAGTAGGGGACACTGATGGGCTTGGAAAGGCCGCCGTCCGTCGGATGGAACGTTAAGCCGTGGTTCAGTATGGGGGGAAGGGGTGGTTCAGTCGATAGCGCGCCAGGCTCGTAATCTGTAGTTCCCAGGTTCGAGTCCCAGCTGAGTCAGCGTTGAGATTTATCTCCGCAAAATTCCCGCCCTGCCCACGGTCAGTACCCCTACTGACCGTGGGCAGGGCGGGAATTTTGCTGTCTGAGAAGACACCGATTTTGTCTGAGAAGACACCGATAGGCTTGGAAAGGCCGCCGTCCGTCGGATGGGACGTTAAGCCGTGGCCCCGCGTGCGGGATAGCCATACCCTGTGCACGTTAAAGAACACGCTGAATGGCCTTGACGGGAGGCTACCATCTGTCTCTCAACAGCTATTCCAATGGGTCCTTAGCCTTCTCAGACCCTTCGGGGCCCTTGTGACCTGGCCATTTTGACCTGGCCAAGGTGTGCGAAAAAGTGCCGCTCAGAGGTAAAACAACCCAACGCACTGAAGACGAATTGTTAAAAACATAATATTTTTAATGAAAACAAGAATGATCGATGCAACTGTTCGAGAATTATTGAGAAGGGGTGAGGACCACAGACAGAGTTGGTTTGCTTTACTTCTGAGGGGAACCTCTCCTGCACACAATGGGCTAAATGGCCAAGTCAGAGGGACTGCAGAGGTCTCAGAGAACGCCAGACAGTTCGAGGCGGGTTTGTCTCAGCAACTAGCACGATGGCTCGAGGATAGGATCCTATTTGATGTTCCCAGGCTGCGTCTTCTTTGAGATTTTATCCTTTGACTCCAGCTCTTCCCTTGGTCAAAAAAAAAGAGGAAACGCTGATGGACTTGAAAAAAGGAGTCGTCCATCGGATGCGACATTAAGCCGTTGCCACTTGTGCAGAAGAGCCATACCCTGTACACGTCATAGCACTGATCATCACGTCATCATCACATTCCTCTTCGTAGCACTGAGCTCTTTAGGTTTTATGACTTGGCTCTTTAGGTTGGGTTGGGTTGTTTTACCTCTGAGCGGCACTTTTTTGCACACCATGGGCTAAATGGCCAGGTCACAGGGACCCCGAAGGCTCAGAGAAGGTTGGGGGAGGGGACCCACTGGAACAGCTGTTGGAAGACAGATAGTAGCCTCCCGTCAAGGCCATCCAGCGTGTTCTTTAACATGCACAGGGTATGGCTCTCCCGCACACGGGGCCACGGCTTAACGTCCCATCCGACGGACGGCCGCCTTTCCAAGCCCATCGGTGTCCCCTACTGACCGTGGGCAGGGCGGGAAATTTTGCGGAGATAAATCTCGACGCTGACCCAGCTGGGACTCGAACCTGGGAACTACAGATTACGAGCCTGGCGCGCTACCGACTGAGCCACCCCCGCCCCGGCTCTTTAGGACTCAGAGGTGAAGCAACCAATCCATGTTTCTGTTACAGCGAACGTCTCTTGCTGATTAAATCCCATTCAGCATTTTAGAATAAAACGTTTCCAACAGACAGACAATCGACAGAATATGCAATGAAAATAGTTTTTGACTGTTCAGTGGAAGAGGGGACGGGGGGCGGGGGCGGGGTTGCCTTGCATCTCTCATGAATGAAGCAGCCGATTGCTACAGAGGTCTGACAAGAGTCTCTCAGTATAATTAATACGCCAGAGATAATATCTGTGAAAGGCGAGACCTCAGCAGAAAAACTAGAAGGAACATCCATGCCTCTCTGAGGATCGAACCCGGAAGCCTTCGATCAGTAGCAGCACGATAACCGCTGACTCCTTTTTTAAGCTGACTACATTTATTTCCACTGACTCCTATTTTAAGTTATCACCACTAACTCCTATTTTAAGTATTGGGTCTCAATGCTCAAAATGGTTTCCAAAGTGTAGGGCACGCCTTCGTTAATGGGTGTTTGGGAAGGAGGGAGATTAGATGGTTAGGGGTGGAGGTTACATGTTTGGATGCGATTAGATTGTTGGAAGGCTGACTATATCTTCCGGGGGGGGGGGGGGGGGGGGGCTATATTGTTATGGGGGCAGGAACTGAAAAAATTGAAGTAGTTGTTCGTTGTACAGATACACAAAGAAGGACTGTTAAGCAACTGACTGTTAAGCTGAGGGTTGTGCCATCCCATAAAGTTTGGGAACCATTGCATTAGGTGGCTATTTTTGCCTTTCCAACAACTAAAAGTGTTCGTCTCCCCCCTCCCCCGAGCTCAGCATAAAAATAAGCTGCAGCCAGATTGTGCTCATCCCTTCTGCGAATCATCGTGATGAGCGCCTTGCCCAACAAAGCCATGTTAATGCCTTCCTCCCATTCCATCTTCCTAGTCGAACACCAGCAGCAGAGCGATCATTGCTTCGTCTTCGCACTTTCATTCGCCATTGTCACTCCCGTAGGAGTAATTATCGCCTGCATGCTGACATCGCTGGGGGCGCCACCGTTCCTGCCGCATCTCGAGATCATTGAGCCGGCAGGGCACGTGAGGTGGCTCCCGTTCGTCTTCCCCTACCCGTGCGGCAAATCACATTGTGTCACGCAGTCACCAGGCGGGCATATCATCACGTCACGTTTCACGTCAAGTCGTCACGTACGATCCGGAGGGGTTTCCCCCGGTAAAAATTACCGTTATAAAATGGTGTTTTCACAAAAGGGTAAACATCCGCCTTCGATTCTCACTGGGCTCAGGCAATGTTCGCCGGGCAGACAACTGTTCCTGCCACTGTAACACCCGTTCCCTGTGGGGCTGGCTGACAGAGATGCAATGAGCTTTCAGAGGAAGTGCTGAGAGCAGGCTTGTTAGAGGCAGCTGTTATCCTGGGACATCATTAGAAGCAACGCCCGGCCATATGGGAAGCCTCAGCGCGCAATGCACATACACGCAAAAAAAAAGCATTGTCAGTGGTGGACCCATTCTATTTGGCGCTGTAAATCTAGGAGGCGCTGCTTTAAAAGCCAGATACGTCTGTCAGTTTCTGCTGTTCTTTTGGAAATGGAAAAACAACACCTCTACCGGAATAATGCTATAAGGTGTTGTGATATTTTTTTTATTGTTGTTATTATTGTTTCGTTTTATTGACTGCTGTTTCTGCGTTGTTGGAAAGATTCTTTCGGGAATAAAAGCGACAATAGTGAGGAAGTTGTTCGGGTTTTTTTTTTAAGTCACGTTGGATTGTTTTAGTCAGGGATCTTAAAAAGCCATCAGGTAGATATTTCGCCGTAACAACCTGACAAAAATACCAGAAAACTCTCTCCTCTAACAGGGGGAGGTGGAGGGCCGGGGATGTTGTCCAAATGGTGCATATCAGCGAAGGAAATTTAAAAAAGAGAAAGGAACTCTTTACTTATCCATACTTGCCGATTGCATTTCCAGAAGAATGGATTACTAGATTAAAAAAAAAAAGGGAAAATATAAAAATTCACTCGATGTAGTTTCAAAATCCGTTGCCCTATATAAAATACGAAGAGAGGGAAATGAAATAGAAAAAAAAAATTGACAGGAACTGAAAAAAAAAGTAATTCAAAAAATTTGCAGACTATCTGTTCTGAAGCAGATTTTCGAGGCGCAGGTTTGGCCTGGATCAGAAAGAATGAGATCGGCATAATCGGACGAAGAGATGATTCGTGAGGATGAGTGAGATGAAAAAAAAAGGGCATCGACGCATCATCATCAGGATTTGGAATCGGGATTCTCTGCGTTCAGCGATCCGCGAAGCAAAAGTGAACTGATGCATCGTCGCCAATGAGCGTCGTCGAAAGGTCACTACGGACGAAATCGTTACTTGGAGAATTTTTCAGAAAATGAGTCGATCTGTGACAAAAAAAATAAGCGGAATTAGAGCAAGGCAGAGACGAATTTTGAAAAAGTGAAACACTTCTTCCTTTTTAAATCTAAAACCTGAAAAACAAAATTGGTAATTGACGGAAATCTCGATGCTTTCGAGACTTCTTGTTTTTTTGCTTGCTTTGTTGGCGAATATCCGCTTTGTTGGCGATTATATACACTGAAGTGATCATTGAATTATGATGACAACCCCACGTCAATGGGAAAGCTAATTTCGAAGCGCTATCACTTTTAAAATCAGAGTTTTATGGAAAAGTGACACTACAGATAAAGATCTCCATTACTTATATAAAATTCCCCGCCCTGCCCACGGTCAGTAGGGGACACCGATGGGCTTGGAAAGGCCGCCGTCCGTCGGATGGGACGTTAAGCCGTGGCCCCGTGTGCGGGAGAGACATACCCTGTGCACGTTAAAGAACACGCTGGATGGCCTTGACGGGAGGCTACCATCTGTCTCCCAACAGCTGTTCCAGTGGGTCCCCTCCCCCAACCTTCTCTGAGCCTTCGGGGTCCATGTGACCTGTCCATTTAGCCCATGGTGTGCAAAAAAGTGCCGCTCAGAGGTAAAACAACCTAACCCAACCCATTACTTATATCTAGATATAGATTTCAACAATATTCCTTCATTATTTAGAGTTACGTGACACTTAACCAACAGCAATTCTAGAAAACAGAATTTACCTCTGATGTTTGTTGAAACTGAAATAAGAAGCATTATTTCAAACCATTTCAGATTGTTTCCCGATTTCAAAATCTACTACAAAATCATTTAACAACCTTATCTATTCAATTCTTGTCTTGTACTTTGGCAGAACAAGGAGGCATCTTATGTGTGTTCCTATTCCTCGTGCTATAAATGGTTGCAGTCTTGAGCAGTTTAATTATCTTGGGAGCTATGTAACAGATACTGGTGATGTGCGGCATGAGATTAATAGACGAATAGGGATTGCTGCCGGGACTTTTAAGAATCTATGGAGAGTGTGGAGAAATAGGCGTATACACCTAAAGACTAAAATTAGACTGTATAATAGTTTGTTTCTTTCTAGGGTTAGTTATGGTAGTGAAACTTGGACACTGTAAACAAGATAACAGGAAACTAGATGCTTTTGATTCCAGATGCTTATGCAGTATCTTGGGCATTAGGTGGTTCAACTTTGTAACTAATGATGAGGAATCTAATGATGAGGAATCAAAGGAGTTTGCAACCTCCTTTAAGCAGCATATTGTGCAGAGAGAGACTCCGTTGGTTTGGCCATGTTGCCCGTATGAATAATTATATATTGGCGAATAGGGTTATGAACAGTGAGCCTAAAGGCGTCAAAAAGAGGGGGAGACCTAGGAGATCTCTTGAATATAGTTCGCATCTTCTGTGTTATCAACCCCATAGTAAATATTTCCTTGTTCCTTTTTGTAATATTTAGTATATATTGTAAATATTTTGTATATATTGTAAATATTTTAAATATTTCGTATTTCATATTTTTGATATGCATTGAGCAGTGTCAGTGTACATTTTTCTATCTTCCTCTCAATAGAATAAATGATATTAAAATTATATTTTAAAAGCGTGTGTAAATAATTATTTCAATATTTGTTTAATTTCTTGATTAATTTCTTAAAACAGATTGCTCCTCCGAAATGTTTAAATACTGAAAGAATATTTTTCAAAATCGAGATTTAGATTGAAATAAAATAATAAAAAATATCCCCTCAAGCAGCTGCTTGCCACAGAGATCTGACAGGAGCCTGTCAGTTTATATACCACAGTAGAAGATCTGAGAGGATGGCAGGACCTCAGCAGAAAACAACACGAACATCCATGCCTTACCCAGGGCTCGAACCCAGGTCCCGTAGATCAGTAGCCAAGCGCGCTAACCACTCGGCCACGGGACGGCTTTAGATTGAAATATAAATAAAAATAAATACCCCCTCAAGCAGCTGCTTGCCACAGAGGTCTGACAGGAGTCTGTCAGTTTATATGCCACAGTAGGAGATCTGAGAGGATGGCAGGACCTCAGCAGAAAAACGACACACACATCCATAGCCTAAATCCGGGGCTCGAACCCAGGTCCCTTAGATCAGTAGCCAAGCGTGCTAACCACTCGGCAAGATCTTTAAATTATCCTCTACCACATTTTCTCTTACAACACTTTTTTTAAGTTAAAAATCTTCGAAATTAATTTCCCAATGACAAAACTTGGGGTGATTAGTGGTCATAATTCAATGACCATTGAGTGTATATTAAGCATAATTAAGACCTAGCGTAATGTATATAATTATTATAACATATGCCACAGGGGGATTTCGTAAACATAGCGATTTTCGCCGAAACGACTCAACATTTTTCTTTAAATTTCGTCTTTTCGAAGGGAGTTTAGTCCCCTGGTGGATTGGCCTTCCTCTCCGAGTGGCGAGGCTACGAGAGTTTAATACCACAATGATTGACAGCTGACGTAATGTCACATGATCAATGACGTCAAAGTTCTCTTCAGAACCGGCATTTCCCATTCATAAAAAAAAAATTCAACATGAACGGAGTTCCATTCAGAAAAAGTCCAACTGGAATGAAGTTGTAGCCATATCGGAATTTTCATGATAGCATTTTAAGAAAGAAACTCAAAGCCCCTTATAACGGTTAGAGACTAAAGATGAATTCGGATTTAAGTTTTCGAACGCGAGACACCTCGAAATCGAAATTATTAATCCTGAGCATGATTAGGGGGGAAAAATTATTTGATACATCGTAAAACTTATATACAGAAATTCAGGCCACTTAAATTATATTAAAATTAGAATTTATGGTTTCTTAATTACATTTAAAAACAAACCATTGACTTTTTCTTCAGTCATCAGAGTGATGAATGGGAGCGCAGATTCAAGCCCTCTGAGTTTACTACCACCCCTCCCTCCCCCTATACTATCTCACTCTTGAGAGGTCATTAGGGGTAGCTCAGTCGGTAACGCGCCAGGCTCGTAATCTGCAGTTTCCAATTTCGAGTCGCATCTGGGCCAGCCTTGAGATTTATATCCGCAAAACTCCCCTCCTTGACCTCCGTCAGTAGAGGGCGCTGATGTGCTTGGAAAGGCCGTCGGATGGGACGTTAAGCCGTGGCTCAGTTCGCGGGAGAGCCATACCCTGTGCACGCTAAGGAAGACACTGGATGGCCTTGACGGGAATGTCTCCCAACAGCTGTCCAGTGAGTCCCCTCCCCCAATCTTCTCTGAGCCTTCGGGGTCCTTGTGACCTGGCCATTTAGTCCACTGTGTGCAAAAAAATGCCTCTCAGAGGTAAAACAACACAACCGAAATTGATAGATCATGGCCTATGAGACTGTTGAAGTGCGAACTGCGCAGTCTCATAGTCTCCCCAGTTGCCAATCACACTATGTCACTGGCTGTACACACAGGGGCGGGGATGGCTCAGTCGGTAGCGCGCCACGCTCGTAATCTGCAGTTTCCAGGTTCGAGTCCCAGCTGGGTCAGCGTTGAGATTTATCTCCGCAAAATTCCCCGCCCTGCCCACGGTCAGTAGGGGACGATGGGCTTGGAAAGGCCGCCGTCCGTCGGATGGGACGTTAAGCCGTGGTCCCGTGTACGAGAGAGCCATACCCTGTGCACGTTAAAGAACACATTGGATGGCCTTGACGGGAGGCTACCATCTGTCTCCCAACAACTGTTCCAGTGGGTCCCCTCCCCCAACCTTCTCTGAGCCTTCGGGGTTCATGTGACCTGGCCATTTAGCCCATGGTGTGAAAAAAAGTGCCGCTCAGAGGTAAAACAACCCAACCCAACTGGCTGTACACTCGGAACTTTCGCACACTAGAAATCAATCAATGAAATAAATATTGGAAATCTGGATTTCCTGCTCTAAGAAAACTTGAGTGCTGTCAAAAGAGATTCAGTTGTGGGGAGGAGAGGTCTCCTCTCTTGATATTCGAATTAATTTAAAAGTTTAAATATTTCGGGTCAAATATATATTGAGTTGTATTGCCAAGAACGCAGCTGCTTGCATTTAAAGTTAAACTCTTAGCTATTGATATGGTGGGAAAGCGAGTGCAGAGGCGAGCATGCGTCGATTATTCTGTGTCAATGCAGAACAGCGGAAAGAGCAAACCTCGTGGACAAGCCAATGCGTCAAAGAAAGATGTCGCATTGGTTTGCAGATAAGATTCCAACTGATTCGTTAATTCCTTCGTCTTGGCAAAGCGTCGCAGTTCGAGCAAGTTGCATTCAACAGACCGAGCAGGGAGTTAAACGAGATCTCCAAATGCTGAGAGGGAAATTACCTCGCGACTTAATTGGTTTGCTCTTGTTTCGTGGTCAGGCAATGGAGATAAAGCCTCTTCGATTGCTCGTGCTTAGTCTAATCACGCGGAAAATTAATATTTTATTTTAAGGCCGATATTTAAACAGTGGAAATCACTGGCATTTCCTTTTTTCCTTTTCGCTCCGAAAATATCGTGTCATTGCTAGGAAAGGGTCCAAATATTTTGGCTACGGATTCTAAGTTGATTATAAAATTTGCTTTTTAATACAAAATTGCAGTTTTGTTTCCGGCCACCATGACAGTTGGGTTGTTTGACCTCTGAGCGACCCTTTTTAGCACACAATGGGCCAAATGGCCAAGTCACAAGGACCCTGAGAAGGTTGGGGACCCACTGCACAGCTGTTAGGAGACAGATGATGGCTTCCCCGTCAAGGCCATCCAGCATGCTCTTAACGTGCACAGGGTATGGCTCTCTCTCCCGTACACGGTACCACGGCTTAACGTCTCATCCGACAGACGACTTTTCCCAATCCCATTGGTTTCCCCTACTGACCATGGAGTTTTGCGAATATAAATCTGGTGGAAGATAAATCATGTGGGACTCGAACCTGAGAACTGCAGATGGCAAGTCTGACACGCTACCGACTGAGCCACCTCCTACTGATCACGACAGTGAACAGTAGGTATTATAAATCAATAAATAGATACTCCACAGGGAAGGTCTCTGGCTTTCATTTTTTTCGTTATATGTACTTACTTATTTAATGACTTTAAAGTTAGGCGCCAATAATACGATAATTGGGGCTACACAAAAATCGCAACTCTCACTCAAGGAATAATTTAGATTCTAGAGCAGTGTTGTCCAACTTCTCCAAGACCGCGGGCCATTTTTCCTTTCGCCAATATTTCGCGGGCCATTTTTCCTTTCGCCAATATTTCGCGGGCCATTTTTCCTTTCGCCAATATTTCGCGGGCCAAAAAAAGAATAGGACAGATAGGTAATTGAAAAGTCAGTTCATGTCACCTCAAAAAATTATTTTTTTTTATACGAAAAATAATAAGTAATATTAAACCAATATAAACTTTCTAAACCATATCAAATATTTAATAAATTTAATGGGAGCATTGTGGCCGTTGTTGTTGGGCAATAAGAATAGGATGAGTAAGTTGAAATAATGCAATAATAATTGCAAACGGAATGAGTAAGTTGAAGCTTGCATATCAAGTAAAGTAATATAAGTTGACAAAAAATTATAAGGTGGATTATAGATATTTATTTAAAATTTCAAATAAGAACTTGATTTTGTTCGCGGGCCACAAAAATCCTTGTGCGGGCCCGTTAGTTGGGCAGCGCTGTTCTAGAGCATTAAACTGAATAATTCTGTCAACCTTCATGGCCCTGTCTGCAGAGGATCAGTGGCCCAAAATTCTAACGGAGACGCCAATCGCATTTTATTTTTTTTTAATTGAAGACTTAATTGCTAAAGATTTTTTTTTTTCTATTTCAAAGCGTATGTGACTAAGATTCCGTGTTTAATTCATACAATTAAAGATGTTATTTTGATATAGAATTTTGGAAACGTATTATTTTTATTTATGTCTTTTTTTTTTATATAAATTTGTAATTTTCCACAAAAGAGTAAAGGAGCGCATCGCCCCCATTCTCAAAGGAGCAGGCTCTTGCCTGCCATTGGACAGTTCTATAATTAGTCAACCAATCCACATGAATGGTTATGTGTAGAGAGAAGAAAGGAGGGAGGGGGAAGTCACAACACATATTTTTTGTCTCGCTTCACGTGAATAATTAGTTCCGACACTTCCGAGAATATACATAGTTTTACACGCAAATGGAATAAATTAAATAAAAAAAAACTGAAACATCTTCTGTGGAGATGAGACACTTTCTTCACGAAAGAGATGATTTCATCAACTGATATGAACCTTAAAATCGAATGCCAATCATCGAGGCCTTTTCAGCGATCTCAAGATTCAGAGCTCTCTCTCTCTCTGAGTCGATTCTTGCCCCCCTTGCCTCGTTCCCACTGCCTCCCTTTGTTCGAAAAAAGAGAAGGGCAGAAGCAACTGAAGGGACGAGGGAAGTGACTTTGTCCCGCTCCTCTTCGTGCTTCCTTTCGCCTCTTTGTTGCCCCAATCCACACAAAATCCCACAGGTGATCGTGAATGCCAGAGAGAGAGAGAGGTTGCCTATCCCCCTCGATCACAAACAGCTCGTTTCGATACTTGCCATTTTTGCGAACAAGGTAAAACTCGAAGACCTCTACTTATAAAAAAATATAATTTTAAAAACATAAGAAATAAAGGTAAAAGCTCACAATTACTTGGGAACAACAGCTATTCGAAAAATCAACTAATCAACTATCAGATTTGATAGCATCGGCATACTTCATCAGCGTGCATCATAGTTGGACATTAGAATTTTACATTGCAATGTACACTCAGTGCTCATTAAATTATGACCACCTCTCTCCATGTTGTGTTAATAGAAGTTAACTTGGAAGCTCTATAACTTCTTTTAGAAAAAGAGTTTTGTGACAGAATGGGACTGAAGATAAATCAAAGTCTCAATAAATCCACCTAAATATCGATATTCGGCAATATTCGCTTAGTATTTAGAGAGATATGGAAGTCTGAATATTTAACAACAGAAATGCCTAACATTTAGAATTTAACTCAGAAGTTAATTATATTTTGAATTAGAAGTATTATTTCACACCATTTAATACAGCAGATGTATATTTGAAAAGTTAATGTAAATAATATTTCGATATTTTTCAATTTTCCTAACACTCGCATTGTTGTAGTTAAATATTCAAAGTCCATAACTTTTTAAGAACAAAGCGAACTTCTTTGAAAATCGAGATTTGAATAGATCTGATCGAGATCTTTAATTTATCTTCCGTTACATTTTCTCATAAAACGCTTAGACGTTATAGATCTTCGAAGTTGCTTCCACTTATAAAGGTGGTCATAATTTACTGAACACTGAGTGTATATAAATGAAGCTCAAAAGTACTCATTGAAATATACGTGAATTTTTTTCCCTGGGTTGGGTTGTTTTACCTCTGAGCGGCACTTTTTTGCACACCATGGGCTAAATGGCCAGGTCACATGGACCCCGAAGGCTCAGAGAAGGTTGGGGGAGGAGACCCACTGGAACAGCTGTTGGGAGACAGATGATAGCCTCCCGTCAAGGCCATCCACCGTGTTCTTTAACGTGCACAGGGTATGGCTCTCCCGCACACGGGGCCACGGCTTAACGTCCCATCCGACGGAGGGCGGCCTTTCCAAGCCCATTGGTGTCCCCTACTGACCTTGGGCAGGGCGGGGAATTTTGCGGAGATAAATCTCGACGCTGACCCAGCTGGGACTCGAACCTGGGAACTACAGATTACGAGCCTGGCGCGCTACCAACTGAGCCACCCCCGCCCCTCTTTTTTCCTATTTGTTACCATAATTTACAAGGTGTAAGACGAAGACGAAAAGTCCCTGTTCACCTTAGCCCTCCTAATCGGCCCCTACCTAAATTAAAAGGCTTATTACGATATATACTTGCATTCCAAATTAAGCATCGTTTTGGTCAAGTTTTCTGAGAAAATAAAAACTTAAGTGTTGTTCAGCTATTTCGCTGTAGCCATTTCATTTTGAATCAAAAATGTGTCCATAAAATATTTGGTCGTACGTAAAATTTTTCCTTCTTGTAGGAATTTTTTTCCCTCTTTGTTCAAAAACAGGTAACCTTTTATACAAGCAGAAGTTTTAGAGATGATAGGGGTTGTCGTGTTTAACAGCAACGATTCTATTTCGCGTTTTAATCTTTGCACACATTTAAAACGCTTTCTCTTCTCGCAAGTTTTGCGGTTTCAGCAAATAAGTATTTTGATTCCCAAAAATTAACGCCGCATAACGATCACACGCGCCAATATGTAAATTTCTACAACCACCATTTCAGTCACTTCTGATGTGGGACTCATTTCAGAAAATGAAAGCATTTTTTACGAGTGGTTAACGCGCTTGGCTGCTGATCTAAGGGACCTGGGCTCGAGCCCCGGGTAAGGTGTGGCTGTTTGTTTCGGTTTTCTGCTGTGGTCCTGCCATCCTCTCAGATCTTCTACTGTGGCATATAAACTGACAGGCTCCTGTCAGACCTCTGTGGCAAGCAGCTGCTTGAGGGGGTATTTATTTTATTTTTTATTAGTGTAGATTTTCATCAATGATCTGAGCAATAAGATGAACTGAGTTGGGGTGTTTTACCTCTGAGAAGCACTTTTTTTTGCACACAATGGGCTAAATAACCAGATCACAAAGATCGCGAAGGCTCAGAGAAGATTGGGGGAGGGAAACCACTGGACAGCTGTTGGGAGACATTCCCGCAAGGCCATCCAGCATCTTCCTTAACGTGCACGGGGTATGGCTTTCCCAAAAACGGTGCACGGCTTAAAGTCCCATCCGACGGACGGTGGCCTTTCCAAACCCCTTGGTATCCCCTGCTGACTGTAGGCAGGGCGGGGAATTTTGCGGAGATAAATCTCAACGCTGACCCAGATGGAACTCGAACCTGGGAACTGCAGATTACGAGCCTGGTGCTCTACCGACTAAGCCACCCCCGCTGCTGACGAACTGGGAGAATGATCGCAAACACCTTACGAAGTTAGGGGGGGAGGTTCACTATCCCTTTGTTCCATAAAAGACCCGACCAACTTTGCCCGAAATTATTTAAATTTTATATTCTTATTCATGAGCAGCATTTTAATGCCATCTTATTTCTCCTCGTGTGGCTCATAAATTTTTCAGTTTTGGCACTCATCTCTGGAGATGCCGATGCAGTCTTTTTTTTTTCTTTCCTTGTCTTTAAACAGCATCCACAGACTCCATTGCACGAGCAGAGAAAACAGAAAACCCACGTGCAACACACCAGCAAGAAAATAAGGCAAAACAATTTTCTACAACTTCTTCCCTTTCCCTTTTATTATCCGGCACTTCTTGACATTCGCCTTCTCACTCCCTTACTCTTCCGCCATCCGCGCAAACGATCCCCAAGACAGAGCATGCGAAGCTCACTGAAACCTTCGGAGAAAAAGGAAGCGAGAAACGGCATGAAATAGCGAAAAAGAAGAGAGCAAGGAAGAAAAAAAATAGCGACGAAAACAAAAACGCACGAAACAGAGAGCAACAGAGAGGTTGTCGGACCTAGCAGCGGTGGCGCTAGTGTCTCTCCTTCCTCCCATCGCGCAGTGCCTCGAGATGAGACAGGAAAGACGATCGGCTGGCTGGTGTCCGCGGCGCTGCATGCCAGGGATGTCAGATAAACGCTGGCCATTTGTTTCGGTAGTCTCGTGCCTGCAGGCCCTCTTGGGCTCACGTCTTATCTCCTCCTCCTCCCGGAAGGGCCATGTTTTCGCTCAGAAGGCGCATCACTTATTGGGAGGACACGGCCTGGGACTGCCCTGCACCGCCATGTTGCCCTGCCGCCTTGAATGCCGAGTGCCGCATCATTGCTCCGAGCTAGCTGGATGGAGGAGCGCAGAGACGACAGGATGAAATGGGAGAGAGAGAAAGAGGAGGAGAGGGAATATGGGAAGATCGCGGAAGTCCATCTCACGTTCCTGACTTATGGACCACATCGTTCATCCTTTCTTACCAAACATCCAACGCTGCCGAGAGCAGCCACGGACAGTGCTCAGGCGATCAGCCATCGCCATCACGATAACCAGCAGTACGTGCTCTAGAGCTGTTGGAGCAATGTGACTTATTCTAAGGAGCCCTCACTTCCCCTTTCACTCTTTCTAAGTCTCACCTACGCCCCAGCTATTGGCGCAGACGTCATAAGCACACTCCCTCGCACACTCCCCGGCCTCCCGGTGCCTCGAACACCTACGCAAACATCCCGCACACACTCTTGGGAAAGTACGTCGCGACTCGAGAGACAGATGTCTCCTGCAAACGAGATATCTGCATCCAGAGCCAGCTCGTCGGCACGCGATGCTTGCTGCGAGTTGGATGCTGCTTATTGGCTCAGTGGTCCATCTCAGCTTGTAAGGCATTTCTGCACTTGATTCTCCAAGTAGTTGTCTGGGCTGTAGATTGGCTGGATGGTTTGAAGAATTTTAACAGATGTCTTTTTTTTTCCATTCAGAAGTTAATTGAGGGATGGAAATACGAATAAAAATAGTAGAACAATAATTAAGCAGGCCGCCACAGAGATGTGGCAGAATCAGGCCCAGATCTAGAAAAAGATTAAGTGGGGGAAAGAGAGGGGAAAGAAATTCAATTTACCCGTAAAAAGGGGGGGGGGGCGGAGAGGGGACTGCATTCCCTTCAGAGTTGGGTTGGGTTGTTTTACCTCTGAGCGGCACTTTTTTGCACACCCATTGGCTAAATTGCCAGGTCACATGGACCCCGAAGGCTCAGAGAAGGTTGGGGGAGGGGACTCACTGGAACAGCTGTTGGGAGACAGATGGTAGCCTCCCGTCAAGGCCATCCAGCGTGTTCTTTAACGTGCACAGGGTATGTCTCTCCCGCACACGGGGCCACGGCTTAACGTCCCATCCGACGGACGGCGGCCTTTCCAAGCCCTTCGGTGTCCCCTACTGACCGTGGGCAAGGCGGGGAATTTTGCGGAGATAAATCTCAACGCTGACCCAGCTGGGACTCGAACCTGGGAGCTACAGATTGCGAGCCTGGCGCGCTACCGACTGAGCCACCCCCGCCCCTCCATTCAGAGTATAAAGTTTCTTCCTCCATTTTAGAGATCTTTTAAAAATTTCTTGAAAAATGGATGAAAAAATTCTTAAGAAGAATTTTAGCATCCTCAAGAGAGGGGAGGTGAGCCTGGCCTCTTTCCCCCCCCCCCTTTGGTCCAGCGTCCTGAGAAAAATTATTATGTCGCTGTCAACTGTAACTGTCACGCAGCTAAAATAAAATTAAAAAGTCGCGTTAATTTAATGATCGAAATGTCAGCAGTTGCGAAACGCTCCCGTGTTAACATAAACTATTAATATGAAATTAATATAAACTATATCAGAAAAATATTGGGATTCTTCCACATTTCATCAATGGGATGCCACATTCAGCTCTTCGACTTTGAAAACAACCTTTTTGCAGAAAAAAATGTCACTAGCGATCAATCGAAAATCTCGCTCAAATCTTTGCAAATCTGTTTTCAACATTGACATTTCAAAACTTATCGAAACTGAGACATTTAAATTAATCAATAATATTTAATTTACTAACTGATGTATGCACGTGCTTAAACACTTCATAAATTCACGAAGTCTGAAAGAATAATTATTCGAAATTCTAAAATTGCATTTCTTTTAATAAACAATTTTATCTATATTAACTTTCCTGGTAAACTCTTATGACAACAGCAACGTTGCAGTCAAATGTTTCAGTGTTTTTATAATTCTTTAAATATTAAAAGAATATGGTTGGGTTGGGTTGTTTTACCTCTGAGCGGCACTTTTTTGCACACCATGGGCTAAATGGCCAGGTCACAAGGAACCCGAAGGCTCAGAGAAGGTTGGGGGAGGGGACCCACTGGAACAGCTGTTGGGAGACAGATGGTAGTCTCCCGTCAAGGCCATCCAGCGTGTTCTTTAACGTGCACCGGGTATGGCTCTCCCGCACACGGGGCCACGGCTTAACGTCCCATCCGACGGACGGCGGCCTTTCCAAGCCCATCGGTGTCCCCTACTGACCTTGGGCAAGGCGGGGAATTTTGCGGAGATAAATCTCAACGCTGACCCAGCTGGGACTCGAACCTGGGAACTACAGATTACGAGCCTGGCGCGCTACCGACTGAGCCACCCCCGCCCCTAAAAAAGAATATGGTAGAAAAATCGAGATTTAGAGATATTTGAGTGACAGCTTCCAATGGATCACCTACATTTCCTGCAATCTCTCTATATCTGTGTTTTGCGAGATGACATTGAGAAGCAAGTAGCGTAACCAAGACAGCGGTAGAAGGAGGGTTAACCCCTTCTTGTGCAAATTTTATTTTTAAAATATTAGTTCATCAATTTACATTGACAAAATTTTTCAAGCTCCCCTCCCCCCCACCGCTTTTAACAACATAGCTAAAGAATCATTTTTGAATGATTTTTTGTACACTTTTAAGTACATTTTGAAACGAAACTTTAGCCTTAGCTGGTACATTGGTTAGGGTGCTAGCTTACCGTTTCAGCAAGGCAAACTTTGCGCGTTGTGTTAGCTCTAACTGAAGCAGGGTGGTCAGCAGTGACTTCGGTCTTAGTGGGGCATGTCCTTGTACAGTCGCTCAAAAAAAGTATCCGAACACTATTCGTGTCACGTGACACGAAGTTTGCCAGATCACTAATTTCTAAAAAAAAATCGTTGTCAGATATTTTTTCTCAATTCTGTAATCAACCATAGTGTTCGGATACTTTTTTGAGCGACTGTACATGCCGAAGCACTACAGTGGTGCACTACAGTGGTGATAATCATGTTATACCTAGATCGTGTGGGCTCACTCACAGAAATATTGAGCGTGTGCAGTTACCGTTCACAGCAAACTGGAGCATGTGCAGTTACTGCACACGCTCCAGTTTGCTGTGAACGGTAACTGGAACGTGTACAGTTGCTGTACACGCTCCAGATATTTTTCCTGAATTCTGTAATCACGTGACGCGAAGGTTGCCAGATCACTAATTTCTAAAAAAAAATCGTTGCCAGATATTTTTTCTCAATTCTGTAATCAACCATAGTGTTCGGATACTTTTTTGAGCGACTGTACTATGAGACGACCCGTACAAGCTAGGAGTAGCTTCTATGATTCTTCTCTGTCCTATATGTGAAAATGAAAAAAAAATGTATAAATTCTGAATGTCCTTTATTCTGAGCGTGAACACAGTGACCTATTTTCAGTACGCCTGGCTTTAACGATCTACCCCTTCGGACACGTTTTTTATCTCGCTTGTGCAGTTATTCTAGAAAATCTTTTCTCTCTGCCGGATCGTCTTATCAGTAATGGTATTTATCGAAACTCAACACAACAGCGGAACTGAAAAATGATTCTAGGGAGGGGGGGGGGGGGGGCGATCAGTTCAGAGATCATTTTCAATCATTGAAGCACACATCAGTTACCACCAGTGGAAAGATTGTTCTCCCTGCTTACAGTGGTGATGATTTCCACAGAAATCTAAGCCCTCTCCCCGTTGCCTTTACACATCCCTCTTCAACTGTATATACAGCCATCACGGAACAAACAACAAACAGAAGAAAGTAATTTTTCTGTCAACCCAAAGCACTGAGAGGCGACTGTAAAGATTGGTAATTACCACGGCTGTCAGGTCAGCCACCACCGTTGACGAATGTGCCTGTCCGCCGTGATCTGTGTCCGAGGAGGTCAAGTACATACAATTACCCCAGGAGGCCTATCAATTACGGCAATGGAGCGAAAAAACGGCTCCTGTCGTTGGGGCTCCTGCGGATGGCGGAGCGGCTAATCCTTGCTCACTTCGCTGCAGGAGCTGCTGCTGCACACGCGAGCTCTCCGTCACGTGATCGAGGATTTTATTCGGAATCTTCTGGAAGGGGTCATCCATGAACGACACCAGAAACTGGAAGGAAATCCTTCCCGGCTTTCAAGTGACGCGTACTTAAAGCCGTTTCTCAATTCCTTGTTCGCTTTCGTGGAAATTAACGATAATTGATCAAATCTGTTTCATTTTTCGTGATCGCATTTCCTGTTCGGTGATATCAACAAGAAAATTAACCCTTTCAGGACCATAAAGTTTCTAAGAGTAAATATTAGTATGAAACTGTTTATTTTAGTTTGTTTAGACGTAAAATAAATAAAAATCATAAGAAAAATACATAACAATGTGTAGTTTTTTTGGAATTTTATGGGAAATATTTTTCCCAATGGACCATAAAGGTAACACAAATTATAGTTAGGCTTATTATGCAATGTCTTTTATTTATTGGTTTATTAGAACAAAATGTTAACTAAAATAATACAAAATTATGAAAGAAAATTACTATACAAAATGATGTGCTAATTATGATATTCTGCGAAGCAATTTCTTTTGGTAGTGAGGCAAAGATGGACATTGCACATAGTACATATATTATGCGTCCTGACAGTTCTGTTTTTTGTTTTCTAAACGTTCCCGTTTACGTAATTGCGTTCGGCATACGTTCTATTTTGACATTCTGTATAAAAAAATGCAGATAAGGTTATAATTAAATACGACAATCACCAATTTTAAAATGGGAAAAAATGTTTCCCTTAGTCGTGAAAGGGTTAAAGCTCTTCATTTCTTAGAGAAAGACTAAACTGAGTGCTGAGTTGTTTTACCTCTGAGCGGTACTTTTTTTTGCGCACAATGGACTAAATAGCCAGGTCATAAGGACCCCCGTGACCTCAGAGAAGATTGGGAGAAGGAGACCCACTGCACAGCTGTTATGAGATAGATGGTAACCTTCCGTCAAGGCCATCCAGCGCGTTCTTTAACGTGCACAGGGTCATGGCCCTCCCGCAGAACGGGACACGGCTTAATGTCACATCCGATGGACGGCGGCCTTTTCAAGCCCATCGGTGTCCCCTACTGACCGAGAGCAGGGCGGGAAGTTTTGAGGTTCTCAACGCTGACCCAGTTGGGATTCGAACCTGGGAACAGCAATATTTCAATAAATATTTTCAAATTGATATTTTTTTAAATTGAAAATTGAAAGAAATTTCTTTTAAATTGAAAGAAATTTTATCGTAAAAAGTGAAAGAAGCTTTCTTTGAATCTTTAAAATACACGATTCACGAAAATTGGAAAACAGTGTCTGTTTCTTTCATTGTTACAGTCATTGTTTATTGATTATACAGAGAATATTTTGAATGTAACTGGCAATATATCTGAAGTGATTTCGTGTGATTAATATTGCATGTATTGAAGAATTAATAATATTTTTGATATGATTAATAATAACATACAGTAATATTCCGATATGCGTACAGTCGATATAGAAAGTTTCGATGAAATGAACTTTGGTTTACCATTATTTTATATAGAAAATCTAAAATAAACAAAACTAGTAATTACACTGCAATGGATAATGAGAAATGAATTTATCGATCTATATTAAATAATCCTGCTTGTAAATAAGATTGCACTTTGTAGATGCGAAGTCTTGAATGTTGCGCATCCCGACTCTAACATAATGTTTGTCAACGTTTAAAAACCTTAATGAGTTTGCGTTAATGATGGAAGACAATTTTATCAACAAGCTTCGTCACTAACTCAAAATTAATATATAGAAAATGTTTCCTCGTTCTAGTGTTATGTTAAAAAAATACCCTCCCAAAATATCTATAATATATAAGTTTACTATTTATTTTGCCACAATTTCATTTATAACAATTCTTTCGGGGAGAAGGCTTTTTTGTGCCCCCCTGTAGATCAAGCCATGACATCGATATATTTCATACACTGTTTTTTGCATATCAGTTTTTAAATTTAAATACCGTACAGCAGCGATTCTTAAACTTAATTTGTGGGAGGGGGCGTTTCTAGTTTGTAAATATGGTGGATCCTCATTTTTAATCTGTACCATGGCCGAGTGCTTAGCGCGCTTGGCTACTGACCTAAGGGACCTGGGTTCGAGCCCCGGGTAAGGCATGGCTGTTTGTGTCGTTTTTCTGCTGAGATCCTGCCATCCTCTCAGACCTTCTACTATGGCATATAAACTGACAGGCTCCTGTCAGACCTCTGTGGCAAGCAGCTGCTTGAGGGGGTATTTATTTTTTTTATTTTAAACACGGCAGAGCCGTTCCGTGGCCGAGTGGTTAGCACGCTTGGCTACTGATCTAAGGGAACTGGATTCGAGCCCCGGATTAAGGCATGGACGTATATGTCGTTTTTCTGTTGAGGTCCTGCCATCCTCTCAGATCTTCTACTGTGGCATATAAACTGACAGGCTCCTGTCAGACATCTGTGGCAAGCAGCTGCTTGAGGGGGTATTTTTTTTTTTTAAACACGGCAGACCTCTATTTTTAGTCGTTAAACAAGACGGACATCCAAACAGCAATACTATTTAGGTATCATTAATTGTTTTCATATGGCTTAAATTGAAAAATAAAAATGCGTTTAAATACATTGCAAGAATTCGATGATCCTCATGGGTTCAATGCACAAGCGGTTTCCATTGCTCGGTGATGTGCTTTCTTCCAAACAGTTCAGTGATTATAAGGTTGGAGTTCTGTTTATGACGAAGAAGGATCTGCCTTCATTGATGAATTGTACGTCCCCAAGCAAGTTGCAAGGGAATGGGGAAAATCGAGAGAAAAGCCTTGTGCATTTCTGGCGGAAAAACAAACGCTGGTTAAGACAATCTTTCAAAAAAGAACTGATGGTCGTGTTTGTTTCAACAGCTGCAGTTGAGCTTTCTTTCATCAGTATCAGTCGTTTATTAAATAAACTAAAAACCTGATGGAAACAGGGTTCGCTGGAAAGGAGACGCTGGTTAATGGACTTGATATACTTTCACACACCTTTCTGTCAATAATAATAATAATGATAACCCGGATCTAGAAAATATTAAAGTGGAAGTGGGGGGGGGGGGGGCAACTGATGCAATCGAGCCAGAAAAAGGTCAAATGGATTTCCATTGCAGCATAATAGTCTCCGTTTTGTAGGTCTTTGAAAAAATTTCTTGAGAAATAGATGAACTATGCACACGTTTAATAATTTTTTGCCTCCGTTGCCATTACTAGGATTTAGGATTCTCAAGGGGAAATGACGGGGGGGGGGGAGGGGGAGGGTACCCCTCTACGAATTCGTTTTAAATAAAAGGAACAGCTATGTGGGCCAAACGTTCAGTATTTTGGTGGATGTATTTTTTTAAATTAAATTCGTAATTATTATATCTATTATTAATAAAATATATTTTTGTAATTATGTAGAGTTAAGTGTATTCATTTAATTGGCGTATTTTCTCTTATGTCGAATTTTAATCATGAATCCACCCAGTTTTTAATTTTCCATGTCCCCTCCCCTTGAAAGGAGGAAAGGTCAGAATTCAACACTGATTCCTTTGAACTGAATATTAACGGGGCGGGAGTGGCTCAGTCGGTAGCGCGCCAGGCTCGTAATCTGTAGTTCCCAGGTTCGAGTCCCAGCTGGGTCAGCGTCGAGATTTATTTCCGCAAAATTCCCCGCCCTGCCCACGGTCAGTAGGGGACACCGATGGGCTTGGAAAGGCCGCCGTCCGTCGGATGGGACGTTAAGCCGTGGCCCCGTGTGCGGGAGAGCCATACCCTGTGCACGTTAAAGAACACGCTGGATGCCTTGACGGGAGGCTACCATCTGTCTCCCAACAGCTGTTCCAGTAGGTCCCCTCCCCCAACCTTCTCTGAGCCTTCAGGGTCCATGTGACCTGGCCATTTAGCCCATGGTGTGCAAAAAAGTGCCGCTCAGAAGTAAAACAACACAACCCAAAACAACTGAATATTAACAACATAGAATAATCTTTTCGTAGAATAACAAACCAATTACGTCAAATATTTATTATTTTGTATGGTTTTACAAACATCAGTATTAACGAGAATAACAGAAAAGAATTTCACCAAATCTATGCAATATGTGTAAAAGCCTTTTCTGAAAATAAATAACCCCGCCCCCATTAAAAAAAAAAGCCTGAAAACTTCAGTCACTTCTGTCAAAAATGAAGATAGGACACCCTACCTTGAGGCGACAGATAAGTCTCTCAGAGGAGCGCTAGTTCTGGATAATTAAAATTTACTTGCCAAATAATTCACGGTTTCTCGGCGCGTCTTGAGCACCAGAGGCGCCGGCCTTTGCCAACAACATGTCACTGCATGAACCGCACGAGGTGCCGCTTTCTGAGGACGCGGCCTACCCTGCTGCTGACTCATCGGAACTGATTATTCTCCATTTCCTGCAAACCTGAAAAATTAATGGCCCGTCTCCCGTTTTTTATCTGCCTCCAAGGAGCGCGCATCCCTTGATTTCTGTGTGAGCGTTTAACTTAAAGAGGATTAAACGAGACTTGCCTTCCGATTGAAGAAAAAACATAAATTTATATTTCAGCAACTTAAATATTTTAGTAGCTGGAGCGCTTTAATCCAGAATTGATTTATAATTTGCCAGAGATACACGATGTGCGCCTGTATACGCGTGTGTGCGTGCGCGCGAGCTATGTCTCTGCCCCAGCAATGTCTTTTCGTGTTTCAGATGCAGTAAAATTGATTTATTACTCAAAGTACCTCATTTCACCAGGAGAATGGGAGTTTTATTCATCCAGAAACCGGTAACGGATGGAATAAATAATAACGGTGAGCGAGCTCGGATTCCTGAGAAATGTTAAGTTGGTCTAAGAAAGATTAATTCCATCCTTATTCACGCGCGTGGACTTTCCGTCAGAGGAGCTCGTTACGATCGTCATAGAAGGCGCAAAGCTAAAGCCAAAGAAATGGGAACCACCAGTATTAAGAGACTGACAAAGCATGCCACCTGCGAGCACTGTAATTATCACTCCGCACTGTAAGCGCTGCTATGGCGAGTTGTGTGGCTACCGCAGACGCGTTGTCTGCATTACGTCGACCTAATGCTTTTCTCTCTCTCTGCACTGCCTTTAGAAGTTTACGTTCTTCCAAACCTCATTTTCTGGATAAGAGTTCTTTTTTTTTCGTTTTCAACAGCGGCCAATCTTATTTGAAGAAAAAAAATTCTCTTCGTAAGAAAAGTGTTTCTATTGTTTTTGATTCATCCGTTCCTTCCGCGAAATCTAAGCAGCAACATTAAGAGGCATTTTTTTTTTACTATAAGGATGAAACTTCAAGGAAAAAAAAAATATGGATTTTTTTTTTTTCGTAAGCAAGAAGGCTGAAATGGTATTAGAAAAGAAATCGAGTATCGCAGCGATGTATTTTTGGTTAGTTTTAACTGATCAATCTTTGGAAAAAAAATTACTTGCAACCCTATTGGTGATCGCCATTCTTTTTTTTCACCAATAGGGTTGCAAGCAATAGGGCACTCCGACTACCGCAGGCAGGGTTCGGATGCGGGGTAATTTTTCGGGTTGTTGTGGGTTGTTTTACCTCTGAGCGGCACTTTTGCACACCATGGGCTAAATGGCCAGGTCACATGGACCCCGAAGGCTCAGAGAAGGTTGGGGGAAGGGACCCACTGGAACAGCTGTTGGGAGACAGATGGTAGCCTCCCGTCAAGGCCATCCAGCGTGTTCTTTAACGTGCACAGGGTATGGCTCTCCCGCACACGGGGCCACGGCTTAACGTCCCATCCGACGGACGGCGGCCTTTCCAAGCCCATCGGTGTCCCCTACTGACCGTGGGCAGGGCGGGGAATTTTGCGGAGATAAATCTCAACGCTGACCCAGCTGGGACTCGAACCTGGGAACTACAGATTACGAGCCTGGCGCGCTACCGACTGAGCCACCCCCGCCCGAAGAAATTTTTCGGGATGACGGATGATATTGAACTGTATTGGACTGGAACAACGTTCAGTAATGCATGTATATATATATATTTTTTTTTTCTTTTACAGCTTTTTGCATTATTTAGCAAAAATTTTCGGGGAGAAAAAGCAAACTCGAAATGACGTTCTGATCTTTTCTACTTCAATTCAGCATTTTGCTCCTGCCCTATAATAATTACATATATATATGAATTTTTTTTGCTCCTTTCTAATAATATCTTAAAAAGTAATCATTCGTAAAAAATATGTAATATAGAGACTTGCTATTTTTTCCCGACTCCAATTATAAATTAATATTTATTATTTTGAATTGAATTAATAATAAAATAATAAAAATAAAATAACTCGCCAAAGTTATTAATTAAACAGGTATCTTTTTTTCTTTGGTTATAGTAATTTATTATACATATTTTATTATACAAATTTTTATAACATTAATTTATAATATAAAAAAAAGAGCATTTTTAGGAGAAAAAAACTTAAGAGTCGCCCTAGGTATCGAAACAGGAGGTCTTTATATGGCGAATCAAATGGCATCGAACTACGGTACACTCTGCTTGAGTAATGTTTTGTTAAAATGCATTACTTCAATAGTAATTCATTGCAAGACCACGTTAAATACATTGTTTTATTTTTTTTAATAATAATTATATAATGCTTTATATGTTTATATATATTTATATAAATGATAATAAATAACTTTTATCAACAATATTATAAATAAAATAAATACCCCCTCAAGCAGCTGCTTGCCACAGAGGTCTGACAGGAGCCTGTCAGTTTATATGCCATAGTAGAAGGTCTGAGAGGATGGCAGGACCTCAGCAGAAAAACGACATAAACAGCCATGCCTCACCCGGGGCTCGAACACAGGTCCCTTAGATCAGTAGCCAAGCGCGCTAACCACTCGGCCATGGGACGGCTCACAACAATATTACATTAATTTATATTACTAAATAAATAAATAAAATAAATACCCCCTCAAGCAGCTGCTTGCCACAGAGGTCTGACAAAAGCCTGTCAGTTTACACACCATATTAGAAGGTCTGAGGACGGCAAGACCTCAGCAGAAAAAACGACACATACATCCATACCTTACCCAGGGCTCGAACCCCAGTCCCTTAGATTAGTAACCAAGCGCGCTAACCACTCGACCACTATTTATCAAAATTTCAAATTATTAATTTTTAAATGTTTTTCCTAATCTCTTTTATACTTAAATGCCTCCCTTAGCAAAATTTGGCACCCCCTACTGTTACAGGTAATTCCCGTTTAACGTGGACTCGTTTAACACGGATTCGCTATAACGCGTTTCTTCCCCCCCCCCCTTTTTTTTGGGTGAAATACTCTTTAAAAAAATCTAAAAAATCGTATGAATACCTAAATACGCTAAATATTCTCGTTTCGTGTTTTTCCGCAGATAAAAATCTTTTCTTGACGGGAACACCACAAAAACGAAGTAACTTTTTAAATAAAAACTCGGAATTAGAATTATTTTTGCTAAAAAAAAACATTATAGTACAAAGAAAAAAGTACCAAAAAATCATTAAGATATGCAAAAAACAAGGAAATAAAAAATGCCCCGGTTTAATGCGGTTCTCACCCGAACACATTTCCCACGTTAAACGGGGGTTACCTGTACATTCGAATGAAGATACTTGGCTAAGTAACAAGGTCTTCTATTATTCGTTGCTTTGGTTGAATCAGCGATGCAAGTGCAACTCTGAATAGGTGGCCTATAGTTCCAGTTAATTGCTAAAGTATTTCAGAACATGTGTGTGTAGTCGCCATAATAGATAATGTTAAGATTCCAGCGGTGGCCGTAATGGATAAATTAATATTATGTAAACTAATGCACAGATGTAACACTGGTTCCCAAAATGAATGTTGTGATTGTCACACACGAGAAATAGGGATTATAAACGAAACACACGTTCAAAATTTTATCACAACATTTAAATACAAGCTACCGATCTATAGAGGAACTCTCAAAGTTTTGATTTCCCATCGCAAATTCTCAGTGTGAGCTCCATAGAATTGATGTGTGCAACATATCAATTCTATGGAGCTTTGGGTTGGGTTGTTTTACCTCTGAGCTGCACTTTTTTGCACACCATGGGCTAAATGGCCAGGTCACATGGACCCCGAAGGCTCAGAGAAAGTTGGGGTAGGGGACCCACTGGAACAGCTGTTGGGAGACAGATGGTAGCCTCCCGTCAAGGCCATCCAGCGTGTTCTTTAATGTGCACAGGGTATGGTTCTCCCGCACACGGGGCCACGGCTTAACGTCCCATCCGACGGACGGCGGCCTTTCCAAGCCCATCGGTGTCCCCTACTGACCGTGGGCAGGGCGGGGAATTTTGCGGAGATAAATCTCAACGCTGACCCAGCTGGGACTCGAATCTGGGAACTACAGATTACGAGCCTGGCGCGCAACCGACTGAGCCACCCCCGCCCCTTCTATGGAGCTCTAACGGGGGAACATCAATAGCCTCCACCAGTAAGTACACTTTTATATTACATTTTGGAACCTTTATGTTGTAAATATTTAGAATGTTATGGAAAAACAAAGCACAAGTTTTTTTTTATATTTTAAAAGTGCTGTTTGTAACTATTTTTTTCTCTCCCTTAATTCCTAGTCTGTTAGACAATGAATTGAGGCTGATAAATCGTATTGCATTTCTATACAGGGCCGGTCATGCCGCCCTTTCCACCTTTGAGAATGCTAGTAAGGGCAACAGAGGCAAACATTGCTAAACTTATGTATATTTCATACCAGTGGCGGCTCGTGAGTTTCTAAATAGGTGAGGCCAGTATATTTTTGTATACAGAGAAACCAACTAGTCAAAGGCAGTGATGGCTCAGATGGTAGGGCAGTTGAGATTCTCGTCCGAGATTTTCCCCGCTAATCCAAACTGTCCTCAGTGACAAAAGGAATATTGAAATGCTTGAAAAAGAACATAGATACACCAAAGAACCAAAACATTATGACCACCTGCCTAATATGATGTTGGTCCTCCATGTGCTGACAAAACAGTTTTTACTTGGCGAGGCATGGACACTACAAGATTTCTAAAGGTGTCTTGTAGTATCTGGTACCAACCTGTTACCAGCAGATACTTTAATTCTTGTAAGTTATGTGTTGAGCCGCCGCAGATCGGATAGGCTGTTCCAACACAAACTACAGATGCTTGATTGAATTGATGTCTGGGGAATTTGGAGACCAGAGCAATACCTGGAAGTCTTCATGCTTCGCAAACCATTCTCGAACCCGGAGTGTGGCATGGCACATTATCCTGCTGAAAGAAGGCAATACTAGAGGAGTATACCATTGCCATGAAAGGATGTACCTGGTCTGCAATGATGTTTAGGTAGATAGTAAACGTCATAGTTTTCTGTACATGAATGACTGGACCCAGAGTTTCCCAGCAGAACATTGCCGAAAGCATTATACTTCGTCCACCAGCTTGTTTTCGTCCCATGGTGCATCCTGGTGCCAACACTTCCCCAGGTAGATGACGCACACATACTCAGCCATCTATATGGTGTAACACGAACGCGATTCATCAGACCAGACGACCTTCTTCCAATATTTCAGGTTCCAGTTCTGATGCTCGCATGCCTATTGTAGGCACTTTCGACGGTGAACCGAGGTTAGCATGGGCACTCGGAGTGACCTGCGGCTACACACCCCCATTTTCAGCAGGGTTCGATGTACTGTGTTGCGATACATTACTTCCGTCACCAGCATTCAAATTACGGGCGAGTTGTGCCACAGCATCCCTTCTGTTGGCTCATACTATACGGGATTGCCTTCGCTCACCACTAGCAACGATGAGTTGTGGTTAACCCACACCTTTGTCAGCAAATTCATTGTTTTTCCCTCCTCGAACCACTTTTTGAAGGTACTGAACCACGGCTGACCGTGAGCACCCCACAAACCTTGTCGTCTCGGAAAATGCTCTGACCCAATCGTCTGGCCATTACAATTTGGCCTTTGTCAAACTCACTTAAGTCTGCTGCCTTTCCCATCCGAAAAACAAGAATAACACTAACAGAGCTCAGTATCAGGTGTTATTTATACCGTTTCACGACCTTCACACGCACCGTCGTTTACCTGCAGTTGCTTCGATTTGCATAAAGACGCTCTGGTTATGTTTTGGCTCTTCGGTATATATGTGTGTGTAATGAAATTTTCATATTACATATTGTGGCTTATATTACACGAGTTAAAAACAAATGCTTAGAAGCTGGACTGAATTACAATTTTGTTTCACTTGGTATATAGGGGCGGGGTGGTTCAGTCGATAGCGTACCCGACTCGTAATCTGCAGTTCCCAGAGTTTCTCTCGCCTGGCCCAGTGTTGAGATTTACATCTGCAAACTTCCTCCCCTGCCCACAGTCAGTAGAGGACATCGACGAACTTGGAAAGCCTGTCGTCCGTCTGATGGAACGTTAAGCCGTGGCTCCGTGTACGGGAGAGCCTGTGCATATTAAATAACGCTCCGAGTGGCCTTGGCGGGAGGCTACCATCTGTCTCTTAACAGTTGTTCCAAGTGGGTCTTCCCTAAACCTTCTCCGAGCCTTCAGGGTTTGTGACCTGGCCATTTAGCCCATTGTGCGCAAAAAAAAGTGCCGCTCAGAGGAAAACAACCCAAATTGGTACATATATATATATAATTTATTCATTTATATTTGTTTTATAATTTCTCATACCTATTGTATCCAATTAAGGTGAAATTATTAAAAATTGCATCGCTCCCCAATATTTCGCATAACTTTCCACCGTGCATTTCATGTTGCGCAAAAAATTAGTCTCGAGCAATAAGAAAACCGGTTCATATTTAAAATCATTTCTTTTTACCTTTGCATAGTTGCAGGGGGGGGGGATTTCACAATTCAAAGTTTATTGTTCTGAAAATAAACTTATTAAACTTTGATTGGAAACTTGCTATTAAAATTAATAGCAACTTCTGCAAAAGAGGGATAGTTAACCTGGAATGATACATCCTGTACAATATAGATATTTGGCGCTTCTACCAACTCGTTTTCTTCCGAAAATTTTTTTATTGTTCTGAAAATAAACCTGTTTTAAATTAAACCTAAGATTTTAGAAAATCAAACACTGTTGCTGCTTGGGATTTGAGTTGGTGTAAGGATATGAATATGATTCGTACAGGACTGCATAGTTTTATATTAGGTTGAGTTAGTATTACCAGTGGAGAAATGGGGTGGGACGTGACTGGAACAAGTGTGACGCCGTCCTAAGATGAAAAAACTGTTGAAACCTAAAGAAAATAATAAAAAAAAATCAGACAGGCTACCCTTCGCTCCGATCTGAACTGCTAATTTTGCAGTTATCTCAGGTAAAGCCTTTTTTTTTGTGGGGGGGGGAGAGGGTGTTAAAGAATCGCTATAATGAATCCGTTACAGAGGTTGGGTTGTTTTACCTCTGAGCGGCACTTTTTTGCACACCATGGGCTAAATGGCCAGGTCACATTGACCCCGAAGGCTCAGAGAAGGTTGGGGGAGGGGACCCACTGGAACAGCTGTTGGGAGACAGATGGTAGCCTCCCGTCAAGGCCATCCAGCGTGTTCTTTAATTTGCACAGGGTATGGCTCTCCCGCACACGGGGCCACGGCTTAACGTCCCATCCGACGGACGACGGCCTTTCCAAGCCCATCGGTGTCCCCTACTGACCGTGGGCTGGGCGGGGAATTTTTGCTGAGATAAATCTCAACGCTGACCCAGCTGGGATTCGAACCTGGGAACTACAGATTACGAGCTTGGCACGCTACCGACTGAGCCACCCCCGCCCCTCCGTTACAGATTTTCCAAATTCCGTAACTAATGATATCGCATACAGGATATTTTTTATCCACATTTATCTCTCTGAAATACATCTATTTACAATTCAAATGTACCAAAACCCTTTCGAAAACAAATCACATTAAGAAATCTAATCTGCTGACATCAGAAGAGGATTCCAATTTTGAAACTAGACTGGAAACAGTGTTTGTATTGAAATGTTTCTTATTAAATACACGCATTTCAAATACTTTTTACGATAAAAGAATACAACAGAAAATATTAATCCATCTGAAATTCAATTCTTGATTAAGCAATTAAAAACAAACAAATATATTTACCAACTTTTTTTATTTTCCGAAAAAAACAAACGCTTTGTACAGTTTACATAAATAACTCATGCGTAAAATATGTACAAAAAAGACTGTACATTGTTTCAACTATATAATAGTGCGAAATTTGCCTGCATATTATTAAAAAACATTCAATGACTGCAACGTTTTTCAAAAAACAGTAGTAAAAACACAACATAAAATCACACTAGTTGTTGTTGACAAACACTTTTATACAATAGATTTTAAAACACAAATTTGCCTGCTGAAATTTCACGAAAACATTGTATTGCATTTATGACGCACGTGAAGTTTTGCAAATGTAACAAAAGGAAATTACAACATTTATTACAAATCTGAAGTCAGATTATTTCGACTTTTTTTTACGTTTGAATGAGTCCATAAAAAGACTAATTTTGATTATACTGCACCCAAGGTATTGAAGAGTTAATACGCTTAAAAAAGATTTCTTCAATCCTAGGATACATAACAAAGAGTTAAGATGAACCTGAAGATAACAAAAATGATAACAGTAAGTTGGCAGGTCTGGGATTCTAGGAATATTTTAGCTACTTTATTTCTTAACTAAAAATAAGAAGTTTTAAAATTTTAGCAACTGTTTTTTTTTTATATTCAAAATATTAAAACTACGTTATTTATACATAATTAGGTTATTTATACATAATTAGTAGCAATTTGATTTGCTATAAATATTCAATACAGTTCCTTTAAATACCCAAGTTTGTTTTTCGTATTCCAAATGACTCTTTTAACAATAGATAAGCAAAATGCTCCTTACAGAGGACACTGCAATTTCATACAGCATATGGCATCAAAAATAAGTAAAACGCCGCATTAAAATATTTTGGTTGTGTTATTCTAAATTCATGTAGCAGAACAGTTATGAATTCAGGCTATCCTGAAAGAATTGTTTATAGTTTTTTATCTTTCCAACGTAAAAAATGTTTAACAAACTACAAAAATAATTACTAATACTGTAAGAATTGAAGGGCTTAAATTATAGTTGAACTAAATATAACATTTGGCAATTATCAAACTTTTTAATATATTTTCTTATTAATAAGGATTATAGTGATTTCATATTCCATGCATATTATTTAACAATTAACTTTTTTTCAATAAGTATTAAATAGTATTTTTGTATCAGAAAAGATATTTATCATTCACTCAATGAATTATTTGAAATCTTGTAAATTTAATAATGTCACACATTTTATTATGAGAAATTATTATTATTATTTATTATTATTTATGAGAAAATCCGGTCATCTTATACGAAATATTAAACTCGTCTACCAGCTTTGAAATCCAAAATCTTCCTTTATTTTTATTTTAGCCCCGTAGTATATGCCCAACACTAAAAATATTTTAAAAATAACTATGAAATTTTATTCCATATAGAATATCATTTGAATCTTTCCTGCTCGGTGGAATGTTTTAGTAATTGGGAAATCCTACTAGTCTTATTCTCAGAACCCCACTCACCCCCGAAACTACATGCCTGGGACCAACACCATTACACTCTTAAACAATAATTACTTTAACAAAAATACTACAGGGGCGGCCTCAGCTATCGAGGGAGCCCCCAAATCGTTCTGTGAATTTATAACTATTAGTTTCTTAAAAATTTGTATTAGTAATTGTAAATTACAGCTGTCCCATGGCCGAGTGGTTAGCGCGCTTGGCTACTGATCTAAGGGACCTGGGTTCGAGCCCCAGGTAAGGCATGGTTGTGTGTGTTGTTTTTCTGCTGAGGACCTGCCATCCTCTCAGACCTTCTACTATGGCATATAAACTGACAGGCTTCTGTCAGACCTCTGTGGCAAGCAGCTGCTTGAGGGGGTATTTATATTATATTTATTATAATTGTAAATAGTAAATAAAAACATAGGTATTGTATTTTTGACAATTATTATTGTCAAATTAAAATGCTATTTTTTCAGTAATAGCATGAAAAAATAAGACTTTTACAATTGTAGGTCATTTCAACTTCACCACTATAGTGCCACTGGACTTCTAAATCTGCTACTGTACATAGAATGTGTAAATGTTAATTTCACTGTAAATTTGAAATTATCCTATACTAAAAAAAATGCCTGATAAGTGTTTTTAACTCAATAGAGAATACATTAGCATTTAAAATTAAAAATAATCTATAACAAAAGATGCCTGTGGCAGCAATAACTCATCGGGAAATAGTGGTATTTTCATAGTAAAAGCTATTTGAGGAGCTAAAAAATTTAATATACTGATTTTTAAAAATTCAATATATTGATATAAAAAAAATAAATTTTTTTATACTGATTTTGTCCAGTTAGAATTATGTTTATATTTTGGTTGATGCAAAATGGGAAAAAAACAAGAACCGTGTTTGCCGTTGTCGGGAAATGTGCAGTGGTCTTATACAACAGCACATATTCTCAACAATGTAAAAAAAGCATATACGTAGCTCTATCTAATGACGTTCTGAACCTACATTTAGTCCGTACAAGTGGCAACAGGCATTTCGCAACGGCGACGCAAGATATGTGTTGTGTATTCGTTACATCATGCTGTACGAATTCAGAAATGGTGTCGATACCCAAGAGTGTTTGTTCCCATAAGCTATGCACAATTAACGCAAAGTCATTTCTATAAACACCTGTTACGGTAGCAATCAAATAAATTCCAGTCAGGTGATTTTCAGCTTGGAAATGAACCTCGAAGGGGCCTGGCTGGTGGAGTTGAACAATGACCGTTTAAAGGCACTGCTGTGCAAAAATCCATGTTGGATATTCAGGAAATTGGCACAGCTAGAACACCAATCAATCCCCTGTCATTCGACATATGACAAAGCTGGGTTGTGTGTCAAATCTGGATATCTTGATCCCATATCAGTTGTCATAGCAGAACGTGGTAGCTCACTATACTGCATGTGCTTCATTGCTTGCTCGGCAAAAGGCCCATGGTTTTTATAACAAAATAATTAAAAGTGAATCGTTTATGATAATGTTATCTGTAAAATTGTCAAACAGGAGAATCATCCCAGGCTACAGCAAAACCGGAACTGCATTCTTGAAAGGTATATTGTTGGTGGGATTATAGGGGTATCATCCACCACGGGCTTTTGAAACAGATTTTGATCAACTTAGATGTCTATTGCAAGCAGTTGGACCGCTTATGTGCGGCACTGAAGGGCAAACGCACGCCAGTGGCGAACATGAAAGGTATGTTCCACCAGAACAACGCAAAGCCCCATATTGTATTATGGACACAGCAGAAGCTACAAGCAATTGCGCTGGGAAATAATGGCGCACAAACATATTCGCTGGATCTGGCTCCCTCAGATTTCCATCAGTTCTGAACAATTTCTTTCCGATGGGAAATTTCGGAATGACAAGGTGAAAAAGTGCATTGCCGACTTCTTTGTCACAAAGGACACGAGTTTCTACAGGAATGGCATCTACATACTATAGATTATTAGAATATTATCATTTCTTCCAATGGTAATTATGTTCTTGATTAAATAACACAATGGTTAATAATGGGACGATTATTCTTGCACATCTCTTGCTTTCCTATTACTTTTGCATCAACCCTATATACTGTATAATTTTTATTTTGGATAGGAACCTAAAATGTGCTCTGGGTCTCTATCTATACTGTGCTGTGCTAACAAACTTTGATTGAGACTGCCGAGTCAAAAGGTAGTTGAAATAAAGCCTTTCACTGCTTAGTTTTAAAAACTCATGAATCATCACATTTCACGAGGCTTGAAAAGACTTCCAAAAAGTGCAGAAGTTTGAGAAAGCCAGCATAGCACAAAAGTACTTGTAGAAACATTCCACAAGTATTATTTTCCCATAGGTTCATGATTATTATCACTGGTGGAATGAACATCAAATAATTTAGTAAAATATATATATTAGTATGTAGTTTTCAACTGCAAAAATAAAAAATAATGTCATTTTTGAAGAAAAATTCTGCATTGTAGCTCTAGTGAAATATTTAAACCAAACTTTTAGCTGGAACACTGTGGGTTCTCTCTCATTAAGATATAAACACAGTTGTTGAAAATTAGCTTTGTGTTTACTTTACCTAGCTAGTGTGATATATGAATGTTTAAAAATATATTGTATTGCAATATAAGCAAATAATAGCTGTATGTATATTATTTATATATTATATTTACCATTCTTGATCTTCATACTTCTCAACTAAAAAGAAAGTTATAGCTTCACAACTATAGTAATAATATGAATTTTTTTTTCTTAAAAAACATGAAAAGTGGAATAATAATATAGTGTTTCTACATTAAACAGTTTGGCTAATTTTTAAATTTGATTCAAGTTTCAGTGAAAATTTTAATGTTAAACAAAAAAATTTTTAAGAACTATTTTCTACAGTAATATGTGGCAGATCTGTAAATAGTAAAATCCCTGATCCACAATCAGCAAGGTTTGTAAAAATTTTTACGAGTATAGTTGAATTCACGAATGGCAAACCTATGACTGGCCAGGTCCTGCTGTTGAAAAAGATCTTCAATACAACATTCAATTTAGCTGCATTTTTTGGATAAAAATTTTACAATGGACAACTGTTTTGTTTCTGCTCTTCTGAGCTTTTACTAACAAAAATATTGTTACCTGTAAAAAATAAATATGCCATCCATTAATATTACCCTTAATGACATCAGAAATTTGACTATGCCCACACAAAAAAAACAGTGTTACCTTCCTGAGAACAATGCATCATGATGAATCTGTGAGCAGTGAAAAAAAAAATGAGGTAGCCTTTTCATAATGGATCAAAAAGTGGCATTGATCATTTAGATCGCAAAAATTACGAGAACCAAACCAAATAATAGCCTATGGTTGTAGTTTATAACCTTACGTTGCAATAATCAATTCTTGATGTTAATTTATAGCACAGCATCAAAACACATTCTGAAAATGGGAATAGGTTTCTTTTAAATTTGACACAGATCTGACAGTCTGAAAATGAGAATCATTCTAGAAAACTTCTGAAAGATTTGTCTAAGCAGCTGATTAAACATTAATGGTGGTTCAAGTAGAAAGAGCAAATTTAAAAATTATCAGTTTTGCATGCAGTGTCATATTAGGCATTAATCTATTGACTAAAAAGAACAGTATATTGGGATTAATAAAATAAAGAATAAATGCAAAAACAATGCTAAGAAAAATTTAATTCATTCTATTTCCAAGTAGCGAAGGAACTGGAGGCAGTGTTTGGTATAGATATACCAATTCTTGATCAATGGCTGCAAAGAGAGGTTTAAATGATTATCACCTGGCTTCAACTGTCATTATTTTCTGTAACAGAAGCAAAGTATGCTGTCTTTCCAAAACTCAAATTTTTATGAATGAATGGACAAAAAGTTAATATGCATACTAAAACATAGTAGTAGTAATAAAATTTGTTTTCCAAATTTTGGTTCTCCAAATAAAAAAGGAATTTTTACAGCAGAGAATGCATACTTTGAAATACCAAGAACACTTTTCATACTCCTGAGGAAAAGATAGGGCCTCATTAATATGAAGATAACGGATATTAGGGAAGTAAAAAATATATATATATATATCAATCAGGAATAGTCTAATAATCAGAATAAATGCTTTAGCATAAACTGGTACAGTATATATTCCATTATATTGCTCTGACAACTTGATTGGAATGTACAAAGATTTTCTGGTAATATTCTTAACCACTAATAGTTTCTTTCGTATCTGCAACAGATGAATTTCTGTATGAGCAAAAATATTAGGGCATCAGACGTAACTTTTTTCTTTCTTAAATTTTTTCATATTTCTATTTTTATCTAAAGTCAGTGCTAATGTTTACTAGGTGAATAAAGAACCTTAAACTATTTCTAAATAATTTTTGATTCATCAACAGCTTTCTGTGTTTACATTAGAAAGTAATCTTAATTATTTGAAAAAATACAAATACTTTTTTAAAATAATATAATCGAGGATTCTTGGAAAAGGAAAGCACAGCTTAGATAAAAAATTTGCATAGTTTTCCAATATATATGGTTGCACTTTGCACAAATGCTTATATAGCACAATTCTGACATAAGCAAATTTGAGAACAAAAAAACAAAACAATAACAATGATTGACAATTTTACATTAGTTATATTTACCAAAGAACTAGGTGCATTTTTTTGCTCTCCCCTTTAGCAGAGAATAAGCTTATTCTTTTAGGACTAAAATTCTAATACTACCATTGTTGTGTTTCAAAGAGAAAAATATATTAGATATGAAAACATATGTAAACCTTAAATTTCAGACATAATTCTTACTAAATGTGTGTATAATTCTTAAAAAATAATCAACTTTGTTAACATAGTTTAAATTACAAAAATATTTTCACCTGGAATTTAAATGAAGCAGCTTACTAATATATGAAAAATCAACAATTTAAGAAAAAGAAAAAAGTTTAATATTATTCTGCGAAATTATTATTTGTTATACCTTTTGGGTCCCATCCCTATCTTTTTAGGCAGTGTAAAACTACAGTGAGAGCTGACGACTATACAGATGCCAGACATTTCAGTGTTTTTACTACTATGATTAGTTTTAACATTTAATAAACCTTCAACTCTTCAATAGCATTTTTAATGCAATGCAACCATAGTTGCTTTATTGTATGTTACTATCCTTGGTGATAGACTTTAGTGATAGACTAATATAACTAAGGAACATGTTCTTTTGTTACTTGAAATATGTTGTACATCATTATAGGTCACAGATGCAGAATCTGTGGTCTGATCACAGAGAGGGATATAAAATTTCACAATTAATAAGAATTCTAAGTCTGAGCTATATGACTTCAATACAATATTGATGATATGAAAGGATTAAAAAAAAAGCTAATAATATGAACTTCTATAACTTAATACTATTAACTTTATTATTATTATTATACTTGATCTTGGTATTTTGTGCTGCATATAAGACACTCCCCAGATTTTGAATTTTAGAGGAGTAAGTAAATTATTGCTTGGATAAAAAAAACTTTACTGTCGCCCAAAAATAGTCTGTGTTCTTTCAAATATAGCTAATGTAAGGTCCATGTTCCACCAATGCATCCAACTGCAGATTTTAAAGTGTCTACATCCATGCTTTAAAGTGAACTTTAGATTGATGTATAAATCCACAATCTGAAAAATAGATAACCTATGGTACCATAAGGTTAAAAGTAATAAATAACTTAAAATGACTATAACCATTTTTAAATCCTAATACTTGTATTATTGTAATTTAGAATTTTACTTGTTTAGAAAAAAAGTACTAAGCATGACTAAGAAAAACTAAGAAAAAAGCTACATTAAGCATGTTGAAACTAATAAAGTTCACAAGATTTTTAGTTAAAAGTTATTTTAAAAGTAAATACACCACTGTAATTATTGTAATAATTACATTTCAAATTCATCAATATTAAAATACAGTTTGTATATTATAAGCTTGAAGTGATAAATATTAATCTTACACAGTAGACCAGATTTTGCATGAAATTTAATATAAAAATAATAAGTACAGGATGCATTGAATGAAAAGAGTAAATAAAACTTTTCTTTACCTAGAGTAAGATTTTTTCCTTATATTTCTGTAATGAGTAATGTGAATACACTACATATTTAATTTATTGGATGAAACTTGTTTATAACAACATTTTTTTTTGTTACAACACTTCAGGCCTGGATTTGTGAGAGGCGAAAAGGAGTTAAAAATGGAGAGGAAAAGGAAGTAAAAAATATTAAACATATATATTTTACATATATTTTTGAACAAATATTTTAAAGATCATTAAAATGGATTTTTTTATATACTAGAAATGTAATGCAAACTCCCATTTCATTTTTTTTTCATGCTTAAACCAGTCATTTCCTACCCTCCCCCCTAATTTTTTCTAAATCCAGACCTGTAACACTTCCACATATTACATTGTTGCAATATCAATTCACAACAGAAAATAACTTATATTAGAAAACTGAACCATGAAAATTTTACAGTAAAATAATATAGAATAACAGAACTTCAAATATTTAATTCATTCCAATTACAATGATTAAAATTAAGGTAAGTAAATATTAATTATTTTAAAGTAAATTATTATACTTATTAACATATTGGGATATGCGAGATATTTTCAACACAGAGATTTCAGTAACTGATGTGGAAGTTAGTTTTCTATTAAGATAAATTTATTTGACCATTGTTGAAACAACTGCTTGTCATTTAAGCTTTTACACATACTCTGCAATGCTTTTTGTTTCATGTGCAAAAGGAAAAGAACCGATGTGCTAAAAGCAGAATCTACAGAGCCATAAGAAGTTCTTGGTTTCACAAAATCTCAACAAATATCAAAGTTAATATTTTGCTGCTTTGAAACTTTGAAAACAGATGCTTTAGGTCCACTAATGAAAATTATGTTTTTCCTGGATTGAAACCAAGGTGTGACAAAGATAATCTTGAAAGAAATAATGTACTTCACCCATAAAGCCTTCATGAAAGTCCAAAAGTTTAAAATCAATGGGATAGTAAATTAATATGCAAACAATTAGCACTATGAAATATGAGAGGCAAAAGAATTTGAATGAGCAATCTGGAAGGTATGCTTTAATTCTATTAATATGTATCACCTGTTAAAGATATAATTATTGTAAACTATCTACAGCATATGATCTAACAGTATTGTCTACAGCACAAGAATAACATACCTAAAGTTTATGTATGAGTAAAACATACAAAATTATTTGTAATTCAGTCAGGTTATTGATTCTGGTACAACTGGATATCTGAAGCATTGTTCCAGAGTAGGTTCCAGAACCTACTTGTCATATTCCCCTAATTCATCATTTTTTTCTTCCTGAATTGTAAATAAGGTGTGTTCCAGTATTTTGTTGAATGACAATTTCTTGGGAAATTTACATATAAGGATTAACTGTGGGAATTGTCAAGATAATTTCACTGGTCAGATGTTATTCAACAGTTGCAAGATAATGAGGCAATTTTATGACATTGCTTGAGAAACCTTTGCACCCCAAACCTCTTTTGAAAGAGGATGGGAGAGATTCTCATAGAAAGGTGATCAAAAAGGCAGGAAGAGAGAAAATGGATTTAGTAAATGAACTGAATGGTTCATATTTGATTAATGCATCATAAGGGAATTGCTTCATCTCCAGCCACAGATGAAAAGGCTTGTCAGGCATTCTTAGGGTAGAACCCAATATTGTTTTAGATGCGATAGGAACATCAAATAATCTCTTGATGAATCATGAGGTTGTGTCATGTCATTGTACATTGCATGAAAATGAGCAGTAGTATCCAACCTTACCAAGAAACTAACTCCATGAAAAAAGCTCTCTGAAAATAACAGCCATCTAGTGTCAGGCACAGCTACACCCACAGCTGCAGATACATTCCCATGGTCTGTATACACCTTAGATGGAATTAGAAATAAATGTCAATGTCATCCTATACTTAGTGCAGTGGACATTTGCTTCTTTCCATCATTAATAATGAAGCATTGATGTAAAAGATTCACAAACTTGTGGCAGCACCTACAGCCATAGGTTAACAACGTTAAGCTTACAAGAGTTTGAGGGACACTACTCAGGTAACTATACAGCTGTTCATCTAGATTGGGATACAATAGCAGCTGGCTGATGCTGAAACCAATAAACTCTGGTTTCAGAATAATACTAACACCTCTTGATATACAACAGCATATTGTAATGCTCCAAAAGTATGTTACACTTCTTCTCTTTGGACCTTTTGACTGATCCAAATTAAACTTCTAGATAGTATCGAGGTCAGGCAATTAATCTTGATGAATCAAGTTAAATGAGGGTCCACTAAGTATATAAGCATTACTTAGTCCATAAGAATTTAATTCAAAAAGATTGTCAAAAAGATTCAAAAAGATTGTATTGAGGTGGTCAGGGTAGCTGTTGTACCTCATTCTCATGCTCTGCAAACCACAACTTGACACGTTTTGCACAATGCACGGGTGCATTATCTGCTTGAAACCAGGGACAGTCATTAGGGAACAATGCCCGCAACATTGGGTACAGGTGGTCCCCGAGAATGAATTCGCATGTTGCAGATGTGACACGACCCTGCAGAATAATTAATGGCCTAAGAAATGCCATGATATGGTACTCCACAGCATCAGGGATCCACCTCCATGCATCGCAGTTAGAACCAAACAGTCTAGGTGGTATGCTTCTGCAGATTTTCGTCAGACGTACTCTACCAGTGGTGGGAAAGAATGTGTAGCACAATTCATCAGACCAGATGACACATTGCTAGTCTTTAAGCATCCCAGTTTTCATGTGCTTTGACCACCTTACACATTTTGTTGCATTGATGTTGGTAATCAGAGGTTTGTGGATTGCAGTACAGCCATAAATACCAGCATGATGAAGTTCCCAACGAACTGTTATGATGGAAGTGGGATCATTCCGACTGGTGTTCAACTCTGCTGCTTTTTTACAGTGCCATGGTCTCGTGCTCCTATTGTACAATCCATGCCAATGTTCATATATCCCTATCTGACAACTTCGTATGGCATCCACAATTTACACGTTTGGAGGCAACAGCGTTTTTTTAGAGGTAGTCGTAATCTTCGATACAGTTCCTCACGTTACACTACTATTTCCGCCGTTCTGGTTACTGAAGCTCCTGCAGATACGCACCAATGATCATGCTTTTTTGGAGGTCACTGAGATCCGACATTATCAACAATTACACGACAGCCTTTTCATCTGCGCCTGTGGCACTGCTACGTGATAGCTAACATCATAATTCTCCACTTTATATACCTCACATCATGGATGACATTATCCCTGTGATATGCACATATGGTTCATTGCGTGTACACCATTTGCTGTCGATATTTCCATTATTTTGATAAACACCTGTAACTCCATGACCTAATGTCACTTACTATACAGGCAGTGTGCAACTGACATGTGTGTTGCACACTGGGAAATACATTTACATAAACTTACGATTGCACTAGCTATGACACAAGAGGGGGGGGGGGTGTGTGTCCTTAACATGCACATTAACGGCTGTCAATCAAAAGTTGGAGTTGCATATGTGCAACTCCTTTAGTGGTCTAGATGAGGAAAAATGATGTTCAACTGAAAATTAAAACCCCAAAATAATAAATATAGCACAAATAATGTAAAACTGTTAAGGAAAAGCAAAAGTGAATGGGTGTAACATTACAATATGATGACAATTGCACGAGTTTGGTATTAGGCACAGAATCTGTCGTTATGAGTTGAGTACTGGATCCTGCATTATTATTAAGTCTTTTAAATAAGTCCAATGTTCAGGCTAACACTGCCACAAGTCATTGAAGACAGTTGGCAACAACAATATTTAGATGGTTTATTATTATTAGAAAGTAGTGATAATATTGATTATAATTTTAAATAATAAATTAAAAATCTGTTGAAGTAGAAATTATGAAGATTCATAATTCATTCCTTATAGAGATTTTTACATCGATACCAGGTGAAAAGGTGTTGGCTTCAATCAGCTGTGAAAAAAGATTCCTTGTTACCTTAATCAAAGGTATTATTACTATAAACATCAACATTATCTTTCCAGTTATCTTGCCATTTTTGCAGGAATTGCAAATAATCAGATTCCAACATCTTGTAAGATTATCTGTATGCTTACAAACACCCCCCATGCTCACAACTTCAGATTGATCTCAAATAAAACAAATATAGGACATATTAGACAAATCTTTTACTTGACTTTCCAATTCTGCCCAAAATGTTATAGGAATGTCAAAATGACATGTATCACTTGTTAGATTCATTGTCTCAATGTGTAGTTCAATGCATAATTTCTGTTCAAATGCCATACATTCTACCAGTATTTTGGGTATTACATTTCATTGCACTGTTCAGAAATGATATAAATTTATGTATAACCTGTGACAGAGTGGTTAGTGTGTTTGGCTACTGATCTAAGAGACCTGGGTATGAGACACGGGTAAGGCATAGATGTTTGTATCGTTTTTCTGCTTAGGACCTTCTATTATGGTGTATAAACTGACAGGCTGCTTGTCAGACCTCTGTGGCAAGCGCTGCTTGAGGGGGTATTTTTATTTATTTACTTAAATTAAAACCAATATTAAATACAAATGAATACCACTGATTTTATTAACCTCATCTAGGTAGAGAAATTTATTAGCAGCCAGTGTAAAAATGTTAATTTACCCAGTTACAACTGTTAATGAATTCTATATCCTGAAATATTAAAGGAATTCATTCGCTGCTTACCTTAATCTCTGGTGCTGAAAGTAGTGATACTATTGATTACAAATATGCAATTCAAGTGTTACAATATACAGTACAACTACAGAAAACTATCTGTATTTTTGATCCAAATTCAGAGATCACACACAAACAATAAATGAGATTGGCTGATGCACTTGATATCTTACACAACAAATTGCTGTATATCACATTCTATGCAAATGAAAAAATATATAAATTATGAATTAAATACAATCTAAATACAAACAAACACAAGTGAAGGTAATGTATAAACATGTTCAGAAAAATATCTTCTTTAACTATATATATATAGATCATTATATTTGAAACTTAAAGTCCTTTTGACCAGCTCAAGGATACGGCATAATCTTCCCTAGTTTGTCTATAACATATAGTCTTTTTTAATAATTTAACTCTACCGGGAAGTTGTACGAATCTGATGAAACATCACTGAAGTTTGATGTCACATATAGCAGTAAAAGCTGTACAGAACTGTACAGTTATATTTACAATGGACACAAATATCTGGTAGATCAAACTCTATTGTCTAGCATTCAAAAAATAGTTTGTGTTGAGAATATATCCACCATTTTGCCACAGTCAATAAATTTACACTCTAAAGATTGGTATGTCATCATGATGATGCAGAAGCTGATAGCTCTATTTCTGGCTTCACAATCTGGTATGTAATAAGATATTCGGGATAAGCCTAAAAAATACAAATGGTTGCAAATGTCAATAAAATATTAGCATTTAAAACTAAAGAAAATTACTTGAACACTTACTTTGCAACAAAACACAAAAAAACATAAATAGCACCAATAAATCCTTAATTTTCATAGTCATGGATCTGTAACCAAAAAATTATAGATTGTCACATGCAAAGTATGATGTTTTATTATTTATTTAGCAAAAGAGAATTAATCGGATTGTTTTTGTAATGATACCATTCTTAGTTTTTGCAGTATTCTACAAAGTGTTTAAAAAAAACTTTTAAAATAGAGGGAGTAGTGAGTTATTTTTGGGGAAAGGAAGAGGCAATTAGAACCATATACAGTATAAATAAACTAATAAAATTATATGGTAGTAATCTTCTTTATGGCATATTACACTGACAGATTCTTGTCAGACTTAGCAGTTGCTGGAGGGGTAATTTATTAATGAGTAACAGACTGGTGAGTATGTCTGAATGTATGAACAGTTTTTCTTACTTAGCCATATGAAAAATGAAGACTCTGCAAACAGTAATTTTTTTGCTCTTTTACTTTGGTTCATATTGTGCTGGGCAAAAAGTTAGCAGCATTTCCATATTTCACATAACGTAGGAAAATAAAGTAGCCTAATGTCTAAATAAATATCTCATGAAAACAATATTGCTTCATATTTCATTTAGTCTGCAACTAACATCTGCAATTTGACATGAATGCAGAGATTGTGCATTAACAGTTTAACCAGTACACTGCAAATCAGTACATTTTATCATATTTTGCATACATTCTTCTTACATTGCTGGATTTATTGGATATTGTTATTAACAGATATTACAAAATTTATACAGCAGTTCCAAGTTTTCTATGTCCTTGATATGTTTCTATTTCAAAATAAAAAACATGCAGTCTAATAGTAGGCGCAACCTTCTGTGATACAATAAAGGAAACTCCATTTTCTTAACCCTTCCAGCATCCAGCCTGAAAAACTGGTTTACCTCTAGAGGCCAAGCTATTTTCTCCCTTATGCTCAGCCAAAAAAAAATTCAATTTCAGAACTTTTTTGCCCAATAACTAATGAAAGGAATTATGGCGTGTATATGCCAAATTAATCACCATTTAATTCTTGATTTTCTGAAAATAAAATATTTAACAAAAAAGAGGATTAGTTTTATTTTAATAAGACTTTTTTTAGAGTTCTGTAGTAAAAAAAAAAATGCATCTGGAAATGCAAATAAAAATCTATTAAAAAAATAATAGAATGAAATGGTTAAAACGCATATGAATGAAAAGGCATTTATTTCTGAATAACAAAAATTTTCTTGTTTCATGTAAATATTTCTCCCGTTTTGTAATTTTTTTCTTGGTACCATACTTTGAGAAAAGCCCAGGCTTTTAACCAATTGCTGAGTCAGATGTCAACTTTCTAAATTTTTTTCAAAAAATAACCAATCAACAGATATAGATCATGTTATATACCAAATTAAATAGAATTTAAATACAAATCTTAGGAAAATAAAAAAATAAAAAAAAATACAAGCATATTAATTTTAATAAAATGTTTTCATAGTAATAAAGTGAAAAAAATAGATCAGACTATAAATTTAAGACTTAATGTTGGAAAATGTGTTGAATAAAAGCAGTTAAATTATATATTAATTGAAAGTATAAATTCATCCCGAATAATATTATATTTACCTGAAACAATCACGTTTCCTTGTTGACTGCAAGGCACCAAAAGATTAGGCTGCAGTTTGCAAAGGCCTAGAAACATGTCATCTGATCTGACATATAACAGTTTAAACTCTATCATACTGATGGGGGGAGGGCATGTGTGGCAAAAACTACACAAAGTGATGGACCCAGCTTGCCAAGCTGGGATCATACGAACAGGTGGAGGTGGTATAACAGTTTGGAGTACATTTACGTGGTCTTCCTTGGGGCCCCTCTCATACCCATTGAAACCTTTGTCACAAGGTATGTGAACATCCTTACCGACTATCTACATCCATTTGTATTCTCTTTCCACATCATGATGCCATCTTTCAACAGGACAATGCCATACTGCATACTTCCTGAGTGGCAACCAATTGGCTTCAGGAGCATTCAAGTGAGTTTACCACACTTGAAATGCCCACTCGACCATCAGACCTCAAACCCCATTGAGAATTTGCGGGATGAATTGGAAAGATCTGTTTCAGCCTGCCAACCCCCACCGGCAACTGAATGGTCTACAACAGGCAATCAGTTGCCAGTTGCTTCATGGGCAGCAATACCCCCTCCATGATTCCTTACCAAGATATCTGGCTGCTGTTGTGAGGGCAAAAGGTGGAGCAACAGGTTATTAGGTATGTGTATATAATAATTTGTCCATTTAGTTTATAAGATGACTTAGATTGCTCACATTAATGAGATTTCCTGTCCCATTTATGAAATAGAGAAACACTTTCTTAGGCTCCATTTTTTTACTAAATATTATGGCTTTTTTTTCTTTGGGTGCTGAATTTTGTGAGTCTTGACTAAGTGCTAAAAAGTTAGTGCACAAAAAAAAACATTGTCTGAGTGGCACAGCTAAGTTCCTAAGGGGGAGGGAGTATTTAATAATATAAAAAAATCATTAAATAAAAACTTGTAATTTCATTTTTTAATGAAACTGCTGGTGGGGGGGAGGGGTAAAATGTTCTCGGTGAATGTAGCAGGAGGAGGATGGAACTTATGTCAAAATTGTACCCCCACAGAAGGACTTATTTCTGTGCAAAGGAAGTTTTGCTTTCGTATTCAAGACCTCAATTCATTTTCAGAAAACAATGCAAGATCAAAGTGTTTTTTGCTGAAAAATGAAATCTAATGCAATATTAAATAGAATATTCATAGCAACAAGTTGTAAGCGGGCATCCAATATAGCACGACTCTGAAAAATCGATCAATAGATCAACCAACCACAAGATCAATAATTTATGGAAATAAATCTACTGAAATGAAAACTAATTTTACTAAGGTCATTCGATATATTGGAAAAGCACTGTAAACAATCTATTATGGAGCCACTTATAACCATGGAACGAGATAGCACATGTGAGTCACCTGCATCTTCAGCTGCAGGCAGTCTTTAAAAATGTAAGAAGAATGTTTTTACTAACAGTTATAATTTTAAGAGTGGGAAAGATGAATAGAATGCTGGAATAAATGATAAAAATAATTCTGGGAATATTGAAATAGGTTTATGGCAGAAAAGAGTGTAAATCAGGAGGAAAAATAGTGATATGTATTTTGTAATTACTTCCAAAATCTTCAGTTTTTAAAAATAGCAGTTTTCAGTTAATTTTTCAGATTTTCGAAATTTTAAGGAAAAATTTGCTGACAGGAGATCATGGGCACATATTTTATCAAATTAAAGACAAATTTTCCTTTATACTTGATAGTGATGTATATAAGTGACTATTTGAGGTTTGCAGTTCAAATATTTTTTGTTCACACTACTCTTATCCTGATAGCACAGTTTTTGGTTGGTTGATCTATTGATCAATTTTTTGGAGTCATGCTATATTGGATGCCCGATGTTGTGATTATATTGATCTACACTATAAAGGTTTGAGTTTAATAGAACTATGTATATATCCACCAGTCCATTTAGAGCAGTGATGGAGATCCTTTTGGAGTTGTTGCATACTGTTAGCTGGATTTCACAATGACTCTTATCACTAATGGTTTTAATTCACACTCATGTAACTCTGCCCTAAACTGAATACATTTCAAATGTATAATAAAAAAAAAATTCTTAACAACAAACACATTTAATTCAATAAGGAACAATAACATCACTGCAGTAATGAACGTAAAATAATAAAAACATAATTTCAAAATGAAATGTGGGCTTGCTTATTTATATTTTGGAAATTTCATGACATTCTGTGGGATAATTGGGAAAAATAGGGTTGGGTTGTTTACCTCTGGGTGACACTTTTTTGCATGCAATGGGCTAAATGGCCAGATCACAAGAACCCCAAGGACTCGGAAAAGGTTGGGGAGGGGACCTGTGTGAACAACTGTTACGAGAAAGATCGTAAGCCTCCCATCAAGACCATCCAGCATGTTCTTTAACATGCAGAGGGTATGGCTCTCCCATACACGGGGCCATGCTTTATATCCCATCCAACAGGTGGCAGACTTTCCAAGCCCATTAGTGTCCTCTACTGACTGAGGGCAGGGTGATTTACATAGGAGGACATTTACGTAACCCCGACTCTCAAAGTTAGTGTGGAAGCCGTTCTGATATCATTGTTAAGAAACGGTTATAATAAAAATATGAAATAACACCAATATTATGTATTGTTCTTCATATTTTTACCTCAAATTTTTCTATATTTATTTTGCTTCCTACAAACAAGTTGTAAACAAATGTGAAAATACTACGATATTTCCTACAAAATGTTTTACTTTAGAACAACTTTATATATATATATATTTTTTGAAAGTTTTAAATTACTTTAAAACAAATGATCCAACTATGGAAACATCAAATAAGAATAAAAATACTGAACTTACTTGTTCTCCTCTATATACTACATATTCTGGATATGATAAGCCACCAACACTTGGCCGCCCTATTACTGAATGATGCCCTGGAGGGGCATGAGCCATCTTCATGGCACTGAATTGAAGGAAGGACTTTCCTAATGTTACCCGGCATAGAACTAACTGCCTGTTAACGAGGAAGATTTATGTAAATTAACTTATATTGTATTATGTTTATACACAAAACCAAAAACCTGAAATATGGATTATTGTTTGCAAGCTTATATCTGTCTGGCATCAAGAATAATTGAGTAATAACTGACAAAAATTGAAAATTTCTCTCTTTATTGTAATTATTTGTTATTGTTTCAAAGTACTAATATAAAACAATGATATGAATATCCCTCTAAAAGTCATTATAAGAAAAGTTATTATGCCACATGCAAGATTATATCTGGCATCAAAAATAATTCAGTTACAGCAACAGAAAGCCTGATCACCTTTGAAAAATATAGAATGCTCATTTCCAAAGGGAATAAAAGTGTCATTTTTGAGCTTTAGTCCTGTAAACAGTGGTGATTAAAACTAATGAAGGTCTGCACATTACATACATGCAATAACATACAGCAACAAGAGCCAAACCTAGCCCAAGAGAGAATTTTCTCATCCACAGAACAATTTTGATTTGTAAAGTGACCTAGCAATTTCTCGAATTTTAAAACTGGAATTTATTTTAAAAAAAGTTTCAAGGAGTTCAAAGTGAAAATATACACCAAAGAGCCAAAACATTATGGCCAGCACATCTTTAGGCAACTCGAAGCAACTGCAAGTAAGTGACAGTGCATGTGAAGGTCATGAAACAGCATAAATAATACCTGATACTGAGCTCTGTTAATCAGTGTTATTCTTGTTCTTCAGATGGAAAAAACAGCGGACTTAAGTGAGTTTGACAAACGCCAAATTGTAATGGCCAGATGACTGGGTTAGAGCATTCCCAAGATGGCAAGGCTTGTGAGTGCTCATGGTCAGCTATGTTAGTACCTACAAAAAGTGGTCCGATGAGGGAAAAAACCACCAGCTGGAAGGTGTGGGCCAACCATGGCTCATCAATGCTAGAGGTGAGTGAAGGCTATCCCATATGGTACCAGCCAACAGAAGGGATGCTGTGGCACAACTTGCCCGTAATTTGAATGCTGGTGATGTGAGTACTGTGTCACAACACACAGTACATCCAACCCTGCTTAAAATTGGGCTGCATAGCCACAGGCTGCTCTAAGTGCCTATGCTAACTTTGGTTCACCATTGAAAGTTACTATAATAGTCACTCGTGCATCAAAACTGGACCTTGAATGATTGGAAGAAGGTCATCTGGTCTGATGAATCTCATTTCCTGTTGCACCATGTGGACAGCCGGGTACATGTGCATCATTTACACCTGGGGAAGTGTTGGCACCAGGACATACCATGAGATGAAAACAAGCCGGTGGAGGAAGTGTAATGCTTTGGGTAATGTTCTGCTGGGAAGCCCTGGGTCAAGTCATTCATATGCAAGTAACTATGATGTCTACCACTTACCTAAACATCATTACAGACCAGGTACATCCTTTCATGGCAACAGTATATCCCTCTAATAGTGCCTTCTTTCAGCAGGATAATGTGCCATGCCACACTGCCCGGATTGTTTGAGAATGGTTCACAGAACATGAGGAAAACTTCCAGGTATTGCCCTGGCCTCCCTCCCTGACTCCAAATTCTCCAGACATTAATCCAATCGAGCATATGTGGTTTGTGTTGGAACAGCATAATCACATAACTTATAAGAGTTAAAGGATCTGCTGGTAACATGTTGGGTACTAGATACCACAAGACATCTTTAGAAATCTTGTAGCATCAATGCCTTGCCAGGTAAGAGCTGTTTTGGCAGCATGTGGAGGAGGACCATCATCATATTAGGCAGGTGGTCATAATGTTTTGGTTCTTAGGTGTAAGCTTCCTATGGAAATCTTGCTTAGAACTCTGAAGTATTCACAGGATACACCACATTGCCATTTTGTTGAAAGCAGTAGGCTTAAAATTTCAAAACTGATATACACATCTGGAATCACTGGGCAGCTTTTGCATCTATTTTCAGTGGATTACCAGACAGTATCATCATTTACAGACCTTTTAATGTTCTGGAAAGGTTATATAATTGAATTTTCAAGAATATTTGAAAGCCATTTTTCAAGAGTATTCTTTAAAACAAAATTTGAATAGAGAGCAAAAAACATATTTTACTATTTTGTGAAATTAATTTCCAGAAAAAACTAAACAGAACAAATTCAGAATGTAATTCTGTAACTCTTCCTTCCCCCTCTCCCATTTGAGCTAATTTATTTTCAGCCAGTTTCATTCCTTTAGAGTCAATTCTGATCCACATCCACATTTGAGTTGAGCACCCCTGAACTAATGGAAGATTTGTAAAATAATTATGGTAATATTTTATTAGTGGCTATCCAACCAAAAATTTAATTTCCATTTATTTTAAAACAAAAAAGTTTAACCTCTTCCCCCAAGGGAAGAGGAGCAATCATTATTATCAATGTAAACCCGTTAACACCACATTCTACATCAAAATTTTAAACATGAATGTATTGTTTACAATATTAATCAATCTTTGCCAGCTTCCAAACCTTAGTGCACACTAATCGTGGAAATAAGACTACTTGAAGATTGGGAAAATGCAAATTGTAATATTCTATTAGTATCCCTACCAACCTTAAAAGTTTTTTTTTTGCCATTTCTTAAAACAAAAAAAAAATGTTACAGATGGATGGACTGACAACAAAGTGAAAATAAAACTAATCTTTTGAAATGAGCCATTATTTTTACAAGCTAAAACAGTTGAAGGTTTTTTCTCTCTTTGCTTGTAAATTAAATATTTTGAAAATTACAATGCCTTAAAATCTACATATTTTCCCATATACATACATATACTCCCATAAAATTTGAGTTATTAATGCATATTTTCAAATTTCTGTTTTAAAATATATTGAGAATAACATTAATATATAAATTATTGAGGATATGATGCCTAATATTTATCTATACGAAAATATGGTCTTAAAACACTTAATTCAGATAACAAATATTTATGTTACTGTAGTGTGTTTTCTTTCAAAGATTTCATTTTTTTTCCATCACTTTGGATTATAGTGTCAGTTAACCTTGACGATGTTTGTACTATTTATATCTTTATTATTAGGCAATTTTAATCTATAAAAACGAATTTACAAAATGAAATTCTTCAGAAAATTTTTGAATTGAGTAAATGTAAGCATTGTCTGAAAATTCTTTAAGCAGTACGATGTACTTCCTATTTTATGTGTAAAAGTTGTCAATGTTTCCAAACAGAAATAATAAAACAACAGGTTTAAAGGGATAAAAAAAAAATACCCACTTCAATTGTAATCAGAAAAATTGAAAATAAAATATTCCATTTTGTACTTACAAATATATTATGTGTTAACTAATAGTAAATGGTTTAGCTTTGTTAGAAACACCAACTCTTATAAGGTAACGAAGTTATGACTGATCTGATCATCATCATGCAAAGCGATTTTACAGTTAAAATTTAAGTTAGCAATGTTTTGCAAAATGTAAAAAAAATTATATTCAACACTGATGTTTTAAAGGAACCATCATTAACTAAAACTAACTAATTGTGACCATATAAATATATAATACTTCATGACTGAAAATTAAATTGAAGTCCTTAATTGTAGCTTTCATATGTACTAGAATTGTACTTATGCTGTAAAAGCATGTCATAATTAATATTTATCAATCCTTAACACCAAGGAAAAAAGATCATTTTTCATAATCACAAATTTTTTTTGACTAGAGAATGAAAAAGTGGAGAAACATTAATTATTTGAGCATGAGACTAAATTATAGTATTTTGTATAAATTGTTGAAAATTTATTATGGTACATTACTGCATATTAAAAGTTATCTTGAAAAGCTTTTTACCTGTGGCACGTGTAACAAGAACGATCTTTGTGAATAGGACATCCAGTTCCTCCTCCTATTCCATACACATACTGATTGCTTTTTGATGAGTTTTCAGCAAAATAAATGCCTAACAAAATATACATAATATATATAATAATATACACTTTCTGAATATTAAATAAAATAGACAATTTGTTTTTAGAAGATTTTTTTTTTTTATATTTTTCATACACATCCTTTTCTATTATAACTTTTATTCAAACAGTTATTACATTTCATTAACATATTAGTACATAAATGCTACTTATATCCATTATTATACTATTATGCCAATTTATTCATAAAAGTCACAAAAAACCTCATGTTTCTCTTAAAACTTGACTTTGTTTACATCAGTTTTCTTATAAAATGTGGTTTGGTATATATATTACAATATGAATGCTAATTTATTATAAATCTTTCACTCTATGCACTATTCATATCAAAGCATAAAACCTTTATTTAGCTTCTCAATTACTGTAGCCCAGGCCTAGACATACTTTTTATCTGACGGGTCACATAGAAAACTGAAATGAAAAGGCAGGGCCACCAAAGAACTATATCATCAACACAAAAAAGCTAAAGTGAAACATTCTAATGGAGTGAGTCACTAAAGTAAGAATTTGCTTTGCTGAAGTCCCTATGTGTTGTTTTAATTTTACAAATTTATTTGTCATCAGCAGTTCATAGGCAATACAAAAAGAGGTGATGGACTGCTTCAACCTACAGATTGTAATTTGCCCAGGCCTGCTCTGGTCATTTGCAAAATTTACCTCCTCCACCAATTTATACAGAGCATAGCAAAATTCTAAATTCTTAACAAAACTCTCCATAAAAAAATAAGATTTTAAAAGGGAAAAAAAAATCTACAAATGTTCAGGAATAAAATATTTTGAAAATATTAAGGAGCATTTTAGCCACCTCTTTTCCCAAAAATTTATGTCACTGATTTAGAAAAAATTACAAATGTACACAAGTATATTTTTCACATTTTTCAGTATTCGAATTAAACAGCAGGCACACGTAAAGTAATATACAAGGTCATCAGAAAAGAATCCAGCATTTAATAGTTTACTAGATTGGCAAATTTCAAGACATATAATAATGGCATTGTTGTAGAATGTTCAAGAATCCTCCAAATTTTACTTCAACATTTTCTAGGAAATCTTAGTGATGAAGTGATTGTGCATGCACATCAGTTGCAGTGCAGGTGTATTCATGTTACATGCCTACCCCTCAGTATGATGGTGTCTGTTGAACATAAGGCACCTGTAGCAACAATCACGTCAGACATGCTTCACCATACCTGGATGGAAAGGAGTACTGCTTCGAAGTTTGTTGTAGGTATACAAATGGTGTTTATATTGCAACTTATTAAAGGATGACATTAAATTTTGAGTTTTTACACATTTTTCTAACAAAGATACTGTGTTTTGTTTAGTATTTTAAAGTTTAAAGTTTTGCATTAGTCAAACAAGAAGTTCTTTTTCACTGACCCCATATATAAAATATATTACCATGGTGTGCTGCACACATGCTTCTTTAATCCTCAAATAAATTCTGCATTAAAACTGATGCTGACATTGGTAACATTATTTTCTTGCATATAACTGCTGCATATGAACATGCATATAAATATATTTACCTGCACCAAACATTCCTCCAATATATGCATGCCTTTCATCAAATCCTTTCTGCACAATGGCATTGATAAATGGTGAACCATGGAACAGCATCCTTTCATTTGATTGACTATGGTTTTCTTCTGCTACTTCCCTACGTCGATGACAATATCTTTCCCATAACTTTTTATTTCTTACTTTTTGAATCTGGAAAAATATTAAAATAGTTAATAAGATAAAGCTAAATCATACCAAAAACAATTACATTAACATATCACTGTGATACTGATAATGAAATTACATTAAACCATACAAAAAAAAAATTATTCGAAGTGCCGAGCTATGAAATATTTGCATTTTCAGTTTCAAGTTAAAAATTTATTAGTAATATTTGACAAGTTATAAATTAAGGGCTTTTTGCTCTAACTGCTGTGATTGGTTACCTGCTTAAATGATTCATAACCATTCTTATTCTACCTCATTTTCTTTAATATTTTCTTTAATAGGTTTCATCAACTCATATCCAACAGCACATCAGTAACAATGCACCATGGAATATTCATCTTGCAAACAGAAAATTTTAATCAACAATTTGAAAAGATACTCAGAACACTTGCTACAAACTGTCCTTGATCCTCCACAATTTCTATCATATTTACACTACCTCTTCTTTTTTTTTAAGACGATGTTCCATTTCAAAGTATACTTACTTTTTCTTAAAATATATACTGCATTGGTGTCCAAAAGTTAAGAATAACATCCAAATTCTGGAAGATTTAAAAGACACAAACATAAGGTGCTATGAGATTTGAGTTGTTTTACCTCTGAGCATCACTTTTTTCATACTTTTTTTTTTGCACACAATGGGCTAAATGGGCAGGTCACAAGGACCTTCAGGATTCTGGGTTGGGTTGGGTTGGGGAGAGGGGACCCAGTGGGCAGTTGTTTGGAGACAGATGGTAGTAAATTTGGAGTGACAATGCATTGCTATATAAGAGGAAAAATTGCATGATTTTCATGGGTTATGGAAATAAATACAGGAGTATCCATAACTGAGGAACTACTTTCAGAAGAACAGAGAGGTTAATATGGAATATGATGACCCCCAAACAGCTACACAAGCACTATAATGACTTCTCATACTGTTTAACAGGCTGTTCATGAGATCCAGTGCCTGTAGATCCCACTCTTCTAAGAGAGCAAATCAGAGCTCATTGAGGGTTCTTGGAGAGAGTTGAGACATCCATTGCATTTCCCCAGCTCAATCCCCACATGCTCTATAGAGTTTTGGTCCAGATAAATGGCTGGCCACTCCATCCACATGGATCAATTAAATAGAATATATGTAAGGTCATATGCCTTGCAAAAATCATCTTACCAGCTTTTTCCAGATATCCTCACTTTCATTGAATCATCAGCTGTCTGAGCCCTTAACCCTTCCAGGGCCCAAGCTATTTTCTGCCTATGCTCAGCCAAAAAAAACTAACTTAAAACTTTTTTGCCAAATAACTAATAAAAGGAATTATGGCATGTTGTATGCCAAATTAATCAGCATTTAATTCTGGATTTTCTGAAAATCAAGTATTTAACAAAAAAGACAATATGTTTTATTTTAATAAGACTTTTTTAGAGTCATGTAGTAAAAAAAATGCATCTGGCAACACAAATAAAAATTTATTAAAAAAACTAATAGACAAAAATGATTACAATGCACATGAATAGAATGACTATATATTTCTGAATAACAAAAAAAAATTTTTTTTTGGTTTTAAGTAAATATTTTTCTCGTTTTGTAATTTTTTTTTCTCGGTACCATACTTTGAGACAATTGTGCTGAGTCAAATAAAAAGTCAACTTTAGAATGCTTTTAAAAAATAACCAATCAACGGAAATAGGTCATGTTATATATCAAATTAAACAGAATTTAATTATGAATATTATGAAAATAAAATATATTTGAAAATGAGATGTATTTTAATTTTAATAAAAATTTTTCAGAGTGATGCTTTAGAAAAAAAGGGTTTGGTAGGGCAATTCTAATTCTGAAAAATCTACAAATAGAATTGTTTTATTAGATTCAAGTACAAAGAATATTTTACTCCAAATAGTAAAATATATATTTTTTTTTACCTTGAAGAAGAATGCTACTTCCTCTTGTAATTTTTTTCAGTTATGATAAAATATGCACCATTGCATAAGGCAACCTTCACATAGTTCACACTCATAAATTGTTCCTTTACTATGTCCATTTTCGATTTTTATCAGATCTAAATTTTATCAATTAATATAAATGAATTCATTAATAATATATATTTATTTCATATAAATGAAATAATATATATTTATTAAAAATTAACTTATGAAATATAAAAGAATTCAACGATAATCCTAAGTACAGCTAGGAGAGATTCCAGAACTGAAACTTATTTTGAACTGTCTGCCATGGAAACTTTAGTGGTTACGATTACACCAAAAACATCGATTTTTTTTTCAACATCAAGATATATGTTCAGTAAGAGAAAAAGTTTTAAGAATATTGGAAAAAAATTTAAAGTAGTAAAGAATAAAATGAAAATCATGAGTAAAAGTATGTGCATGCTAAATGCTTTGAAGTTGCTAAAAAAATTATTTTATTGTTAATTTTTCAGCAATTTTTCAAACTTTTAAGAAAAAACCAACTGGCAACACTTCAAATTGTAATCATAACTGCAAATTTAGTGGTGGGAAAGTTACATTTCGTCAGGAAGTCAGAGTGTGGAGATAACATAATTTGTGCTGTGTCAATGGCTACTGGGAGTGTGGCAGGGATATTTTATGCCACCTAAGAATATAATTCATCCCAAATTAAAAAAGGTACTGTATTTTTAACACCTCTAAAATATAAGTTTTTTGGGAATATATATTAAAATTCGATATTTCTATTTAAAAAAATAAAGTTTGGTATGTTGTACTAAGACCGTATGCATACGTCATCAACTCTCGCAATTCAGATTCTCCGTACGTATACATACGGGTTAGGCCCTGGAAGGGTTAAGACAGCAGGCATTACTTCCATCAAAATAAATTGGGGGCCAACAGCATTTCTGAAAAACTTTATATATGGTTCAAGGATATCAGTCCTATACCTCCAACCAATTAGAGTGTCTCTGGCAAAAGACATAAATCAGTGTCCATCCATTATAGGACATAATGCCAACCTAGATTGCCAAACCACCACTATCATAGTGTCATTCTCTGATGTTAGAGAGTCGTTAATAAATTCCTTGCTCTCTCTCCAGATTAAAACATGTCAAGAATCAGTCTGAATGAGATTCAAATTAGTTGATAATGAAGACCATGCACCACTTGATCTGGGGTCCAGTCATAACATTGTCTGCACTATGCTAATCAATATATCTTGTGGGAGGGATTGAGGGGAATACATAACATCAGTTGTCTGGCATAGAACCCTCTCTGGTGAGGCCTTCTGTAAACAGTTTGCCTTGAAACTGTCCTCCCAACGGCTGCAGAAAGCTCCATAAAGATTTCTTCCTATGATATCAGGCTGATATCACTGTACAACATTGGGCTATTAGCACAAGATAGCAGTCATCTTGTGCTGTTATTTTGGGCGATCTTGCACTCATTTATGGCTAATATCTCCTGTCTGTTAGAACTATCTGTAAAATCTTGAAAACACTGACTGGGGGACATTTACAATCCTAGCCACAGTTGGACTCTAATATACCAATTGCTCTACCTCACATAAAAGCATTCATATGATGTTTGTGCCATACCAACATGAACACTTGCTCAACAGGAAATGAGTGGCACAGAATCTTTTATAGCACATTGGATTTGCTTTTGAGTCATGTATGCAAATTTTGTCCAGTAAGATGATTTTTGCAAGGCATATGATCTTGGTGTGCAGAGTTTTTTTCAAAATCAGTTCTTCAAAAGTCAACTATTCGAATGACAAATTTTTTGAAAACAGAGCTTTTCAAAAAATTAAGGGCCAGTCTACATAATACACAAGAGACTTTTTTCTTGTTCTAAGAGATAAATTAAAAATTATTTTGGGTTCAACAGTTATTAATGAAATATTATTCACATTTTCAAAATTTCCTAATAGCTTCAATTGTGCTCTCTAATGGTGGAAATTTTTTTGAAAATGATAAAATTTTAATTGAATATTATAAACGATTTATTTATGATAGAAATCTGCAAAGTTGTTGGTGATGTGTTGACCTCTAGACTCAAGATATTTCACTGACAGCAAAATGATTCAGATCCTTACAAGGGAAGGGGGGGGGGGGAAGCAAAACTTTTGGTTTTTAGACATAAATGAAAAATTATTTTTCTCTTATTATTAACAGGGCTGAATTTAGAAAAAATTAAGGTGGGTCGTCAAGTAATCCCATTTGGGGGAGGGGGGGAAAGATCTAGCAAGTTCTTACAAGAACAACTTGCAGATGTAATTTCTCCATAGCAATTAGTTCCACACCTTTTACGAGATATAAATAGTTTTCCTAATACACTCGTATGTTATTAATAGATATATTTTATTGAAGTTAGCAATTAAAAATATTGTTTTTAATTTCGGAATATTGCAAAGTACAGAGTGAAGCATAATTTCTTTCACACTGGTATATTAGCAACTGGTAGAATTGCCGGTGTTGCTCAGGTATTGCCGATGTCAGCGTATGCTCTCATAACCTGTGGTTTCATTTCTATACAATTTATTGAAAGTGTTATTTGCATTTCGAAAGAATTTGGTTCACTATAATTCCTGAGATATTGCCATTCCACTGCAAATTTTTCCCTTGTGTTTTAATGGTCTGTACAAACTTTATTGAAAAATAAGTTAAATATACATTGAAAATTCTTTTGCCACTGTTTTGGTTAATATTCTCAAAGGGGGGATGGTATGGTTCCTTCTCCTCCCACTTTAGATCCTGCCATAGGTACTAATAAAATATTTTGATTTTCCATAATCATCCATTAGTTCAGATTTCCACTGTTAGAGTGCTATAGGTCAAAAATAAAAACTTTCTATAGGCTCCTCTAATGGTAGGAATGCCAAATATTTTAATGAATATTGCAAACGATATATTTATTGTCAAAATTTGAAATTTTGACGTAGAGGTCATGTACAAAGTTAAGGTACATTTGGCTGCAATGATTTGCCCCTTATCGGGACTGGGAAAATGCAATAATTTAGTTTTATGAGATAAAAATAAAAAATCTTTTAGTCTTTACTAGGCATTAGTAAAAGTAAAATTACACTCTTTGCATTTCCCAATCATCATAAATTTTGAAATTCCTCTGTTAAAGGGTGCTAAAAGCTGAAAATAAAACTTTCCCTCTCTTTGAAAGCGAGCATACAATATTTCTTGTCAAGATTAGCTAAAACGTTTTCAAAGTATCTGATTTTCAAATGTCCCAATACACAAAATTAATAAATTCAACTTTTGACTTCTAAGGCTAAAATTAAAATATTAAATGAAATAAAAGAAAGCCAACATCAAATAATATTTGCAATAATGCATTTCTGGTGACAAAGCGTGATTTTTGGATCTATTCCTGCTAAAAACAGCAATTTTTATGGTGCAAGAGAGTGTTTCTCAGTCTTATCCATATGGAGAAACACTGAACCAAGCACACAAAATTGTCCTCGTTCGAACAAGGGTAGGGCGGATTTGGAGTGGGGAGGTTGACATGCCCATATAGGTCACACCAGGTGGCTGACAACATCCAAGCAGTGAATCCATTGGCAAGCATCAACTTTCTTGCTGCACCACCTATTTTGCATTTTCTTGTAATCCTGCTTTGTGAATGGAAACTATGTTTCCCAACCAATGGCAGACAATTCACATCAAACTCCCCTTAGACACAGCATAAACAATATAGGGGTGGCATGATGGTCATCCTCTCTTGCAGGACATTAACATATTGAACTCCTGGGGGGAGGGGGGTAGCTTGATGAGTGCAGATGTCTTGTGTAGGGAGGATTGAAAAGCTCTCAAGAGGGTCTTTTACTTTTACTAATGCCTATTAAAGACTAAAAGAACTTTTTCCTTTATCTCATAAAATTAAATTGCTGTGTTTTCTCAGTCAAGGTAAGGGGGCAAATCATTGCAGCCATGTTTCTGGCTTCTATCCTCACTTCAGTTAAAAAAAAATACTATAAGTGAAGATTGTGCTATGACATTGAAATTTGTAAGTAGAGAGAAAGATGTAAACTGCTCCTTGATGATCATTTGTATTACAAGATGTCAGCAAAGACCTGAGCAACACCAGCAATTCTTCAGTCACTAATATCCAGTGTGAAAAAAATTATTTTCCCTATGTACTGCAATACTCCAAAATTAAAAACAGCATTTTTAATTGCTAACTTCAATAAAGTATATCTATTAATAACGTACAAGTGTATTAGGAAAACAACATCTCGCATAAGGTGTGGAACTAATTACTATGGCACAATTACATCTGCGAGTTGTTCTTGCAAGAACTTGCTAGACCCCCCCCCCCCCCCCCCCCCCGTAAGGATCTGAATCATTTTGCTGTCAGTGAATATCTTAAATCTTGAGTGAGACATATCACCAGCAACATTGCAGATTTCCATCATAAATAGTTTATAATATTCGATTAAAATTTTGTCATTTTCAAAAAATTTCCACCATTAGCGCATTTGAAGCTATTGGGAAATATTGAAAATGTGAATGATAATATTTCATCGATAACTATTGACCCAAAAATAATTTTTAATTTATCTCTAAGAACAAGAAAAAAAAGTCTCTTACACAATATGTAGTAGACTGGCCCTAGATTTTTCGAAAAGCTCTCTCCATTTTTGAAAATTTTGTCATTGGAAAAAGTTATTTGAAAAACTAGCCATTTGAACAGTTGACTTTCAAAGAACTGATTTTCGAACAATTTACCTAGAGTCTATGACCTTACATATATAGTCTTTAATTGATCCACATTGATGCAAGGTCAATAATTTCAGTCCTTTGTGAATTAGTCAACAATTCGTGAATTATGCTCAACTTTTGAACACCAATGTATTATTTACTTGAATATAAGATGCCCTAAATCTAAAATAATCCCATGTTTTTGGATCTTTTTCTTAACGAAATTTATGTGTTTGGGTAATTTGAAACAGGGACTAAAAGTGACTCATGATTTCATAATTTATTGCAATTTTCTATTATCAACTTGCAAACTACAGTTTTCACATTATCAGCACTTTTCCCCGTCTTGAATGCTTCAAAAAATACATGGCTACAGTATACATATATATGTCATCTTAACTGTTGCAAATTCTTAATATGTAAATTTAAGATGACCCCTGTGCTTTTTAAATACTGAATCAGGAAAATATTCAGACATCCAAGATGTTTCATATGTTAAACCCATGAAATATCTTTCTGGTTGTGCATTTGCGTGTTGGTCTGTCTGCTTATGCACTTGCCCCCCAGAAGCGCTAGAGGTACCAAACTTTGCATAAATATTCCCTTCACCCAGGGGAAGAATATAGGCTATGTGCAAACCTGGGGTGGGCAGATTTGAATTTCTCAAAATCCCCATAGACTTAATATTAATGTTTGAAAGTTATTCAAAATAACTGTTGTCATCAATAAATTTGAAAGGAACAATGCATCAAACTAATTTCTTTCTAATTTCTCATGATAAAATCATTGTTCAGTTTGTTGGGTCCAGAGGAAGAGCAGAACATGAAATTCTTTGTTAAAATGAAAGTTTCAAAAACTAAGAATCCACATCAGAAATTAAAATCTTTAACTTAATTTGAAAAATAGGTAAATTAATAAAAGTTTTAATACATTAAGTGATAACGTTTTTAAATTTTTTTTGCAGTATCTGCAATTTTTTGGGCATCTCGGACGATATTTAATTTTATTTTCCTATAAAGTTACATATGCCTGGCAAACTGTATATGAGGGATTCTGATGGGCACAAAATGATTTGAAATGTTCAATTAGCTGAGTGAGGCAATTCCATTTTTTGGTTTAGAAGCTTCTGATATGGGGATGCTCATATGGTACCTCAAAATATGTTCATTTCTTTCCTTCCCTAAAAGAGGGAGAAAAATTAAACCGAAGGGGATTGATCATAAGAATTTTTATGACAAATGAAAGCTTGCAACATGGGGAGTGTCATCTACTTTATATTCTAGAGTTTCTGACATGAGCAGTGCTGGATAAATCTGCTAGTTGTGAATAAAGACAGGTCAGAGAGGCAAGATAAAGAAAGCCTCCAAGATGTCTCATATGGTAAATGCAATAATATAAATGATTGCAGAGAAGTAGCAGAGAAATCATGTTAAATCAAATGACCAGTCATGTTAATCAAAAACCAGCCCTACTTTAAAAGATTGTGTTAAATAGAAGTTGTGTTGGTAGAATTTGTGCATATGTCATCTTTTGTGGACTTTGACAATTCTTATTTGTTGAATAATCCACTCATCAATGTTTAAATTATTTCAGGTATGGAGCTTGACTTGGAGCACATTATTAAGTTTGAAATTCATATCAATTATTAAATTTAACTGTTGAAACATTACATTCTTTTATATTGCTTTGCAGATAAATCACATACACTGTGTTGCAAAAAGTGTCTGGACACTTTCATGTTAAGTGAACAAATAAGCACATTCAAATCTACCTAACTCTGTAAATAAGCTTTTTACGGAAAAAAAAGTCACTAGACATAAATTGAAGATCTCGGTCAGAGCTCTCTAAATCTCTATTTTCTATAATATTAATCTAATATTTAAAGAGTTATGGAAGCTATTAATATTTAACAACAGATGTTATCACACACCAACTTCTAAAACATTCCCCTTCCCCCAAATTAATGAAAACTTCAAAAAATCCTTAAACAAAATTCAAATATTGCATTTATATTGTGAAAACCTTGTTATAACAGTTGTAATTTAACTTTTTGAATTAAATATTCAAAACTAGCAAAAGTTTCACTTAAAAGTTTCAGCTTTCATAACTCTTTAAATATTAGATTCGTGTTATAGAAAATTGAGATTTAGAGAGCTCTGATGAGATCTTCAATTTATGCCGACTTTTTTCCGTAAAAAGCTTATTTTCAGAGTTAGTCGATTTGAATGTGGTTGTTCACTTAACATGAAAGTGTCTCGACACTTTTTGCAATATAGTGTATCTATTATTTAAGACAATTAGACCACAGCAGCATTGCCCTAAAGCACTACAAAGAGATCAGTTTACTTTTCATTAAAGTTACTGAACAAACATCTACATGTATACTTACTTTTAAAATATTGTATTTATTAAATACACCCCCTGCATGACCGTTATCCCGATGTTCTCTTACAGTAGCTTGCATCTGCATAGGAGAAGTAGTGACTATAACTCTCATACAAATAAATATATATTTAGCAATAAAATTTTGATTGAAACAAAATATTTATTAAGGTATTGAAATTCGCTTAATATTACTAAACTCTAAGGGCATCCCTTCAGCTATTTAATCTACTGGATATAATTTTAAATATTAGCTTACGGTTTTCAATACAAATTATCAATGTTGTTTTATTCAAATCACTGCTTTGTAAATGGTAAAAAATGTTAATAAAATTTGATATAGTGAAGCACCTTTTTATGTAGAAAAACCTTTCACCATTAAGCTGTGGGCAATAAAAAAAATTGTTTTAAAAAAAAATGCAACAGAGATTTATAAATTATAAATAATATAACCTTACTTTACATACAATTTAGTATGTGTCAATTAAACTGACAGAAAAATTGTCACTAAGAATATGCAATAGAGCTGAAAGTTGTCATACATGTGTATGCAGACTGTCAGATACACTAACAATTGGAGAGTAGGAAGACTAAATAAGGAGAGATGTGCAATTGGTGCATAATACTCTGTAGTTCTATTGCATTCATAGAAGTAAATTTCAATTAACAGTTCAGGGTATCTTGTCCAGCAATGCACACAGTTTTTGCAATTCAGAGAAGTGAAATTATTAGCTATCAGAAATAGACGTTGAAGATGTTACAATAAATGTTGTAACACTCCAAAGAAATGAAATAATTTTAAAGTTTGGACCCTTTGTCTGATCCAATTATTTTCATGCTCTGGATAGCTGAGTCAGGCGTAAGGGCAATAATTAACAAACTGCCAAAAAATAAAGTTTAATTAGGGTTCGAAATACCAGCGAGCATTAATGAGTAAGAATTCAAAAATATTAAATGATTGTCAAAATTTTATGTTAATGTTAATCAAAACAAACAAACGTTGCTCAAGAGAAAAAAGTTAGTAAAGATTCAAAAGGTTTAAATAACAAACAATTTATTTCCAAAAAGCACTCAACAAAACTTCAATAAAGAAGATACTACATCATTTCTTACTACAAACATCTTCAACAAACTCCAAACTAAAACTGATCTCTAAACTGTGCTGTGCTCTACTACTCTCTCCACTCTACTATCTTCTGTGCTACTGTGACAACATGTCACCAGGTTATAACAAGAGGTACAAAGCCCGCACGTGTCATGTTGCACACCGGGAAAGACATTTGCATAAATTGACAAGCAGCGCAAGCTATGACACAAGAGTGGGTGTGTCCTTGTGCACGCGCTTTAGCAGGTGACAATCGGAAGTTCGGAGTTGCGCATGCGCAACTCCTAACTCTTGGAAACGAGCGCTGTGATGCTAAAAAGGAAATAAAAATCCCCAAAATGATAAATATAACATAAATTAAGCAAAATTGGTTAAGGTAAAGTAAAAGTGAATGAGGGGGCATCACAGTTGGTTATAATTGCAGAACAGTAGTTTGAATATGGACACGATCAACAAATAAAGGCACCCAAGCATGGTAAATGGGTGTATTTGTGAGACTTCTTAGGGACCAACCAAGTCCACATGGCATCAATTTTAATAATGTACATGAAAAACAACATGTTAGAAGTCTTCAGCTATTAATCCTTAGATACCAAGTTTTTAACAATGAATTCTGCTTGAGAGCATAATAAATTGTTTAAAAAAACAACAACAAACCTTCAGACCTTATTTTGAAGTAACTAGTGGAAAGAGATCATATAAATAAATATTATATTTTAAATATTATATAAAAATCATGTTAAACCAGAGAAATGCATTGTGGTTAGAATTTTTTTAGAATTTTAAACTTTTAGTTAAGTTTATGTGCTTCAGTCCAGAGTTCTGATATAAAAAAATAAAATAAATATCCCCTCAAGCAGCTGTTTGCCAAAGAGGTTTGATAGGAGCCTGTCAGGAATCTGTAAGGAATGTGAAACCTCAGCACAAAAACAAAACAAACATCCATGCCTTACCCAGGACTTGAACCCAGATCCTTTCGATCACTAGTCAAGCATGCTAAGCACTAATAATGATGCAAAATTATTCGTTATCATGGCCTCTCCAACAAAGAGCTGTAAATGTCATTGATTCAGTGCTTCTGGCATGAATGTCATCCCTCTCAATGAACTGCTGTTCCTGTATCCTTAGTAAAAAGACTTGTATCCATGTTTAAATATGACACTTCTGCAAAATATTGCCACCAACCTATAACTTGGCTATTATCATCATCAAAATGCAGACTTTAACATCAATCATAACAACATGAATGAGACAGCAACCATCAAGTATGGAACAATGTTACTTTACTGCACTGAGATACAACCTATACAATGGATTCATTGAACTTCAGCACCTTTGTTTGGGCAAAGATGAACTGTAAGTGTTTAGTCATTGAATTATTGCCATTATGTTAGCTAATGGAAAACGATTGTAGTTGGAATCCTAGACTGTCATTTTAGTTCTAGAAACCTTTTAAATTAAACAGTGAAATTACAGAAATTAAGTGTATTATATAAGAATTCTCATCTTGATATTACATTTGTTTGTAATGAGGGTTGGGTTGTTTTACCTCTGAGTGGCACTTTTTTGCACACCATGGGCTAAATGGCCAGGTCACATGGACCCTGAAGGCTCAGAGAAGGTTGGGGGGAGGGGACCCACTGGAACAGCTGTTAGGAGACAGATGGTAGCCTCCCGTCAAGGCCATACAGCATGTTCTTTAATGGGCACAGGGTATGGCTCTCCTGCACACGGGGTCACAGCTTAACGTCCCATCCGACGGACGGCGACCTTTCCAAGCCCATCGGTGTCCCCTACTGACCATGGGCAGGGCGGGGAATTTTGCGGAGATAAATCTCAATGCTGACCCGTTTGTAATGAGGATAAATAGTAATCTAACTATAGAAAAACTAGTTTTTTTTTAAAATATATATGGCAAAAATCAAATTACGTTTGCTAAAAGAGCTGAATTTCCTCATTTTAAAAAATTTTTAAAAATGAATTTTTGAAAGAACTGCATAAGAATTATAAATAGAAGAATGACAACAATTAATTTAGTCAATAATCTATTTCTGGAATGCCTGCATTAGAAACAAAATAAAACCAAAATTATTATCACACTGAAATAAGTAGCTATAATGACTACCTATAGTAGTGTAAACTTTCTTGTTGGGTTATTTAAATGAGTTCATTCACTTTTTGGATACATAAATCAACAGGAACATTTTTATGTTCAACTACAATTTGCAAAGTTTGTACAATTACAAACTGTTAAAAAAAGATTATGTCCTTTGTAAAGAAAAATTATAATATTACATGGCATAAGGATGCATGTTAAGGGTTAATGCTAGGGCAAATTAAACTTTCCTTTTTTGAATGTTACATTCTTGATATTTTATTACAAAATTCAGTTATAAATTCAATATTTTATCTAAAAAATACTTTCATACACTTAACAATATGAAATAAGATATGAGAAACAACTGTCTGATTTTGAAATGTATTTTTAATGAGGTTTGATATAAAATTTTGCATTATTTATAGAACTATAAATGCAGAAAAATAATCTTTGTTTCTAAACGTATTAAATAGTAGCCAGAGTAATGCTTAATAAAAACTAATATCAACTCACCTCTTCATCCACGGCTTGATATTCTTTATCTTCAAGACCAAGGTCTACTAATATTGTACCAGGCTTGTTAGGCATATATGAGGTGGGGCCTATAATAAATGCATAAAAGATATTGAATTAAACACTAAAAAAAACCCTACAAGAACTAAACATAGTAATATTCAAAACTTATGCATAATAACTGCTATTAAAGTTCAGTTGAATCAATGCTGCAATATCAACTAATAAATCAGCACTTTAGCGTCGATTTAAATTTTAGAGGAAAAATTGTCTTGAGCCGGGTGGGATACGAACCCATAACATCCTAATAACATGTCAGGTGCTCTGGAGCACTGAGCTACCGGCTGCCGATCAAGATCTCCTCTAATCTACTTGTAATCATATGCTTCCATCTATTGGCAAAGTTGAAGGCTGCTTGTGGCTAAACTGCACAGAATAGCACATATATGTGACATAAAAGAAATGTTTATAGTGCTAATTAGAGGAGATCTAGATTGGCAGCCAGTAGCTCAGTGGTCCAGAGCACCTGACAGGTTATTAGGAGGAAATGGGTTTGTATCCCACACAGCTCAAGACAATTTTTCCTCTAAAATTTAAATTGACGCTAAAGTGCTGATTTATTAGTTGATATGGAATATATTGAGTTTATTTCATTATTTATTATCTGCATACTTGTAATCATATGCTTCCATCTATTGGCAAAGTTGAAGGCCGCTTGTGGCTAAACTGCCCAGAATAGCGCATATATGTGACAGAAAAGAAATGTTCATAGCACTAATTAGAGGAGATCTTGATCGGTGACCAGTAGCTCAGTAGTCCAGAGCATCTGACATGTTATTAGGAGGTCGTGGGTTCGTATCCCACCCGGCTCAAGACAATTTTTCCTGTAAAATTTAAATCGACACTAAAGTGCTGATTTATTAGTTGATATGGAATACATCAAGTTTATTTCATTATTTACAATGCTGCAAAAGTTGGATCTTAGTAGTTATTCATGAGAAAAAAAATATTATTGCTGATGTGGTGAGACTCGAACCCACAACTCTCTAGGTACATGCCAGAGAGCTCTAACCAGTTAAACCAAGCATCAGATGACAAATAATTCAAGGATATGACCTATAAATCTTTCACCAAGATATGGTGGACCTTGCGATATTTATACTTCAAGAAAGGCAACTTATTTCCAATTGTTGCTCTATCTAGAGAGACAGGTATCTAAAGAATTGGGAGTTCGAGTCCCGCCACATCAGAGATAATTTTTTTCAGATGAATAGTTATTGAATTCTACACCTATAGGTATTCTGTGTATTTACTATGAATGGATCTTAGTAAGTTGTCATTTTCAAATTTAATAAATAATCAAGGTAATCTTCTGTGAATCCAAAATAAATACAGATAGGCCAATAGAATGTTTTGCACTTTTTGAATTCTCTACAGATGGGCTGCAGCATGTTTTTCATATTTACTTACCTATCTTTTCCCTTTTTTTGTATTTTGTAATTCATAATTAAAAATCTTTTTTTCTTTTGGTATGTAACAATTTCTGCTCATTACTTCAAAATAAGGTTCTGAAAATAAATTTTATTTTAATAACAAAAAAAAGTTTATTAATAATCTACAAAGAACAGGAATTGTTGGATAGTCCATGCTGTAGTTTTTGCATTAGGATCTTCAATAATGAAAGCTTGGTTTAAGAGAATTATGACATTTTGTTAATGAACACTGAGGATAATGTAGAGTTGAAAACAAATCTGCTTATCATACTGGAATTTTTTTACATTTTGTTGCAGTAGCCTTGTTTTTATTATATATCCAAAGGTTTTGGGGAATCAAAAATATATAACAAAAAAAGGAGTAATTATCATATCAGAATATTGTAAAGATCCTGATTTGACTTTTTTTTTAATATAATTATTTGTATTATACTACTAAGGTTTTTTGGTACAATATACAGTCAGAAACAGTTAACACAAAAGCTTGGTCCCTTCTAGTGGCAATACTTTTACTGTATAAATTTATTTTAACACAAAATGAATAATGTGAAAAAATTGGTTAACACAAAAATTTTCTACAGTCCAACAAGTAAAATCTATTCAAACTTCCTCAAATAAGAAATTTATAGAGGACTGCCAAACAATCTCAACCACTGATAACTTTTGAACAGCTTCTAATTTCTTTTCAATTAGTTATTTAACAGTAGCTGTAAATACATTAGTGTTTTATCTCGGAAAGACCTAAAATACAAGTTAATAATCTTGTCTGCCAGCATGGGTGTCGGAAGGGGAGAGAGGGAAAGTTGTTTTACTTGGAAACTTGATAAAAAAAATATTTTATAATGAATAAGACAAATAACATCAGGCTTACAAAAATAAAGTTTTTTTTTGCTTTAACCAAATGTAATCTTTTTTTTTACATTTTGCTTTCAGAAGCATATCCATTTTTATTTATTAATACAAAAAATATTTTTACATGCATTTTTAACAAGTTTCCCTTTTTTATTTTGTTTTTGGGCATCTTTATAGCTGCATTATGGTATGGTGTACAATTGATTGCTGTATTCAAAACCACACTCATTAACAAACAGCTCTACCTAAATATTTTTATCTTCAAATCTTTCGTTTTTTTGCTCCCCTTCTCCATGGAAAAATTCCTATGTCTGACAAGTATAATGATAGTTTCCTGCCATCAATTCAGATTGTTGACCTTGTTAATACTTGATTGGGAATGACATTCATAATGAACTTATCAGTATATATTACACTTAGTTAATTCATGATGAAGGATGGATGAGCACAGACCCAGATCTTTAATCAATAAAGGCTAAACAGAGCACATGAGATAAACAGAGCACATAAGAGCTCACAGAGTGCACATGACATTCCAACACAGAGATATAAGCGGCCGGCCAGGACAGATGAGCCATAGTGCGTAACGTGAGCACAATGGGCAGAGGTATTGATTTGACGGATGTTCAAAAAGGAATGATCATCGGCTGTGCCAAGGGCGAAAGCATCTCAGAAACAACAGACTCCGTGGGCTGTTCGCGAGGTGCTGTAGTAAGGGTGTACCAAGAATGGACCGCTGGCACACCGAGTACCTCCAGATGTCATAACTGTGGAGCCCCAAAGGCCATCGACCAAAGAGGAGAATGTCACCTGGTAAAGGGCAATCGACGCACAACAATGCAGCAATTGACCACTCAAATGAACACTGGGGCACCCAGATAGGTATCCCCAATAACAGTAGAGTAAACCCTGTTACGCATGGGTCTCCAGAGTCGACACTGTAAAGGCACCCATGTTAACCAAGGTCCATTGGCAATGACACCTGCAGTTCGCATGGGACTACTGTCATTGGATAGTGGAAGAGTGGAAAAAGGTTGCCTTCTATGAATCGAAGTTTCTACTCCACAGAAGTGATGAGTGGTGGCAGATATGGTGTCAGGCACACAAGAACCAACACTTGGACATGCTTGTCAATCAAGTACAGGCTGACGGTGACAGTGTGCATGTCTGGGGGGATGTTTTCCTGGTGTGACCTGGGACTGCTGGTACCACTGGATGGGTCCCTGAATGTCAATGGCTACCTGTCCATCCTCGCTGACAACATGCAGCCCTTCATGTTGGACATTTACTCTGGTGGTAATGGCGTCTACCAACAGAACAATGCACCCTGCCATGTCACTAAGGTGGTGCATGACTAGTTCGAGGAACACGACAGCGATGTCTCCATTCTCCCTTGGCCAGCAAAATCACCCAACCTCAATCCCATAGAGCACTTGTGGGACCATTTGGATCAATGGGTTCAGCATGCGGACCCACAACCATGTCATCTCCAGAATCTCCATGCTCTGCTGGAGTCCGAATGGGCACGTGTGCCTCTGGCAACCTTCCAGGGCCTCATTGAGTCCATGCCACGCCGTCTTGCCGCTGTAATCCAGGTCAATGGTGGTTATTCTCATTATTAGGTAGGTGATCATATTATTCTGATATGACTGTGTATATATATATATTGTATTAAGATGGCTATGGAGTAATATCTTAAGTAGTGTTAATGAAGCCATTTATAAATCACCAAGCATTTAATCTCCGAGTACTTTCCACAGTGCTCCTTTTGAAAAGCATTTGTTTTCTTAAGCAGAAATAAGAATTCCTTGATATTTTATAAGTTTATTTAATTTCTTGCTTCCACATGAATGATTGTATATCTTAAAGAACAACAAATTCTATAAAATAAAGACAATTAAGGTTTAGAATTAAACTTCATATATCAAAAGAGCTTTTTTTTTTTTTCAATATAAAAAAAAATACAAATACATATCAATCATGGTTGTCAAAGCAGCTGCCACATTCAAACAACAGATTTGTCGACCAAGACTGAGAATGTCACTGTCCATTGGATGGAATGTTAGCCATGCCCCATTTGCAGGAGAGCCATACCCAGTGCATAGGTCTCCTAACAGCTGTTCAGTAGGTATACTTCCCCAACCTTATCTTAACCCTTATGACCTGATGATTTATCCAGTGTGTGCAAAAAAAAAGTGCTCCTCAGAGATAAAACAAATCAACTTATTTGTTTGAAAAGAATGCAACATAAAAGTATCTAGTGTGCTCAACAAGAATACCAATTAAAACCAATATTATCAAGTTGAAAAATATCAAGCACAATCAAACAAGTCATTTTATAAAACTAAACTACATAATATGTAGTCAGAAAACAGAATTTTCAGCTTACTATGACCAGCATATAATTTCTCAACTCCTTTTATAAGCTTGTGACGGTGTCCATAAGCATTTACTCCTATTTGCTTCAGTTCTTCATGTCCCATTTCAGCTAGGATATCAAGGGTGATCTGTAAAAGAAAGCTTTTTAAAATGGACAGTACAAGAAAAACATATCTACAAGCTTAAAGAATATAGCATTAATATATTAAATAGTACTTTTAGTAATGTATTTTAAATTACTTGGTTAATTTAATACTTTATAATACTTTAGTGCAATCTTTCCATAGCAAAGTTTTATAAATTAAAATGGTTCAGAAAATTTAATTTGGTCTAATAATACAACCTCTTGATTAAAATATTTTATAAGGTTTTTACATCTTACTTTATTTCAATAACTGCTCAACATTTTTGCCTCTAAATTTTAATTATTATAAGTGCATAAAATGAACTATACAGACATACCTGTTCTTTTTCGAACAAATCTCTGAGATGTTCAAGTCCCAGTCCACTTAGGAAAGCTCCTACACTGATGTTTTGAAGAGTAGGATCAGGTGCTTCTGCTCTGTCAAAATCTATGCATCCATCACCATGTTGAGAATTGGACAATGTAGGAACAGGAGTCCTCTGATTAGACAAGAGGTTTACAGCTGAAGGTATATCTCCTTCAACTCGTAACACTGCTACAGTTGAAACAGGTGAGAGTGGGGAAATGCTAATGGGGGAAATGTGCATATGAATTTTTGCACTTCAAAAGAGTTTTTGCTTCTTTTAACATTTGAATTATATAATAATCAAAAAATATACCTCAATACATATAATTTGTGAACAAAATAAAGATTTTTTTTCCATCCCAATTTCAGATAAAATCAACATGTAAAGTTTACAAATTCATTAATGCAAAATTTCATCAGATACTGGTAATATATATTAATGGGATATCTTATAGGAATATACAATGTACACTATAAGATTTTGTTCATGGCAAAATTGATTAATCAGAACAATCGATTATTCTCTTTTACTATATTTTTAATTATCTGAAAAATCATTAAAAATTAAATAACTGCTTCCAAATATAAATGCTTACAGGAAAAAATGTTAATTTTTAAAATTTTAGCAAGATTAATTTATCATTTCATATGTTTTAACTAATCAATAATAGGTAGGCTGAGTGTAAGCTTGTATGAAAAATGTTGTATTTAATAACTTGGCTGTAAACTTGTTTTGCATACTAATGATGGCTAATAAGCAACTAAAATAACAAATATATTAACAATTTTAATGGCTATGGAGACTCTGCAGTTAAATGCTCATTTAATTTCAGAGTCTACCATCACCATTAAAATCTATTGCTATTATACAACAGACTTTATTATTTCCATCTCACTCAGTGCAATATAAAAAGGAATTATTTCCTTATTGATCATAGATGGCTCTAATGGTTAAAGATTTAAAGTCTTAAATTAGTGGAAAAAAAGGTGAGCTGGCATTATTTCAATCGGTAAGAATACTCTGGCTTGTTTCTGGAGAGATGCGAGTTCGTGTCCCATATGTCGGCGAAATTTTTTCCACAAAATATTTATTATTGCTAATTACTTAGCTGAAAAATATAAGATAAAAAGTAAAAAATACCTATCTTCCTACACGTACCCTAAAAAATAGAAAATAAGCCTAAAGCTTATTGTTGGTGCAATCAGTCACTGAATTCATATCACTTCAATAGCAGATATGGCACCGAAAATCTTGTTGAGTAGATAAATTGGCACCCTATCTTCCATTGAGTTGAATACAAATTCAGTGACTGATTGCACCATTGATATGCTTTAGTTTTATTCTCTACTTTTTAGCATGCATATAGGAAAACATTTATTTTTTTTAGTTCTTTCTGTGTCACTGAAAACACTGCTCTTCAGGAACTTTCCTTTGATACACTCATAAACACTGTCATGTTTCTCCTCTCCTTTTTTTTGGGGGAGGGGGTAGTTTTGAGGTAGCCCATGACACTGTAAATGTCACAAGCTGTAATTTGAGATAAAACTCTTTAAGATTGACCCCTCGAAATCACTGTTTCGTTTTTGGAGGAAGGATAATGGGGTAATTAGAAGTGGCCTACAATGACCTTTATATGAGTGACACCTAACTCATAACTGTGGGTCCTCACATTCAGAAAATAAAATAGAAGATTTTTGCATTTCCTTTTTAGGGTGAAGAAAGGGGAGCTATATTTTTATAGACCATAACACTCCCCATGTTACAAGCTTTCATTTGACATATAACTTACTACATTTGGCCCTCATGTTCAAAAGATACAGAACAATCCTTTGCAATATCCCCTCCCCCTTTTTTTGGAGGGGGGAGAGAAAGTAAGGTGCAATTTTTAGCCTATGACAGCTCCACTTCACAAGCTTTCATCTAACCCCAAAAGTCATTAAGTTTGTCACTCACATTCAAAAGATATGATGGAACAACTCTTTTGACAAATAAACAAACTGACAAATGAGAGTGAAATACAATAGGAAGATAGACAAAAATTAATACACACTTATAGCCTTAAGCTTCAAGCAGCCATGGACTATGAAGTTCCAAACAGACTAAAATTTACCTAGGAGAACTTGGCCACTAATTCAATGGGAGAGAAGATGGCCAGAATTTAGCTTGCATAGTTTAATTTCATTTTGGTCAGATGTTCCTTGTAAACATTTATTTTATATCTTAACACTCAGGAAACTTAATGAGATAACAACTAGGTTCTCAATCTTTCTTCAGTCACTGACACTAAAGCTTCTGCAAAACTTTTACACCAGGACAAAATTTAGCAGACCAAAATTTTTTAAAACTAACAGACCACTGAATAATTTGTATAAAAATTTGCCAATTCAGTACATAATTTATATTGCATTTCACAGTTTATTACACAATTTAAGCCTATTTTAGGTTGCAGCATGAAATTTATTATTCATCTAGTAATGTGTTTTATCTGTTTCGCATCTTCGGGTGTTAAATGTATATATTATTTTAGCATTTAAAGACAGTTTCATACTGTATATCCATATAGTTTTGCTAAAATAGGGCAAATATTTCTGTGGGACAGCTACAAGACCTAACCACTGACACAGAATATCGTTGATTTATGCTGTAATATCTGTGCGACCGTAAGACGGAAATACTTAATTCACTTAGTAATGACCACATACATAATAGGAACTCATGGATTTCATATACATAAATGCAATAGTACTATATTGTAAATGGTAGCTAGGCATAAACTGGAAGGAGAGCTGTGTACCAATCTCTAGTAATGATGCACAGAAATGGCCAGGTCTAGTGCCTAATGTCCGACCCCACCTTCTCATGGTGCAGGCTGTTAGAATCTTTCAAAAGAGAAATTCTCTTTTGAAAGGGAATGGAAGGGGAGGGTTGCCAGTTCAGTATGGCCTACTGAACTGGTCATCTATGGCCCCTTTTTTTTTCCAACCCTGCTGAGTGGTCAACTTCACAGGGTCCTGGTGCTGACCATTTATACCTACTAGACTGGACTTGTTTATGGATTTGAGCTCGATTATGAATCCTGGACTTGCTGCACTGGTGGGTCTCAGTTGAGGGAGAATCTGCCACAGTGTTTTCTGTTTGCTTGTGGGTTCCCAAGCCCCAAGTGCACAGAGGCATGGGATAACTTATATCAGCTGGTGAATAATCCTGATCAGAGGCTATCGCAGGTACCTGAACTTCACTTAGCTAGTTCAGCATCTCAATCCTAAACTGGAGTAATGTGTCTCAGGCAGGCCAATTGGCTCTTGAAAAAGTCCACTTGAAAAGGTGGTGCCTGAAGTTCCTACCAGCATAGGTGACTTCAGCCTTTAGCAGAGGAGGGGCAGGTCTTTGCCCCATGCCTGCGATTAGGGGGGCTATTTGATATGTTGACCCTACTTTCTCAATAAACCTAATTTCTTTAAAATCCTACTAATCATTTTCTCTCTGCAGGAACGTGAAATGTGAGGACATTACATAGAGATTATTTTCTTGATGTCCTCACACAGGAACGAGAAAGATATGTTTTATAGCCAGCTTCAGGATATTTTGAATTCTATGAAGGAGATATTTCTCTTGTGCTAGGGACTTCAATGCTAAAGTTGGTACTGACTCTGACCTTTGGGCAGGAGTTTTAGGTCCCTCTGGCATTGGTAGTTCCAATGGCAATGGGGAACATCTCCTACAGGCAAGTAAACTTAATAGTTTATGAATAACTAACACATACTTCAAACACCGGGACATTTATAAATATACAAGGGTTTCACCTGATGGGTTGCACAGGAATATGATAGATTATATTTTAATTAACAGTAAATGGGCCAGTTCAGTTAGGAATACCAGATCATACAGGGGAGCCAAAATTAGGTCTGACCATTACCTGGTCAAAAGTGTCTTGCAGCTGAAGCTTAAGAAATGTTGTCTAAGGTTAAGAAAATTACCTTCAACACCGAAGGTCTGAAAGATCCAGATATAGCCAAAGCCTACCATGATAGGCTACTTAGTCATTATGACAATCACAGTTTGCTTACTGCTGAAGTTGAGAAAGAATGGGATCAGTTTAAACAGGCTTTTCTTGAAACCAACAGTACTCTTTTGGGTAAAAGGGAACAGAGGAACAAAATTATTTGAGTGATAAGGATATGGAACTTATTTCTAAAAGAAGAAAGTGCAGGATTAATGTTAATCAACACCCTACTAGCCCTAACAGAAGGCATTACAATGAGCTTAATAAATGTGCAAAGGATCAGTTAGCAGCTGATAAGAATCTTTGGCTTGATAGCTTGGCTGACAGAGCATAGGAAGCAGTTAGACAGCACAAGAGCAGGAGGTTGCACCAGATTATTAATGTTTTATGTGGGAAGAAACAGACAGGTACACAGGGATTGAGGGATAAAAATAAAAGCAAACAAATAAAAGCAAGGTGAGGATTCTGTGATGGCTAGGTGGGCTGAGCATTTCAGAGATGTTCTAAATAATGTGATTATTTCTACTCCCATTGTTTGTAATGAGGATAGATGCATTACTGGCTTTAATGATGGCCCTATATCACATTCCAAAGTCACTTTGGCTATTTCTGAATTAAAATTGCATAAATCCCCAGGGGTGGCTGAAAATCACCAGTGAAATGCTTAGAGCTGGGAACATTTGTATAGTCACATGGCTGACTGAAATTTTGAATATTTTTTATGATAAAAGTATTGTTTTCTAAGGATTTTACCAGAGCTATCATTGTTCCAATTTTTAAAAAAGGTGATCACAATTCTTGTGATAATTATAGGAGAATTAGTTTACTCTCTGTTGCAGGTAAAGTTCCTTGCATGATTATACTTAATAGAATTAAGAATTTGGTTGATGAACAACTGCATGATGAACAATGTGGATTCAGAAGTGACAGGGGATGTATTGATCAAATATTTTCACTTAGGCAGATTCTTGAGAAATGTTTAGAGCTTCAGAAACCTGTGGTTACTAGCGTTATAGATTTCAAAAAGGCTTTTGACTCTGTTGATTGACATAATTTGTGGTTGTTAGATTATATGGAATGCCTGATAAGTTAGTGTAATGAAAGCTCTCTATAATAACACTGAGTTGTGTGTGAGAGTTAGTATGTTTTGCAGTGATTGGTTTAGCATTGCTAGTGGAGTTAGACAAGGGTGCATTTGGTCTCCTTTTCTCTTTAGTTGGTTATTGATTATGTAATGCATAATTCTTTGCAAGGGAAAGATTTTGGCCTTAAGTGGTCTAGAGATTTTAAATTTCTGATTTAGATTATCACAGGTGATTTGGTCTTGTTGGCTAATGATGTTGATGAGATGAATTCGTTAATTACGTCTGTTGATGAGACTGGTAATAGAGTAGGTTTGGTGATAAACAGAGAAAAAACTAAAGTGATGAAAATTGGTCAGGCAGATAATGCTTCAGTTGCTTTGAATAGCTGCACTCTTGATCAAGTGTTTCAGTTTAATTATCTTGGGAGCTATGTAACAGATACTGGTGATGTGTGGTATGAGATAAATAGAAGAATAGGGATTGCTGCTGGGACTTAAGAATCTATGGAGAGTGGAAAAATAGGCGTATACACCTAAAGACTAAAATTAGGCTGTATAATAGTTTGGTTCTTTCTAAGGTTAGTTATGGTACCTTTGTAAGCAGGATAACAAGGAACTTGATGCCTTTGATTCTAGATGCTTACGCAGCATCTTGGGCATTTGATGGTTTGACTTTGTAAGTAATGATGAGGTTAGAAGGAGTCGTCAACCTCTTTTGAGCAGCATATAGTGCAGAGAGAAACTGCATTGATTTGGCCATGTTGCCTGTATGCATAGCTGCAGATTGGCAAAGAGGATTATAAACAGTATGCCTAAGGGTTTGAGAAAAAGGAGAACACCTAGGATGTGATAGGCTGACAATGTCAAACAGGGCCTTGCTAGAATGGGCATAGAGTGGCCAAATGCAGCAGTAGCTCAGAAGACACACATCTCGAAAGGAAAATTAATCTGGTTGGAGCTCGATAGCCCACGGCTGCATGAGGATTTTGTATGTACACAATTGTATCAGAATTGCCTGCCTGCCCGCCCGCCCGCCCGTCCGTCCTACCTCTTAAGAGATAGTATTCAAGATTTCACTTGAGTCTTTAAAATTCAAAATATATATATGCTGACATTAAAAATAGATAAAATATCAGTATAGGTGATATTAATGAATGAAAATCAAACTTTTTAATATAAGTTAAAGAAACATGTACATTGAATCACTGGCTTAACTTAGTAAAGGCAAAGGAACAATATAGTCAATTAAAATTCAGATGAGTGATCTAAGTCTGTTCCTCTCCATCATTTTCTAAACATTATGATATTCATATTTGAAAGTAAAAAGAAAGAGTAACAATTATTAAATTTTAAATGAAAAATTAACTTTTAATCAATCAAAAATTCTTATTTGTTTTTCTGTAGATAAAATTTTAAAATGAAAAAAATTATATGATAAATACTACCATGAAAAAATATGCAAATTTTAAAATAATCACTGTTTTAAATAAAACAGGCTTACGGCAAATTCATTACAATTATCCTTCAGATCAGTGTTCCAGAACCTTTTAACAGTGGCAGAACCCTTGAATGATATTGCTAAGTCCTACAGAACCTCAACATATACAAAAAAAAAACTTGTTTCATTTTTCAGTTTTTCTGACTTTTTCAGATTACAGTTTCTACCTGACTTTTTCAGATTGCAATTTTCACCTGACTCTTCATGGAACTCCCAAAGATGGATCATGGAACCCAGATTGGGAAACACTGCTTTAGATAACTGAATAATTTATTCTGTGATGTTTCTTTTCCACTAATAAGAGAATAGCTAATTCATGCAGCAAAATCAGCAAGGCTTTATATTCACCAGTAGCTAATGGATAAATCAGAACTTTTTTGTCTAATTTTCACACAAAAAAATACTCTTCACCATTATAGGGGTTTATGCTGAGCTCAAATTTTTATTTTTATTCTTATGAAATTATTTCTTAACTACTAAATGGCCCAAAAGAATTACTGTTATTTAAATGGTTAATGAGACAGTAATTGAGCTAGCAACAAAATATTATATGTTGGTTTACCTTGGTGAAGAAACTGGTAAGATATTTCCAGCATTAACTGAACTGTTCTTTGTTGTTGGTGGTAGAGATGGTGGTGGCATGGCATCTACAAGAAGACATCGCACATCTTCTGCCTACATTTATAAAAACATTGAGTTTTTTAATTGCCCCATGAAATAAATTAGTTAACAAAGCACAGAACAAATAACTGCATTTTATTTCTAAAGTTAACCAAACTCTTTAATAATCATATTGCTTACATCTAAAAATCACCAGAGGCTAAGATGCACATTTTTTATATTGCACATGGGATGGAGAAATTTATAAACTACTCCCAGCTTACAGAAGTTTATTAATACAAAGATGTGTCCAATGAAATCAGAAATAGGTTCTCTGACCAAAGCATAGTATTAGTTTGGATCTAAATTTAAGAGTTTAATGCAACAATGCCTTAAATAAGTCCATCATCCAAAAGTTAATTCTGTGGAGGTCTTTCAAAGAATATATCAATGAATAGAGAAAAATAATGCTACTCAAATTATCAAAAAAACTGTAATCACTCTTCTTGAAAAAAAGAATAATTACAGTTCAAAACACTTCAGAATAATACTTCTATCTTGACTATGCAAGATTTTGGGCAACCACATGATAACAGCATCAACATTAATTCTCAGCATTTCAACACTGATTTCCTCTAAGCCTGGCAACTTGCATAGCATTCATTTTTAAATTGTCAATGTAACCTCAGATTATTAAGAGCTAAATATCAATGCTATAAGCATGTTTAATTACCATGAACAAAAGGAGCAGAATTAATTCAGAACATACACTCCAACAAAATTTCACTGCACAATTCATGATCACATTGACATGGTGGATCACATGAACATGGTGGAATTGACATGGAGAATCTTCAGATCACATTGACATGGTGGAATCTTCTACTTTAGCTGTTTGCTTTTCACATCATTCAAAATCTGTACCTATTTTTTCCTCATTACAAAATTCACCAGTAACTAAAGTTTTCTTTGGTTTTGCACTCTAATAAATTTCATTTCTTTATTTGCTCAGCTATGAAACCATAAATTTTTATTATATTCTTACCATTCCATTTGGGTTAGGTTGTTTTACCTCTGAGTGGCACTTTTTTTCCACAAGGAGGAGAATCACTGCATTTCAACACGAAATTCATTGTGGTAAAACTTGAAGTCTCTGCATATAACAGAATCCAATTTTGAAATTACCCTTTTTATCCATTTTTTTCCAGATCACCATTTCAAATTTTCAGTTTTTAAATGGTTGTATATTAATAATAAACCTAAAATACATTAAAAAAAAACTAGTAGTTACCGTAGCAAGGTCTAGTGGTGTTTGACCTTCATGGTTTTTCATTGTTGGATCTGCACCATGTGCCAACTAAAAATACAAGAAATCATACAGACTGTTAAATTATTGAGAGAAAATTAAAATTATGAGAGAATAACATACACTGGTTTCCATAAATTAAGGAAAACTCAGAAAAATTATGATAAACAAAAAACTATATTAATGATTTTAATGAAATTTGATGGAAACATGAATTACAATGCTAGTTTCAGAATGGCATAAAATATTTTACACTAGAAACATTTTTCATCAAAAAATAACACAGGAACTTGTCGAAAAATGAGGTGTCAGAATGCAATGGGCAAAGTTCTTTAATAAGGAGTGTGGTCACCCCTTACAGCAATGAGGGCACAATAGTAGTGTTCCATGCTTTTATAATGTTGTGAATCAGCTCAGCAGAGAGTAACGACCATTGTTCCTTTAAAGCATTCCCCTTTGTTTCAGGTGGCAGGTTGAGGGCAGCAACACATCTCCCTAGAGCATTCCAAACATGCTCTACTGGATTTAGGTCAGGAGATCGAACTGGCCACTCCACGCACATAATAGTCTCCTCTTGAAGGCATTGTTCCACTAGTTGAGCTCTGTGTGGACAAGCTTTATCATCTTGTAAGATGAATGTTTCACCTATTGTACCAGTGTAAGGGCGTACAAAAGGGTACAGGATGTCATTTTTATACCTTTGAGCACTGAGGTTCCCTCTCGGCAATATATAGAGGTCTGTGCGTCCACCCAAGGAAATGCCACCCCAAACACACATACTACCTCTGCCGTAACTGTCTCTGATGGATGTTACTGGGATGGTAGCAGGTACCTCGTTCTCCCCATATCAAACAATGTCCAGTATCACTCTGCAAGCAATATCTGGACTCATCTGTGAAGAGTACAGATCTCCATTGCTCTTCTGTACAGTTAATGTGTGCGTGCCCAATTCAACTGCTCTCTCCTGTAACGTGATGTGAGGGGTATACAAATTACTGGCCTTCTAGCATACAGACCTACCTTGTGAAGCCTTCTATGCACAATAGAAGTTGATACAACCCTCCCAAAGGCTGATGCAAGAGAGGATCGTAGCTGAGAGGGAGTAAACGTCCTGCTCCTTCCTGCTGTTAATTGCAGATATCAGTCTTGTACAACGGTAACAACTCTAGTCCTTCCTCGGCTAAACCTCTGAGAAGCAGAATTCATGCTAAGAAATTGATTCCACAGTCTATGGACAAAAGAAGGATTCACATTCAGCCATCGTGCCACATCTGACTGACTCTGGCCTACTTTGAGCCAGCCAATAGCTCTCCACTGCAGTTCATTTGGCAAATGATGTCTTGAGGTCATTCCTACAAAATGGCTATTTCAAATTTCCTACTAACATTTACAACATAAAATAATGATCTACTTCAAAACATCTGTTTTTATGCCACTATCTGATTATGCAAATTGACCCAACCTAGACTAATTTGCATACAATATGCTCACTCAGCATTACTTTAATGGTTACATAAACAAGTGTGGTGAAGAACCCACAATTTTTTTGGCAAATTATCGTGATTTTTCTCATTTTTCCTTAATTTATGAAAACCAGTGTATATTAGTTTACTAATGCCTCAAAAGATAAATTGAAAAATGTAAAAACAATGAAAACTTAAAATCTAATTGTTAGCACATAAATAATATCAGAATAAACAGTGTGATTGGAAAGTCTCTCTGGAGTAGCAGAATACATTTAAAGAGGATGTGCATTATTATATTCTCTTTCATCATGTTGGTAACATTGCAGAGATTGCTGTTAGTTGACAGTGGAAGGTTGTGTGTCATTGTTCTTCATTTTGTTCACAGTGGAGGAAAGAGCACATTTAGTTGAGTTTATCTTTAAGAACAGTGGCAAATACACAAAAGTAGTAAAACAGAAGGATCATAAACAGTTTGCCGATTCAAAATTACCTCATTGTGACAGTGTCCAAGATTTGTTGAAAACATTTGTTGAAACTGGTTCTGTGCATGATGCTCACAGAAGTGGACAACCATCTATTTTAACAGAGTTGACAATATTGAGAGTTGGACAACGTTTCTGATTGAATGCAATGAAGAGTCCATCAAAATTTGAATGAAAGTGAAATACAGACTGCACACTTTCAATAAGATGGTGAAATCTGGAAGTCTTTGAAAACTATCTTTTCTGGAAGAATTCGGCCTCTGTGTCTGCTTGACTTAATACCACCTGATTTCTTTTGGGGAACAGTCAAATACACAGTTTATGCAGATAATTCAAAAACAATTGATGAACTGAAAGCAGCTATTGCAGCTTTTTCTCCAATGTAGGGTGGTTAATGGAAGATATTGGAACGAAATCCATTCTTGTCACCCGTTCCGACATCTTCCATTAACCACCCTACATCGGTGGCTCCGTCTGGAGTGGTGTCATACCTGGCCTCTGACTGGTGTTGCATCACTTTTAATGATGAATCATGCAATCATCTTCCACTGAAATAGTATACAAAGTATTTGACAATAAAATTGAAACTTTCCATGTAAAGACAATGGCGAGAAACACTCTCAGCAATTTTTTTTCGAGTATGTCTATGCTACTGTAGAGATACTTTTTAATTGCCATAGACAACTGTAGGAGAATCAAAATTTTATATTAGCATGTGATATTCTTAAATTGTATAATATAGCAAAATTTCATTATAATAAACTTCACCAAAATATTTTTTTTTATATTCTTTACATAACTTACATTTACAATGTTAAAATTTTTAGATTTGTAAATTTCAGAATATCAAATATTTCAGTTTATTAATTTTTAAAAGCAATTTTCATACTTTTCAAATTAATGTCAATACCATTTTTTCAGAGGAATTTCTAGATTAAAAGTATATTATTTCTAGAGAGACCATATCTACTCCCAAACATTTACACAATTAAATTAACATACATTCCCCAAATGCAATAAAATGTTTATAAAAGCAAACATTCAGGAATACATATTAATTTAACAATTCAAATGCCTGCAAGCACTTTTGATCTCTGAAATATTCACTATATATTTTTTAATATCAATAATACACTCTTAGACCAAAAAAACCCCCAATAAACAATCCATGAACCATGAAAGTTGATATGCAAATACCTCTTGGCCAAAAAGGCATTTGCATATCGGCTTTCATGGTTCGTGGATTTAAAAAAAAAATTTGAATCGACTTCAAAGTGCTGATTTATTAGTAGATATTGAATATGTTGAGTTTATTTCATTATTTACCACTAACATACTTGTAAGACATGCTTTCCATCTATGTGGCAAATAGAAAGCCGCTTGTGGCTAGATTGCCTGAATAGCGCCTATATGAGACATAATAGAAATGTTCATAGCGTTAGTTAGGGGAGATCTTGATCGGCAGCTCAGTGGTCCAGAGCACCTGACATGTTATCAGGAGGTCATGGGTTCGTATCCCACCTGGCTCAAGACAATTTTTCCTCTAAAATTTGAATCGACTTCAAAGTGCTGATTTATTGGTAGATATTGAATGTGTTGAGATTATTTCCCGCACATGGGGCCACTGCTTAAAGTCCCATCCAACGGATGGGAGCCTTTCCAAGCCCATTGGTGTCCCCTGCTGACCATGGGCAGGGTGGGGAGTTTTGCAGAGATAGTTAGTTAAATGTAGGAGATAGGGAGCTGTAGGAGCTCAGAGACAGTAGTGTTGAGTAGCTAGTGTGAGGCAGTTGTGAGAAGTTCAGTAGTTTTTTTTGTAAAGAGTTGCTTTTTTGTGAAAAGATTCTTGGTGAGTCTAGTTTTTTTGAATAAACTTTTTTGTTTTATGAAATAGTTCTGGCTTTCTAATTTTTTTCTCTTGATCAGTTTATTAAGATTTGGTTAAAGTTTAAAATTTATATTGACAATCACTAATTTAAGGTCTTTTCTGCAGTAATGCCATTAATAATAAGAAAAGAACTCTCATTTAATTTAATTGGCATGAGAAATTGCCTGGTGCCTGAGCTAACCAGCAACTTACACATACATTTTACAGTGTTACACTGGTCACCCCTAGTCATGGTAAAGGGGACATTAACAGCACAGCGATACATTTAAGAGATCCCGTGATCTGTCATCTTACCTTTCGTGTCACATCTGTCAGGGGACATTTACCAGCAGGTTAATGTCCAGCCATACATGGCTTGCCTCCATAGCATTGGAACCCTCCCTTGGCCAACCAACCAGGTCCCTGGATCTTTCTCCCTATCAAGCATGTCTGGGATGTCAGCTGTGGCTATCACAGAATATAGGGGATCTTATGCAGCAATTACAGGACTTGGCACAATCTGTCACAGGACATCAGAGTTTTCCATGATATGTGGCATGGGCAAAGGACTCCACGCCATATATCAGAGTGCATTGCAGCCAGAGGTGGCTTTACTAGGTACTCATCAAAAATATATATTCCTTTTGCTATGATATTTTAATCACTTCTAAAATATGTATATACAAATTTTGCAATATAGAAAAAAATGCATGCATATTTAAGTTGCTCTAAAAGAGTGCATAGTCATTCATTTCCTTCCAGCCAGCCTATTGTTAACTTGAACAGCAATTTGATTTCACATCATAAAGACAATAAATATTCTAAAAATAAATTTAAAGTTTCAAAATAATGTTTGTCATCTCCAGCAAATTAAAAAGATAATGCGTAATATTTAAAATAAAATCCACAGAATACATGCCATTTTTCTGGTGCCATTATAATCAGTTTGATCTTCTGAATTAAAGTTCTCAGATTTAGTACCTCAATTATGAAAATTTGTGCTCTCATTGAGTAGCAGAAAATAGGATACTGAAAAAATCATGCATATTGCAGGATTTTACCATTACCCAACTTACTGCTACTCAATTATATCACAATGATTGCAATATATACACTATCACCACCTTATTTACCTTCCTTGTCTGATGTCAAGAATGTTATGTTTATATCAATGAAACAAGAAGCTAATGAATTTTGAGAAATCTTCTTGAAACAGTTTGAAGAAAACACTCAAAGAAGTGGTGTCTGGAGACTGGATCACAATAATGTACCTATTCACTTGTTTAAACTGATTAAGACATTTTTGGTCAAACACAAAATCCTACAAGCCCAATAGCCATCTTACTTGCTAGGTGCTCTGTGCAACTGCTTTTCATTTCCAAAATAGAAAAAAAATCCTGAAAATTTTGAAGACAGACTACTGGGGATTTACCATTAAAAGATATGAAAACTATTAATAATGCAACAAAGTAACTTCTAGCCATTACAAAAAGCAATTTGAAAATTTTTCAAACTATGGCAGAGTGATAGATGGACAAGGTGTGTAGCTTCAGAAAAGTTTACTTTGAATGAGACTTGGTCAACCCTGTCATACCATCTATAACTGTGTCAGACTAGGTACTTTTTGACCAGTCATGTGTGTATATATATATATTCTAAAACTATATATTTAAAAGTTTCAAAATAATGTTTATCTTTTCATTTTATGCATGTTTAGTTTTTAAAATAAAATCCACAGAACACATGCCACTCTTCTAGTCCATTATGAGCAGTCTCAATCTTCTCAATTGCAGTTCTCAATTTTTTTCCCTTGTTTAACTGTTCAGCAAAGAAATTAACTTCAGATTCTGTTCTGAACTGTTGACATTCCCTTTTGTTTAAAGCTTTTGAAATATTTTCTTTAATAAACTGAAATAAATGCTTTTTCTGATTAGTGAAACAACAATAAACATATGACAGGTAAATACTTTGGTGCTTTTTTTTTACTTTTTTTTTATTACTTTTAGGCTATAAAACTACATTTAGGTTTATAAACAAAAAAAAAAATTTAAAACATTCATTTTTAAATTATTTGTGTTATTCAATATATATTATATTTGCACAGAATGATAATTTTATTAATCTTAAACAGTATCTGAATTAAATCTCAATATTTCTCAACAAAAGGGTTGGGTTGTTTTACCTCTGAACAGCCTTTTTTTGCACACCATGGGCTAAATTGCCAGGCCACAAGGACCCCGAAGGCTCAGAGAAGGTTGGGGGAGGGGACCCACTGGAACAGCTGTTGGGAGACAGATGGTAGCCTCCCGTCAAGGCCATCCAGCGTGTTCTTTAACGTACATAGGGTATAGCTTTCCCGCACATAGAGCCACAGCTTAACGTCCCATCCGACGGACAGCTGCCTTTCCAAGCCCATCGGTGTCCCCTACTGACATTGGGCAGGGAATTTTGCGGAGATAAATCTCAACACTGACCCAGCTGGGACTCGAACCTGGGAACTGCAGATTACGAGCCTGGCGTGCTACCGACTGAGCCACTCTCACCCATTTCTCAACAAAAGCAACAGCCACTTGATAAATTTCTAACTAATTCCAAAATTAGCTAAAAACTGAAGACAAAACATTTCACTACTCAGTTCTTCTAGAGATATTTTTAATGTAAAGAAACTGAATTTCCGTATTTACTCAAATGCAAGATGGTTTTGAATTTATGATGACCTTAGCCACCCCATGGCCGAGTGGTTAGCACACTTGGCTACTGACCAAAGAGACTGGGTTCTAGCCCTGGGTAAGGCATGGATGTTTGTGCTGTTTTTCTGCTGAGATATTGCCTTCCTCACAGATCTCTATTACGTATAAACTGACACACTCCTGTCAGATCTCTGTGGCAAGCAGCCTTGAGGGGGATACTGTATTTTTCACAGGCTTCTGTACAAAAAATGTTTTCTATAATTTACATCAAGTCGCGGCTGAATGGTTAGTGTGCTTGGCTACTGATCTAAGGGACCTGGGTTCGAGTCCTGGGTAAGACATGGATGTATGTGTCATTTTTCTGCTGAGGTCCTGCCATCCTCTCAGACCTTCAACTATGGTATATAAACTGACAGGCTCCTGTCAGACCTCTGTGGCAAGCAGCTGCTTGAGGTGGTATTTTTTTTATACTGGGTAAGCTGCCAAGTAAGATAGCAATAGGGAAACAAAGAAATGAAAGATGAATCCTTATTTTATAACTGTAAATGCTGACTCTGCACCCACTTGTTTAGAAATTATTGACTATAATGCATACCTATCAGTTTAAATGAAAGAACATTGTAATGATAACAATTCAAAGTCTATTAACTAACTCTGCTACTCTATGTTATGATACTACAATTTTCAATTTCATGTTCATTCTAATCTTTAAATGCCCATTTTATTCATCTTTATTTTAGAAAATGTTATTAATATGTAGGCCATGAAATGAATTTAAAAAGAATCATTTCTTTAAGGATAATGATAAAAGCTTTATTAAATACTAAACAACCTCTGCCAGGATGCAGTGTTCTATTGTTCTTGCACTGTTATCAATGGCTTCTTCAGCTTTCCACTCGGAATAAGTGCATTTTCCAAAACACAATATACATATATAATAATATATATTTGAGATATACAAACTTATTTTCAAATGCTTAAATAAGGAAAACAACTTTATATATTTGAGTAAAAACAGTGTCTTATTCACTAGTAAGATATCTGCTAGGAAGTACTAAATATTAATAGCTTAATGGGTTTGGTTGTTTTACCTCTGAGCCACACTTTTTTTTTTGCACACAACGATCTAAATGGCCAGGTCACAAGGCCCCTGAGGGCTCAGAGAAGCTGTTAGAAGATAAAGTAGCCTCCTGTCAAGGCCATCCAGTATGTTCTTTAACACACACAGGGTATGGCTCTCCCACATACAGGGTCAGAGCCTAACATCCCATCCAACAGATGACAAGCCTTTTCAAGTCCATTGATGTCCCCTACTGACCGAGGGCAGGGTGGATATAAATCTCAATGCTGGCCTTGGTGGGACTTGAACCTGGGAACTGCAGATTACGAGCCTGGCATGATACCAACTGCACAACCCCGGCCCCAGCTTATGGGGAGAACTTTAGCATTAACTGAACACAAAAGATTATAGAGGATATTTGCCAGTGAGTTACTGTAAATTGAATAAGAGAAAATAATATTTGTTAAATCATAAGAAAATTATACATTTCAAAACTATTATTAAACAAGTAACTACTAGTACCAGTAATGCACATAGCTGAGTTCGGCCTTTCTGCGCAGCTTCATGAAGAGGTGTAAATCCCCAGCGATCTGTTGCATTAACCACAGTATTGAACTTGATCAGAAGTGCAGCAATATCCAAATGCTGAAAAACCAGGGGAAAACTTATTATACATAAATAAATGGTTTGTAACACAGAGTAAACAATATCATTTATTAATCTTTAGAAATTTAATGAACTTTTTGCCAAATTCTAAATTTTTTTCCCATTATGGGTTTTAAACCCATAATGGCATTTTGCTTCATAAAACTTTGTAAATTGAATTTATCATATGCTAACAGAGTTACCTGCCATTGCTTGGGTCAAACTCTCAAGACCATGGGTGGCCAACCAGCACCAAGTAGGCAGTCATATGAGTTATACAGCCTTCAGGTTTAAAACTAGCATACCAGAAAGTATAATTACTATGGACAGTCTAAAAATTATGTTCATGAAATGTTATGAAATTCCTGTGAGTAAATGGACATTACAATGGATCAAAGTTAATCGATCCTTGTCATTTGACCTTGAATGCAGCTTTCCTTTGTATGCAGGATCACACATGTATCAGTAAGCAATACTTTGCTTTCCCTCCCCTGCCTCTTCATCAGAGGTTGTGACAGAGAGCTCGTGCAGGGTTCACACAAATGATCATAGTAACACTTGTTTTTGCAAAGTCATTGCAAGACCTGTTCTTGATTATGTGGTACAAGTCATTGCAATGATTTTGTGCAAAGTCATTGCAATGACCTGTTCTTGATTATGTAGTACATGATCGAAAAAGGTTAGCCAACCCTGCTCTAAATTAATGAAGTGTACTCTATGCTCTAAAGTATATAGTAGATGGTACTCCCCATGCATATTCACAAGCTTTCATTTGGAATAAAAATCATTACAATTGATCCATGATTGATGGCAGGTCAAAATTGTGCAAAAAATGTGCATTTACAAATGAAAAAGAAAAACAATATTCATTATTTTACACATTACTTAATACAATTATTAACATATTTATGAAATATATATTTACATAAAAGCATTTTAATAGAACATGAAATACACATTTTTCAAATTACATTAATTATATTAATATAATTTATACTGCAAAGTACAAATTCGTCTTAGTTTTCAAACTACTTCAGTTGCAACAAAGAACCTCATTCCTCACTTGAGTTATTTACCAGTTTCTGAAACATGGGTTGTTTTACCTCTGAGCGGCATTTTTTTACACCATGGGCTAAATGGCCAGGTCACATGGACCCCAAAGGCTCAGAGATGGTTGGGAGAGGGGACCCACTGGAACAGCTGTTGGGAGATATATGGTAGCCTCCAGTCAAGGCCATCCAGCATGTTCTTCAACATGCTGGATGGTCTCTCCCGCACACGTAGCCACGACTTAACGCTCCATCCAACGGACGGCAGCCTTTCCAAGCCCATCGGTGTCCCCTACTGACCGTGGGCGGGGCGGGGAATTTTTGCGGAGGTAAATCTCAACAATGGCTTTATCACATGAAAGAAGAAAGATCTTAATTGAACCATTTCCCTCTTCAAATGAGGCAATTATTATTGCAACAATTATTTTCAACAATCACTAATAGTAAATCCATGGGAATATCAAGAAAATCAAACCAATACACACTGTTTCTGGTTGACCCCAGAGTATTTTCACATAGCCTATACTTCTGCTGGGTGAAGGGAAACTCCATGCAAAGTTTGCTGTCTTTAGCTCTTTAGGAAACTGAGTGAATAAGTGGCACACAAATTCACTTTCTTCTTTATATCTTAAGATATATACACATATTCCAGCAAACATATACACTGCCCTACCAAAATATTAGAAAATTTCAATGTTATGTCAATCTAATTTCAAAGCTCTATAACTCCTAATTATGCATTTAACCCTTCCAGTGTCCAGCCTGAAAAACAGGTTTCCATCTAGGGGCCAAGCTATTTTCTGCCTATGCTAAGCCAAATAAAACTTCAGAACTTTTTTTGCCAAATAATTAAAGGAATTATGGCATGTTGTATGCCAAATTAATCAGCATTTAATTCTGGATTTTCTGAAAATAAAGTATTTACCAAAAAAGGCAATATGTTTCATTTTAATAAGACTGTTTTAGAGTCATGTAGTAAAAAATGCATCTGGCAACACAAATAAAAATAAAAAAAACAACAACTAATACACAGAAATGATTACAATGCACATGAATAAAATGACTATATATTTCTGAATAACGAAAAAAATTCCTTTTTTTGGTTTTAAGTAAATATTTTTCTTGTTTTGTAATTTTTTTCTCAGTGAAGTTTCTCTTTGAGAAAATTCTAGGCTTTTAGACAACTGCGCAGAGTCAGATAAACAAGTCAACTTTAAAATTTTTTAAAAAAATAACCAATCAACGGAAATAGGTCATGTTATATACCAAATTAAACAGAATTTGATTAAGAATTTTATGAATAATAATAATTTGCAAGCATATTGATTTTAATAAGTCTTTTTCAATGTGATATGGTGAAAAAAAAAAGATTGCATTATACAATTAAGGCTTTATTTTGGAAATCCTATTGAATAAAAATAGTTAAATTATATATTTATCGAAAGGAAATTTTTTCCCGAAAAATATAATATTCAACCTGAAATATGATTTTTATTTCTTTTAATGATTCTTTTCCGTATCGTATATTTTAAACATGGCCAGTGTTGACTTGGACTTCTCACATTCAGGGATTTTCTGAACTGGTTATGAAATAGAAAAAAAAACTTCCTTGGCTGCTCTTTTTACTAAAAATTATGAATTTTTTTTCTTTGAATGTTGAAGTTTGGTGATCTTGGCTAAGTACAGAAAGGTTTGTGCACCAAGGACCAGCCCTTCCTGAAATTGACCTCTGAAATGATGGCTGATTTTCATAGCAAGGAAGTCTATTTTGCTTCCATATCCAAGACATTCAATTTCAGAAAACGGTAGAAGCTCAAAGTTTTCTTTATTAAAAAAAAAAACAAGAAATAATAAAAGAAAAATTACATATAACCTAATGAGATGTTAAATAAAATATCTGCAACAACTTTTAAGCCAGCCTCCATTCTAGCATAACTCGGAAAGATCGATAAATCAGCCAATTGAAGATCGCTAACAGAAGTAAATATACAGAAATTAATTTGCTTTTATATCCAAGACCTCATTTATTTTCAGAAAATGACACTACATCAAAGTTTTAATGGAAAATTAATAAATAATAAAAATTAACATATAGCCTAATGCGATGGTAAAATATTCACAGCAACAAGTTGTAAGCCAGCGATATGATATAACATAACTATGAAAAAAAAATCAATATTTATCGATTGACCAAAAGATTGCTAATTTCCAAAAATAAATCTACTGAAATGAAAATTAACTAAGGTTTAAACATAAAAAAAAATACTAACTTTAAAAAGAGTATCCAATATGCTGGACAAAAACTGTAAAAAACACTTATAGCACATGGAACAGAGATAGCATGTATCAGCCATCTGCATCTTGTTGCAGTCAGTGAAGCATAACTAATTAAATGCAGGTGTAACCAGAATTTCTAAGAAGGATGTGTTTACTTTCAGTTTCCATTTAAAGACCGGAAAGATGCATAGAATGCTTGGAAAAATGATAAAAATAACTTGGGAATACTGAAATAGGTTTACGACAGAAAAGAGTGAAATGGGAAAAAAATGGTGGTACGTATTTTGTAATTACTTACAAAATCTATCGTTTTTAAAAATAAGTTTTTTTTGTTAATTTTTAGGAGATTTTCGAAAATTTACAGAAATATTTGTTGATAATAGTTCAAATCAAACTTGTGAGCTTAAATCAGAAGGTTTCTTCAGCAAATAGGAACATTAACAAGCAAATCAGCAATACCGTTTAGTGCTTTTAAGAAATCGCAATCAGATGGCTTTATTAAATTATTTATATTGTAGTTTAATAAAATATGCATCAAATTAAAAAACAAAATATTATTTTTGAAGCCTGAATTATATATTTTTTATAAGATATACAGGGTGAATCTGAAAAAGTGGGCAAAACTTTACGGGGTGGTAGAACGCAGCTATACGAGCAATATTCGTCATAGAATGTATGGTTGGAACGCAAACGGTGAGAAGTTAAAAGGTAGTTTTCCACTGTCACATTTAAAGAATGAATACAAGAAGGAGAGGAGATACTTCAGAAAACATTTTATTAACAGGAATGTAATTGAGGTAACCGTACACAAAGTGCATATCCGCCATTTCGTGGTTAGTATAAGCAGCCATCCTCTCGGCAATCCATGGTAGAAATGCCGTTGGGTGCGAGGACCGACCCTTTTATACCATTTCCAACGCCACCTAGCAGCTCGCCGTTTGCGTTCCGCCCATACTTTCTATAACGAATATAGCTCGTATAGCTGCGTTCTACCACCCCGTAAAGTTTTGCCCACTTTTTCAGACTCACCCTGTATATGTATATAAATTACAACGGCAATTTTTATTAAAAAAAAAATCAATATATTTATTTTTGTTGTAGTAAAAACGTATACATAGGCATTGGTACTCATTTCAGATTCTCTGTACATATACAGACAGCTTGGACACTGGAAGGGTTAATGGAAAAATGTGACTGAAAATTAATTAAAGATCTTATTCAAATTTATTTAAATCTTGATATTCAACAATATTCATTCAGCATTTATAGAGGTCACTGGCATAGTGGTTAGGGAGCTGTTCCACCAGAGCAAACTCTCTGTGTTGTGTTAGCTCTATCTGAGCCAGTCATCAGCAGTGACTTTGGTTTTAGTTGGGATGTCCTTGTATGAGAAGGCCTGTAAGAGCTAGGAGTAACTTCTAGGATTCTTCTCTGTTCTGTGTTGCAAATGACTGAGTTACAGAAGCTGGAATGTTTAACAATATATCTTACGTTTTATAAAAAAAAAAACATTCATAATCTAATATATAAAGAAGAGCCTGTGTTTGCTTATGCACTCAGACACCAGAAACACCAAATTTTACATGAACTTTCTCTTCACCTAGGAGAAGAGCATAGGCTATGTCCAAACCTGCTGGGGGGTGGGGGGGTGGGGGGGGGGTGGCTCAGTCGGTAGCGCGCCAGGCTCGTAATATGTAGTTCCCAGGTTCGAGTCCCAGCTGGGTCAGCGTTGAGATTTATCTCCGCAAAATTCCCCGCCCTGCCCACGGTCAGTAGGGGACACCGATGGGCTTGGAAAGGCTGCCGTCCGGCGGATGGGACGTTAAGCCGTGGCCCCGTGTGCGGGAGAGCCATACCCTGTGCACGTTAAAGAACACGCTGGATGGCCTTGACGGGAGACTACCATCTGTCCCCAACAGCTGTTCCAGTGGGTCCCCTCCCCCAACCTTCTCTGAGCCTTCGGGGTCCATGTGACCTGGCCATTTAGCCCATGGTGTGCAAAAAAGTGCCGCTCAGAGGTAAAACAACCCAACCCAACCCAAACCTGCTGGGGTCAACCAAAACCAATCTGAATTTCTCATAGACTTAACATTAGTGGTTATTCAAGATAACTGTTAAATTTGCCAGGTGTGTTAGGTGTTAAATATAGAAATAATTGCTGCCACCAATATATTTAAAAGAAGAAATGCATCAACTAATTTCTTTCTGCTTTCACATTATAAAGCCATTGTTTCAGAAGTGGATAAGATCAAGAGCATTTCTGTGGAAACTGAAGATGTACCATTTAAGCATGAGATTCTGGGACAAGAGATGCTTTTAAAAATATATAAGTTAATAAACGTATGTATATCTCATAAAATATGCCTGAGGAAAGTCAAAACCAAGAAGGTTGGCAAAATGCGTAGCTAGATGAGGGGAGGAGGGGCTTGCAGTTTTTAATCTTTTTTCAAACTTTTAACTTGTTTTATAATTTATTTTGTAAGTCTCAGAGATGTGCGAGTAAATATCTTAACATCAGTATATCAACCAGTGAAAAAGTCATGAACTTATATGAGATTTATAACATCTATTGGCCCTTAAAGTAAATGATAACAGCAAATCTTAAAAGGACTGGTAAACAGCAGTTGTACTGACTGGTACAAATGCACCAATTGTCAAAATAAGATCACCAAATAACTGGAAAGAAATGGTAGCACATCACAAAAGAATACAACTAGCATTGATGATAACAAGCCCCTACCAACCTAGCCATTCTTCAACAAACAACATGAGATCTAATTGCAAGCTGTACCTGTACCAGTGGACATCCATCAAGTTCATCGTCAGTACTGGTAAATATTGTTCCTTTTCTCTTGAACACCTTTACAAGATAAAGGAAAACTTACGGACAGTACCAATGGAGGGTACAATTTCAGGAGCACATCGATTGTAGTTAAGTAGCTGCCATGAAGGCCTTAGGCTAATCTGACACTACATATGATATGTTGAGCACTCCTCTTGACTTATAATTTTAAAATGTCAATGCACAGCTATTAATCATCATAATTAAATTCCATCAAATTAGCTGTGATTTATAGTAAAATTCTAAATTCATAAAATATGGTGATAAATGTTTCAAATAATATGTTAAATAATAATTAATGTTTTTCTTTTTTCACTGTATTATACATTTCTAGTATGTACCCCATGTTTTGTACAACTTATAGCAAAAGAAAATTAAATATGATCTAACATATTAAACTGACAGTCTCCTGTCAGATCTCTGTAACAAGCAGCTGTTTGAGGGAATATTTTTTATTTTATAAAGTTGCATATGCCTAGCAAATTGTATCCAAGCAACTCTGCTGGGTATGAAACGATTTTAAAAGTTCAATTATCTGAGTGTGGCAATACTGCTTTCAATTTAGAAATTTCTGACATAGGGAATTTCATGCGATACCTCAAAAATATGTTTACTTCTTTCCTCACCTAAAAGTGGGGAAGAAAATTTTTACTGTGGCAATAGATCATAATGAGCTGTATGCCAAACAAAAGCTTAAATTGTGGGGAATGCCATCTATTACATACTTTAGAGAGTTAACACGGGGAGAAAATTTCACCTGAGGTGGGAGAATCAATCGTAATGAGCAATTTTACACCAGCGAAAGCTTACAATATAAGGAGTGCCATCTAATACATACATTAGAGAAGGGGTGGGAAACCGTTTTCTCTGCAGGCCACTAAAATGCTCCTCATGTTTATTAAACATTTTTTCATGGCTTCAACTTTGTCAATTTGCTCTTGACCTACTAATCCACAACAATTTGAGTGTTTTGTTAAGTCATTACTTGCAGCCAATGGCTACAGTTTCTCCATCTTTGCTTTAGAGAGTTAACAGGAAAGAGAATTTTACTTGAGGTGGGGGAATCAATTGTAATGAGTTATTTCATGCCAAATGAAAGCTACAAAGTGGGGAGTGCCATCTACCATAAATTTTAAAGAGTTTAAGACCCAAGCAATGATAGGAAAATCTGCTAGTTGTCCTAAAACTGGAAAAAAAAAGATTGGTTTGCAGTGACAAAATGTTGTAATCGTAACAAGATGTTAGATTTTCAACTTATTTCAAATGGACCTTTCTTATTCACTCCATAAGGAATTTTCATCAGTTTTTTTTTAACATCCTATCAACTTACATACATATAAATATAAACATATACCTTTACAAAATTCTGTTGAGTGATCATGATAATATTGAGAAGTACTCACAAAGTCCAACCAATGAATATACAAACTATATATACAAGGCATACTTTCCAACTTTACAAAATAAAAAATTAAAAATTAAAAACAATAAAAATTATTAAAACCCTAAAATCTGTTTTTCTTATTTTTAAGTACTTTTCTACACAGTTGTACACAATTGCAAAGAAAATGATGTAATAAAAAATGTTTATAATTACTATCACCAGCATAGTACTTAAATTTTTCAATATTAGTTTTGTAGAAGAAACCTTTCAGGATGTTACAATTACTATTTCTGAGTTCTTGATTCTACCAGTATTACTTCACAAATTCTATTTCACACAAATGTTTGTCCAATATATACAGGTTGTTTCAAAACTCTCTGTACAAATTTCAATGGGAGATAGGGAACACCAAGTCAAACCTATTTATCTCTGAATGTATGTCTGCTGAAGTAACCCTTCAGTGCTAGAGAGCACTGTTTGGCAGTGCTGCAATTGGCCAGAGGGGTGAAGTGAGGACGGAGAATGGACTTGTTTTTGCCATTGGCATTCGTAAATCAGACACATTACATGCAACATGGAGTGTTTCATGACTTCTGAGATGGCTGACATGCATCTGGCTTATGGGGTTGCCAATGGAAACAGAAAAGCTGCTGTGAGGTTGTAACTACAGTGCTTCCCAAACAGCGCCCTCCAGCACCGAAGGGTTACGTCAGCAGACATACATTCATAGACGAAAAAGGTTGTTTTGGTGTTCCCTATCTCCTACTGAAATTTGCACAGAAAGTTTTGAAACACCCTGTTTAATCTCTTCTACTTGGTAAGTTGTTAGAAATTCTGTATCTGAATACTTATCTTATAGTTAATACATTTTTACATTTCTGCCTTCTTTTATACTTGATAAAATAGCTTGAAAATTTCAAAGTTCCAGCAATACTCTTGTTATCATTTGAGCTCAAATCAGAGACTTCTTTTTTAAAGTACCTTGCAAGCAGCTGCTTTCCACAGAGGTCTGATGACCTCACCAGAAAGTCAACACAAGAAAATACATGTCTTATTCAGCACTCATATTCAGGCTCCTGTAATCTGTAGTTATGCATGCTACTCAGTCACTGGGACAGAAATAAATAAATTACCCTTCAAGCAGTTACTTGTCACAAAAGTCTGACAGGAGCCTGTCAGTTTAAAATACCACAGAGAAGCTCTTTCAGGAAGATGGAACTCAGCAGAAAGGCAATAAAAGGATTCCTTCAATTAAAATTTATGACACAGCATTCATGTTATAGCAAAAATTTTCATACCACAGAATATTTTACTTTCTACCCTACACTTTTAATGTTTTAGATGTTTGATTTCTAACAAATAAGTCTTCATCTTATTTTGTTACAGTAGAAGTATTTAGATTTTAATTATTTCATGAATTCAATTAATACTTGTTTCAGCAAATTAATAATCAGTTCCCCCCCACATATGGGAAATGTGTAAATGATTACAGAGGTAATTAATTATAAATTATATTTCAAGGAACCATAATCAATCTCAAAGCCATAAACGAGTCTTAGTGGATATAAATAGTCAGCACCAGGACCCTGTGAAATTGACCACTTCTCGGCAGGGCAGAAAAAAAAAAGAAGTAAAATTCCTTTCATTAGTTCTTTGGCAAAAAAACTCTAAAGTTAATTTTTTTAGATTAATCACAGGAAAAAGATAACCTGTTCTATCATTACCTACCAGTGTTTTTAGGCTGGCCCTTAGAAGGGTTAAATACATTACCTACTAATGTCCATCATTAAATAAAAAAAAAAGACTTATTTTGATATAAATAAAAATAAATACCCCCTCAAGCAACTACTTGCCATAGAGATCTGACAGGAGTTTGTCAGTTTATATGGCACAGTAGAAGGTCTGGAGGATGGCGAGACCTCAGCAGGAAAACAACATAAACGTCCATGCCTTACTGGGGCTTGAACCCAGATCTCATAGGTCAGTAGCCAAGCGTGCTAACCACTCCATGAGACTAATTCTTTGGACTTGCTAAAAAACATTCTATTGAATGAATTCAGTGATGAAAAACATCCATCTACAGCCTTAGCACATCAACAAAGTAGGTGAAAAAAAAGGGTTTGCACAAAGATGTAAAAAATAATTAATCAATGGTAACTAACAAATTAAAGAAACTTACACCATAAGATGATGCATTGTGTAAAGGAATGAGTCCACCTTTATCTTGAGCATTTACATCAGCACCATGTTCAAGAAGATACTCAGCAACTTCCAGATTATTATACCCAGCTATAAAAGATAAATAACATTTTAATCTATAATAATTTCGTTTATGGCATATTCACAGTTCTCACAAAAATCTTATAAACAAGCAAATTAGAAATTGTAAATCACAATTATATATATTTTTTAATTAGATTATATTTTGGTTTAATTCATTATTTTTTCAATTGATAAAATGTTACTAATAGTTACTAAAATATTCTAAAGTTTGCTGTTCATAGGATAGAAGCAACAATAACTTTATTATAGATTATTTAAGGTTTCTATCATTATACAAGCAGAATAGAATAATTATGGAGTTTTATGCAGAGTGCTAATGATATGTTACCATAATCCCAACTTTACTTTTAAAACAGTAATGCAGTGATACGTCTGATATCATACCTGCTAAATGCAGAGGCGTTGAATTTCTTCCCTGAGAATCACGGCAATTAATATTATCTGAATTGACTAATTTCATGACTCTGGCAAGATTTCCCTTTTTAGCTGCATCCAACAGGGCTGCATCACCTAGAAATATTATTTTTTAAGATACTTATATGTAACAAAAGGTATTTCAAGCAAAATAAAGAAGATCAGTACTTAAAAGTCAGTATATAGTTGTTCCACTAATTCCTCAGCCAAAATATAAATATAAAAATAGATCTCCACAGACACTACATTTCTGGTGATCATGAGCTGATTTGCATCACCTTTGTATAACAACATATAAGTATAAGAATACCTTACTTAAGAAAGCATTTGATTGTTTCCTCTGAACAGCACTTTCTTGTACCCAATAGGCTAAATGGCCAGGTCACAAGAACCCTGAGGGCTCAGAGAAGGTTGGGGAAGGGGATCCACTGGCAGCTGTTAGGAACAGTTGGTTGGTTGGTTGGGGTTTATTGGCGCAACAGCAACTAAGGCTATATTGCGCCAAACAAACGATAAAAAGGGATAAAAGTCTCAGAACCCACATCCAAAGTTAAAACGAACACAACAAAATGACAAGTAAAAAAGACTAAAAAGAAACAACAAGAGTAGAAGTTAACAATAAAAATGGGTGTATAGGACCTATGTAAAATTGCAAACAAGAGTAAAACTAGAAAATATAGTAAAAATCAGAGACGTGTAAAATAACCAGTAAAACGTAAAAAGTCAAAAACAGGAGTTAAAAACGATTCATCAGATAAAAGATGGCCGAGTGTAAGAGGCTCAGCCATAAAATTGTGGAAAGTAAAATACAATTTACGTTCAAGGTTAAAAGCTGCACACTGAATTAAAATATGTTTCACAGTTAAAACGGTGTCACAAAACTCGCACTTAGGTACTGCGTCCGCTTTAAGTAGAAAAGAGTGGGTTAAAAACGAGTGACCTAAGCGGAGCAGAGCAAGGACAACTTCCTCCTTACGATTCCTGCGGTAACAAGACTGCCATGGTTTGACGACAGGTTTGATCTCAAAGAGCTTGTTGGTAAGCTGTTCTGACCAAGATCTCTGCCACTGTGCCCGGAGCTCGGTGGAAAAACGCTGCCGGAAATCCAGATAGGGAACCGGCAACAGAGAGTCGGACGGGGGCATGGCTGACTTGGCAGCAGCATCTGCCAAGTCATTGCCCCTGATCCCGACATGACCGGGCACCCAACAGAAGAGAATCGTGGTGGTGGCTGCCAGACGATGGAGCTGCTGGCGGATCTTGGAGAGAACAGGGTGAGGCCGATGCCTCACCGAGATCAAAGCCTGTAGCGAGCTAAGCGAGTCGGTGTAAAGCACACACCGACGATGATCCTTAGCTGCGATATGGTCCAAGGCAATGCTGATAGCATGCAACTCAGCAGTGAAGATGGAACACTGCTGTGGGATCTGGTCTGCAATGATTACATCACAGCAGACCATGGCTGATCCCACTGAAGTGCCGGACTTCGAGCCATCTGTGAAGACAGGCAAGAAGTCCGGGTGCGCAGCACGATGGCTGGCAAAGAGTTGCCGGTACACACAGTCGGGTGTAAAGGCCTTCCCTGTCCTGCACAGAGAAAAATCGCAGGAAGGGGAAACAGCGAGCCAAGGTGGAAGTGGCTCAGCTGTTGACTGTGCGATGCTATCGAGACTGGTGTTGATGTCTCGCAGGTAACCTCGGACACGCAAACCGAAAGGACGAATGGCAGTCGGCCGATTCTGGTATAACATTTCCCACCTGGGACTGAAAACGCAGTCCCAAGTGGGATGGCCTGGCAGGGATCGCAATTTTGATGCATACTGCAGGGACAACTGCTGACGGCGAATAGATAAAGATGGTTCATCGGTCTCAACGTAGAGACTCTGGACCGGTGAAGTGCGGAAGGCCCCCGTGCACACACGGAGGGCCTGATGATGGAGTGGGTCCAGCACCTTCACCACCAAATCCCGGGCAGAGTCATACACCTGGGATCCGTAGTCCAGTTTCGACCGGACAAGTGCACGGTAAAGGCGGAGCAAAGAACATCGGTCCGCCCCCCAAGAGAGGGAGGAGAGGACCTTGATGATGTTCAATGCCCGCATGCACTTGGACCTGAGATGTCGAATATGTGGTAAAAAGGTCAATTTCCGGTCGAAGATGAGACCGAGAAACTTGGTCTCCGCCACAACTGGAATAATGTTACCCTCGAGCCGCAGCTCGGGGTCCAGATGAAGATTATGCTTGCGGCAAAAGTGCACACAAGCGGTCTTCTGTGGGGAGAACCGCTGTTAGGAACAGATGGAAGCCTCCTGTTAAAGCAATCTGGCATGTTCTTTGAAGTGCACAGAGTATAGCTCTCCTGCACACAAGGCCACAGCTTAATGTCACATCTGGCAGACAGTGATCTTTCCAAGCCCATCAGTGACCCCTACTGATTCAGGACAGGGAGTTTTGAGGAGATAAATCTCACTGCTGGCCCAAGCAGGACTTGAGCCTGGGAACTGCAGATTATGATGTGCACTACCAACTGAGTCACACCTGCCCCTAACGAAAAAGGCACAGCAAAACAGAAGATTTAGGAAAATTCCCCCTGGTAGCAGCAACAGAAGGGCCAACAATGAAGGAGCTGCAGTGATATATTTTGGATAAGAGGTTAGTGGAACATCCATATAGTGACTTATAAGTAAAGTATACAACAATTGTGACTTGATTTTAATTCAAGATGATCAAATATTACTACAGCTGCATAAGTAATATAAAACTAGAAAACTTTATTAGTCTAAACTGCTCTTGGCTCAGTGCAAAAAAAAGGAGTAATTACTTCCCCAGCCTTACATGTTGGATGTGTTTCTATTTGTAAAGCTATCCATTAGAAAACATTTTAAACTTACATTAGTATTTATCAAAAATTATTGTATTATTTTTCAAGTCTTTTGATGTCATCAGAAACCTATCAGTTCATTTTAACTTGAGCAGTATCTTAGGCATTAGGTGGTTTGACTTTGTAAATAACAATGAAGTTATGAGAAGCTGGCAACCTCCTTTGAGCAGCATATTGTGCAAAGAGAGACTGCAGAATTGGCTGTGTTTCTTGTAGGCATAACTGCAGATTGGCAAATACGGTTATGAACAGTGTACCTAAAGGCCTCGGGGAAAAGAAAGATATAGGATGCAGTGGGCAGACAATGAATGTCAAATAGGGTCTTGCTAGAATTGGCCTACAGTGGCCAAATGCAGAAGCTGTAGCACAAGAGAAAAGTGTTTGGAAAACAAAATTACAGTATGGTCAGACTTCCATGCTTAGGATCAGTTGGTCTGTAAAATGGTACTAAAAATAAAGATCTAAACTCAACTTCTCTAAATTTTGAATTTCAACAATATTAATTCAGTATTTGACTAGTTATGGGAGATGGAATGCTTAACAATTTAAGTTACCAATCACAAGAAATTCTGTATTAAATTGGAAATGTATAATTGAGAGATTATAAACTAAATTTTTAGAAGTTATCTAATATTCTTTAAATTTCGGCAAAACTTTTTAAGAAGGAGCTTCCATAACTCTTTAAATACTGAATGGATATTGTTGAAATTCAAGATTCTGAGAGATGAGATCTTTAATTATCTTCAGCACTATTTTCCATAAAATATTTTTAGAAATAATGGAGTTTAGAATTTGGCTTCTACTGAAATAACACTCTATTGCTATTTGTTTATAGAATGTAATATTAAAATCGTTTAGCAGCACACTCAAGACATTTTTGTGAACCTGAAAATTTTTCTGAACCTTCTGAGCATTATTTCCCTTTTCAAGCATGACTTACAAAATATCTCATAAGCTCAGATTAAAGAAATATTGCTCAAATTCCTGGAAAGCATAATCAATGGGGATATGAAAAATAAATCTAATATAAATTTTATATTTAACCCTTTGAAGCACGAATTTCGATTTTATTTCCGATTTTAATGACATTTGGTATGGGCCGTCTTTATGTGTAGAAAAATGATGGAGTATACTTGCTTTTTGCAAAAAAATATTTATTTTAACTTTTGTACTAATACCCATGTAGGAAGTGTGATTTCGCTGTAAAACCAGTCTGCATATAGAAATAAAAATTTAAGTAAGTGGTTTCTGTGTGGAACCACTATGCTTCAAAGGGTTAAACAAAATAAATATTGTTATTTTTCCAAAAGAAGGCAAAAGTATTTTGATGTTTTTTTTTAACTGATTATACATCACAAGTCTAGTGATGATGCACAGAACCAGCCAGGTCTAGCACCTAATGTCTGACCCCGCCTTCTCGTGGTACAGGTCGTTAGTACCTTTCAAAAGAGATATTCTCTTTTGGAAGGGAACGGAAGGGAAGGGCTGCCAGTTCAGTATGGCCTGCTGATCTGGTCATCTATGGCCACTTTTTTCTTTTTTTTCAAACATGCTGAGGAGTGGTCAACTTCACAGGGTCCTGGTGCTAACCATTTATACCTACTAGACTGGACTTGTTTATGTATTTGAGCTTGATTATGGATCCTGGACTTGCTGCACTGGTGGGCCTCTGTTGCGGGAGAATCTGTTGCAGTGTTTTCTGTTTGCTTCTGGGTTGCCAGCTCTAAGTGAAGTGAACAGAGGCATGGGATACCTTATATCAGCTGGTGGATAATCCTAATCAGAGGCCATCGCAGGTACCTGAACCTTACTTAGCTAGTTGGGCATCGTCAAGCCTAAACTGGAGTAATGCGTCTCAGGCAGGCCATATGGCTCTTGAAAAAGTCCACTTGAAAAGGTAGTGCCTGAAATTCCTACCAGCATCGGTGACTTAGCATTTAGCGGAGGAGGAACAGGTCTTTGCCCCATGCCTGCGATCAGGGGGCTGTTTGATATTGTTGGCCCTACCAATCTCAATAAACCTAATTTCTTTAAAAATCCTACTTATCATTTTCTCTCTGCAGGAACGTGAGGACATTACATAGAGATTATTCTCTTGATGTCCTCACACAGGAATTCCAGTGCTATAACCTAGATATTCTAGGCTTGCAAGAGACCAGATGGACAAGTAAAGGTGAGATACTTAAAAATAACTTTAAATTTCTCTTTACAGGGAGGGAGGATGGAAAGCATCACCAAGGCGTGGGTCTGCTGCTCAGCAGACATGCCAGTGATGTTCTTCTAGGATATGAGTGCATTAATGAAAGGTTTCTTACAGCAAAATTTCAGACAAGCATTAAAGACTTGAATGTTATCTGCTGTTATGCCCCCACTGAGGATTCTGATGAGGATGAGAAGGATAGGTTTTACGGACAACTCAGGATATTTTGAACTCTGTCAAGAAAGGGGATATTACCCTTGTTCTTGGTGACTTCAATGCCAAGGTTGGCACCGACTCTGACCTTTGGGGAGGAGTAATAGGCCCTTTTGGTATTGGTAGCTGCAATGGCAATGTCTCCTACAGGTAAGTAAACTCAATGGTTTCAGAATAACTAACACATTACAAACACCGCAACATACATAAATACACATGGGTTTCCCCTAGGGATACCTATATTCACCTATTTCACCATATAGGAATATGATTATATATTAATTAACAGCAAATGGGCTAGTTCTGTTAGAAATACCAGGCATATAGGGGAGCTGAAATTGGATCTGACCATTACCTTGTTAAAAGTGTCTTGCAACTTAAACTTAAAAAGTGTTGTGCTAAATTTAAAAAATTTACCTTTAATACTGAAGCTCTGAAAGACCCAGTTATAGCTAAAGCTTACCATGATAGGTTACTTAGTCATTATTGACAGTTATGGTTTGCTTAATACTGAAGTTGAGGAAGAATGGGATCATTTTAAACAGGTTTTTTTGGAAACTAACAGTACTCTTTTAGGAAAAAAGGGGCAGAGGAGGCAGAATTATTTAAGTGATAAGGCACTTGAGCTTATTTCAGAAAGAAGGAACTGCAGGAATGTCCTTAATCAGTACCCTACTAGTCCTAACAGAAAGGATTACAGAGAGCTTAATAAACGTGTAAAGGATCAGTTAGCTACTGAAAAGAATTTTGGCTTGATGGCTTGGCTGACAAAGCCGAGGAAGCAGTTTGGCAGCACAACAGCAGAGAGCTGTACCAGATAGTTAATGTATTATGTGGTAGAAAACGGACAGGCATACAAGGATTGCAGGATAAACAAGATAAGGCTATAGAAGGGGAGGATTCTGTCATGGCTAGGTGGGTTGAGCATTTCAGTGATATTCTAAACAATGTGGTTAGTTCTACTCCCATTGTTTGTAGTGATGATAAATGTATTGGGGGCTTTAATGTTGGCTCTATAACACAATCTGAAGTTATTTTGGCTATTTCTAAACTTAAACTTTATAAATCCCCAGGGGTAGATGAAATTACTACGGAAATGCTCAGAGCTGGGAATGTTTCGGTTACCACTTGGATGACTGAAATTTTGAATAACTTTTATGATAAAGGCATGGATCCTAAAGATTTTACCAGAGCTATTATTATCATCGCTATTTTCAAAAAAGGTGATCGCAGTTCTTATGATAACTATAGGGGTATCAGTCTACTCTCTGTTCCAGGGAAAGTTATTTGCATGATTGTGCTTAATAGAATTAAGAATCTGGTTGATTATGCAATTGCGTGATGAGCAATGTGGATTCAGAAGTGGTAGGGGATGTGTGGATCAGATATTTTCACCTAGGCAGATTCTTGAGAAATGTTTAGAGTTTCAGAAACCTTTGGTTGCTAGCTTTGTTGATTTCAAAAAGGCTTTTGACTCTGTTGATCATCATAATTTTTTACCAGACAAGTTAGTTAACATAATGAAAGCTCTCTATAATAACACTGAGTCGTGTGTGAGAGTTGGTAAGTCTTGTAGCAACTGATTTAGCATTACTTCTGGTGTTCGACAAGAGTGCATTTTGTCTCCTTTTCTCTTTAGTTTGGTTATTGATTATGTTATGTGAAATTCACTTCAAGGGAAAGATTTTGGCCTTAAATGGGCTGGAGATATGAAAATTTCAGATTTAGGTTATGCTGATGATTTAGGAGAAATAGGCGTATACACCTAAAGACTAAAATTAGACTGTATAATAGTTTGGCTCTTTCTAGGGTTAGTTATGGTAGTGAAACTTGGACGCTGTGTAAACAACAGGAAACTAGATGCTTTTGATTCTAGATGCTTACGTAGTATCTTGGGCATTAGGTGGTTTAACTTTGTAACTAATGATGAGGTTGGGCAAAGGAGTCTGCAACCTCCTTTAAGCAGCATATTGTGCAGAGAGAGACTCCGCTGGTTTGGCCATATTGTCCGTATGGATAATTATAGATTGGCGAATAGGGTTATGAACAGTGTGCCTAGAGGTCTCAGAAGGAGGGGGAGACCTAGGATGCGGTGGGCAGACAATGTCAAACAGGACCTTGTTAGAATTGGTGTGCAGTGGCTGGATGCAGCAGATGTAGCTCAGGACAGATGCTTGGAGAATTAAACTGCACAGTCTGGTTGGACCTCCATAGCTCATGGTTGCTTGAGGATGATGATGATGAGTATAATTATGAAACTATACCTTTTAACCTTAAGTAGCTACTTAAGCTCTTTCTCTGTAGTATTATATTTTTATGAATTATGCATTTCTTAAATTACAAAGAAAAAAATCACCAAGATGAACCCATTATTTTAAATCTGCACTAGATAAGTTAGACTGATAGCTTATATTTTAATGCATTCAGCTCTCACCTTATAATTGCATTTAAATAAAAAAAAACTGCCATTTACCTATAATTTAAAATTTTAAACTGAGGCATAGTTAAAATTTCAGATCTATCCATATATTTCTAATTTCTTTAAAGCATTTATGTTTATGTCTTATTGATAACATACCTCTAAGGAGATCAGCAATATCCTGGTCTCCTTCTTTCACAAGATCCAAGGGAGTATGGTTATCTCTATTCTTTTTCATTGGATCTGCTCCATGCTACAAATAAATACGTTATTTACTTGTTTTCTGAAACTGAAGTAGTACAGAGACAATTTTTAAAACAAATAATATGGATTAACCCATTCTCTCTCCCCTCACAAGTTTGGTTTAAGAGAGAGTTAAATTTCTTTGATATTAACTTAAAAATTTGGTATCAGATTCCTTACTGAAAAATAATGAGAGCAATATGATTTACTCTTAACAAAATTTACATTCATTGAAGTAGTTAAACATAATATGCGACAAAATTTTTTATATTTTTAAAATACTGTGGCTTTCAAGCTGGAAAAAACACAATCTTATTAGACTTTTCTGATAGAATCTATTCTAATCTGAATGAGGGTATATTTTTTTAAAATATTTTTACATATAAGTTTTTGACTTTCTATATTACAAAATATTCAAAAAACTATAGCATAAATATATATTGAGAGATCATTGAATTATGACCACCACCATTCAGAATGGAACAAGACTGGTAGACCTCAGTATAAAGGACTATGTATCACAGTATGTGAGCTCAGTGTGATCAGAAATATGGTCATGCAAGCCTGAGTGTGACCACTGAAATTATGGTAAAAGTTACAGATGTCATGAAGTTTCCAAATGGCATGCTAGTCAGATGCCCCAACCTCTGAAATAGCACTTCCTTGTTGTTTATGTCCTGCAGTGGTTAAGGTGTTCACAAAATGGTGTAAAACAGTTGAGCTTGAGGTGGTGACCTCAAGTCGAAAAACTTGTCAAGGAGTATGCAAGATGTGGAGAGCTAAGAATACAATGCATCTAATGCACTCAAATGATAGGTCACAGTAGCACGCTGACATTACAGTACAATATGGAGAGCTGCTAGTGTCTCCCCATAGTGTACTGTGATTGTTCCTACATAGGAGTGTAATCTTACAGGATGATAATCCAGACAGACAGAATATTTCAGATGATGCACCACACTCTGTGTGTGCACTAGCTACTAGCTAGTGCACACACTAGCACTAGCTTTGGAACATAGGGTTCCAAAGCCAAAGGCCCACAAGACATTCACTCCTCATTGAAAATCATTATTGCCAGCATCTGCTATGGTACCAATAGCATACTAGTTGGATAACTGTGGAATGTAAAAATGTGTGATGGTTCAACAAGTTGATATTTTTGCTGCACCATACATGTGGACATCTTTGTGTATGGTCAATGGACCCTTCATGCAGTGTGTGCATTGCCAAGGACAATGGTATCAAGATTTGGGACTGTTTTTCTGATAGTCTGGCATGTGACAAGTCTGGGCTACCAGCAGACTGCATACTCTGACATTGTTGCACTCATTCCTAGATAGGGGTGGAATCTTGCAGGATGATAATGTGCCTGGTCATTGGACCTGGACTGTATAGGAGTATGCCAAGGAACATGAATTAGACAACATTTTTTCCTAGACACCAAATTCACTAAATATCAATCCCAGAGAACACTTCTCAGACATGCTAGAACATGACATGAGATGTGGATATCCACCAGCATCCTCCATTCAGGAAATGTGGGATGAATTGCAGACCACATGGCTATATAACTTCAGACATCTAATGGAATTAATACTCAGCAGGTAACTGTAATTTTTTCCTTGGTTCCATAGCTACTTGAGCGATCACTCCCAAATTCGGTGGGGTGGTTCCACTTAATTCTAGCCTTTTTGGGTTTACAGATCGGGTTCGTAGATTACGTGGGTAGGAAGTGAGCCCTCTAAAAGTGTGCAAAATTTCTGGGGTGCTGCCATCGACTACCGTGGAATGGAGTATTACATAGTAAATAGTGCATTTGGAAAGATGTGAACGAAGAAAGAATTATCAATGGACATACGTTTCACCCCTTCACTACATAGCTAGTGCTTAAAAATGTTTTTTTACATTAAAAATATGTATTAAGGAAATGGTGGTAGCTAAAATTCTTGTTAATTAATGATAAATATTTTGCTATACAATACATTAATATAATTAAAATTAATATCCGATACATAACTAACATACTTTAATAGAAAACCTTCATGAAAAAATACTGAATTAATGTATCAGTTATAGTTGATCCCTCAAAAAATAACGAAATTTGTGGGGGCGCTGCTGTCGCCTACCTTGTAAATGATGTAATAAAGATGATGATAATGATATACTATGTATGTAACTAAAACTTAAGGGAGTGAGAGTTGGTGATACCACCAGCAGGTATCACCAACTCTCTCACCCCCTCCCTTAAGCAATAAGTGGTGGTGAGAAGAGGCTTTCCAGCACAAAGATTCCTTTTTTTTTATTTCTCATACATAGTGTGTCCATACATCCTAGTTTTTAATGAACTTCCTGATGTCCTGACACAAATTTTTGAAATGAGAAAATGACCTGGCTTTTTGTAAAAAATATAAAGTTGACTCTCGATTTTCATGGATTTAATTAATGTGTTTTTTGAACAAAAATGTCATTGTATTTATGTCATTGTCTCAAAAATTTATATGGATTTTTTATTTGGAACAATGCAGCTTGCAATGAATGTAAAATAGTCAGTGTATGCTGGCAGCATAGATGAGTGTTGTCAGAGAGGTACAAACTTTGTCATGAATACTACACATCTAGGCTTCAAATTAGCCATGCCATGAGAAAAGTCACTTCTCCAACATTCTCCAGGCAACAGTAATATTTACATCTCTTTGAGACACGGGTTTGCTATCAATCTATGCAGCATAACTATGCAATCTTTACATATGTTGAATGGTTGAATTATTGTTTATCCTTCCTACTGCAAATTGTCCCTCATGCCTATTACACCATTATACTTGCAACTTAGTTACTGAAATATCATAGTTTTTTCCATTCAAAAACTGGTCCTTCTAATCATACATCACACAAACACTTTTACAATGACATACACATTTGCTTAGTAGTCAGGTTCACAGTTAAGATAAATTTAGAGACACAAAAGTTAAGATAAGTTAAGTCACAGTTAAGAGAGAAAATATGCTTTTTATCACAGATAATCAAGCATAGCTATTGAAGTACACTGAATAGCTCAAAATAAGGATGCAAGTAATTTAAAATAACAGCTTTGCTAAAATGATGCAGAAATAAGTAGGAATACAAACCTTCAACAAAAGTTTTACAATTTCATATTTGCCTTTAGCAGCTGCTTCATGAAGTGGAGTAAATTTCCAAAGATCAGCAACATTAACATTGGCACCATACTAAATTAAAATAAAGACATAGCAAAGGCATTATAATCAGCTGCTTTACTATTATTTAATGTAATAATAAATACAGATATAGCCTTAAATTATACTGCTCATACAGTTACTTTTATTAAACCATTAAATGACAATGCTCCTGTTTTGGAGACAACTAACTACCTTTCATTCATTTTCCATTTATTGGAAAATCTTTATTTGAAACTGAATTATTTTTTCTAAAATTTAAGAAGAATGCTTTGGGTTGATTTGTTTTACCCCTGAGCAGCACTTTTTTTGCATACAATGGGGTAAATGGCTGTGTCACAAAGATCCTAAAGGCTCAGACAAATTTGGGGAAGGGTATTCACTGAACAGCTGTTCAAAGACAATGAAACCTTCCCATCAGTCAAGGCCATCCACTATGTTCCTTAATGTACTGGGAATGCCTCTCCTGCACATGGAACACAACTTAAAGTCCCATCCAACGGATGATAGCCTTTTCAAGTCAATTAGTGCCTCTTTCCTCACCAAGGGCAGAGGATGGGAGTTAGCAGAGAAAATTCTCAACACAGGCACAACTGGGACTTGAACCTGAGAACTGCAGATTATGATCCTGGTACACTATCTACTGAGTCAATCTCCAACTAAAAGTAAAAATACGGTTTTCATGTATGGTTCCTGAAAATTTTTAAAAAACATGCATTTATAAATATACCTAGTAAGGTCCAAGGGTATTAAAGAGGTAATATAGAATCAAACAATTTTTATTTTTTAATATAATCACCCTTTATTTCAATACATTTTTTAGAATGGCTAATTAACTTTTCTATACCACTGAAAAAATAATCTGAATTTTTGTTTTTAAAATGGTCTAAAACTGCAGAAATGATTTCTTCATCACTTGTAAATTTTTTCCCACACAGATCAGACTTCAATTTTGAAAACAAAAAATAATCACTAGGGGCCAGGTTGGGGCTGTATGGTGGTCAATTTAATTCCTGGAAACCACATTGCTGAATAGCAGCCTTCGCAGCAAATGAAGTGTGCACTGGCGCATTGTTGTGCAATAACCTCTCCCTGGGACAGCTTTCCTCGGCATTTCTCTTTGATGGTATCCTTCAATTTGTACATTAATGACACATAATATTCACCAGTAACTGTAGTATTTCATTCCTTAAAGTTGACTAACAGAATTCCCTGAGAATCCCAAAAGATGGTGGCCATAATCTTTTTTTGGGATTGTGTCACTTTTTCTTTTTTTGGCCATGGGGATTCAGGATGCCACCACTCCATAGATTCTCGTTTGGACAGGTGATCATGGTACAGAACCATAGTTTCATCTCCCGTGACAACTGAATCAATCACCTCTTTTTCTTGCCCCTCACAGAGTGCTAAAAATTCAGTACAGCATTCCACATGTCGTCGTTTTTGGACAACACTCAAAAGTTTTGGAACCTATCTTGCACTCACTTTTTTTCATACCAAGATGGTCGTGTAAAATTTGAAGCACCATGGTTTTTGAAAGTCCACATCTTGTTGATAATTCTTTAGTTTTCGGTCACTATCCTTTAGCACTTCTTACACCAGCGCAATTGTTTCTGGAGTGAGTGTTTCTGCAGGTCTGCCTTGACGAGGTTCATCTTCAAACGAATCTCTCCCTAAGCGCAACTGCTAGCCCATTCTTTAACCATCGAATATGATGGGGGAAGATTCACCGTACACAGCATCTAAAGGTTGTTTAATTTCTGCCAGGCTTTTGCCTTCTTTCATCAAAAATTTAATGACCGTGCGATACTCAAGTTTAAACATTTTAAAATATTGGGCAACAGCACTTCTATCTGCTACTGATGCTAGAGCTGCAAAATTTTACCTGTAGTGCAACAAAATATAGGGTGGGGTGGGGGGAGGGTTGACAGAGTTAGACCTGTCAATTTTTTTCTAACATGTTCAGGCGAGAAACTTTTGGACCACACTACGTATATAATAAGTAGAGAATAACACATCACCTTTGATGAATAAGGGATGCTCATTTTCAAAGAAAATAAGCTTTTCCTTTTACAAATTTTGTACCCTTTAACAGTAGCAATTTGTACTAATGGGTAATTTAAAACTGTAAATAGCAATATATTATTAGCCCTATGCAATGCAAAAAGATTTCTCATCTATCCCTTAAAATAAAGTTGCGTGTAAATCCCCTAGGGGTTAAGGGGCAAATCAGTCAGTGTATTAAACAAAACTATTTATTACTACTATATTAAAAAATTGCTAAAAATTAAGTACTAACTTCTTACAAAAATAAAAGTAACCTGGTTGAATTTTAACCAATAGTATAATTAAAATACACATGAATATACATTATATTTCTGTTATCAAGTTATCTGGTATCTGTTCTTGATCAACACATTCTACTATCAGAATTTCTATTTCTAGGTAAACATAACATTTGCAATATTATTTCAAGTTTTTAATTTTCTACATTTCATGTCCTATTAATGATGTAAATTAAAGCCTTTAGGAAGATTTGAAAACTATGAATTATCACATTTCATTAGCATCTATTCAATAATAGAAGAATTCTTCATTAATCACTTAAAACAAAAAATTGCGTTTTCTCACCCACCCATAGGAGTGAAGGGACAGATTGTTGCCGCCATTGCATAAACCCCTTGATCATCACACTCCACCACTAGCATATCGTATTTCAAGTACAAACAGATCATTTGTAATATTTGTTAGAAAATTCCCCATTTTAAACTGTTTCCATCATTAGAGGGTGGGTTGGGTTTTTCATCCTTTAAGCAGTATTTTTGTACACAATAGACTAAATGGCCAGGTCACAAGAACCCTGAGGGCTCAGAGAAGGTTGGTGGGGGGGGGAACCACTGGACAGCTGTTGGGGGACAGATGGTAGCCACCATCAAAACGTGTTTTAATGTGCACAGAGTATGGCTCTCCTACACAGGGGGCCATGGTTTAATGTCCCATATTACTAATTGGCAGTCTTTTGAAGCCCATTGGTGACCCCTACTGACCAACGGCAGGGTGGGGAATTTGGCGGAGATAAATCTCGATGCTGGTTCAGCTGGGACTCAAAAGTGAGAACTGCAGATTACGAGCCCAACATGCTACCAATTGAGCTGCCCCTCAGTACAGTAGAAGTTACAATTATAGCTACTGGGAGATTCTGAAAGGGAAAATAATAATATTTCCTTAATGCCAATCCAACCCAAAGAGAATTTTTAATTTAGCTCTAAAAACAAAGTTGAATGTCTACAGACAGAGATGACGAAGCAAAAACATTAGCTCATTTCTTCTGAAAATGAGCTAAAAAACAAAATATAAGTAAAAAAAGCCTTCTAAGATATTTTTGGAAACCATAATTTAGAAGGCCTTCTGATGCATGTCTTTAAATTTAAGCCAGAGAAATGAAATATAAATATATATATATTTTGGAGGGTGTGTGTCTGTGCGTTTTTTTTAATATTGATCCCAAAATGAAAGTATTGGTGTGTAATTCTTACCGTGCCACGCCTGAAGAACTGAATTGTTCCAGTTAGGCAGGTTTTTTTTTTAAACTGTAATCAGTCAAAAAAGTAGTGAACAGTAGAATTTTTTACCAAATAAGTAACAAAAAAAATATTGCATGTTACACACCAAATTAAATAACATTTAATTCTAGATTTCATAAAAAGAAAATATTAAACAAAAATGATAATTTTAATAGGACTTTTTTAGCGTGATATAATGACAAAGATATGGCAATACAATAAAAATTTATTAAAAAATAATAAGTAATAGATCATTGTAATACATATGACTAGGAAGAATTTTTCTTCTTCTGAATAATAGAAAATTTTTCTAGTTCACCTGTGAAGTGCATGGAGTTTCCGAGATAATAAATTTGTTGTGTATAAATGATGTCTACATCATTTATACACAACAAACACATCATTTATACACTACATCGTTTATTAGAAGAAGTGTGTGGTGAGCTATAGGTTGGCTCAAGCAAAGTTGTCTAAAGGGAATGCCCGATGTCAAGTGATTTGGGCTGCACCACTGAGGACATACCAGAGCAGAGGTTCAGTTGAAGTGGCAAACTTGTTTCTACGCATGCTACTGTGCAGTATCAAAGTTGCCATTGCTGTTTGCAATTTTGCCTTTGCATTTAAAGTGTAGTTTCTATTTCTTCAGTCTGTTTTATAGATATCGTTTAAATTCAAGTGTTTTTATAGTAATTATTATTGTCATCATGCCCCATAAATATTATGTTCCTGGCTCCATAGTAATTATAGTGGATCGCCACATGTATCTATGCCACAATACAAAAAGAAAACATTTTATGCAATCAGTGTTGATCATTTAACAATAAAAAGAGATTTAGTATTCGATATACCTCAGCAGCTAATTAATATGTGTGGCCATGGAGGGCTAACCTACCCTACTGAAGTTTCTATAAATGTGGGAATATTATGCTTTGTTGTGTTTTCAAACACATATCTGGTAATGTAGAGCAGCAATTTCTAAACTGCAAAAACTAATTATTGACATATATTAATATTAATAAATATTTTGTGGAAAAACTTTTGCAGACATACGGGAATTGAACCTGCATCTCTCCAGAAACATGCCAGGGTATTCTACCATTGAACTAATGCCAATTAAGACTTTAAACTCTTAATTGAGATTTCGGCACCTGCTGTTGGTGTCATCTATGATCTCAGTGGAAACTTTCTTTTTATATTGCACTGAGTAAGATGGAAATAAATAATAAAGTCTCTTCAAGCTATTTAGCAGTATTAATGATTTAAACATAAATGACGATCACAGCATTTCCTGTTGACTTTTTAACATCTATAAATCAATAAATATTTTATGGAAAATTTTTCGCCGACATATGGGACTTGAAACTGCGTTTCTCCAGAAACATGCAAGAGTATTCCATCTTACTCAGCACATTATAAAAGAAATAGTTGCCACCCAAGATCATAGATGGTAAAAATAGTAAGCATTGAAATCTCAGTGAAGAATTTAAAGTCTTAAATTCGTGGAAAAAAGACAGAGCTGGTATTATTTCAATGATAGAATACTCTAGCACATTTCTGGAGAGATGCGAGTTCAAGCCTCATATGTTGACAAAATTTTTTCCACAAAATATCTATTGATATATTAGACATTAAAAAATCAACAGGTAATGCTGTGATTGTCATTTATGTTTATATGTTAATATTGTAAAGCAGGTTTTGAAAAAAGAAACTGTTCAACATAGATTTTCAGTGTTTATGTGGGAATAAAATAAAAGTTACTACATAAAATTATATTAACATATGAAATGTGTATATCCAAAATTATACACAATCAAAATATGCACCCAAGATATCATCCAAAAGAAAATTGAGCACTTTGGCCAAATGATTAATTACACGCCATCTATCTCTATCTGTTGAATTTTACTGTTTACCATTCATGTCCAATGACAGACAATGGTATATTTGATGTGGGTTTCAAATAATAATTTGTCTTCTAGTTACTATCAGTAGCATATCGTATTCAATATTATCATTTTTATTAATAAGCTGTATGAGTTATATTTCTTGATATTATGGAACATTCTCAATGCTGCACTGAAATCTAATTTTTTTATATTCCTATGTATTCTCTTACAAACTATGTAAGGCAGTAACATAGTGCTTACATGTTGTACTTATTAATTTTGACATGTTTACTAGTATGTCTCAATGATAAACATTGGTTGTCGCAAACTATTTTTTGAAGCGTACAGTACGAGTTACCACTGGCATATCTAATGTGGGTTTCAAATATTTATTTGTCTTGTAGTTACTACCATCAGTATATGGTATTGAATGTTATAATTTTCCTTAACAAGCTGTATGGGTTATATTGTACACTAAGTAATTACCACTTTTTAAGTCAATTAAAATTTTTAGAGGAAAAATTGTCTTGAGCCGGGTGGGATACAAACCCACAACCTCCTGATAACATGTTGTAGTCTGGACCACTGAGCTACCAGCGGCCAATCAAGATCTCCTCTAATTGATGATATGAACATTTCTACCTACATATTCCATTATGTCACATGTAGGCACTGTTCAGGCTATCTAGCCACCAGTGGCAGATAAATGCCATATAGATGGAAAGTATATATTACAAGTATACAGTTGATTAAATATTGAAGAGATGCAGATCAATATTTAATGGGTTATATTTTTTTATTATCATGGACTATTCTTCAATGTTGCACTGAAATCTGTATATTTTGTTTTAATATTCCTATGTATTCTCTTACAAACTATGTAAGGCAATAACATAGTGCTCACATGTTGTACTTATTTTCACTTGTTTACTGGTATGTCTCAATGATAGACATTGGTTGTCACAAAATGTTTTTTGAAGCATACAATATGATTATCATTTTTGTATCTGATGTGGATTTCAAATATTTCCTTTTTTTGTTGGCTGTATGTGTAGTTAATATATTTAGCTGTAAATAATTCAAAGTAATATTTGTATTAAATTTTTCACATCATGTTTGTTAAACAAGTCTTTCGTTTTGGTGTTTGCATTGGGATTTATATTTCAAATATGTGATAGTGATGATTTAAATCTTACTAAGAAAATAATTCTAGTCTTAATTGCACTGATGATTTGGTCAGCTGTGAATGAATGAATTCTGATCTCGGTAGCTTTCTTCTTAGAACATAAATATGTGAAATTTAAAAGTTTTATATGAAATATAACTACACTTTTAGTGACAGACTGTGTTCGATATTTATCAATATTGTTAAACCCTATCTGAAGTTAGTATGAATATATTTTTCTAACCTGAGAATAGATAGTTATCTCTTCCAATATGTTTGAAAACGTAGCTCATATATTTCGTTTCAAAAAAGTTTCACAAAATAAAAAAAAACAATAAAATTTTGTTTTAAAATTTAGGTGTATTCCCTTTTTCTTAGAATACCATTTATAATTAAATATAATTAATAAAAAATATGAATAACTATCCGCAGTAAATACACAGATTACTTGTAGAAATAGACTTCAACAATTATTACAAACATCTGAAAAAAAAATTATCGCTGACATGGCAGGAATCAAACCCGCAACTCTCCAGATACATGCCAGAGCACTCTACCCTTAAACCATGCATCAAACACTAAAATATTCCAGAATAAGACCTATAAATCTTTCACTGAGATGTGGTGGACCTTGCATCATCTATACTTTAGGAAAGAGAACTTTTCAATTGTTGCTAATGATTTAGATGTTAAAGAGGAGATCAATCATACTGAAGCATTTATCATTAAAAATCCATCCATAGAAAATACACAGATTACCTGTAGAAATATACTTCAACAATTATTACAAACATCTGAAAAAAATTATTGCTGAAGCAGCGGGTGATGTCGTCTGATGCGTGGTTTAAGGGTAGAGAGCTCTGGCATGTATATGGAGTAATAAATCAGCACTTTGACGTCAATTCTAATTTTAGAGAAAAAATTGTCTTGAGCCGGGTGGGATACAAACCCACGACCTCCTGATAACATGTCAGATGCTCTGGACCACTGAGCTACCGGCCGCCGATCAAGATCTTCTCTAATCAACACTATGAACATTCCTTTTACGTCACATATATGCGCTATTCGGCAATTTTAGGCCAAGCGGCATACATATATCTTACAAGTTACTTGTAAGACATGCTTTCCATCTATATGGCAAATAGAAAGCCGTTTGGGCTAAAATTGCCGAATAGTGCATATATGCAACATAAAAGGAATGTTCATAGCGTTAATTAGAGGAGATCTTGATCGGCGACCAGTAGCTCAGTGGTCCAGAGCACCTGACATGTTATCAGGAGGTCATGGGTTTGTATCCCACCCGGCTCAACACAATTTTTCCTCCAAAATTAGAATTGATGTCAAAGTGATGATTTATTAATGGATATTGAACCATCGAGTTTATCTCATTATTTATCATGTATCTGGAGAGTTGCGGGTCCGATTCCAACCACGTCAGCAATAATTTTTTTCAGATGTTTGTAATAATTGTTGAAGTTAAAGGTAATCTGTGTATTTTCTATGGATGGATTTTTAATAAAAAATGCTTAAGCATGATTGATCTCTCTGTTAACATCTAAATCATTAGCAACAATTGAAAAGTTGCCTCTCCTGAAGTACAGATGATGCAAGATCTGCCATATCTCAGTGAAAGATTTATAGGTCTTAATCTGGAAGATTTTAGCATCTGATGCGTGATTTAAGAGTAGAGTGCTCTGGCACATATCTGGAGAGTTACGGGTTTGATTCTTGCCATGTCAATGATAATTTTTTTCAGATGTTTGTAATAAATGTGTAACTATGTTTGGATAATATATTTATTGAATATTTTTGACATTGAGAAATGAGGGTTTTTTTTTGTCTGTGAAAATATTTCCTGCAAGAATGAAATGCTTTTCTGCATTTATGATAATTTGCTTTATAATTGAAATTTGATTCAATTCAGTAGAGGAAATGAAATCATTTAAATAACACAGACACATCGAATTAGAAACAATCAGATCTGTTGACTTAAACCTATGATGCAATGCAAGGCCCCTGCTTCTGACGTCATTAACCATGCTGGTTACATGACATCAGGCTTTCCTTTCAGATGGCTTTGGCTCAAGGCAGGTCAAGATCAACCAGATGGCTTAATGTAAGTCATTCAGTGATACATAAACTTTGGCAGAGATTCCAACAAGAATAGAGCATACCAAGATGATTCAATAGTAGACGACAATGGGTAACAACCCCAAGGAGGACTTTATCTGATATGTACCTGGAGGAGCAGGATGTCAACAGCACATCATCCATGATTGGTCCTTGCAGCAGTGAATGGAATGGCGATATACACTACCACTTTATTCAAAACACTTCATGAGGTGTACCTACATGCTAGGCAAGATTCATCTCCGCAAAACTCCCCGTCCCACCCATGGTCAGTAGGGGACACCGATGGGCTTGGAAAGGATGCCGTCTGTCGGATGGGACGTTAAGCCATGGCCCTGTGTGTGGGAAAGCCATACCCTGTGCACATTAAAGAACACACTAGATGGCATTGATAGGAGGCTACCATCTGTCTCCCAACTGCCATTCCAGTGGGTCTCCACCCCCAACCTTCTCTGAGTCTTCGGAGTCCTTGTGACTGGCCATTTAGCCCATTGTGTGCAAAAAAGTGCCGCTCAGAGGTAAAACAACCAACCAGCCTGTATGCTAAGGGACCAGTGGTATATGTGCTCCTGACTTTGCCACAGGAGGGACCATCTAAACTAGTGCAGACATCATGTTGACTGGATCCAGGAGCAATGGTCTGTACTTCTTCACAGATGGGTTATGTTGTTTTACCTCTAAGTGGTACTTTTTTTTAGCACACAATGGGTTAAATGGTCTTGTCACAAGGACCTCAAGGGCCCAGAGAAGGCTGAGGGGAGGGACCTACTGGACAGCTGTTAGGAGCCAGATGGAAGACTCCCATGAATGCCATCCAATGTGTTCCTTATAGAGCACAGGGTATGCAGCCTTTCCTAGACCATTGGTGTTCCCTACTGACTAAGGGCAGAGTGTTGTGCAGAGATAACTCTCAATGCTATCAACAAGCTATCATTCCACAAATATATATGAATGGGACACCTATGATGCCAGTAGTGTCATGGTTTGAGGAATTCAAACATGGGCAAATTAAGAAACAGGTTTATTACATAGAAAGAATATAATCTTGCACATTGAATAATTTCATATTTTAGAATTATTCAATATTCAAATTACAATGAAATTAATTGAAGATTTGCAAATGTATTCTGATTTAGGAAAGATAGATAATTCAGCAAATAATTATTTTTCGAATGGTAACTAGGAGATTTTTGCTTGGAAACAAATGGATATACTGGATGACTTCTATTGTGTAATTACATTTCAAAAAATAATTTAGGGATAATTCAATGGCAGTTTGCAAGATTTTTCTTAAACTCAGGCAGATGCAGTTTCTTGATTTCAGCACATTTGAGATATATGATCAAAAGTATCCAGATAGATGCTCATCCACAATTTCCTGCTAATAGGAAAGGAATTAATATCGTGTTGGTCCAACCTTTGCTGCTATCACAGACTGCACTCAAAGGGGAAGGTTTTACACTAGATTTTAATATGTTGCTGTGGGAATTGCCTGCCATTCCGCCACAAGAGCATTAGTGAGGCCAGTCACTGATGTTGGGAGATTCGGCCTGGCTCACAGTCAGCATTCTAATTCATTCCAAATGTAAAACGACCAATCTGTGGAAGGTTGTATATTTGGAATGAATTATAATTGAGATCAGGACTAAGTGCAAGCCAGTCATTGTTCTTCCATACCCATCTCATCAAACCATTCCTGAACAGTGCTCACTTTGTGAATAGAAGCACTGTCATGTTCGTACAGGAAAGGGTCATTACAGAACTGTTGCCATAAAGTTGGGAGTACAGAATTGTTGAAAATGTAATTACAGGCTGTAGCAGTCAGTTCCATTCACTGGAACTAGGGGGCCCAGCCCAAAACATGAAAACCAACCCCAAAGAGCATGATGCATCCTCCACTAAAATTCACAGTTGGCACAACAGTCAGATAGATAACATTCACCTGACATCCTCCACACACACCCACTCATCCATCAGACTGACAGATGCTGAAGCATGATTCATCACTCCAGAGAATGTGGTTCCACTGCTCAAGAGACCACTGGCACCATGCTTTACACCACTCCAACAAATGCATTGATGTTAGTCTTGTGTGCAGCTGCTCGGCCATGAACACCCATTTCTTGCAGCTTGTAACGAACTGTTACGGTGTGGCGTTGCTTCCAGAGGCTTTTTTTTTTTACTTAGTGGTGGTATTGCAACCAAGGACATGTGATTTATTGCACCACCTGCTTCAGCACTCTGCAGTCCCACTGTCATTTTATTTGGACTATCGGGTCACGATTGCACTGTTGTTGCTACTAGGTGTTTTCACTTCACAACAACATCACCTACCATTGATTGGGGCAGCTGCTGCAGGGCCGAAATGTTCCCAACTGATTTGTTGCTAAGGTGGCATCCTATGACTGTGCCACACTGAAAGTCACCGACTCTGCCGTAGGCCCCATTCTCCTGTTTATATATGTCTATGAAGTTTGCCAGGCCACATGAGCCCTTTTATACCAGTTTGGGCCATGGCTGTGGCATATATATATATGGGCAAATCCACTACTCAGAAGGATACTTTTGTTCAGATAGTGTATGTTAAAATCTGATCAAACTTATTTTAATATATTGATGTTTGGTTAAAATTACAATTTGTTTATTTTTATCAACTGATAGTATATTTAACTTATTTTCTTCAAATTGTTTAATTCTTGAATTTCTTCTTTAGATTCCTTGGTTATAGTTGTCCCTTGGCTGTAGATGTTGGATTTGAATTTTGTATACACAAAATTTGCTGTTTATCATGATTTTAATAAGGCATTATTTCAATTTTTCCAATTTGGTGTTAATTTGTTCATAGTTTACAATTTATTTGGGTGACAAACTTTCAGTCTTCTTTTTAATGTCTTTTCAAAAAATTATTTTGTATCATATTAAATTCGTTGAAAAAAAGGTACTGCTACTGGTTTAGATAAAAAATTGAAAATAAGAGAAAATTATTCAAGATATATTTGTTTATCTAATTTAGAATTATGTCATTTGGAAATGTTATTGGGATCACGTAATAAGCCCAGATAATATACTGTAGAGCTGGTCTTGAGGACAATTTGTAGTTTGATTTTCTTCGTAAGCTTGTTTTTCAAAAATAAAATTTTGAGTCACTGCTACTAGCTTGGATTGGGCTGTTTTACCTCTGAGCAGTACTTTTTTTGCACACAATGAGCTAAATGGCCAGATCACAAGGATCCACTGGACAGCTGTTAGGAGCTTTCTAAGCCCATCAGTGTCCCCCTGCTGACCGAGACAGGGCAGGAAGTTTTATGGAGATAAATCTCAAAGCAGACCCAAGCAGGACTCAAACCTGGGAATTACAGATTGTGAGCCTAGCGTGCTCTGACAGAGCCCCCTCTCCCCCATCTTAATTGATGGACTCAATTGTAGGCCCAAAATCTAGATACTATTTTGATTTGTGCTTCAAACTGTAAGTGCTTTTCGCCATTATGAAACTGATCCAAAATTTCTACTTTATTTGGTACTACTCCTGAGTTGTTACTTGCTGCATATTTCTATACATCAATTGTGATTTTTATTATTGCTGCATAGTTTTATCATGACTACTGAGGCCTTTATTTTGTCTAGTGCTTGGATCTATCAGCATTTTAGTGAGATTTATTTACTTACCATTTTTACATTGAGACTTTTTCATCTTTGACAGCAAAATCTCACACTTTAAAATATTGCTTTTCTTCAAGAAAGAAAACTTAAAACGTATTAAAACACAACAAAATTCCAAAATATTCCCATTTTGTAGTCCATAAATACACTACAGGAAATAAAAAATGCAAAACTTGCAAGAAGTTATGTAAATGTGACGAAATTTAAGGAGGTGGTAGTATGTGCAAATGCATAGAAATAATTAGATTTGCAAGGATGATTGAAATGATTGGCAGGCGTGAGCTGACATCACAAGTGCGGAACAGTCAAACACAGATAAAGACAAGCAAAACTCCCTGGTTGACAAAATTTTTTGTGGAAATTGTTCTAAACCACTAAAGATGTCCTTACGCAAATGTTGACAGCCATTCCAACAGTTAACAGACTTTGAGCATAGAAGAATAATTGACCTTAGAGAAGCTGATTTGTTGTACAGAGATGTGGCCAATGAAGTTGGCCACAATCCCAGCACCATCCTACACATATAGCGCCAGTGGGTTCAAGAAGGATCCAGCACACACTGACAAGGATCAGGGAGATGACATATGACAATGAAGTGACAGGACTGCCATTTGCGATGCATGGCATTGACAGATTCATGACTACAATGCAATTGCAAAGGGAATGGCAACAGGTAACACTTCGAATACCTACCAACAGGTTTATACAGTTTTCATTGCGAGTCTATCATTTGGCACTGCATTTGCCCTCACATCTGTCCACATGCAAGCACATCTTCAGTGGTATCACCTCAGACAGAACTGGAATGAACAAGAGTGGAGTACTGTGGTATTTAGTGACGAATCTCCATTTTGTCTTGGGCAGCACAATGGTAGACAATTTGTTTGCCTCATCCAGGGGAAAGGAATGCCACTCAATGCATGCAACATTGTCACACAGCTCCAGCACCTGGTGTGGGGTGCCATTAGTTGGACATCTTGGCCAGAACTGGTCATCATAAGGGCCCAACAATATGTTACCAACATTTTGCAGCCAGTGGCTGCCCCATTTGTTCAGCAGCATGGAACCTTTTACCAGCAAGATAATGCCCATCCCCACACATCCCGCATTAGTCTGCAGTATCTATATGAACAAAATGTTAAGGTACTAACATGGACAGCATGCTCACCAGACCTTTCACCTATTGAAAACGTTTGGAACATGATGGACACAGCTCCAACCACACCCAAGAGGTGCACCAACCACTGTCGCTAAAATGGAACAGCAACTTCATGCTATTTGGCATTCTATCCCTCAGGAGGACATTATAGAGCTGTATGATAGCCTTCCCTGCCATGTTGATGAATGCATTCCTGCGTGGGATGGTTCAACATTAACTAATTATACCACTTAACTGGGTAGGTAAAGTGGTAATTTTCCATATTTTTTTTGATAATGTAACCAATCGCACATCAAGTGTATGCTAACAGCTACCTGCACTTCAATTTTTATTGAATTTTAATCCTTCCAGGTGTTGCAATTTTTTTTCCCTATAATATATAAAAAAAAATCAAAACAAAGACATGTGCAAAAGTATCAATTTGAAGGTTTCTCAAAATCATAAAGGGTTTTAAATTCAACAACACAGCATTTTTAAAATTTCTACTGATTCTTTCATCACATTTAGTTAAAAAGGATTTAAAATTGCAAAAAGACAAAAGAAGCAAAATAAATTGAAAAGTAAAACATTTAAAATAACCTTAGTCTAAAGATTTGGCATCGCAAAACCTGCTAGGACCTCCAAATTCATTGCCATATGAAACTAATTTTTGCATTTATTTAGCTAATTAATATTGTTATTTGAGCTAAGATAAATTCACATATAGCTTAAAAACTTTTTCACAGTATTTAAAATTATTTTCAAACAAAACTAAAGTTATTTTACCTTCACAAGCAGTTCTGCAACTTCATAATGACCATACGAACAAGCATTGTGGAGGGGAACAAGACCACTAAAAGAAATAAAGGGTTAACCCAAATTAGAAAAAATTAATGACTATCATATATTTCAACAAAACTACTCATCATACTATGAAAAGAAAAACGATTCTGAGAGTCACTGAATGGATTTTGAGTAGCTGGGGCATTGCTAAACCTATTAATTTAAATAAAACTTTCAAAAAATAAAATATTATTAAAAAATTATAATGCATGGTTCTTCGTTGTATCCAATATAGATTAGTACAAGCCCAGGTTTTGAAATTGAACAGATAGCTCAGGTAGGATTGGGCTCCCATAATCTAAATTTCCTATTTAGTGTGTATAAATAAAAATAAATAAAATAAATACCCCCTCAAGCAGCTGCTTGCCACAGAGGTCTGACAGGAGCCTGTCAGTTTATATGCCATAGTAGAAGGTCTGTGAGGATGGCAGGACCTCAGCAGAAAAACGACACATACATCCATGCCTTACCCGGGACTCGAACCCAGGTCCCTTAGATCAGTAGCCAAGCGCGCTAAGCACTCGGCCATGAGACGGCTTAGTGTGTATAATTGTAAAAAAAATTTAAATCAATTTCTTCTAATTATGATTGCAATTTTTTCAAACAGCATTTAGCATAAGCTGATTAAAATAATTTCTGATTCCCTGACTCATTTGGATGAACTTAAAATGAATCAAGAGTCCTTTGCTTTCCTTTACCTATTTTCTCATTATAAACTGTATGATAATAGACAAACATAATCTTCCACTACACATTCAAGCTTCAAAATTCACTCAGAGATTTTTCTCTGTTAACTCCCACCCTGCCCTCAGTCAGAAAAGGGACACTGATGGGCTTGGAAAGGCAGCTATATGTTGAATGGAATGTAAAGCAGTGGATTAGTGTGCAGGAGAGCCATATCCTGTGCATGTTAAAGAACACACTGGATGGTCTAGACAGGAGTTTCCCATTTGCCTCCAACAGCTGTGCAGTGGGTCCCATTCCCCCAAACTTCTCAAGACCTTGGGATCCTCATGACCTGGGCATTTAATGCTGCCGAGATAAAACAACTCAAGCTACAATCCTGCCAGACCTATGTGGCAAGCAGCTGCTTAGGAGGTAATCTTTTATTGCATGGATATAATTACCTATAAATACAGATATATATATATTTTCAAACAGGAGAATCCAAAACAATAACTAATATCTCACCCTTTGTCTTTTGCATGAACATCAGCTCCATGCTGAAGTAGATATTCAACTACTGAAACACGGTTATAACCTGCAGCAAAATGAAGTGGTGTGGATTGCCTTCCATCTACATCTCTACAGTTCACTACAGGAAGATTAGAAGCCAATATCCTCTAAAAAACAAAAATATCCTATTAATATATAGACAAATTTATTTACATAATATCTGTATTTAATTCAACATTATGCTAATAATTTTAAATGCTATTTAATGCTTAACAAGCAGTAGAGCTAATATAGGTTTTCCAGTATTTTTGCTGTTGGCTGTAATCAAATACTCTAGGTGCTCACCTTTATGAGATCACAACACAAAGTTTTGAAGTACAGAATAATATCTTAACTACAGCCATTAGCTTATTCAAAAGACTGGATAAGCTTTCAAAATCATTACTGAATAAAAAAATTCTTCCCCAATGATAAAGTGATTTAAATTAAAATGTAGCTTGTATTTCACAATAACATTGACATTAATATAACTCTGTAACAGTGGCATTTTAAGTTGTAAAAGCCAGTTTGGATATTTGGGTTTTTTGGTGCGAAAGTTAGCAGCCATTAGATTATCTATGAAAATAAAAATTTTCATTTTTAAGGAACCAGGCTCTTTAATAAAAAGGATGAAGATAACCTAAAATATTTTATAGATTATCTTGATTTCTCTTGCAAACCTGCAAAAATAAAAATGAAATATTTATTAATTTTTCTTTATCGACTTTCACTAATAGCTTAAGATTTTTATTTGCCCATGTTCCATTATTTTAATTCCAATATTAACCCTTAAAGTGCAGGAGATACTACAGTTCCCAGAGAATTTTGCCGCTTTTACCTATCTTCCTATTGCTTTTGGCTTTAACATTTGTCGGTTGATCGTTTGGTTGGTTGGTCAGTTTGTGGATTTGACAAAATGCTGTTCTACCATATCTTTCGAACGCGATGGAGAAACTTAACGATTTACATACCAAATGAAAGCTTGTGATGCGGGGAGCATCATAGACTATAAAAATTGACCCCCATACTTTCTTCCCCACTAAACAGGGGGAAATGTAAAAACTGTTCTTAAGCTATATCTCCAGAATGCGAAGGCTGAAAATAACAAGCTATGCATTGAATGAAAGCTTCTGATACAGGGAATGTCCTAGGCTATCAAAAATTGACTGGCCATGCTTTCTTTCCCCCCCTTAAAAAAAGGGGGGGGGGAGAAAATGATTGTTCCACTATATCTCCTGAATGCGAGTGTAAAAAGGAATGAGATATGTGTCCAATGAAAGCTTGTGATGCGGGGAGTGTCACACACTATAAAAAAAATTGATCCTCATGCTTTCCCCCCCCCCCTATTGAACCTACAATGAATGATTTCTAACCACCTATTGAACCTCTCACATTAATAATTGCACTGCACATCTTCATGCAACTCTTAATCTTCTGCCAAAATTCCAGATTCCTAACTCCTTTATGCGAAGAGTTATGGCAACCACTGACATACACATCTCCTTTTATTATTACAGATATTGATTTACTATTATTAGTGATTAAGATATTTTTCAACAATACTAAACATAAACACCATTATTTTTCATACTCCATATGCCAAGAGTCACTTTCTCAGAAAAAATGAGTGCTTAGCATTTATTTGTTAATCCCTCTGCTATACTGTAGCACTAATTTATGCAATATTGAGGTTAATCAATTATTAATCAATGAATGATGCCTACAAATTGATTGTTAGATACTAAGTTACAATTCCATAATATCAAAAAGTACATATACCTTGGACTTGGGAAATGCACTTGCTGATTGCTACCTCATAACATCATATGTCAAATGGGTTGGGTTGTTTTATCTCTGAGCAGCACTTTTATGCATCCAATGGATTAAATGGCAAGGTCACAAGGACCCAAAGGTTCAGAGAAGGTTGGGGAGGGGACCCACTGGACAGCTTTTGGATGACATGTCAAATCTGTCAATTTCCAAGCCCATCAATGTACCCTACTGACCATGGGCAGGGTGGGGAGTTTTGAAGAGATAAATCTCAATGCTGGCCCAGCTAGAACTTGAACCTGGGAACTGCAGATTACGAGCCTGATGTGCTACCGACTGACTGAGCGACTCCCACCCTTGTTAAACAGGATTTCATTAGAATTTGCCTAGAGTAGCCAAATGCAGAAGCTGTAGCTCAGGACATATATGCTTAGATAATTAATTATATAGTCCACAGTCTGGTTGGACCTCCATTGGCAGCTTGGAGATTTTGTATGTACATCTCATAACACATACACTAAATCTGTTTATTTACACTTTTAAGGTGCAGAAAGTCTGCAACATGCATGCTTTTTTGACATTAACAAAATGTACCTTAAATACTAATAATTTATAATCAATACATAAGCATCATTCAATGATTAATAATAGATTAATCAATATTTTGCAAAAATTGCATACAATATGGAGGGATTAACAGCAAATGCCATTGTACACCGTTCTTCAGTGATTTTTTTGATAAAGTGTTTGAACTGCCAGCAGCAAACCCTTTATGCAGCTTGTGACAATCACAGCAAAGTCCCTAGCATGCATACTTTTTAATATTAACAAAATATAACTTAACTGCTAATAATAATGACTAATAATTGATATGTGACTAATAATTGATATGTGAATATCATTCATTGATTAGCAATCAATTAACAGATATATTACATAAAACTAATACAACAATACTGAACAAAAGCTATGTGACCTGCACATAAGACAAGCCAGAAAATGAAAAACATGCATAAGGCACATTCATATTGCAATGCCAAGCATGACCCACAGATTAGTTTCCTAATCTGTGACTTTCCTGAAGCTTCAAGGCATGGGCGTTCTAAGTAATCTGATTTGTGATTAGTTGCTCAGAGCAAGGAGAGTAAGGGATAGTTTCAAATTGTAACATAAATACATACATACATACAAAATACTCATTTAGCAATGGGCTACAGAGGTCCTACCAGACTGTGAAATTTTCCTCTCCACCAGATAATACAATCTGTCCTGAGCAGCAGCTGCTGCATTTCACCACTGCAGGCAATTCTAGCAAGGTCCTGTTTGACATTGTCTGCCCATTGCATTCTAGGTCTCCCTTTTCCTGAAGCCTTTAGGCACACTATTCATAATCCTATTTGCCAATGTGCAGTTATGCGTATGGGAAAAATGGCCAAACCAAGTCTCTCTACACAAAATGCTGCTCAAAGGAGGTTGATGATGACTCCTCCTTCTAACCTCATCATTGCAAAGTCAAACCATCTAATGTCCAAGATACTGTACAAGCATCTAGAATCAAAAGCATCGAGTTTCTTGTTATCTTGCTTACAAAAAAAATCCATGTTTTGCTACCATAACTAACCTTAGAAAGAACCAAACTAGTCTAATTTCAGTCTTTAGGTGTATACACCTATTTTACCACACTCTCCATAGATTCCTAAAGGTGTCAGTGGCAATCCCTATTCTTCTATTTATCTCATACTGCACATCACCAGTATCTGTTAAACAGCTCCCAAGATAATTGACATCCATTTATTTGCAATCTGTTACCTCAACTCAGTAAAAAAATTTAGGTGCAACCTTCGTCTCATGTTCTGTCTGGTAATGGTCAGTTTAAGTCATATAGATTCTCTCTGATGTACAAGATATTAATGTGTTGGTGAACCCATAGCCAGCACAGTTTAAATGGACAAAAGTGCACCTTTAATGCAGTAAAAGAGCTAAATAGAAACAATTATCCTTTCTATTACCATTCTCCCTTTGAAAAAGAAAATACCATAAAATTTGGGAGATTTTCTTGAAAAAAGGCATAATCTAAAAAAAATGCAAAATTCGGATTTTTAATGGCCAATTCAGATTTTTGGATTTTAAACAAAAAGGATAAAATTTGAAATATCAGAACAGTTGGCAGCTCAGCATAATTAATACCATCTATTTTGAAAGCACACTGTATATTTGAAGAGCAGCAGGAACAGATAGTTTAATGTGCTCAAATAGAGTTTCTAATGCCAGTCTTATTTTAATTTTTAGTTTGCTTAGCTCAGTCAGTAGAGCACGAGACTCTTAATCTCGGGGTCATGGATTCGAGTTCCATGTTGGGTTCAAAGTTTTTTTTTAAACCATCCCATGGCCGAGTGGTTAGAGTGCTTGGCTACTGATCTAAGGAACCGGGATTGAGCCCCAGGTAAGGCATGGATGTACGAGTCATTTTTCTGCCAAGGTCCCGCCATCCTCACAGACCTGTGGCAAGCAGCTGCTTGAGGGGAGGCGGGTTATTTTTTATTTATATTATAAAAATATATTGTTATAATTAAAGGCAAAATTGTTCAAAAGAGCTATATAAAGATACAGTGTAAGTTTTTAATTTTAAATTCAATACATTTCTAAAAATGTGACTTTTTTTAGATGCTTTAGTTACTTATTGTGGTAGTCTTAATGCAACAGCATGTTTGAGAGGGAAGGGGAGGAAAAACATACCTTTACAACTTCAGTATCTCCAGCTTTAGCTGCTTCCAATAGTTGATATTCTATATCAATACCTCCAGGTAATGGTTCTGAGAGAGTAAAATATCCATTAGACAAAAACGTTTAATATAATGACATATTTGACAAAACATAAAAAAAAGTTTAAATTTATTTTAAAAGATTATCTGAAATTAAAAGTTGTTTTTTTGCAAAAATTTGCAAAAATTGTTGCAATTCAGTTACTTGCCTGTCTTTGGCTAAGTTGTAATAATGAGAGCTGTCAATAATATATTTAGTTTTAATTAAAAAAAAAACATAATTAGTATCTCCTATTAGAGTTTTATAAGGTAAATCTAACATGAATCTCAACAGAATAAATATCGTGGAAATATATATTTGCTTTCTTTATGTATAATGATAAATACTTTTATGCGGTTAACTTTTATCCACCACTATAAAAACATATCTAGTCTAGCTGATATTTTACCTCTAATACGAAAAAGGCATACTTTTATAATGATGAAAAACTATGTTAAGATAGGAGTATAAATCACATTATAAAGACTTACTTAAAATTAAATAAAATCATCTACAGAGTATAAAGGAGTGTATAGTAAAAACTACACCATCTAAAAAAAAATTAAAACGCTTACACATGACAGCAATGTTTTTTGTGTTGGCAATTTCATGTATGAAAATGTTAATTGTAATAAATGAAAGACAATACATTATTTAAAGTGCTAACCTTACTTTTGAACAATTCTAATGAAATGTTTTGTCAGTATTAGTATTTTACTAAGATCAGGAAAAAATTCAATAAGTTTAATATTATTTTTAGATTGGTGCATTATTTAATTACTTCTTTTCATTTTGCACAAAAATGTTACAACTCAATGGAAAAATTATCCCTTTTCAAATAATGATGGATTTGTCAACATCTTAGAAATGTTTGATATATTTACAAGATCATATCTACACTTGTAGAATTATATAACTATCCGGACAAGAAAAGTCAGCATAAATATCTAAAATAAATATCTATTTACATACTTATAATGGTTTCCAAAATTGAAACAACAAACTGCAATGAAATGCAAAGAAATAAACCAAATAGTGCAAAATTCAGAAGATGAATTCACATTGGCATTTAAAACCAATATGTAAAATCAAGCTGACATCAACAGAAAGAAGTAAATCAGCAGTCAGTTAAAAAAAATATGTTGAACAGCAAGGGAGGTATTATAAGAATGGACACACAAAATTCATTTGAGATAGGCTCATTGTCAAAATACTGGCAAGGAATCAATTGCATCTATAAGAGGCTGGGCTATATGCCAGATAAGGTCAACAGTTTGTGTGCCTCTCACTGTATTTACAGAAACATCTGAATTTGTGTCAAGAAGTTACCTGGACCCATGTTGACTAAGTTGTACTCTTCACTGGATGAGTTCAGGTTTTGCTTGTGATTGATTCCAGATGTAGCTTGATCTAGAGTGGAATGAACTTTAATTTTTAAAGACAATGTTCAGAAGTGAAGCTGTAATTAATTTAAAGTTCCTATTTTAAACTAACCAAACTATTCCTTAAAAAAAAAAACTAAATACAATATCTTACAAATACAATACTAATGATATCTCATTTTTTTTTGCTTACTAAGCATTTTCATTTCATTAGTTACATGATTTTTTTAGCAAGAAATATTTAGTTTGCATTGTACAGTAAACATGCATCAAGTTAGCAAGAATTTTGTTAAGAATTTTGTTAATTTCATATTTTTTCTGAACTGGTGCAAACCGATTCACTATTGTCCTTCATATGAAATTATAATAAATACACATAAGAAAATATATTCAAAAGTCTCACTTATTTCAATGCTCAATTGGTTCTAGGAAGGACAGTAGTGAATGGGTTTGCACTAGTTCAGAAAAAATATGAAATCTTTATGTATTTAAAACGAAATTTTTGAAACAGCTTTACACCAGTTATTAAAAATTGTGCTGCATATGTGGACAAAAAAAATGGAAACTAAAGTAAAAATATAAAAACACAGATAATAATGAATTTAATAATAATCCCAGTCATGGAATAATTAGGAAAATAAAAATACACTCTTCAGCACACAAACTGCTTCATCTAGAAGGTCAATGCATACCTGGGTCAGACTGTTCATGATAAGAGTAAACAACAACAGTTAGTAAATAATAATACATACTGTATTAGGTATGATAAGAGTAAACAACAACAGTTAGTAAATAATAATACATACTGTATTAGGTGTGACATCCATGGGAACGGAAACATGCCATCACATGGGTCTGCATCAAGTCCATAACGTATTGAATAGTGAGGGATATCAAACCATGCAACCTTAAGTGGTATCATAGTTCTGCTACTGTCATCGATGATCAGATTAATTAGACAACCAGTGGAGAATGTTCACTGCTCATAAAACTTATCAGGCAGTAACAGCTGAGTGGAGAGATATGCTGAAATATAGCTCTGGACACATAATGGATATGTGGGATCAGTAACAGCTGAATAATGCTCTCCATCTTATGCACATTAAGCCCATCCATCTTGTGCACATTGAAAAAAGATGAACAATTTATATGGGTGGCTCCCATCTGACCCAAACCAAGTTCAAAGCACCCCGTTACTAAATCCTATTCTGAATCTTAGAAGTCAATGTGTAATTAATAATGTTGCTAAAGTGTAAAAAAACCCATACCTCTTTCAAAAACCTGAATTTTCTTTAAAAGTAGGAGAAAACATTTCAGGTAGAAAACTACTAGGTAGCTGAAGAAATGAGATATTTTAACAAAAGAATGAAAACATTAATAACTAAAATTTTATACAACTTCTTGCCCACACGACTGATTTATGCCATTTTCAAGTTTACAAAAATTAAAGCATTTATTCTTACCATTTAATATTTTCTGAACACTTTCACTGGCTACTTGAGCAGCAGTATAACCTTGTAAACTAACTATGGTTGAGTCAACGTCGTAAGAAAGCAGGACTCTGCATGCTTGCACATTTCCTTCTCTGGCACACCTATGAAGAGCTGTTTGACCAAGACCATCTAAACAATTCACCTATTTAGAACATACTTGTTAGTTTATTACAAATTTAATTAACATACGCACATATTGTTGAATTTAATATTATATTAGGTTGCAAGTGCACTTGCTAAAGTGCTGGATGGCATGGTTTTAAGGCTGAATTTATCACTGATCTCCCCCCTCCTTTTTTTAGGTATATCTACAAGACCTGTAACATTCTGCCCCCAGTCAGTGCCATGCCCTTTTCCATAATACTGTCATTCTGTCCCTGCAACAACAGCATTCATGCAGGATGGAGCTCCTGCACATATACAAATATTGTGAAGAATTTGCTGTGTACAAACTTCACAAATGATATAGAATGATGAGCCATGGATTCCTGATTTAATTAAGAGATTAACCAATATGACTTTTGGCTGTGGGGTTATCTGAAGAACCAGGTCTACTGTGCTGATATTAGGACACTTGCGAACTGGAAAAGCATCACCCCACATGAGACAAGTATCTCATCAGATATGATGCATTCTGCTACCAACAATGTTATCCTTCAATTTCAGAATATTATACCCAGTGAAGGGCAACACATTGAACAGATTTTCTCCTGATTTCCTACAACAACCCCTTGTCCCTTTGGTGGTGAGTTTTGGAACTTCAACTATTATTATTATTATTATTATTATTGCATAATCATTTTCAGCATTCTTTACAACATATAAATCCCAAATATTACATTCCATAGGTTTACTTTAATTATGGGAACTTTAATTATGATCACCCTATTTTTCAAATGTAGAAAAAAGCAAGCTACTCACTGTTACAAATCTCGAAAATATATAAAATAATTAAATATAATGTTGTAATACTTCAAAACACACACACACAGCTCAAAAACAAACCAATGGATGAAAATATACTATTTTTTTCCTATGTATATTGAAATTGTCCCAAGTATTGCAACAAACATTTCGGGGGGGGGGGGGGGGGGGAGAACTTACTATACCAATAACATTAAAACACATAATGAAGAAACTGGTACTTGATGATTGTAATTCTGCTAAACTCATTCAATCATGGAAACAATTACATAAACAAAATGGTGAACCCCCCCTACTATCTTCGAGATCAAAACTCCATTACCATTATTACACTTATCCAAACTCCCATTCTCTGTAACAAGGACTGAGCTTTTTACGTATGTGCTATGTAGGCACAAGTGACCTTAAAAGTAACTTATGATAAACAATCACTTATTTTTCCCCCTTAAAAATAAGTGTCTCAGTCTTGATTGGATGGATGTTAATGGATGAGGTTTAGGAGGAGGGAGAGACAGAATCAGTTCATCTACCATCTCATCCCTTTACAGTTTCAGATTCCATCACCTGGACACTTTACACCAGAAACACTTACCAGAGGTTCTGATTCCCTGACTCATTTGGATTAACTTAAAATGAATCAAGAGTCCTTTGCTTCCTTTTGCACATTTTCTCATTATAAATTGTCTGATAATAGACTAACCTATCTTCCACTGCACATTCAAGCTCCAAAACTAGCTCAGAGATTTATCCCCACTAACCCCCACACTGCCCTTAGTCATAAAGGAAACCTAATGGGCTTGGAAAGGCTGCTATCCATTAGATGGGATGTAAAACTGGCCCAGTGTGAAGAAAAACCATACCCTGTGCACATTAAAGAACACAATGCATGACTTTGATAGGAGGCTCCCATTTATCTCCTAAAAGCTGTCCTGTTGGCCTCCTTCCCCAAACCTTCTCTGAGCCTCGGAATCCTTGTGACCTGGCCATTTCAGTACATGTGCAAAAAGTGCTGCTCAGAGGTAGAATAACCCAACTCACTCATAGAGGGTGATTAGCCTTGAACTAAGCAACAGCCTCATTGATTAGTCAAGTTTTCTTTAAGACCTTTAAAAGTGTTAGACTTTTCACTTTTACAATGGTAACTCATCTTCATCCTTCAATATTTCTTCTAGTGTTTGCTAGTCTAACTTGCTGACTCCTCATTTGTTAATGGCAATGAATGAGATTCTAGCAGCTCCTCACCATCCTGTGCAACATCCTCAAATCTCACGCCAGATGTGCATTTTCTTTTTTCATGTCTTTAACATCAAAATTTTCAAAGGAGTGCACAAAAGAGGGCCGTGCATTTTTTCCCCCCAACAGCTATTTATTAGTTGAGAAGTAATTTTATTCCAAACTCTGCTGACCAGTTGCAAAAATGCAAAATATTGAAGTTACACCAAACCTCTTGCACAGTCACCTCACTACATCAGTTTCTATGATTAATTGCTTGTACGTAAGATAATAAGATATAAGATAATAAGCCTTCAAGACATAATGACTTCCTGATCCTGATGAATTGGTTTGCATCCCTGCAGTTGTTCTTGATGGCAGAAATACAACCTCTATGTTCATACACAAACTCACAAAACCAATAACATGAGGGCTGGCACTATCTAAAATAAGAATCTTGAATTTTTGATTATTAACTGCACAATATTTTCTTATCGTGAAAGCAAAACATTCCACTATCAGTCACAGAAGATTGCCTTGTAACCCATGCCTTTCTGTGTGATTTCCAAATTACAGGTAGTGAAGCCTTGGCCATGTTTTTCAACACTCATAGGTTCCCACTCTCGAATACAAGCAGCAGCAGCTTCATATCTCTTTCAGCATTACCAACCAAAATCAGAGTGGCGTGGTCTTTTGAGGCTTTAAAATCAGGAACAGATTAATGTACATATGAATCCATCCATCAATGTTGAAACTTGCTTGGGTCTGTAACTTTTTTCTCGATAATCTTTAGTTTATAGGGATATGCTTCTGCTGCTTCCATGTCTATATTGGCAGCCTCACTTGAATTTTAATATTCTTGAAGCCATGCCTATTTTGGAAGTGATGAAACAAACTTTTGGAAGCACCAAACTCCTCCTTAGCAGCTTCCTCTTCTGGTAATTCCTTCATTAGATCAGTGTGTAAACTTGAAGCTTTCTCTTGTATGAGGGCTAATCTTATAGACATAGGCTGTTGATACAAATCCTCAATCCATGGTGCTAGGTGTTTAGTTGCTAAGTTTAATAAAAAAAAATCCTTCTTTCCTGCTAACTTATAAACTTTACAATATTATTATTATTCCACTTGTAATCTTTCATTTTTACCTTTAATATCTTCTAGTTTTTTTTCCTGTCATTTTCATTTGGTCTTCTATGCTTTCGCTACATGACTCATCAAGTACCCGTACTTCAGAAATGTATAACATATACAGGCATTAATTATTGCAAAAACTGCCTTAACTAGACTTTATGAAGACTAAATTTTAACATGGATAAAAAACTGGCTGATTATGTGGTACTATTTTGAGCAAAAATTACCGACCTTAGCACCATGTTTTAATAGCACATCCATTACATCAAAATGAGATTTGTCAGCAGACAAATGGAGAGCTGTAAGGAATCTGAAAAAAAAAGTTTTTTTTTTTGAAAAAATTTCTTTTGTTGCCAAAAAACGATATTTATATAAATGTTTTTACAAAAAAATATGAAATTTTAATGAACTAAAATAATTATAGTATACATATTTATTTTATACAGAATAGCAAAGCTAAAAATTTTCATGTAGTTTGGGTTGGATCCCTTAGCCTTTTCAATTACACATTTTTTGCTCCACAATGGATTAAATCAGTTGTTCCCAATCTGTTTAATCCAATGCTCTCTGTTACTAAATATTATTTCTAACACCCTTTCATGGAAATAAAAATAATTTTTACTGTATAAAACTAGCTGAAAAAATATTTACCATGATGATATATTATCACATTGATGAATATTTTGATAGTGCAACCATGAATTTCTAAATCTTTTCTGTCAAAATAAAATATACCTACCTATGTTAGTTACACTTGACTATTGATCTAAGGGTCCTGGGTTTGATTCCCAGATAAGGCATGGATGTTTGTGTTGTCTTTCTGCTGATGTCCCACCATCCTTGCAGACCTTCTACTATGGCATATAAATTGACAGGCTCCTGTCAGACCTCTGTGGCAAGCAGCTGCTTGAGGGGGTATTTATTTTATTTATTTAACTATGTTAATTTAAGACAAAAACCAATTGATAATCTATGTAAGTGATAGCAATAGTTAGTGTAAACATGTATATATATATTCAATTTAATATATTTCTATTGAAAAACTCAAGAAAATTCCCTTACAGAATTCTAAAACACTCCTGTTGGGAACCACTGGACTAAATGAACAGACAACAAAAAATTCAAAGCTCAAGAGTAAATTAACTATACCAAGGGAGCTGCTAAAGAACAGAAGATGGTGAAATCCTTGGAACAAGCACCAAATTGCAAACCAAGCAGAGAAAAATTGAAAAATGAGAGGCAGAAGTACATATTGCTTTTAAGCAGAATAAAATGTTAAATTTTGATCCATTTTTGACAGACATTTCTACTCAAATAAAAAAAACATTAAAAGTAGAAATATGATCGTTCCTAATACAAAACTGAAATTTTCATTTTGTTCACGAGTTTCACTTCCATTTCCCTAGTAGTAAAGAACTTAAAAACTAATAGGAAATGAATTTTACATGTTTCAGGGGGATAAACCTATTCTATACCTGTGAACACAATAAGCTATATTTTTAATTACTCATAAAGTCTGTTTATAGAATAAAATTCAAAATATTCAGAGATTTCTAAAGATTTTGATAATAATTATTAAGTTATTTTTGATAATACTTTTAAAAATGCTGTATCTGTATATTGGCAGATATAAAAAATGCCTAGTGCAGAATTTTTGCACCTTTAAAAATATGGTATCTGTGAAACAAATCACTATTTCAAAGATGTACCCTTTAAAGAGCTGTCTTAGTTGGGCTGTTCAAATTCTATGTCAACAACAGTGAACTTCCACAAATGAGGCCTGCTAATCTTACAATGCCCAAGTATTTGATTACATTGTGAAAGTGTTAAACCAGTGTCTACGTAATGAGAATGCCTGCCGATTTCCATGATTCTCTGTGTTAACAAGCGCGCACATAAGGGCAGCACCGTTCCACAGTAAGCAAACCTACGCTAATGGTAAATATATAGCGATCAGGTCGAAGTCATATGGTAAATTCGAGGACAAGTCAAGAGAAAGAAAGAATCGGACAGATGACAAATCAAGTAAAATAAACTAGAATCTTTCTCAGAAATACAAAAGGGAATAATGAATCCTTAAATATTAGATGGATGCTGTTGAAAATAGAGATTTAAATAGATAAAATTATAATCTTGAATTTATAGTAAGATTCCCATTCACATAACACAGAAATTCTCTAATATTTTGTTAGGGCAGTGTAACTCAGTTCCGTATATTGTAAAGGTTTCTGCGATTCCAAAATATTATTTATTCAAAAGTGATTTCAGCAATTTTTTACAATTACTCATGTCATCATTATGTTGCTGACATATTGATGCAGCCACCTGTCTTGCAGATCCAGTTTAGAACAGATTTGATAGAAACAGAGTTTCGCTTCTGCAAAACATCACACAATACTGCATCATCGTTCAGACTTCTAGTTAAAAACAGCAAAAAGTAGACAGAATAGTAAATAATTACTTATGAACAAATCCATATCGGAATCCAATTTTGAAGCAAGCGGTATATAGCATAATAACCTATACTGCTACAAAGCAAGTAACAAGCAAAACAGTGGATCGCCAGCGCCAAATGGGCGAAAATGTAACTAGCGCTGCTGTCGCTTCATGTCTTGAAATCGGCAGGCATTCCCATTACATAGGCACCGGTTAAACATACCCGAAGACATTTGTTTAAAAAATATGCAAAAGTATTAATGGGGGGAAAAATTTTACAGCATCTAGGGGGCGAAAATTAGAAAAAAAAAAAATGAAACTTCATAGATCAAGTGTTTTATTTAATTCTGATTCATGAAATACATAATTTTAACTATTTGTCATTTTCCCACTTAATGTGTGACATCACACACTTAAATTCTACCTTTTCACAAATATACATTATAAATATATGGCAGTTAGTTCAGTTTTTCTAACACAATGGCATTTTGGAGTGAATTGTATTTTTTTGTTCATAAAACATTGCTTCTGCTCATTTCAAGCAAGTGTAAATAATATTTACAGTAAATTATGTAGCATTTATTATTGTAGTAAATCATGTATGCATTATTATCTTATGTAGTTTGAAATAAATTATTTTGATCAGGTTTTTTTTGCCTTGCATGGAAAATGTAAGAGTGGGAAAGGAATAATGAATAAGCAAAAAAATTTGGAGTGAATATTAAAAATTTTGCTACTTTTAAGCATGAAATAAGTTGTCTTTACTGAGCAAAGCAATCTCCAATTGGACAAAAAGGATGACATCATCCCCGGCTGTCATGGCCACAAAGGTCACAGAATGAGAGGCTCATAATCTGCAGTTCCCAAGTTCATGTCCCAGTTGGGCCAGCATTGAGATTTATCTCTAAAAAATTCTCCACCCTGCTCAGTCAATAGGGGAAATGATGGGCTTGGAAAGGCCGGCATCTGTCAGATGGAATGGAATGCCATGGCCCTGTGTGTGTGAGAGCCTGTGCATAATAAAAAATATATTGAATGGCCTTGACTGGAGGCTACTATCTGTCTCCCAACAGCTGTCAATTGGGCCCCCTCCCCCAACCTTCTCCGAGTCTTTGGGGTCCTTGTGACCTGACCATTTAGTTAATTGTGTGCAAAAAAGTGCTGCTCAGAGGAGACATATGACTTTTAACTCTTCCAAGGCCCAGTCTGAAACTGGTTTACATCCAGCCAAAAACAATTAACTTTGGAACTTTTTTTGCCAAATAACTGATGAGAGGAACTATGGCACATTACATGGCAAATTATTCAGAATTTAATTCTGGATTTTCTGAAAATAAAATATTTCACAAAAAAAGACTAGTTTTATTTTAATAGTGCTTTTTTAAACTCGTGTAGTAAAAAATTGCATTTGATAATGCAAATAAAAATTTATTTAAAAAAATCGGAAATAATGCATGTGAACAGAAAAATTATTTCTGAACAGCAGAAAAATAAAGTTTTACTTGAAACAACAAAATTACTCTCTTTTTTAGAATTTTTTCCTTGGTACCATATTATGAGAAAAGTCCAAGCCTTTCATCAACTGTGCAGAATCATATGAACAAGTCAACTTTCGAATTTTTTTTTAAAAAACTACCCAATCAACATACCAAATGAAACAGAATTCCAAATTTTATGAAAATAAACAAATTTACAAGCATACTGATTTTAATAAAATTTTTCTATGTGATATAGTGAAAATATAGGTTGTACAATACAAGCTCAATTTTGGAAAACCTGATGAATAAAAATGGTTAAATATTAATTGAGAAAAAATTCCTCCTGAATAATATTTACCTGAAACATTATTTTCATTTCTTTTAATGTTTCTTTTCTAAAGATAGATGTTTAAGTCACAGTGTTGATCAAAAATTATTAAATTTTCTCTCTATCACTGCAATTTGTGGAAAAGTTTGATGAGACAATTAGAATGGAGTTGTTATCTAGATATTTACCTTGGTTATTTCTTTGCAAGGATGTCAGATGAGTTTATTGTCCTGTGGTGGGTAGTATAGTCCAGATATGCATTCACTTATATTCTTTTTCGTTCTCTGAGGGAATGCTGGTGCCTGGTTGACGTCAATTTGGTGCACACGTCAATCAATGCATTTTTAGATTCACAGCTTATGTCTCAACTTTTCAGGGAGTGCAAATATTATATTTTAATGCATACATGCTATGTGTTTTGCATTGTTGCACGAAGGCATCATCAGGTGAAATAGTTATTTTGTGGCAGGCACAGCCACAAAATAACTATTTCCTCCGGTGTTTATTTATGTGTGTCTCGAAGCATGTCCGGTGTTTACGTTAGGCTCAGAGCATGTTGTGTGAAGGGGTTGGTAGTAGTACATGTAGTGCCCTCTATTGAGGGATTGGGGAGTAGAATTTTAAAGTTTGGGATATAGAGTTTTAGAGTATTTTTTTGGGAGGGGCTTTATACATAATTGTGGGATATTTTGCATGGTGCTGTTGTGTTTATGTGTGCATGTAAGAAGCATGGGAAATGGGGGTGAGGGGTTGTTTAATTTAGTTTAATGTTTGGGTAATTATTGAAGAGTATTTTCCATGTTGGAGGTGGTGGGGTTATTTCATTATTACATATTTTGTTTCTGTTTAAGTATATTACAAGGTTTTTAGCATAATTTAGTTGAAATTTCATGAGAGGAGATTTGATTGGCTTTTTCATAATCTTCTTGGCATTCTGCCAGTCAAGTTGAGAATTGTCTAAAGGTTTTTCCTACATATTTATTTTTCTGCTGGAGATCTTCATATGGGTCCTCAATATGGATGATATAGATGTTACTTGAAAGTCTTTGTTGGTCCTGGTCATTTCTAATTAATTTTGAGATTGACAAAAATTATGAAGGAATTTAATTGTACTAAGAGTCTGTTAGGTGTGGGATAAGAGGAAACGCTGTAGTAAATTTTTTGTGAAAGTATGTGTTGATTGTACAGTACGACATAACCCTACCACCTTCAGCACGGAAGATATTCTTCAATAATTACCCAAACATTAAACTAAATTAAGCAACATCCCCACCCCCATTTCCTGCACTTCCTACATGCACACATAAACACAACACCAGGCAAAATTTCCCACAATTATGTATAAATGAAGTCCCAACAAAACTCTAAAACTCTATATCCCCAACTTTAAAATTCTACTCCCCCCAACCCCTCAATAGAGGGCACTACATGTACTACCATCCATCCCTTCACACAATGTTCTCTGAATCTAATGTAAACAAACACCAGACAGCAGCACACTAACATCTGTGCTTTTCGCAAAATAAATATTTCACCTGATGATGCATTGGAGCAACAATGCGAAATGCATAGCAAGTACGCATTAGAATATAACATTCGTGCTCTCGGAAAAATATTTGTGCTCTCTGCGAATCTAAAAATACATTGACGTGTGCACCAAATTGATGTCAACCTGGCACCAGCATTCCCTCAGAGAACAAAAAAAAAAGAATAAGTGAAAGCATATCTGGTCTATACTACCCACCGCAGGACAATAAACTCATCTACTCATCAGACATCATTGCAAAGAAAAAACCAAAGTAAATATCTAGATAACTCCATTCTAATTGTCTCAACTTTTCCACTAATTGCAGTGAGAGAGAAAATTTATATAATAAAGTTTCTTTTCAATATGGTATATTTCAAACATGGCAAGTGTTATACAAAGTGACTTGGACTTCTAGAATTCATGGGTTTTCTGAACTGGTTATGAAATGGAGGAACACTTTCTGGGCTGCTTTTTAACTAAATATGATTTTTTTTCCATTTGGGTGTTGAATTTTGAGGATCAGGGCAAAGAACTGAAAAGATGGTACATAAAGGCTAGGACATCAATATCCTCAGAGGAGGGCAGATAGAGAGGGAGATATTGAGGGGGGAAGGGGGGCTGTCAGTAACATGCCAGGCTCGTAATCTGCCGTTCCAGAGGTTCGTGTCCCGGCTGGGTCAGTATTGATATTTATCTCTGCAAATCTCCCTGCCCATGGTCAGTAGGAACACTGATGGATTTGAAAAGGCTGCCATCTGTTGGATGGGACATTAATCCATGTGTGGGAGAGCCATACCCTGTGCATGTTAAAAAACATGCTGAATGACCTTGACAGGAAGCTACCATTTGTCTCTCAACAGCTGTTCCAGTGGGTCCCCTCCCCCAACCTTCTCTGAGCCTTTGGGGTCCTTGTGACCCAGTCATTTAGCCCATTGTGTGCAAAAAAGTGCTGCTCAGAGGTAAAACAACCCAAACTCAACTCAGATATTGAGGGGAAGGAGGGGGGGATAAATATTTTAAAATTATTCAACAAAAACTTAAAAACTAATAATTCTTTAAAATATAAAAAATTTTTTGGGGGTGGGGAGTGTTAAATGCCCTATGCATATTTGTAGAAGGTGTGTGGGGTGGGAGGGGGGGGGGGGGTCCGATGAATTTGCCCTTCCAACTGTAGAACCAATTTCTGTGCTGTGGTTTTTTGCTTCCGTATCCAAGATGATTCATTCATTTTCAGGAACAATAAAAGATAAATGGTTTTTAACTTGAAAATGAAGAAATAAAAAAAAATTTAACATATAACCTAATGTGATGTTCAAAAACAGTTCTCAAGCAACAAGTTGTAAGCTGCCATTGTCAAAGTCAGTGATGTATCATGACTCTGAATTTAAAATAATTAAAAAATTCTCTGTCATTGAGCAATAAAATTTCAGAGTTTATCCTTCAAACTATTTGGATGTTGAAAGTTCTTAGGAGAAAACTCTCAGAAGCTTTTCGGAGCAAAGACAGCGCTCCGTCTTCAGTGAAGTGATGTTATGTACTGACACTGGGTCCGTTTAGACAAAGAGCTTCTTTCCACATGTCGTGTAGGGTGATTCCAGTGTCTCGGTTGCAGGTGGGGACGGACGAGGTCATTATTTCAATAGCCTCGCGGACTATGGTTCCGTAGAAAGTGGATGCGCGCGCAAGAAGTGTGGCGTGCTCCCAGTCTATTGTTGCCGTGTGTTGCACTGCTAGAGGCGGCCGTCGTTAGCTTCTTTTGGCTGACATCAGCTTTGTGCTCCGCGAACCTTTCTTGCAAAGAGCAAATGGTTTTGCCGATGTAGTACACAACGGAATTATCCGTCAACTGTAGGGGAAATCGGTATACGCCCGATTTTTGAAGAAGGCTATATTTGTCCCTGTCCCTTTTGACTAATTTCTTCAAATTTGGAGCGGGGCTGAAAACAATTTTTATACTATGGGCTCTGAGTAATTTGTGGACCGATTCACATAGGACAGGGACGTAAGAAATGAAAACATCTCTGAATTATCGATAACATAAATATATGGGAATAAATCAATAAATCGATAGAAGCAAAAGCAAACAAGTTATAAATCAGCCATTGCTGCAGTCAGCGATGTATCATAGCTCTGAAAGATCTTCGGTAATAAAAATCAATAAATCAAAAGAAATGAAAACAAATTATAAGGTGGCCATTTTCATACCTAGTGATGCAATATAATGAAAGATCGATATAAACCTACTAAATCTCTAGAAATAAAATAACAGATCTACAGAAATATAAACGAAGTTTTAATTATAAAAATTGAAATAAAATAACATTATCTTAAATGTAAAATTATCCATTTTATGTAAGGCACACAGTAACTTAGCCACAGGGCAGACACTTTCCTACTAACATCTGGTATTGCTGGGTCATGATGTATTTACCAGGACTTTTGCACAAACAAGTTATTTTTAGTTTCAGTAGCCAGAGATCACTGTTGAATGCTGGGATGAATGATCAAACTAATTCTAGGCACATTAAAATAGTTTTAAGGTAGAAAAGACAACATAAAATGAAAAATAAGAGAAAAAAAAATATAGTTACATACACGAAAGAGCCAAAACATTATGACCACAGCATCTTTATGCAAATCAACTGCAGGTAAACAGCATATGTGAAGGTCACGAAACAATATAAATAACACCTAATACTGGCTCTGTTAAGAGTGCTATTCTTGTTCTTCAGATGGGAAAGGCAGCGGACTTAAGCGAGTTTGACAAAGGCCAAATTGTAATGGCCAGACAATGGGTCAGAGCATTTGCGAGATGGCAAGGCTTGTGGGGTGCTCATGGTCAGTAGTGGTTAGTGCCTTCAAAAAGTGATCCGAGGATGGAAAAACTACAAACTGCCAGCAAAGGTGTGGGCTGAACACAGCTCATCGATGCTACCATATGGTACGAGCCAACAGAAGGGATACTGTGGCACAACTCACCCATAATTTGAATGCTGGTGATGGGAGTAATGTATCACAACACACAGTACATCAAACCCTGTTGACAATGGGGCTGCATAGCTGCAGGACCATTGTCAACAATGGTCCTGCATGTTGACTGCCCATGCTAAACTCGACTGCCCATGCTAACCTCAGTTCACCGTTGAAAGTGCCTACAATGGGCCTGCGAGCAACAAAATTGGACCTCGAAAAAATTGAAAGAAGGTCGTCTGGTATGATAAATCTAGTTTCCTGTTGCACCATGTGGATGGCCGGGTAAGTGTGCATTGCTTACCTGGGGAAATGTTGACACCAGGATGCACCATTGAACAAAAATAAGCTGGTAGAGGAAGTGTAATGCTTTGGGCAATGTTCTGCTGGAAAATTCTGGGTCCAGTCATTCATGTGCAGGAAACTATGTCTATCATCTACCTAAACATCATTGTAGACCAAGCAATCATTTCATGGCAATGGTATATCCCTCTAGAGGGATATACCATTGCCATGATTACTTGATCTCCAATGATGTTGTGACCAAGTGCATTCTTTCAGTAGTGCATTATTTCAGCAGGATAATGCACCATGCCACACTGCTCGGATTGTTTGAGAATGCTTCATGGAACATGAGGAAAACTTCCAAATATTGCCCTGGTCTCCAAATTCCCCAGAATCAATCTAATCGAGCATCTGTGGTTTTGTGTTATAACAGCATATCTGATCTGCAGCAGCTCAACCATGTAACTCAAAAGAGTTAAAAGATCTGCTGGTAACATGATGGTACCAGATACCACAAGACACCTTTAAATATCTTGTAGCATCCACATCTCGTTGGACAAGAGCTGCTTTGGCAGTACATGGAGGACCAATTATCATATTATGCAGGTGGTCATAATGTTTTGGCTCTTTGGTGTACTTCACAATTACTTCAAAAAATTTCTGTTTTTAAAAATAGCAGTTTCTTGTTAATTTTCAGATTTTTGAAACTTTCAGGAAAATTTTACTGATAATAGTTCACAAACTTCTGAGCTTAAATCAGGGGATTGCTTCAGCATAATGTTAACTAACAATACCATATATCACTTCTAAGAAATGGAAATCAGATGGCTTTAACAAATTATTTATATCATAATTTAATAAAATATGCAACAAATGGGAAAAATATTATTTTTCTAACATTAATAATTATTTTGTGATACACGCAAGAAAATTTCCAAATGACATATTTTTTAAATCGAAGTTTTGTATGTTGTATTACAAACTGATGTAGGCAACGCCAGTCTCTCATTTTGGATTCTGTCAACTTGTACAGAAGAAGTGAGCCCTGGAAGGGTTAATAAAGACCAATGATTTAAACATTATTTTTATCAAATTGTTGCTTTAAATGCAGAACATCTAATGTTTTTTTTTAACAAGACAACAACAAAAGCCAAAAACTGACATTCTTGACAACAAAACTACAACCTTTTAAAATATTGCAAGGATAATATGTGTGTATCTTACACACACATAAACCTTTAGGGTTGGGTTGTTTTACCTCTGAGCGGCACTTTTTTGCACACAATGGGCTAAATGGCCAGGTCACATGGACCCCGAAGGCTCAGAGAAGGTTGGGGGAGGGGACCCACTGGAACAGCTGTTGGGAGACAGATGGTAGCCTCCCGTCAAGGCCATCCAGCGTGTTCTTTAACGTGCACAGGGTATGGCTCTCCCGCACACGGGGCCACGGCTTAACGTCCCATCCGACGGACGGTGGTCTTTTCAAGCCCATCGGTGTCCCCTACTGACCGTGGGCAGGGCGGGGAAATTTTGCGGAGATAAATCTCAACACTGACCCAGCTGGGACTCGAACCTGGGAACTACAGATTACGAGCCTGGCGCGCTACCGACTGAGCCATCCCCACCCCATAAACCTTTAGGATGTACATGAGTCTTTTGTATGTAAAGGATTAATGAAAACTAAAATGCTGGCATAATTATTATATTAAACACAAAGATAAGCATAAGCAATACAACTCTGATAATTTAAATTGAGACCCAGGTATCAATCCAAGGATAAATAATTGGGTCTACAAATCACAAAATTTTTATAACTGAAAACTGTTATGATCTGCCTGATACTAGCTCTTCTGCAGAAGAACTGGTACTAGCAAGTGGCAATATAAAGGCAGTATTTTTAATCTCAAATGGGATGGCATTCTTAAAGTCAATCAATCAGTATTGTCAGAAACTTGAAATGCCACTACAAGGAAAAACAAGGGAACCCCTAGGCTATTAATAAAGAAAACTTAATAGTATTTGCAAAACTTTGTGTAACATATGACACAATAAAAAAACAATAGAGAGAACTATGGTCAAAAACTGTACTGATAAATGCAGCAGGACTCAAAAGTGAATTGGAGAGAGAGAGAATGAAGTCTTTTGCATATGACAAAAGAACTACATGACTGGAGAGAAAGTTAAATATGTTGAAGAGTGGACTGCAGTTTAAAATGGTTTTGGGCAACAATGTGATGGCAATCAAATTGTGTCTAGAGTAGTGTTGTGGAAACAGAAAATGCAAAGTTTGGTGAAAGGAATGTACAGGTGAAAGATTAAACAGAAACAGAGTAGATTGTGGCTCAAAACCATTTTTGAAAACAAATGTAAGATAATAAAATTGTCAATAGTAGTGTTGTAGGAGAAGCAGAAATTACAAGCACTGATGAAAATGATATACAGAAGATAGAATAAAAGTGTTGTCACATTGAGAAGTGGCTGTAATAGAAAAAATGTTCTAATACATTGAACAGCAGAATGAAGCCACATAAATTAATGTGTTTATAAAGTACTAGCAAGATGTAACAGCAGCTTTCATCAACTTTCTGTCAGCAAAAGTTGGACAATGTTGAATATATGTGAACTGATAAAACAATATACTCTTTTGTTTTCATTATGTGTGTAATTTGTAACTTTGAAGTAGTTAAATTGATTTCATTGTTATTAAAATGATTTTTTCCACTTTTTATAAGTTCAAAGGTTAAAAAAATAATAAAAATGTCTGAAGTTTTTGAAAGATTTCGGTTCAGATTATTACATTTCTACTGTAGGCAAAACAAACTAATATATGAGGAATTTAATCCACAACTTCACTATGTGAATATAAAATCCAAACTTTATTTACCCTATCATGTGGCAAGCCTTCTTGTCGTGCAGGCCGTTAGTACCTTTCAAAAGAGATATTCTGTTTTGGAAGGGAATGAAAGGGGAGGGCTGCCAGCTCAGTGTGACCTACTAATCTGGTCATCTATGGCCACTTTTTTCTTTTTTTTCAAACATGCTGAGGAGTGGTCAACTTCACAGGGTCCTGGTGCTGAACATTTATATCTACTAGACTGGACTTTATGGATTTGAGCTTGATTATGGATCCTGGACTTGCTGCACTGGTGGGCCTCTGTTGAGGGAGAATCTGTTGCAGTGTTTTCTGTTTGCTTCTGGGTTGCCAGCCCTAAGTGAACAGAGGCATGGGATACCTTATATCAGCTGGTGGATAATCCTGATCAGAGGCCATCGCAGGTACCTGAACCTCACTTAGCTAGTTGGGCATCATCGATCCTAAACTGGAATAATGTATCTCAGGCAGGCCATATGGCTCTTGAAAAAGTCCACTTGAAAAGGTGGTGCCTGAAGTTCCTACCAGCATCAGTGACTTCAGCCTTTAGCGGAGGAGGAACAGGTCTTTGCCCCATGCCTGCAATCAGGGGGCTGTTTGATATTGTTGGCCCTACCTCTCTCAATAAACATAGTTTCTTTAAAAATCCTACTAATAATTTTCTCTCTGCAGGTATGTGGAACATGAGGACATTATATAGAGATTATTCTCTTCATGTCCTCACACAGGAATTCCAGTGTTATAACCTAGATATTCTAAGCTTGCAAGAGACCAGATGGACAGGTAAAGGTGAGATGCTTAAAATTAACTTTAAATTTCTCTTTTCAAGCAGGGAGGATGGAGAGCATCTCTAAGGTGTAGGTTTGCTTCTCAGCAGACATGACAGTGATGCTCTTCTAGGATGTGACTACATTAATAAAAGATTTCTTACAGCAAAATTTAAAACAAAAATTAAAGACTTGACGTCATCTGTTGTGATGCCCCCAATGAGGACAAGAAGAATACGTTTTACAGCCAGCTTCAGGGTATTTTGAAATCTGTGAAGGAGATATTTCTCTTGTGAGGCATCTTCAATGCTAAAGTTGGTACTGATTCTAATCTTTGAGAAGGAGTTTTAGGTCCCTTTGGCACTGGCTGTTCCAATGGCAATGGGGAACGTCTCATACAGGCAAGTAAACTTAATGGTTTATGAATAACTAACACATACTACAAACAATGGGACGTTTATAAATATATGTATTTCACCTGACAGGTTGCACAGGAATATGATAAATTATATTTTAATTAAGAGCAAATGGGCTGGTTCAGTTAAGAATACCAGATCACACAGGGGAGCCAAAATTGGGTCTGATCATTACCTGGTCAAAAGTGAACCTGAACCATTACCTGGTCACAGCTGAAGCTTAAGAAATGTTGTTTTAAGGTTAAAAAAATTAACTTTAATACTGAATGCCTGAAAGATCCAGATATAGCCAAAGCATACCACGATAGGATACTTAGTCATTATGACAATCGTGGTTTGCTTACTGCTGAAGTTGAGAAAGAATGGGATCAGTTTAAACAGGTTTTTCTTGGAACCAACAGTACTCTTTTGGGTAAAAGGGAACAGAGGAAACAAAATTATTTGAGTGATAAAACTATGGAACTTATTTCTGAAAGAAATAAGTGCAAGATTAATATGAATTAACACCTCACTAACCCTAACAGAAGGCATTACAATGAACTTAATAAACGTGTAAAGGATCAGTTAACAGCTGATAAAAATATTTGGATTAATAGCTTGGCAAACAAAGCAGAGGAAGCAGTTAAACAGCACTACAGCAGGGAGTTGTACCAGATTGTTAGTGTTTTATGTGGGAATAAACAGACAGGTAAACAGAGATTGAGGGATAAATATGGCAAGGTGGTTGATGCTAGATGGGCTGAGCATTTAAGAGAAGTTCTAAATAATTTGATTATTTCTACTCCCATTGTTTGTAATGAGGATAGATGCATTAATGGCTTTTATGATGGCCCTATATCACATTCCAAAGTTGCATTGGCTATCTTTAAGTTAAAACTGCATAAATCCCCAGGGGTGGACAAAAATCACCAGTGAAATCCTTAGAGCTGGAAACATTTGTGTTGTCACATGGCTGACTGAAATTTTAAATTTTTTTTTATGATAAAGGTGTGGTTCCTAAGGATTTTACTAGACCTATTATTGTCCGAATTTTTAAAAAAAGGTGACGAGTTCTTGTGATAATTATAAGGGAATTAGTTTACTTTCTGTTCCAGGTAAAGTTCCTCGCATGACTATACTTAATAGAATTAAGAATTTGGTTGATGGACAACTGCATGATGAGCAGTATGGATTCAGAAGTGGTAGGAGATGTATTGATCAAATATTTTCACTTAGGCAGATTCTTGAGAAATGTTTAGAGTTTGAGAAACCTTTGGTTGCTAGATTTATAGATTTCAAAAAGGCTTTTGACTCTGTTGATCGACATAATTTGTGGTTGATTGTTATATCATATGGAACACCTGACAAGTTAGTTAGTGTAATGAAAGCTCTTTATAATAACACTGAGTTGTGTGCGAGAGTTGATACATCTTGTAGCGATTGGTTTAGCATTGCTAGTGGAGTTAGAAAAGGGTGAATTTTGTCTCCTTTTCTCTTTAGTCTGGTTATTGATTATGTAATGCGAAATTCTTTGAAAGGAAAAGATTTTGGCCTTAAATGGTCTAGAGATTTCAAAATTTCTGATTTAGATTATGCAGATGATTTGGTCCTGTAGGCTATTGATGTTGATGAGATTAATTCATTCATTAGGGCTGTAGATGAGACCGATAATGGAGTATGTTTGGTGATAAACAGAGAAAAAACTGAAGTGATTAAAATTGGTCAGGCAGTGGTGCTTGTTGCTTTGAATGGCTGTAATATTGAGCAAAGTGTCCTAGTTTAATTACCTTGGGAGCTATGTAACAGATACTGGTGATGTGGGGCATGAGATAAATAGAATAGGGATTGCCGCTGGGACTTTTAAGAATATATGGAGAGTATGGAAAAATAAGCATGTACACCTAAAGACTAAAATTAGGCTGTATAATAGTTTGGTTCTCTTTAAGGTTAATTATGGTAACAAAATATGGACCCTTTGTAAGCAGGATAACAAGAAACTTGATGCCTTTGATTCTAGATGCTTATGTAGTAACTTGTGCATTAGGTGGTTTGACTTTATAAGTAATGGTGATGTTAGGAGTCATCAACCTCCATTGAGCAGCATATTGTGCAGAGAGTGACTTTGTTGGTTTGGCCATGTTGCCCATATGCATAGCTGCAGATTAGTAAACAGGATTACAAACAGTGTGTCTAAGGGTTTCAGAAAAAGGGGGAGACCTAGGAAATGATGGGCAGACAATGTCATACAGGACCTTGCTAGAATTGGCCTTGAGTGGCCAAATGCAGCAGCTCAGAACAGACCATGTATGGAGAGGAAAGTTAAGTCTGGTTGTACCTCCATAGCCGGTGTGTCCCCCTTATAATTTTTGATTTATATTTAAATACAGTGAAATTGTGTGTATTAATTAACACACTATGTTAATACAAATATTTATAAACTCTAATATGTTCCAAAGTCACATCCAACAATTATATCACAGCTCTTGACTGAAAAGTTTTTTTTTATCAAACTGCATCAGGGAACTCTTCAACACTAAAATTAAACTAGATTATAATCCAGGTCCAGATCTAAAAAAATAAAGTGGTGGGTGGGCAAAGAGACTGGATTTCCATTATAGAATTCCCCCCCCCCCCCAAACTCCATTTTAGGTTTTTAAAAACTTTCTTATAAAAATGCAGCAAATACATAAGTTTAACAATTTTTTTCATAAATTACCCTTACTAGCATTCTTAATGGAGGGAGCCATGTCCCTTCCCTTGCTTGATTCAGCCATTATATTCAGACAATAAAATAATTAATAATAAGCTAAGTAAAATATCTTGAAAACTGAAGCTAACAAATTAGTCTTTAAACATACTTAACCTTTAATTACTATAAATTTTAATTGCCATTCCAAGTAGTATATTTGACATTTTTCACTTCTATGTTTTTAATCTGCCAATTGCAAAAAGAAAAAATAAAAATCTGCATACATGCTTCTATATTTTTCAATTTTCATGTTCTGAAAAACATTTGAATAATTAAAAACTTATTAATTTACTTACTCTTTATTTTTGTCATTTAAATTTGCTCCTTTTCTAATTAAAGCTTCGGTAACATGCTTCCGTTTTGGATATGGTGAACTAACAGCAGAATGCTAAAGGAGGAAACAAAGAGCTTAATAATTATGTGATGATGAATATTTGTTCAATGTGGTTGTAACATATCAAGCGTGCACCCTACATATGCCAATATTTTAAATTTTTGCAGAAAATTACTTGAAGCCAAAAACTTCATATTTGCACACTTAAAATTTTTTGTGCTATTAAATTTATTTAGCTTGCTACAATTATATACAACATAAAAAAAAATACTATTTTTACTTTTAGAATTACAAAAGAAAAATAAGCTTCTATGTAGTTTAGAAGTTTATATTCATTTTATCACCTTTCCTTTTGTATTAAAGCATCACATTTAACAAATTATTATACAGGGGGTCCTCGATACATATATTTGTTGCAGTTATGTTCCTAAAAAGCATGACTTATAACAAATTGATGTATATAGGATATTGATTTCCCATTGAACTAATGTATTATGTGTGTGTGTGTGTGGGGGGGGGGGGGTTCCAAACCAACTAAATAATTCGAATTTATATGGAAGTATATAGCATATGATTAGGAAATATTCATTTTATTGTAACATTAAACTATAATAAAGTATAATTTATTGTAATTGCTAAATAATAATTAGAAAATACACTAGGAAATTATTAATAAAACAAAAAAATTTAAATTTTTAATTATTCTTCCTATTACAATTACTCCTCCTCAGCACTTGAAGTTGCTGAAACTGTAGCTCCAGCTTCTTCTGTGACTAGCTGTTGAGGTTCTCTTACTTTTTTCTTGAAGGAGTCTTAACTTCACCTGCTTGTGGTCAACGAATCTTTGCATCATAAATCTCATGATAAAAAGTGCTAAGTGGTCTTTGGAGGTCTTAAACCCTGGAGCATTTTTACATGGATTGAAATGTATATTTTGGATGGCATTCTCTTCCAGTAGAGGCCAGTTTCATCCACATTAAAAACTTGGCTAGTCATAACCTTCTTTCCTCTACAGTCCTCTTTGTTGTGCAACTGAAGGGCATTTGCATGACAAAGTTTGTGCAAATGCCCTTCAGTGTCTGCACTTGCTGCCTCACCTTGTAGTCTCATATATTTTAATCCGTAACGGGGATGAAACCTATGAAATCAGCCAAGACTCGCACTAAAAATTTCACTTGATGAAGCTGAACACTCTCCCTCACTTTTAACAAAATCTGGCTGAGGGCCTTCTCCTGAATAAGAGCAAAACTTACTGGGGTATTTTGATTGTGCAAATCTTCAACTACATCGAAAGCAACTTTTCCATTTTTTTCCATAATGCTATTCCTCTGTCTGGTAATTTTAACTGTAGAATGTTGGGTTGTACATTGTGCTTTAAGCATTATCTCCCCTGCATGGAAACTGGACATTGTGGGTACACAAGCAGCACCATATGACTTCACAGACCTATTGCACATTGTTCTAGAAAGTTCTATTGTTTATTTTCTAGAATTTACTTTTATTTACTATTTACATTTTGATTTCATTATATACATTTTATATTATCATCATCAACCTCAAGCAGCCATGGGCTATGGAGGTCCAACCAGACCATGCAGTTTAATTCTCCAAGCATATCTGTCCTGAGCTACATCTGCTGCATCTGGCCACTGCACACCAATTCTAACAAGGTCCTGTTTGACACTGTCTGCCCACTACATCCTAGGTCACCCCCTCCTTCTGAGACCTCTAGGCACACTGTTCATAACCCTATTTGCCAATCTATAATTATCCATACGGGGAATATGGCCAAACCAGCGGAGTCTCTCTCTGCACAATACGCTGCTTAAAGGAGGTTGCAAACTCCTTTGCCTAACCTCATCATTAGTTACAAAGTTGAACCACCTAATACCCAAGAAACTGTGTAAGCATCTAGTTTCCTGTTATCTTGTTTACAAAGTGTCCAAGTTTCACTACCATAACCAACCCTAGAAATAACCAAACTATTATACAGTCTAATTTCAGTCTTTAGGTGTATACGCCTATTTCTCCACACTCTCCAGAGATTCTTAAAATTCCCGACAGCAATCCCTATTCGTCTGTTAATCTCATGCTGCACATCACCAGTATCTGTTACATAGCTCCCAAGGTAATTAAACTGTGACAACACCTGCTCAAGACTGCAACCATTCAGATTTACTGAATCACATTTTTGACCAATTTTCATCACTTTAGTTTTCTCTCTGTTTATAACCAAATCTACTCTACTACCAGTTTCATCAACAGATCTAATGAAAGAGTTCATCTCATCAACATCATATGCCAAAAGGGCTAAATCTTCAGCATAGTCTAAATCAGAAATTTTCATGTCACCAGCACATTTAAGGCCAAAATCTTTCCCTTGAAGTGAATTTCGCATAACATAATCAATAACCAAACTTAAGAGAAAAGGAGACAAAATGCACCTTTGTCGAACACCAGAAGTAATGCTAAACCAATTGCTATAAGCCTTACCAACTCTCACACATGACTCAGTGTTATTATAGAGAGCTTTCATTATGTTAACTAACTTGTCAGGTATACCATATGATCTCACAATCAACCACATATTATGACGATTAACAGAGTCGAAAGCCTTTTTGAAATCAACAAAGCTAGCAACCAAAGGTTTCTGAAACTCTAAACATTTCTCAAGAATCTGCCTAAGTGAAAATATCTGATCTACACATCCCCTACCACTTCTGAATCCACATTGCTCATCACACAATTACATGTCAACCAGGTTCTTAATTCTATTAAGCACAATCATGCAAAGAACTTTACCTGGAACAGAGAGCAGGCTGATACCCCTATAGTTATCATAAGAACTGCAATCACCTTTTTTTGAAAATAGGGATAATAATAGCTCTGGTAAAATCCTTAGGAACCATGTCTTTATCATAAAAGATATTCAAAAGTTCAGTCATCCAAGTGCTAACCGAAACATTCCCAGCTCTAAGCATTTCCGTAGTAATTTCATCTACCCCTGGGGATTTATGAAGTTTAAGTTTAGATATAGACAAAATAACTTCAGATTGTGTTATAGAGCCAACATTAAAGCCACCAATGCATCTATCATCATTGCAAACAATGGTAGTAGAACTAGACACATTGTTTAGAACATAACCGAAATGCTCAGCCCACCTAGCCATGACAGAATCCTCACCTTCTATAACCTTTCCTTGTTTATCCTTCAATCCCTGTATACCTGTCCATTTTCTACCACACAAAACAATAACTATCTGGTACAGCTCTCTGCTGTTGTGCTGCCTAACTGCTTCCTCAACTTTGTCAGCCAAGCCATCAAGCCAAAGATTCTTATTAGCAGCTAACTGATCCTTTACACATTTATTAAATTCTATGTAATACTTTCTATTAAAACTAGTAGGGTATTGATTATGGACATTTTATATACAATATGTAATTATGAATTTAAATACAGAAGGAGAGAGAACTGAGGGAAATATACATGTACATTCCTGTTGAAACAAGTGCAAATATATTCGATGTATATAGAGTTTAACAAATAAAAATAAATACCCCCTCAAGCAGTTGCTTGTTTACTGTCCCTAATTAATCAATGACATATCAGTGCGATGTATATCATGGATCCTCTGTACATAAATATTTCCCAGTTTTTAAGATAAATTTACATTTCTGCAACTGAAGTAATATTTGCTTTTTATCAAATTTTTTTAATTTTATATCATAATTGTATTTGGTACACGAAAAAACAATCTTGAATTAGGTTACTTTATCCCTGAGAAGTACAGTTTTCAGTCACTGAATAGGTTGGGCTAAATAGGTAAGTTAGAAGGTTCTCAAGGTTAAGGCCACTCATAAAGTTGTAAGTTTTTGTTATAAACACTGGGTTATGTAGTTAATTTTTCAAATGAAGATCCCCAACAGAAAGGAAGAAGCCAATAAACTGCATAACTTTGCCAAATTTCTTAACTGTACAAATGCTTACTTAAGGAAAGGTGCATAGTAATCAGGATTGCTGCCATTAAGCTACATTTAAAGACATCCAATATTACCAACATAAAAGTTAATAAAACCTTAAAAATAGCTACACCTTCAAATAATGTGTATTTGCTCAATATAACTGTACAGATACCTTCTAGTGATCTAGTATATTATAAATTTGTAAACCAAAATAAGTTTTAGCTATAAGTGACTTTTATATTTATATATACACTACTCTTTACTAAGAATATTTTTCTAAATCTGCATAAATAAGAAAATTTTATGAAAATGCAAGCAACTCGAAACTATTAATATATTAAAATAAAAATAATATACACTCACTAAGGGAGTATCTCCAGTAAATGGATGCTTGAAATTTACCACATCTAAAGACAAAAATTTCTTTACCCTGGCAGGATCAGCTTGTCGAGCAGCTTCCAACAGACAATGGCCTTTATACTCATCTGTTAAAGTATTTTCATTGAAATGTTTTTGCTTTTACAAAATATCGCACACAAAACATATTACAGTGAAGCATTTGTACATGAAATAATGAGGGCACTGCTTTGCAGAAAGAAAAGCTCATAAAAGCTTAACGGAAATGCACTAAAGATTGGGCAGAATGAGGATATTAGAGATATAACAAACTTCAGCAATGAAATAAAGAAATCTGTAATACATAGATGATAATTGCAGCATGACCTGATGCTCTTTTGGCATTGATAAATCAATAAATATTTAGTGGAAAAAATTTTCGCCAATATACGGAAAGACGAGCTGACATTAGTTCAACTGGTAAGAACACTCTGGCATGTTTCTGGAGAGATGCAGGTTCATTTCCCGTATGTCAGCGAAAATTTTTTCCGCTATATATTTATTGATTAATCTGTAATACACTTGACATAGGTTTTGTGAACTGTTTAATGAGATTCAATAAAAATGTGAAACTGCATTATGAAAATTCTAAGCAAAAATTAATGAAAAAATTAAAGGATAAATATACAATAATTTGAAAGTGAAAAATTGCATCCTATATTATAAGAAATGTAAAGTTAATGTGTGGGTTGGGTTGTTTTACCTCTGAGCGGCACTTTTTTGCACACCATGAGCTAAATGGCCAGGTCACATGGACTCCGAAGGCTCAGAGAAGGTTGGGGAAGGGGATCCACTGGAACAGCTGTTGAGACAGTTGGTAGCCTCCCGTCAAGGCCATCCAGTGTGTTATTTAACGTGCACAGGGTATGACTCTCCCGCACACGGTGCCATGGCTTAATGTCCCATCCGATGAACGGTGGCTTTTCCAAGCCCATCGGTGTCCCCTACTGACTGTGGGCAGGGTGGGGAATTTTGCAGAGATAAATCTCAATGCTGACTCAGCTGGGACTCAAACCTGGGAACTACAGATTATGAGCCTGGCGCACTACCGACTGAGCCACCCCTGCTCCTAAAGTTAATGTGTGAGAAGTATAGTTAGATTGTTTCATCTCTGAATTACTGTTTTTCTCTGCACAAGCAAAATGGCCACATCAGAGTAAATGGTGTAAAGGAACTTAATGGCAACTATTAAGAGTAGAGGAGAACCAGGGGCAGATTAGAAGCAAAAAACAGCCCATGTTGCCACGATCAGTCCTAATCCAAATTCCTAGAGATCAGCTGCTATTCATTTTAACCTTGTTTACCTGGGGGGAAAAAGCATGCTAATATTTCAATCTTTTGTCTGTTTGTCTGTCCGTCTGTAGAAAATTAACTTTTTTGGTTTTTAAAAATAAACTGAAAATTTCTTTAGAGTAAGATAGGTATTGATGAAACATTAGAATTTGCTTTTCCAAATGTCCCAATAATTTCAAATAGCACTCTCTAGTGGTGAAAAGCTTGAAAAATTCCAAAACTTTCAACGAATAATTGCAAATGATCCATTTATACTAAAAACTTGATAAATATACAAAACCTTAGATTATGCCTTATTGAATGCATCAATATGCACTTTAACAAGATGCTGATTTACACTGGTGTGAAACTAAGGCCTCTTCTGTAGGATATAATTCACCTTTACTATTTATTAAAAACAATATTATTTCAAATTTCAATAATTAAATTTATGTGTTTGCTAGTCAAAAATTGAAAAAACTTTAATTTTGTTAGTATATTTTGCATATTGTTTCAATTTTAATTATATACTTCTATTTACACATTGACACATTTTTTTTATATTTTATGTTCACTTAGGTAAAATTTATAATAAAAGTTAAGAATGCATAGTAGTAAATATTTCTCTCTATATATGGAAATATATATATATTTTCTTTTATATTCTATATACCGTTTACATAAAACGGAACATTTAAATTTAGAAATTTCATCACAAAAAGCTGATATTTTTAACAAATCAATCCCTTTTTAATTATCTTGAAATAATTTCTGTGTCTGGGGTATCAAATATTAAATTCACCACTGTCTTCAACTTATAATCAACAAGTATCATAACCTGTGTTATGTTAGAGATGGCACTACTATGGTCTCAAGCTGTTTGGCTCTTATTAACATCTCGTCTTAGAAAACTAAATTGTATTCCTTTTTTCCACAATCTGAAGACATATTTAGAAAAAGTCTGAACTCTCAATAATTTTAGTTTTTAACTGAGCTGTGATAATTCTACTATTTGTATCTCCGTAAGATCATTGCATAAAATATAACCATATTTTGTTGTAGATTATTTATAATTTCTTTACATTTTTTTCTTACTAAGGGAAAAATAATCTACAAATTATGCAATGCTATTTTACCAGAATTTTAAAGGCCTATTCTCTCCATGATCACAACATCGCATAAGGCTTGATCAAACATTTTCCCCTGATTTTATGTTATATAACACTTTCCATTTTTTAAGTCTTCATTTTTGATACATTAATAAGCATAGCAAGTATTACAGTAGTGGCAGTTAAATTATAATTAATAATATACCACATTTGCTAATTTTTTTCATTGCAACACGCAAAATAAATTACTAACTGCAGGAAAACATTTTTTAGCAATGCATACCACTTGGACACTATTCTTCCTCATGTACACGATGTAACAAAATCACTAACCTTCTCTTTTCACGGTGTTTCACAGTGTATGGGTGATCCTCTAGCCCAGACCTCGGCAAACTGTGACCTGCCACTTGGTTTCATGCAACCCATGAGCTCATCATCATCATCATCAAGCAGCAATAGGCTACGGAGGTCCAACCAAACTGCACAGTTTAATTCTCCAAGCATATCTGTCCTGAGCTAAATCTGCTGCATCCGGCCAATGCACACCAATTCTAACAAGGTCCTGTTTGACATTGTCAGCCCACCGCATCCTAGGTCTCCCCCTCCTTCTGAGGCCTCTAGGCACACTGTTCATAACCCTATTCGCCAATCTATAATTATCCATACAGGCAACATGGCCAAACCAGCGGAGTCTCTCTCTGCACAATATGCTGCTTAAAGGAGGTTGCAGACTCCTTTGCCTAACCTCATCATTAGTTACAAAGTTAAACCACCTAATACCCAAGATACTGCGTAAGCATCTAGAATCAAAAGCATCTAGTTTCCTGTTATCTTGTTTACACAGCGTCCAAGTTTCACTACCATAACTAACCCTAGAAAGAACCAAACTATTATACAGTCTAATTTCAGTCTTTAGGTGTATACACCTATTTCACCACACTCTCCATAGATTCTTAAAAGTCCTGGCAGCAATACCTATTCGTCTGTTAACCTCATGCCGCACATCACCAGTATCTGTTACATAGCTCCCAAGGTAATTAAACTGTGACAACTGCTCAAGACTGCAACCATTCAGATTAACTGAATCACAGCCTGCCTGACCAATTTTCATCACTTTAGTTTTCTCTCTGTTTATAACCAAACCTACTATACTACCAGTCTCATCAACAGCTTGAATGAAAGAGTTCATCTCATCAACATCATTTGCCAAAAGGGCTAAATCATCACAATAATCTAAATCAGAAATTTTCGTATCCCCAGTCCATTTAAGGCCAAGATCTTTCCCTTGAAGTGAATTTCGCATAACATAATCAACAACCAAACTAAAGAGAAAAGGAGACAAAATGCACCCTTGTCGAACACCAGACATAATGCTAAACCAATTGCTACAAGACTTACCAACTCTCACACACGACTCAGTGTTATTATAGAGAGCTTTCATTATGTTAACTAACTTGTCTGGTATACCATATGATCTCACAATCAACCACAAATTATGACGATCAACAGAGTCGAAAGCCTTTTTGAAATCAACAAAGCTAGCAACCAAAGGTTTCTGAAACTGCCTAAGTGAAAATATCTGATCTACACATCCCCTACCACTTCTGCATCCACATTGCTCATCACGCAATTGCCTGTCAACCAGATTCTTAATTCTATTAAGCACAATCATGGAAAGAACTTTACCAGGAACAGAGAGTAGGCTGATACCCCTATAGTTATCACAAGAACTGCGATCACCTTTTTTGAAAATAGGGATAATAATAGCTCTGATAAAATCTTTAGGAACCATGCCTTTATCATAAAAGTTATTCAAAATTTCAGTCATCCAAGTGGTAACTGAAACATTCCCAGCTCTGAGCATTTCTGTAGTAATTTCATATACACCTGGGGATTTATGAAGTTTAAGTTTAGAAATAGCCAAAATAACTTCAGATTGTGTTATAGGGCCAACATTAAAGCTGCCAATGCATCTATCATCATTACAAACAATGGGAGTAGAACTAACCACATTGTTTAGAACATCACTGAAATGCTCAGCCCACATAGCCATGACAGAATCCTCACCTTCTATAACCTTACCTTGTTTATCCTTCAATCCCTGTATGCCTGTCCATTTTCTACCACACAACCAACCAACCATCAAGCCAAAGATTCTTATCAGCAGCTAACCAATCGTTTACACATTTATTAAGCTCTCTGTAATGCTTTCTATTAGGACTAGTAGGGTATTGATTAAGGACATTCCTGCAGTTCTTTCTTTCCGAGATAAGCTCAAGTGCCTTATCACTCAGATAATTCTGCCTCTTCTGCTCCTTTTTCCTAAAAGAGTACTGTCTAAAAGAGTACTGCGTCCAAAAAAGCCTGTTTAAAATGATCCCATTCTTCCTCAACATCAGTAGTAAGCATACCATGATTGTCATAATGACTAAGTAATCTATCATGGTAAGCTTTAGCTATAACTGGGTCTTTCAGAGCATCAGTATTAAAGGTAAATTTTTTAACCCTAGCACAACACTTTTTAAGTTTAAGTTGCAAGACACTTTTAACAAGGTAATGGTCAGATCCAATTTCAGCTCCCCTATATGCCCTGGTATTTCTAACAGAACTAGCCCATTTGCTGTTAATTAATATATAATCAATCATATTCTTATGCAGCCCATTGGGTGAAACCCACGTGTATTTATGTATGTCGCGGTGTTTGTAATATGTGTTAGTTATTCTGAAACCACTGAGTTTACTTACCTGTAGGAGACGTTGCCCATTGCAGCTACCAATACCAAAAGGGCCTATCACCCCTCCCCAAAGATCAGAGTCAGTACCAACTTTGGCATTGAAGTCACCTAGAACAAGGGTAATATCTCCTTTCCTAACAGAATTCAAAATATCCTGAAGTTGTCCGTAAAACCTATCCTTCTCATCCTCAACAGCATCCTCAGTGGGGGCATAACAGCAGATAACATTCAAGTCTTTGACGCTTGTCTGAAATTTTGCTGTAAGAAACCTTTCATTAATGCACTCGTATCCTAGAAGAGCATCACTAGGTGATGCTCTTTTACAGGGAGGGAGGATCCTCCCTCCCTGTTCCATCCTCCCTCTCTTACAGGGAGGGAGGATGGAAAGCATCACCCATGCCTTGGTGATGCTTTCCATCCTCCCTCCCTGTAAAGAGAAATTTAAAGTTATTTTTAAATATCTCACCTTTACCTGTCCATCTGGTCTCTTGCAAGCCTAGAATATCTAGGTTATAGCACTGGAATTCCTGCATGAGGACATCAAGAGAATAATCTCTATGTAATGTCCTCACGTTCCACGTTCCTGCAGAGAGAAAATTATTAGTAGGATTTTTAAAGAAATTAGGTTTATTGAGATTGATAGGGCCAACAATATCAAACAGCCCCCTGATCGCAGGCATGGGGCAAAGACCTGTTCCTCCTCTGCTAAAGGGTGAAGTCACTGATGCTGGTAGGAACTTCAGGCACCACCTTTTCAAGTGGACTTTTTCAAGAGCCATATGGCTTGCCTGAGACACATTACTCCAGTTTAGGCTTGACGAGCATTTCTCCAGTTTAGTAATGAGCTACTGATGACAAATAAATTTGTGAAAGAGAAAACGAACATATAGAGGACAAGAAATCCGACTTCGGGGAAGTGAATTCTCCATAAAAAAATTAATATATTTATATTATTTATATTTTAACTTTCCTTTTTGTGTTGGCTATGCATTACTAACTATACTTTTTTTTTGGAAGCCACAATTCCATTTCTATTTTTTATGCAGCCGTTCAGCTAAAAAGTTTTCCCAGGACTGCCCTAGCCTTACTGACTCCAGTTACCAGATTCAAGTCTTGACTGAGTCAGTATTGAGGTTTTCCCCTACCCTACCCTCGGTCAGTATAGGACACTGGTGGGCTTGGAAAGGCCACCATCCATAGGATGGACGTTAAGTCATGGTTTCATGTGCAAGTGAACCATATCTTGTGAATGTTAAAGAATTGGCAGCCTTGACAGGAGGCTTCTACCTGTTTTCTAACAGTTGTCTATAGTGGGTTCCCTCCCCCCAACCTCCTCTGAGTCCTTATGAATTGCCCATTTCACCCACTGTTTGTAAAAAAACGTGCTGCTCAGAGGTAAAAACAACCCAGTCTTACCGAAATGAACAAAAAGTAATGTATCTTATTTTTGCAACAAATCTTTTCATCAACATCCATAACTTTTTAACAATGAGTATATACTTAATAATGAGACCATTCAAAATACACTACCAAGTTCAAAATATTCTCTATCATTTATGATGAGGCACACTACTTTAAGAAAAACTTTTTGAACTATTTGGGATCAATGTTTACATTGACAAACAGGTTTAAATTTTTCACTTCTGTTTAGCAATTTCTTGGGAATGAAATAAACCAAAGCTCTAAATCTCTTTTGCAAACTTTGGTATTAATCAGTTTAGGTGTTTAATTTCTCCTAGAAGAAAAATTCATCCATAACTTGTAAAAAAAATTTTTAGACCTTATTTTCAGTAAAATAGTTAAATTAAAAAAATAGAAACTTATTTGTTCAACTTCCCTTTGCTCTATTTTGAGTATCATTTAAATCAGTAGTGGCATACTGGAAAATCTTGGGGCCTCCTCCCAAGAAATACTATTAGCTATCAATTATCGAAATTTTGTAAGGATTTCATATTACTACCTTTGTTTTAATATTTTATGTAGTTTTTAATAATTTAAATTTTTAGAACTTAGATATTTTACATAAAAACCAAAATTACTATACTTTACTGTATAAATTATAAAGGTTTGTTTTTTAATTCAAATATAAATAAAATAAATACCCCCTCAAGCAGCTGCTTGCCACAGAGGTCTGACAGGAGCCTGTCAGTTTATATGCCACAGTAGAAGATCTGAGAGGATGGCAGGACCTCAGCAGAAAACAACAACATCCATGCCTTAACCGGGGCTCGAACCCAGGTCCCGTAGATCAGTAGCCAAGCGCGCTAACCACTCGGAAATATTATTTTAATTTTATACCTTACTAAAACACCTATAAAACACTTATCTAAAAGCTAATCATATGGTGTAAATATTATTCATTAGAGAACTAATGGATGGACAATGAGTTCTGGCCCATAGGCAGCATGCAGAGGAATTTCTAGGAGGGAAATGGTTTTCACTATCCATCTTTATTTGTTCAAAGCTATAGAAAAAACAAATATGGGTCATTCTTTAAATAGCTGCATATCAAATATCCCTATGAATTTTGGAAAAAGAAATTTCCAGCAAAAGCCCCCCCCCACCTCCCCAGTGCGATGTTGCAGGGGCTATCAGTACACCTATGGCCACTAGGGAAAACAATTATATTCTTAAAAGGCGGCAGTAAAAAATAATTATCTTAAAAGCAAAAACATACATTTCTAAACAAATAAAAACTATTTTCTTTATGTTTTTTTTTAAATATATAATTTTTTTTATAATTGCGGAAAAAAACTGTTTTTAAGGACTAAATAAAATATCTAAATAAAATTATACATATTTAATGAGTACTGTGTTGGGTTGTTTTTACCTCAAAGTGGCATTTTTTTCACCCAATGGGCTAAATGGCCAGGTCACAAGGACCTCGAGGGCACAGAGATGGTTTGGGGAGGGGAACCACTAAAACAGTTGTTGGGAAACAGATGATAGTCTCCCATTAAGGCCATCCAGCATGTTCTTTAAAATGCACAGAGTATGGCTCTCCCACACATGGAGCCACGGCTTAACGTCCCATCTGATGGACAGTGGCCTTTCGAAGTCCATCAGTGTCCCCTACTGACTGTGGGCAAGGGGGGAACTTCAAATTACAAGCCTGGCGCACTAGCAACTGAGCCACCAGTGCCCCCAATGAGTACTGTGAATTGCCAAAAGAGTTTAATTATGCATCTAAAATTGTTTGTCAAAATATTTGAAAAAAATATTCTGATTCAGTATATTAATTACACTGGTCTGCATGAAAATCCCCCCCCCCCCCCCAAAAAAAAAAATGGGTGTACTTTATAGATTTAAGGGTCCTGAATCTGAATCAAGCATCCAAATGTTTATATCAGGCACTATTTTTGTGGGAGGGCATTCTACAGAGTATTAGGATGTAACGTATCTCTATAAGCTGCATTTCTTACATTCACACCAGATTTTTTTTCCACAATTGAAGGGAGCAGTCTTGAATGAGCATGGAGAAAGGTTTCATCAAGACATATCCAAAATGGAAAATTGATATAGTGGCAAATGGAATGAGAGTATGTTAGCAAACTAGTATTGAGCCCTGCAGCAAGAGGCTCCAGAGAAAAAATATAAGTGGCAGAAGACAATAAAATAATTTTTTATGAATATATTTACATGTATCAGGATTTATTAGTGTCAACTTTAACTTTTCATAATGTAAATAAATATTTGGTAAAATATATTTATCTTCTCCAAGTAAAATAATGTTTTTTTAAATTAAACCCATATCTTTAGAAAACTGTAGGTGATAGAGTAAATTGGGTGTCAGATTTGGATTCAGCACCCTCAAAAACATAAACAGACAAAATTTTGGAACGGAGGGAATTTTTTTTTTTTTTTTTTTTGCAGACCAGTGTTATTTGTTTTGTGAACTATGGGTTGGACAGACCTGGTTTAGGTGTGTTTACCACTTTTAGAGTTACAAATTTTGAAGTTTAAAGTAGAGGAACACATAGTGCCTCTAGCAAATATGGGATACTCATTTTCAAAAAGAATGAGACTTTTCGTTTACCTACTTTTGCACTCTTTAAAAGATTTAGTTCATTACTGAAAATTGCAAATAGTAGTATTCTATTAGTACTTATACAATGAAAAAATGCATTTGTCTTTTATTCCATAATTTTTAAAAGTTGTTTTTTTTTCACACCCTTCTGACAAAAGGGGCAGATTGATGGTGTCAGCAAAATCTCTTGACTTTTGAATTCTCTTGACACTCTACCACCATAATTTCTACCATAAACAGATCACTTGCAACATTCATTAAAAGTATCACCTTTTTCATATTTAGTTCTATCTACAATGTAAATCAAAACTACCTAATGGATTTTAAAATGTGAATATTTCATTAGCACCAATCCAACTAAAAAATAATTTTCTAATCTCTCTCAAAACAAAATAGTTGCATTTACCACACCCCTGTGTGAAAGGGGCCACTTAATGCTGCAAATGAAAATATATCACCTACACATTCTACAATCAAATTCTCAAATTTGCAGCATAAATGCATCACTTGCAAAATCCGTTTAAAAGTTTGCAATTTTTCAACTTTTTTCACTGTTATAGGGAGAACTTTAATTATACAATTAAAAGACCTTCTTGCTCAAAAGTTAATTTAAAATAATTTAAAAATTCTCTGTCATTGAGCAATAAAATTTCAGAGTTTATCCTTCAAACTATTTGGATGTTGAATGTTCTTAGGAGAAAAACTCTCAGAAGCTTTTCGGAGCAAAAACAGCGCTCCGTCTTCAGTGAAGTGATCACTTCACTGAAGACGGAGCGCTGTTTTTGCTCCGAAAAGCTTCTGAGAGTTTTTCTCCTAAGAACATTCAACATCCAAATAGTTTGAAGGATAAACTCTGAAATTTTATTGCTCAATGACAGAGAATTTTTAAATTATTTTAAAAGAACTTTAATTTTTTTGTGATTCATAAAGTGCAAATCATAATATATTTTCAATACTTATCCAACTAGAAAAAAGAATTTTCAATTCATCTCTAAAAACAAAATTATTTCTTGAAACAAAAAAGCTGACTTTCCCCCTCTTGGGATAAGTGATCAACTCATTGTTGTCTAAGCAATACTCATAACATTCACACATTCCACAATCAAAATTTTGAAATTCTAGCACAGGTACAACATCAGTTGCAATAATTAACTTTTTTCCACCATTAGGGGGCACAGTTTAAACTTTTGGGATATTCGGAAAGTGCTGCTAATCTTAAAATTTAATCAATACCTACCCAATCAAAATATTTTTTAATTTATCTCTAAAAACAAAAATGTTGGATTTCTACATATGGATGGACAACCTCGCCCTTGGAGCAAATAATGCTTTTCTTCCTGATGGTTGAACAGGTAGTGTGCTTCTTTACTGATGAAAAAAACCCCCAGAAACTGGATTGTTTTCAAATCTTAAAAATTAAAAAATTATGTGAACTATTCTAATGGGAAATGTAGTAAATATCATTTGAAACTCCACTTTCAGTAAAATGGGTTAAATTTAAAAACAAGCATGTATTTGCTTTGTAAATATAGCTTTCAGCAATTTTTATTTAATCAATTCTAGAAAGCATTCTAGAAACTCTGTTTACATAAGACTGCTATGAGAAAAAATTAAGACAGTATGAAATGGTTTGACATTTATCAAAAATCTTGTGAAATCTCAGTAAACGACCAAATATAAAAAATCCAGTCTTCTATAGGTTTTGGTTCTTCATATTGAATTTTTTTGCTTTGACACTGTTTATTAAAAAACAGTGAGAATTGCAAGGGTGAAAAATATTTTATATGATAGTATAAATTCTGAACAGAGTTTTGGAAAAAAACATTAATCCTATTTTTGCAAAGACAAAACAGCATAAAAATAAATATATTAAAAGAAATAAAAAAATTCCGAGTATTTACCCTTATGTTGCTTTGTAGTTCTAGTTAACTGATTCCAAGAGGATTTCTTTTGTATAATGTTGACTGACCTTTGATTCACAATGGGGGAATAAACTGAAATCATCACCACCTTGGATTTATATCTAACTCTACTGATAGAGCTAACAGCTACTGCAACTGAAAGATTTTTTTATCATATTTCACATGTCTTAAGGGTTATTGACCCACCCCAAACCATGCTGTCCCCCACACCACTCCCAACTCACCCCAGTCTCTCATGCACCATAAATAATCATTCACTGAGAGTCATAGTTATTATGTCTGTCATTTGCTATCTGTTGAGCAAACATCCCTCATCATGAAAACCAATTTCTGGAAACTGAAGTCTATCATTTAGTGAGATCATCTTGCCATTCAAGATTAAAGGGAATTACTATCGACAACTAAGTAAGGAAGTCTACTGTGGACACCTTCTGGCAATGATCAGTGTTCACAAACAACCTTGTGGTTGCATTGTGGCTGTCATAAAACAATCTACTAAGTCATTCCCCACATACCCACCCATCTCTGTAAGTTTAAATGATTTCCAAGGAGTAATTGTAAAACATCTGCGATTTGAAATCAGTGAAAGTTAACCACTCAGTTCCGTCATTTTCAACCTAATTGTGGCTGCTGCATTTGTTCTTATGTAGCATTATCACTTCCCCTCCAATTATTTTTGTCTTCCCTTGCAGCTGTTTTATGGCCATCATGTCTCTGTATCCCTGAACTTTAATTACTAAGACGATTCTTCTGAATGCTACTTGGAGGGTTGGGTTGTTTTACCCCTGAGTGGCACTTTTCTGCATGCCATGGGCTAAATGGCCAAGTCACATGGACCTCGAAGGCTCAGATAAGGTTGGGGGAGGGGACCCACTGGAACAGCTATTGGGAGACAAATGGTAACCCCCCCCCCCTCCCCCATCAAGGCCATCCATTGCTACTTGAAGGCAAATTCTGGATTGCATTGTCTGCTGTTGAAAGAAAACTTAAAATATGCATGTTTTATCAAGATGAAAATAATAAAAGGAAATAGTGACATATTAATAAGCAAAAACTTACAAGTTTTTATAAGCTGGAAACTGTTACATCAGCCATCCAAATTTGATCGGCCCACCGGGATATTGCCTGGTGTCCCAGCAGGCCATTCTGCCCCTGATGAGAACCCATTGCTAAACCAGAATTTTTTTATTCAAGAACCGTATTTTGCTGCTACATAAAATGGGAAAATAGCACAAGGAAAAGTGAAAAAAAATTGTTTTTTTTTCAGCTTTTTAAACAACCAAAAGATATAATGGTTATAAAGGTATTACAGAGTTGCAAAATTTAATTCTCTATAAAATCCATATTGAGCTTAGGTCACTATATTTTTCAACCATAATTACATATTTATAATTTTGAAATCAACAGTATTCTTTTTGATATAGTTGTTCTGCCTTATTCACAACTGGTCTGCCTAATTAATTAAGATATCATTCTGTATATGGGCAAAATGGCCAATACCCTCTGTGTTTATGACTGAGTTCATCTTGAGATTCAATACATACATAATTCAATGCAAATTCCAATATGCACAATTAATTTGGTTATAATAAACTTAAAAATAAAAAAAAGAATTATAATTTTATTATTAAGACTTATTTTACCTTAAAACTCCATTTTGGTATATGTATTACAGATACTTGTATAAAAGTAAGAATAACAGTGAAGCCAAAAATGAATTACATCCAGTCCCCAACTAACAAATTCTACTAGCTTCAGTTTCTTAAAGTAGAGCTGGTTTTCAGCTAACATGACTGGTTGTTTGATTTAACACATTTCTCCACTATTTCCCTATGATCATTTATATTATTGTATTTACCATGTAAGAAAATACCTTAGATGCTTTCCTTGTCCCACACATTTGACCTATTTTGTTCATAATTTCAGAACTTCCAAAAAGTTTTCCACATTTTCCTATACAACTTACTGTTTATATAGCTAAAATAGTAATATATTTGTATACAATAAAGAATAATTATACTGACCAATGACAATGTATGCATATACAAATTCATCCTGATTAAAGGCTATAACTTGTCACTTATAGAGTAGAAATGCTTGTAAATATATAGTTAGTCATCTTCATAATTAAGAATAATTTTTACAATTTCTCATTTTCCATCTTCATACTCAACAATCATCCATATGTAGCATGTATTAAAATAAAATTGCATTTACTCACTTCTTCTACTTGTATTTTTTTGTAAAGATGATATATATATATTTGTAAATAAGATATGTATGATATATATATATAAAAACAAATAAAAAATACAAAGCATTAACCAAAGTATAGTCATAATAAAGGAATAAAATGGAAAATATATCAATCAGGTTAGGTTATGGAATCCAGCCTCCAATTTACATCTTTCTTATGAGAAATTTGTGCCCAACTACCATGATTTCATTTCCCCTTACATGAATTTTTGGAGAATGTTTCTCTTGTGTTACTCAGGAACTGGGTGTATATATATATTTGAAAGTAGACCCTATGGATCAGCAGCTTAAATTGTACATCCAAGTCTTTAAAATATCTGAATGATAATAAATTTGGAATAATTAATAAATCCCATAATAATCAGGTAATTAAGAAGTGTGAATTAAAACCAAACAAAAATAAATTACATTCAAGCATCTGCTTGACATGAAAGAATGGATTCTATCATTCTTCTGTAGAAACCTGTAGATTCCTGTTCTCATACCTGTAGGTGATGTTATTGTTACCCAAATTTTTAATTTTTAAATATACTATAGCCAAAAATCAATATAAAAGCTTTGCAATAGCAATTGAATTGTTGGGACAATAGCAAGGGGGATAAAACATATGAAGCCATCTCTCAAACTTGAACTATGCACCAGTAACTATTTCCTATTAAAATAACTACACACTTCATTAGTAATGTTATATTAGTTGCGAAATTACAACTAATATAACTTTATTGGTCTGTAAATGGTAGCTAGGCACAAACTGGAAGGAAAGCTGCGTACCAATCTCCAGTGATGATGCACAGAACTGGCCAGGTCTAGCACCTAATATCTGACCCCCGCCTTCTTGTGGTGCAGGCCGTTAGTACCTTTCAAAAGAGAAAATCTGTTTTGGAAGGGAATGGAAGGAGAGGGCTGCCAGTTCAGTATGGCCTACTGATCTGGTCATCTATGGCCATTTTTTTTTCCTTTTTTTTCAACCTGCTGAGGAGTGGTCAACTTCACAGAGTCCTGGTGCTGACCATTTACACCTACTAGACTGGACTTGCTTAGGGATTTGAACTTGATTACGGATCCTGGACTTGCTGCACTGGTGGACCTCTGTTGAGGGAGAACATGCCACTGTGTTTTCTGTTTGCTTCTGCGTTGCCAAGCCCCGAGTGAACAGAGGCATGGTATACTTTATATCAGCTGGTGGATAATCCTGATCAGAGACCATCGCAGGTACCTGAACCTCACTTAGCTAGTTGGGCATTGTCAATCCTAAACTGGAGTAATGTCTCAGGCAGGCCATTTTGCACTTGAAAAGGTCCACTTGAAAAGGTGGTGCCTGAAGTTCCTACTAGCATCGGTGATTTCAGACTTTAGCAGAGGAGGAACAGGTATTTGCCCTATGCCTGCGATCAAAGGGCTGTTTGATATGTTTGCCCTACCTATCTCAATAAACCTAGTTTCTTCAAAAATCCTACTAATCATTTTCTCTCTATAGGAACGTGGAATGTGAGGACATTACAGAGATCATTTTCTTGATGTCCTCATGCAGGAATTTCAGCGCTATAACCTAGATATTCTAGGCATGCAAGAGACCAGATGGACAGGTAAAGGCGAGATACTTAAAAATAACTTTAAATTTCTCTATTCAGGGAGGCAGGATGGGAAGCATCTCCAAGGTGTAGGTTTGCTTCTCAACAGACACGCCAGTGATGCTCTTCTAGGATATGACTGCATTAATGAAAGATTTCTTAGTGCAAAATTCAAAACAAAAATTAAAGACTTGAATGTCATCTGTTGTTATGCCCTCACAGAGGACTCTGATTAGAATGAGAAGGATACATTTTACAGCCAGATATTAGGATATTTTGAATTCTGTGAAGGAGATATTTCTCTTGTGCTAGGTGACTTCAATGCTAATGTTGGCACTGACTCTGACCTTTGGGCAAGAGTTTTAGGCCCCTTTACATTGATAGTTCCAATGGCAATGGGGAATGTCTCCTACAGGTAAGTAAACTTAATGGTTTACGAATAACTAACACATACTTCAAACACCAGGACATTTATAAATATACATGGGTTTCATCTGATGGGTTGCACAGGAATATGATAGATTATATTTTAATTAACAGTAAATGGGCCAGTTCAGCTAGAAATACCAGATCATACAGGGGAGCCAAAATTGGGTCTGACCATTATCTGGTCAAAAGTGTCTTGCAGCTGAAGTTTAAGAAACGTTGTGCTAAGGTTAAGAAAATTACCTTCAACACCGAAGGTCTGAAAGATCCAGATATAGCCAAAGCCTACCATGATAGGCTACTTAGTCATTATGACAATCGTGGTTTGCTTACTGATGAAGTTGAGAAAGAATGGGATCAGTTTAAACAGGCTTTTCTTGGAACCAACAGTACTCTTTTGGGTAAAAGTGAACAGAGGACACAAAATTATTTGAGTGATAAAACATGGAACTTATTTCTGAAAGAAATAAGTGCAGGATTAATATGAATTAACACCTCACTAGCCCTAACAGAAGGCATTACAATGAACTTAATAAATGTGTAAAGGATCAGTTAACAGCTGATAAAAATATTTGGATTAATAGCTTGGCAAACAAAGCAGAGGAAGCAGTTAAACAGCACTACAGCAGGGAGTTGTACCAGATTGTTAGTGTTTTATGTGGGAATAAACAGACAGGTAAACAGAGATTGAGGGATAAATATGGCAAGGTGGTTGATGCTAGATGGGCTGAGCATTTCAGAGAAGTTCTAAATAATTTGATTATTTCTACTCCCATTGTTTGTAATGAGGATAGATGCATTAATGGCTTTTATGATGGCCCTATATCACATTCCAAAGTTGCATTGGCTATTTCTAAGTTAAAACTGCATAAATCCCCAGGGGTGGACAAAAATCACCAATGAAATCCTTAGAGCTGGGAACATTTGTGTTGTCACATGGCTGACTGAAATTTTAAATTTTTTTTTTATGATAAAGGTGTGGTTCCTAAGGATTTTACTAGACCTATTATTGTCCGAATTTTTAAAAAAAGGTGATGAGTTCTTGTGATAATTATAAGGGAATTAGTTTACTTTCTGTTCCAGGTAAAGTTCCTTGCATGACTATACTTAATAGAATTAAGAATTTGGTTGATGGATAACTGCATGATGAGCAGTATGGATTCAGAAGTGGTAGGAAATGTATTGATCAAATATTTTCACTTAGGTAGATTCTTGAGAAATGTTTAGAGTTTGAGAAACCTTTGGTTGCTAGATTTATAGATTTCAAAAAGGCTTTTGACTCTGTTGATCGACATAATTTGTGGTTGATTGTTATATCATATGGAACACCTGATAAGTTAGTTAGTGTAATGAAAGCTCTTTATAATAACACTGAGTCATGTGTGAGACTTGATACATCTTGTAGCATTGCTAGTGGAGTTAGAAAAGGGTGAATTTTGTTTCCTTTTCTCTTTAGTCTGGTTATTGATTATGTAATGCGAAATTCTTTGAAAGGAAAAGATTTTGGCCTTAAATGGTCTAGAGATTTCAAAATTTCTGATTTAGATTATGCAGATGATTTGGCCCTGTAGGCTATTGATGTTGATGAGATGAATTCATTCATTAGGGCTGTAGATGAGACTGATAATGGAGTATGTTTGGTGATAAACAGAGAAAAAGCTGAAGTGATTAAAATTGGTCAGGCAATGGTGCTTGTTGCTTTGAATGGCTGTAATATTGAGCAAAGTGTCCTAGTTTAATTACCTTGGGAGCTATGTAACAGATACTGGTGATGTGGGGCATGAGATAAATAGAATAGGGATTGCCGCTGGGACTTTTAAGAATATATGGAGAGTATGGAAAAATAAGCATGTACACCTAAAGACTAAAATTAGGCTGTATAATAGTTTGGTTCTCTTTAAGGTTAATTATGGTAGCAAAATATGGACCCTTTGTAAGCAGGATAACAAGAAACTTGATGCCTTTGATTCTAGATGCTTATGTAGTAACTTGTGCATTAGGTGGTTTGACTTTATAAGTAATGGTGATGTTAGGAGTCATCAACCTCCATTGAGCAGCATATTGTGCAGAGAGAGACTTTGTTGGTTTGGCCATGTTGCCCATATGCATAGCTGCAGATTAGTAAACAGGATTACAAACAGTGTGTCTAAGGGTTTCAGAAAAAGGGGGAGACCTAGGAAATGATGGGCAGACAATGTCAAACAGGACCTTGCTAGAATTGGCCAAGAGTGGCCAAATGCAGCAGCTCAGAACAGACACGTATGGAGAGGAAAGTTACACAGTCTGATTTGACCTCGGTAGCCCATGGCTGCATGAGGATTTTGTATGTATATATATATGTATAACTTTACTAATGAAGTGTGTAGTTATCTTAATAGGAAATAGTTACTTAGTTTGAGAGATGGCTTCATATGTTTTATCTCTCTTGCTAATTTCATTTAGTAGTGCATCTTAGCTACACAAAAGCCTCCTTATCCCAACCAAGCTAAATAATGTAAGAAATATCCAGAGTGATTCAAAAAGAATTGAACACTTTTAAAAATTTATTTCTCAGTAACTAGGCTATATATGAACATGTCAAAACCAATGTATAAAGGAACTATCACAGTTATTTCTATAATTTTATATTTTTATAACAATACACATTCATATATAACCTAGCTATTGAGTATATAAATTTTGAAAGTGTTCATTCTTTTTAAATCACCCTGTATTTTATTATACATTATGTGATTTACTTTTCAGTATTTTTTTAGTCCGAAAAAAGATAATTTTTTTTGTTAGAACATTAAAAACTGATAAATTGCATCCAAACAAAAGAGCTATTTAATTAATATTAATAAAAACTAATTCCTGTCTAAATAAAAAATTACAACTATATTTCAAAATATCACATAATTTCATAATTACATGCTAATCGATCTGGTAGTTCTCTAGTAGAAGCTACATCAATTGCACTTTTGGAATGACAGTTAAGGAGGGTTGGATCAGCACCATGACTAAGCAGCAAGGAACACACTTCCACTCGTGATTTAGATGCTGCTTCATGTAATGGGGTAAACTGCCATAAGTCCATTGCATTCACATTGGCTCCATGCTAAACATAACAAAGAATGGTTTCAAAATAAGGTTCTTAAATAATGCAGCTAATAGTATCATAATTATCAAGTCGTCAGTTTATTTGAATTAAAAACATTATTTAAAAATGAGTTTAATTAAACCTTCAATAAACTTGGTCATTTTTTTCATATGTAATAGAGATACAATTAAGTGGATTATAATGCAAAAATACCATTTGATAGTCAATGAGAATTATTGAATTACTACACTGAAGCGTAATGAATATACAAAGCATTAATTACCTACCAATTTCCATACTTTCAATAAGTTTGATTATATTCATTATTTAACATAATCTTTTCACTACCATAATAGCTTAAAGCATCTCAAACTAGTCATAGAAGATATAGCATTGTTTGGCCAAGTCCACTTAAAATCTCAGTTGGTGTGGGCCACTTTGGGCAGTTATGGTGAGTGAGTAAATAAAAGGTAAAAGACATCAAAACCCACAACCAAAGTTAAAATCAATACAGAAGGGTGAAAGCAATGAAAAAGAGACATAACAAGAAAGTGTATAACAAAAATACATATAAAAACCACAGTAAAAAGTAAACAATTGTAACTGAAAAATCAATGGGTGTATAGGACCCATAGAATAAAACAAGCGTAAATGACAAAAGGTAAAAAACATTAAATATGAGTAAAATAACCAATCAAATGCAAAAAGACAGGGATTAAAAACGATTCATCAGATAAAAGATGTCCGAGTGTAATGGGCTCGGATGTTTTGGTATTGGTATAAAATATGGCTATAACCAGGCTGTTGCCATTCTAGGTGAGCACTGCTTCTGCCGTATCATAATGTCAGAATGGATGGCCAAAGTGCAGATGATAACATTGGCATTCAACGATGAGACAGCTACAAAGGTTTGTGCAAAGACCATTCAATATATGATGGCACAACTAAGCTATGGCAGCCAACACCCATATCAAGTACCATTGTTAACAGCACATCATTGGCCTATGAGGCTGCAGTGGACAAAGGAACATTGCTAATGGGCCATGGAAGATTAGAAATAGGTAGCTTGGTGTGACTAATCAATGTTCCAACTACAACATGCCGACAAGAGGTTGCACATGGCATAGACCATACATGGTCATAAACCCCAACAGTCAAGATGGGTGTTAGAGGTCAGTCGAGGCAGTGGCCTCTTAACACCTGAAGTATTTCAGTATAAGATTTTAAAGTTGCTCTTTTTTTTTCTGCTGAAAGCTTTGGGGCATGTTTATATGGGCCACCTTGGGGCCCCTTGTACCCTTTGAGACCACCAGCACCATAGAAGGCTGTGTTGGCATACTAGCCAACCACCTACCACAGTTCATGGTTATACATTTCCGACAGCAGGATGACTTCTTTCAACAAGAAAATGCCCCATCTCATTGTTCCCATTTGGCAAAGGATTGGTTGTAGGAGCATTCCAGTGAGTTCACAATCCTCCAATGGCACTCTCACTTTCCAGATTTGAACCCTATTTAGCATCTGTTGGATAAAGTGGAGTGGTGCATTTGAGCACAAAACCCACCACCGGCAACTCTCGGTGCTTTCCAGATGACTGCCCTGGAATCATAGGCAGTAATATCATCTGAATATTTCCAATGCATGGTAGAGTCCATGCCACAATATGTTGCTGCTGTTGTGAGGGCAAAAGGTGGACCCACACGTTATTAGATGGGTGTGTAAAATAAATTGCACTTTCAGTGTATGCACTTCAGTTGAATGGGTCAAATCTCTAATGGTAAAAATGGCATTTTGTCACAAAGTGAATAAAGTGTAATATACATAAAAGATTAATCTTTATCATTTGTGAAAGTATTCAAGTGATTATCAATAAGTCTGGCTGAGGTTTCACCTTCCTCACAGACTTTCTCCAGGGCATATCATACTGATAGGTTCTTACCAGATCACTGTGGCAAGCAGCTGCTTGAGGGTCAATATATCTTAACCCTATAGTTCATGATAATGTACTCTAAAGCGTTTTTTTCCCATAGAAATTGGTCTAAACAGCTTTTTAATCAATACTGAAAGTTTATGAACTAAATTTAATGATTAATAAACCTGATAATTTATATATTCAGAAATGTTGCAAAAATTGAGAAAAGAAACTAATATACTGTTGTGGCAGCTATTACTGTGACTTGTTTTTTTTTTGCACCCGAGAGGTTTAGTTTTCTTCTTCCTGTTCATAAAGTTTACAAACTAAACTTTAATGGAGCGTGTTCTTCGAACTCTTGCCATTAAATATTTTCTTAATCTTTTGAAATTCCCTCAAATATAACCTGTATAATGAGTTACTAGTAAATGTCAATACCAAAAGTGATAGTACTCTGATGAAACTCTAGCAATACTCTGCATGAAAAAAAAATACAAAAAAATATTTTTTTGTTTCAGGTAAAATCAGTTTATATATTATTGTGTAGAAATGCTCTTTCTTTTAAGATATAACATGCCATATTCTGTTCATTAGTTATTTCAGAATGATGTTAAAGTCCAGTGAAATTACATTTTTTTACTATATTATTTTAAATTTAACAAGCATTATTAAAATTAACATGCTTGTTGTTTTTCTCAAATATTTTATTTTCTAAAAATTTGCAATTAAGTGCTCTTTTATCTTGTTTCCAAAGAAAACAAGCTAATAGTTTCACTTTGTCATCTGTTTGTCCATCTGTAGATATCAAACTTTTTGGTTTACATGGATAAATTAAAAATTCTTTTTGTGCTGGATAGGTAGTGATGAAATATTATGATACGACTTTCCGAACCTCTCTAAAGCTATAATTACACCCTCTAGCAGTGAAAAAAGTTGAAAATTCCAAAATTTCAAATGAATATTGCAAACGATGTATTCATGCTAGAAATTTTGGTGGTGGAATGTGAAGGTCACCAAGTTTCAATTGCCAACAAGGAGTTGACCCCTTAGCCCTAGAGGGGGTGGGGAAAACACTTTTTTTTAGTTTTAGCAGATAATTGTTTGTTTTTAGAAATAAATGAAAAATTCTATTTGGGTTAGATAAGAATTGATAAAATATTATGATTCACACTTTTGGAATCTTTTGAACTCTATAATTACACCCTCTAATGGTGAAAAAGATTGAAAATTCCAAAATTTCAAATGAATATTGGAAAAATGTTTTATTGATAGAAATATGAAATTTTGGTGGTGGAATGCGATGTTATGAAGTTTCCATTGGAAACAAAGAAAATGATAATCAGAAAACTCTTTTTTAATTTAATTGGCACCAATGAAATATAATTTGCATTTATCAAATACTTAGTAGTTTTAATATATGTATCTTTACAGATCACTGAAATGATGAAACGGCAGAACTGTTAGAGTTTTACAAATAATATATATATATAGAAATTTGAAAAATTAGTGGTAGTTTTTAAGAAATATTCCATTAACAGCAATAATCTACCCACTTTTCTGAGAGAGATGTGGGGAAATGCAACTTTTTAGATTTAAGAATTAAAAGACAAATACTTTATGGTGTATAATTACTAATAAAATACTATTTGCATTCCCCCCCCCCCCCCCCCCATCATCCACTAGCTCAAATTAAAACTTTTAAGGAATGAAACAGTAGGTAAAGGATAAACTTCATTCTCTGAAAATGAGATTCTCATATACACCAGAGACAATATGTGTTCTTCTAGTTGTATATGACATGACCTATATCTCTCCATTAGTTATTTCAGTATAACATTTTAAAGTTGCTCTTTTTTTTCTGCTGAAAGCATTTCAAAATTAACCCAGCCACCGGAGTGAAATCTGTTCTATAAATCCAGCATATTAAAGGTTAATGGTATAGGGTATAAGTGAAATACCTATATAAGTAATGTAGGTCTAAAACTATGAAGGAATTTTTATCAAATGAATAAAATGTCACTTATGCTGTTATGATGGGCAGGGGGTGGCTCAGTTAATAGCACACCAAGCTTGTTATCTGCAGTTCCCAGGTTCAAGTCCACCTGCAAACACACCAGCTTCGAGCAGCCACCAGCATCGAGATTTATCTCAGAGTAAACTCCCCACTGGACCTCAGTGAGTATGGGGCACTGAAGGGCATTGACAAATTCAATGCATTCACATTTATGTCTGAAGCTTATGAAGCTTGGAACTAAAATTAAATATAAGACTGAAACAATAATAGAATTATTAAAAACTATCCTTATTACAGTGTTTTTCAAAGTGGGCATCACCAAATTTAAAATTGGTAATGGATTAATTGATTTCATCTCTAAAGTTTTAACTTTTCCCTCTTTCTCACATTTTCTTTTACCAAAAATACTTTTGGGGTATCAAACTATTTTCAGTGTAAGCACAGGGTGTTGTGATTAAAAAAAAATTAGATAACTCAGCCTTATTAGAATAAACAACGATATTTAGAAAATAAATAAATTTAAAATTTTCTGAAAATTATAAAATAATTTGTTTTTTAAACAGAAAACATACCAAAATTTTACTTAGCTCAAATTTTATTTTCTTTGACTTTCTATTAATTTATTACTCAAAATAAAATGCTCTTTCACTTAATCCATGACTGTTATATCACTCAGTCACTTCACAATATATAATTTTGTTTCACCTTGTTTGTGCAACATAGCCTTAGTTGCTCTTGCACCATAAAACCCCAACCAACTTCACAGTAAAGTTCTATTCATACTAAAACACTTTAAAATATACTTCTTAGTTACCAGAAGAACAGTTTCAGAAACCTGACACTTTAAAGAAATGTTCATACGAAAACTACTATTCTGCACTATAAATTGATTTCAAGCAATTCTAATATACCAAAATATGGGGAACAAATAAAATAACTCGATTCTTTATTCCAGCAAATTTTTAATTTTGGATTGGAGAAAAAAGATTTTTAATACTGAGCTCAATTTGCTATATCACCAAAGCAGGGATCAGGAACTGGCAGCTCCGAGAACTCTAAACATGGCTCTTGACACTTTGGTTCAACATTCAATGGCAAAAATGTTTTTCTTGGTAATTTTCATCAAAAAAAAAAGCACTGGAGCAGGCTGGCAGAAAATAGTTTGAAAGCACTGATGTAATTAAAATGCTCTACACTCCAAATTTTAATAAGCTATCGAGAAGGTGTAACAATTAGCTGCTATGATAGAGAACTCATATGTATTTAATTATAATGAACACCCTTCATAGCTTTAGGGAACATATGTACTAAATCATAACACCCTTCATTACTATAGGGAACACATATGTACATAACTATAACTATGCCCTTTGGGGCAGGCCTCTTGGCATTGGGGATTAAGTGATTGACTCTCAGCAGCTGCAGTTTGATCTCAGCTTAGGAATTACTGACACCAAGAAAGGATTTAGATCCCTGCTGATATCAGTAGGGATCTCAGGGTTCTAAGTTTGATCCCAGCTTAGGGAAGCCTCATCTCGGAATGACTGGTTCTTCTCTCCAAGCAGAGCTGCTTAAATCTTATTTGGCTGATAAGCAGTGATGTTCAAATATTTGGATCTCTGCTCTGTGCCTAGATGGCAGCATGAATCGAGGTGATGAAGAGGATTATTAAACTAGGCCAATAAGATGGCAGCAGAAGTAAATTAGCTCACCATTGAGATGAAGGAGGCTGGTAGCTACAAGCATATGACCAGAATGAAAAAATTGTACAGTTACAGTCTGATGTAGAGAGCCCCTCATTGAAGGCTAATTTCACCATGAACTTACACCTTGAACCTTGAATACAGTTACAGTCTTCTGATGGCTCCCTTCCCCTTCTTATTTGTATAGTGTAGCCTTACATGCGACTTAAAGGAAGTTTGCTGTAACCCAAGATTAAGAGCCCACAAGTTATTGGAGATGTTTGGCTAGATTAATATATATATATTCATGGCCTGATACCCATGAATATATATATCGAAGAGCCAAAACATTATGATCACCTGCCAAATATGATGTTAGTCCTCCACAAGCCACCAAAACAGCTCTTACCTGGTGAGGCACAGATGCTACAAGATTTCTAAAGGTGTCTTGTGGTATCTGGTACCAACACGTTATCAGCAGATCCTTTATTTCTTGTAAGTTACATGGTTGAGCTGTCACAAATTGGATATGCTGTTCCAACACAAACCACAGATGCTCGATTGATGTCTGGGGAATTTGGAGGCCAGGGCAATTCCGGGAAGTCTTCCTCATGTTCCGTGAACCATTCTCAAACAATCCGGGCAGTGTGGCATTTGATCTCAGCTTAGGGATTACTGATACCAGGAATCCCTAAGCAGAGATTATTATCCTGCTGAAAGAAGGCACTACTAGAGGGGTATACTGTTGCCGTGAAAGGATGTAACTGGCCCACAATGATGTTTAGGTAGGTGGTAGACATATAGTTTCCTGAACATGAATGACAGGACACAGGGTGACATTGTCCAAAGCATTACACTTCCTCCAATGCCTTGTTTTCGTCCCACGGTGCATACTGGTGCCAACACTTCCCCATGTAAATGATGCAGATGTACCCAGATGTCCACAAGGTACAACAGGAAACAAGCTTCATCAGACCAGATGACCTTCTTCCAATCATTCAAGGTCCAGTTTTGATGCTCGCATGCATATTGTAGGCACTTTTGATGGTGAACTGAGCTTAGCATGGGCACTCAGAGTGGCCTGCAGCCACATTTTCAGCAGGGTTCGATAAACTGTGCATTGTGATACATTACTCCCATCACCAGCATTCAAATTACAGGCGAGTTGCACCACAGTATCCCTTCTGTTGGCTTGTACCATACAGGATAGCCTTCGCTCACCTCTAGCATCAATGAGCTATGGTTGGCCCACACATTGCTGGCAGTTCGTGGTTTTTCCCTCCTTGACCACTTTTTGAAGGTACTAACCATGGCTGACCATGAGCACCCCACAAGCCTTGCAGTCTCAGAAATGCTCTGATCCAGTCGTCTGGCCATTACAATTTGGCCTTTGTCAAACTCGCACTAGTCCGTTGCCTTTCCCACCTGAAGAACGAGAACACTGATTAACAGAGCTCATTATCAGGTGTTATTTATACAGTTTCATGACCTTCACATGTGCCGTTGTTTACCTGCAGTTACTTCGATTTGCATAAAGACGTGGTGGTCATAATGTTTTGGCTCTTCAGTGTATATGGAGGATTTAAAGAATTTATAGGATATGATTAAGAAATGAAGAAATAATAGATTGAACTAGTATTGAAATATAGAATGATGGAAAATAAAATGATTGTATTTGGGACAAGTTGTCACAAACACTCAAACTCAAAAGTTACACTGATGAATGGCAGATTTTCTAATAATTATTTTCAATAGTTTTATTGTATACACTTGAATACACTTAAATATTATATGTTATGGTTTGTTTTTTTTTTAGTAAAATAAAATATTTTGCAGGTTTTTTTTCCTGTTATAGTTTTTGATCCAATAAAGATTATAATCTGCACCTCTGAAAATTTGCTAGTGTGCCTTGTTTTTTGCTGTTTTATCTGTTGACCCAATAAAGGTTCCCAACCTTGATCACAGCTCTTCTAAAATAACCCCTTGTGTTGGAATGATGAGTTAGATTTGTGCCCAGTACTTGTATTTGATTTAAGATTATTAAAGACTGAAGCATACAATTTTGATCATATGACATATATAAAATCATAAAGCAGAGAAATTATGTTTAAAACAAATGCTACTTCAATGTGCCCTTTCAGTGTAAATGAATGCTACTTTAGTGTGCTGTATTTAGGCAATGAAGTTTAGTCAGCCTATGGTAAACAGGAAGCATTTAAAGGCCAATATAAAAGGTTAAAAATAACTTGCTATGCAAAAATAAATGGCTGATGGCTCCAGCATTACATAAAAATATTTAGAGTAAATTATAAGAAAACTGAAATGCTAGAAAATTTTAACCCTTTAATGCCCAGGAAATTTCAGGAAAGGGTAGAGGTTATTAAAAACAAAGGAATAGCACTATTTGGAAAAGTTCATTTCAAAATTTCGGCTATTTTAGGCAGTTATGGGCATTAAAGAGTTAAACATTATCTAAATGAGCTTATACAAAAAAAATTTCTTAGCAAACAATGTTGTTAATTATTTTATACTCACCTTTATAAGAATTTCTGTGACTTCAAAATGGCCATAAGAACACGCATTATGTAATGGGACAAGACCACTGGAAATACATTTTTAAAATAGTAAAAACTGTTTGAATTAAAAGTCTGGAGAAAAAATATATATAAGCAGTAGACAATTTCTACTTTGTTTCAAAGGTGGTGAAGTATTAATAAATCTCTAAAATCTTTTTCAAAAGTGCACTGGTGAAAAGCTAATGGTTCAATTATTTATTAACAATATTAATATACTTTAACAAACAGGGGTATAGTGAAAGGGCTGTGATTGGGGGAAGAACAAAATTTACAACTAGGAAATCAAATTTTGCCAACTAAGAAAATAAGTATTTTACATAAATTTAATTATGTCTCTGTCGGGGAATGTATCCAAATTTTCATTCATCATGTGTGTGTGTGGGGGGGGGGAAACAAAGATTTTGCTAAGTGCCTGATTTTCCAACCACACCATAATTTACAAAGGAAAATCCTTATTTTTTCATCTCAGTCATTTTGTCAAGTCCCTTCTAATAATGGCGATTATGCAACATTTTGTTAAGTTTTCTTGATGTTGCCTATTCTCTTTAATTTCATAAAATCAACTCCTATTTTCACAACTAACCTTGATTTTACCAAGTGGTTTCGAATTTTGTCAACTTTCCTAGATTTTGCCATGTTCCCTTGAATTTGCCAACTCGCCATAATTTTACAGAAAAACTTCCCAATTTTTACATTTCACCCAAATTTTTCATAGTCACTATGAATTTTGCCAAATCCCCTTAATTTTAAAGAAAAACAAATTTCCAATTTTTACATCTTACCTGAATATTTGCCAACTTGCATGTATTTTACTAATTGGCTTCGAATTTTGCCAAGTTGTCTAGGTTTTGCTAACTCCTCTTATTTAAAAAAAAATCCAAATTTTCACAAGTCACCTGGATTTTACAAAGTCACTTTGAATTTTGCCAACTCCAATTTACTTTGTTTGGGGGGAAGCCTCCCACCATTGCTACACCCTATTAACAAGTGTATGAAGGATAGCTTGCTTGCATTCGATATTATATATTTTAATACCTTTAGAAGAGTCTCTTTTGGTAATGGGGAAATGGTTAATATTGAAGATTTTCAAATAGAATTGAAGATGATTCATGTATGTCTATTAAATACTAATCTAATATGAGGTGAAATAGCTGATCTCTTAGAAATTACATTTTTTCATCTTTTTTTAAGCATAACAGCACAAATGGCTGGTAAAAGATAGCAAAGATGAAGGAATAGCACAATATAGAGAAGTCCACTTTAGATTTCAACAAGTATGGCCATTAAAAGATTAAACAATATACTAAAATTAAATTCTGCCCACTGAAATCTTTGACTCCTCTTTGAGTAGATACCTCAAACTTTTTTGCTAATAGTAAATATATTTTGTGGTAAACTTACAAGTTATCTATAGTTGAAATAACTAGATAACAAGCCCAATTCATTGCATATTTTCATGCTCATTATTCCTTGGCCCTTTGATATTATTACCGAAAATTAGAAATCATTTACCATATAATTAAGAATGCTGGTATACTCCTATTGTTTCAATAAATGATCTTGTGCAAGTCAATATAAGTTTTTGTTCAGGTATCACTTTCTATCTTGGATAAGAACTTTCAAATTTCTATACAAAGGTTCAATACTCAACTAAAAACTTGTCCAGCTCCACCAACACTTGGAGGCACTTTCCTTCTAGTCAGGATTGGATCAAAATAATGTAAGATGTTGGGGGGGGGGGGGGAACAATGATAAGGACACAAGCCAAATCATATGCATCGAAATTTTGGCATATATGGTAACAGATTTGGCAAATTTCCTTAACTGATCCAAGTGTAGAAGACGGTGATAATACTGATGTAATGGCATCAGTATAACAAATTAAATAGTCTTAGATAGGTATCCAAAATCATAACCCTGTGCTATCTAAATGAAATGCTCAATTTAAAGTTTGCAATTTTAAATAAGTTTTTTATGGAAAAATGAGATTATAGTGATAAAAATAAACTTTTCCAAAATTATTTTTAAAAAAAATTTCCCATTAGTACAATGAAAATGTTAGTACTGCTTTTTTTGCTTTAACTCGCACAATGATCAAAGAACCTAACTACCGTTTCATTGGGTTGCTATTGAGTGAGTAAACACGAAATAGTAGTTCAGATGTTTCCTTAACACATTAGTGTGACCAAAGAAGCATCTTATTATTCTGTGATGAGATGAATTGTTAAAAATGGATGTATACATTTTTCAAATTGATCTTTTCTTTTTAAAAAAATAAAATTCCATTCCATTTGTAGATAAATGCTACAAATACTCAGAATTTCAACCAGGTGTGATGTAAAATATTCAGACAAATATTTTTAGATTTCACAAAAAGCAATAAGCTTTAACCCTTCTAGTATCCACATCGTCTGTATACGTTCAGAGAATCTGAATTGAGAGGCCAAAGACACATATATCCATTTTGACTACAACAAAAAAAAAATCGATTTTTTAAAAATAAAAATTGCCATTGTAATTTATATATATATATATCTTATAAAAATATAAATTTAGGCTTCAAAAATAACATTGTTTTTTAATTTGATGCATATTTTATTAAACTACAATTTAAATAATTTTATAAAGCCATCTGATTGCCATTTCTTAGAAGCACTAAACGGTATTGCCAACTTGCTTGTTAAAGTTCCTATTTACTGAAGCAACCTTCTGATTTAAGCTCAGTTTGATTTCAACTATTTTCAACAAAATTTCCCTTAAATTTTCAAAAATCTGCTAAAAATTTACAAAAAAACTGCTATTTTTAAAAACGATAGATTTTGGAAGTAATTACAAAGTATGTACCACCATTTTTTTTTCCCCGTTTCAACTCTTTTCGGTCATAAACCTATTTCAGTATTCCCAAGTTATTTTTATCTTTTTTCCAGCATTCTATGCATCTTTCCTGCTCTTAAAATTGAAACTGGAAGTAAACACATCCTTCTTAGAAATTCTGGTTGCAGCTGCATTTATTTAGTTATGCGTCACCTGAAGCAAACAAGACGCAGATGGCTGACACATGCTATCTCCATTCCATGTGCCATAAGAGATTTTTTGCAGTTTTGGTCCAGCATATTGGATTCCCTTTGTAAAGTTAGTATTTACTTTTTTATATTCAAACCTTAGTTTTCATTTCAGTAGATTTATTTTCAGAAATTAGTGATCTTTTGTCCGATAGATAAGTATTGATTTTTTTCATAGTTATGCTACATCGTATGGCTGGCCTACATCTTGTTGCTGTAGACATTTTAACATCACATTAGGCTATATGTTAAGTTTTATTTTATTATTTATTACTTTTCCAGTAAAACTTTGATCTGGTATCATTTTCTGAAAATAAACAAGGTCTTGGATATGGAAACAAATTCATTTCTGCAAATTTATTTCCATTAGGTAGCGATCTTTCCGTGTTATGCTAGATCGAAGGCCGGCTTAAGTTGTTGCAGATATTTTACTCAACATCCCATTAGGTTACAATGTAATTTTTCTTTTATTATTTCTTTTTTTTAAACTTTGAGCTTGTACAGTTTTCTGAAAATGGATGTCTTGGATATGGAAGCAAAATAGATTCCTTACTATGGAAATCAGCAGTCATGTGTGAGGGTAATTTCGGGAAGGCTTCCCATCTTCTAAACTCACGGTGAATGTTTCACCCCTCCCCCCTCTAGAAGAATATAATTTTTCAAAAATTACAAGTTTTTATATTTATATTGAAATATATTTTAAAGACACCCCCTTCTCTCCTTCAGTACCTTGGCTGTGCCACACACACAACACTTTTTTTTTGTTTTGGTGCACAAACAAACCTTTCTGCACTTAGCCAAAATCGCCAAACTTCAACACCCAAAGAAAAAATTCATAACGTTTAGCAAAAAAAGTAGCCAAGTTTTTTTTTTTTCTATTTCCTAACCAGTTCAGGAAATTCTGTGAATTTGAGAAGTCCAAGTAACTTTGTATAACACTTGGCATTGTTTAAAATATGATACTAAAAAGAATCATTGAAAGAAATAAAAATCTTATTTCAGGCTGAATATTATATTATTGGGAGGAAATTTCCCTTTCATTAATATACAATTTAACTATTTTTATTCAACAGGTTTTCCAAAATGTAGCCTTAATTGTATAATGCAATCTTTTTCTTTCACCATATCACATTGAAAAAGGCTTATTAAAATCAATATACTTGAAAATTTGTTATATTATTTATTTTCATAAAATTCATAATTGAACTCTGTTTATTTGGTATATAGCACAATCTATTTCTGTTGATTGGTTAATTTTTTTAAAAATTCTAAATTTCACTTGTTTATCTGACTCAGCACAATTGACTAAAAGAATGTGATTTTCTCAAAGTATGGTACACAGAAAAAAAATTACAAAACAAGAGAAATATTTACTTAAAACCAAAAAAAAATTTTTGTTATTCAGAAATATATAGCCATTCTATTCATGTGCATTGTAATCATTTCTATTAGTTTTTTTTAAATAAATTTTTATTTGCACTGCTAGATGCATTTTTTTACTACATAACTCTAAAAAAGTCCTGTTAAAATAAAACATATCACCTTTTTTGTTAAATACTTTATTTTCAGAATATCCAGAATTAAATGCTCATTAATTTGGCATACAACATGCCATAATTCCTTTTATCAGTTATATGGCAAAAAAGTTCTAAAGTTAGTTTTTTTTTGGCTGAGCATAGTGAGAAAATAGCTTGGCCTCTGGATGTAAACCTGTTTTTCAGGCTGGAAACTGGAAGGGTTAAACAGCAACTGCTGAAAAAGTAAAAAAAAATAGACATAACTTCTGTCATCTCACCACAGTATTTATGTTCTTATTGACTTTCTTGTTAAAGCAGCAAAAAAAATCCACTTCTGAGAAAAAAAATTACATATAATAGATTCACAAATTAATCACTTGCGCTGTATGAAAAGCACCACATCCATAAATTCCTACATGAAGACATGCAAGCAATCCAAGCATATAAAACATTAGTCTAGAGAAGGGCTTCTCAACCTTTTTTGCTTATTTTCTCCTTCTTAACTTTGTGCTCCCCCCCCCCCCACATAGCCACTGTTAGTTGGGGGGGGGGAGGACTTTTTAATCTGCACCATTTATTTATAAATTTAATATTATATATATTCTAATAATTAGTACTTTATTTCTGAGTAGGAAAGAAAAATTCTTAAAGATTCTTAGCAGCAGAATAAGATCCGATAACAAAAAATATTCTGATAAATGGCACAACATTCAGTGCAATTCTTGTGGTTGATGTAAACTTGCAAGCTTTTCAATATCCAGTTGCAGTGTTGTTAGTGATAAATGAATATCACCTCTCTTCAAAATATCAAGGCAGTTACAAGCTTTTGATAAAGGTAAACCATATGGTTGTACAGCATTTTCTTCACTAACTATGAATACTATTGCTGGCTAAAATACAGAATTATACGGCCAAATATACTATAGAACTAGCATACATGAAAAATCTATTTGTACTCAAAATTTGTCTTACTAGTAAATTGTGTAGACACCCAACACTGATGGCTGTTCAATTAGCATATTAAAGCAATATCTTTTAGTATCTTTATATAACCATCCATTATAGACACATTCATGCTGAGACATATTGCAGATATACAAAAACTAAGTCCTTCCATTAACTTTTACATGCAAAATAGCACCAAGTATAAAAAAAATGGCATCTAGCCATAATACAAAAAATTCAAATTACAATATTTCCCTACAATTCAAAAACAAAAACTCTTACCCTTTATCTTTGGCATGCACATCTGCACCATGCTGTAAGAGAAGCTGAACTATACGAATTCGATTGTATCCAGCTGCTAAGTGTAAAGGTGTTGACTATAAGTGAAGGAAAAAAAAAACATTACAGGCAAAATAAATAAAACAAATTAATTACATAAAAGTAAATGAAAATGTCTTTTTCATATTATTATGTCTCTGTAGAGAGCTTTACACCTCCTCTTGCAAGGTATTCTGGTTAAACCAAAAATTACTTTGCAATACTTACATAATTTTTAAATTGCAATATTTACAATTTAAAGACATAGGGCAATAAATTCTGGCATTTATAAATTTTGTTACGAAATTTTTTTTTTATTCCATTGCATCATTTCTAATCCTAAATAACATTTCATGTGCATGCACATGAAAATATGTTTAGGAAAGTGCTAATTAATATGTGCATTAAATTATGCACATAAACACTTTAATTTTACACACAGTATTAGGCATATTACAGGTGCAGCATATTTTTAATAATTATTCAATCTCTACACTAATAAGTGGCATACTGATTCCAATTAGACATACACTAATATTAAAGTGAATTATGAAATAGCTGAAATTGTCATCATTTCCTTTCTTTTACAAAATCAGTTTGATTCAAATTGAATTTGATGAATTGATGACATATTCAGCTATTTATACAAGGCTGAATGTATATTTACATATAATAGTCATATATCTTGCACAACACAAAAGCTTTTTCATTTTTGCACAATCTAATACATTATGGTTGTAATGTACCAGTGAATAAATATATAGAATAACTCGTAACTCAATTTATAATTAATGAAATACATAGTTATTCTGTGGTTGAATGGTTAGCATTCTTGGCTACTAATCAAAAGGGACCTGGGTTCAAGCACCAGATAAGGCATGGATGTTTGTGTTGTCTTTCTGATGAGGTCCCGCCATCCTCACAGATTTTCCCTACGGTATATTAAACTAGCAGGTTCCTGTCAGATCTCTGTGGCAAGCAGCTGCTTAAAGGTGTATATATATATATTTTATTAAATACACTGCCTGGCCAATTACAAACACCTACCTAATGCTTATAATATTAAATTCTTTTTCCCTCCCACATTTGTCACAATTGTTGGAGATTTCTTGAAATAGTTGGCATTTTTCATATATTTGAGATATTGTGCTCAGTGATTTTTCTCCGAGTTCCATCACCTCCATTACGGATGCCCTTCCCCATTGAGCTCCAACAATGAACACCCCTTCAAAGTTAGATCAGCCTTTTTACCCATGTTGCATTTGCTTGTTATTGCCCTTTGTTTTCAATACATTGGAATGTTTCAAGGAAATTCACACATGATGCAATGTTCATAATTTGGCCAGGAAGTGTAGGTCAGTATAATAGCAAATTTCTCAATAAGCTCCTTTAACCCTTCCCCCCTCCACCACAATATGAAGTGGAAAAGCAAAAAATGGTTTAACCCTGAAACCAGGTTCTAACAATAAGCAGCAGCTTATTTTTAATACAATACAGAGTAGGGTAGTCAGGGGAAACCCATGAGAATTTGGGACTAGGCAGTTAGTCGGAAATAATGGAGTGTTAAATCTAAATTCCAAACAATAAGAATGGAGGAGGTAGTGGTTAAATGTTTGAACTTTAGTTCTGTTATGGATAGGGACCAATGTGTGAAATTTGAGACTAGGTGACCAAGCATTTTGAAAATTATGAGGGGGTGGGGGGCCCAAATCTATTAAAATTGTCAGCAACCTTTCACAGTGAATGAAGCAGCTCCATTGGGTGTGTCCCACTGGAAAACTCTAGTATTAGGTCAAAATACATTGCTAAGTCTACCTGCCTGGAAAGAAATGCTGTTTTTTAGATTCCTACATTATTGTAGGGAATCTAATATATATTCAAGTCATTTTCAGAAAACTGGCTCTAATCATTTCTATCTAAATTTAGGGAGTTAAGGAGAGAGTCAAGCCTTATTAAGCATAGGCTATGTGTTTAAAAAAAAATAACTAAGCACACACAGTACAATAAACTTTACTTTATTGGTAGTCTTTCATTTTAGGAGACTACTCATGTTTAACCATTACCTATTTTTTAGTTTGAAAAACTTTTGAATGAAACTGCATTTTGTGTTGAGATCAACAATGGCAACAAAAGCATTTGAGAAACATTATGCAATGCATTCTACACTTTAAACTCTTATTCAAGGTACATAATAATATAGGTTTTTGTGTGTGTACCCAGAAAAAAAGTAAGAAGTTAACTACTAAGAAATCACATGTAGACACATGTAGTTTAGTTCTTAGGAGTAAAGGAAAAACTGACTGAAAGAAGAGAATTTTTCCTCTATGCCCAAATAAGCAATACTTATCTTAGATATTTTTAATGGAAGCAGGTATAAATGATAGACAAAACAGGTTTTGGCACCAAAGAGGAAAATACCAATTGTCCCACCTAAATGTTATTTTGCTAAAGTTTAGGCCATATTCCCATTCCATTTACTGCTATGTCATTGTTAAGGTGTTTATGCTAAAGAAAAATGTGGAGACTGGTGAGGTCCTTTGATTTCAAAAAGATGTCTTCTAAATCTTTGATCAAGCTCTCAACAGTTTCTATTTACCGTATTAAGTATATGAAATTTTGTTTGGGGGCTGTCTGCACATCGAATTATTTTAGAATTTTATTTGTCAGCAATAAACATTCACAAGATCCACAATATAAAATTTTTCTCTGAAGAACCACAACCCTATGCTTGAGGCTACAAAGAAAACTGAATGGTAGTTTTGCATAATTTTAACTAAGCCTTGTGCACAAAGTATGCTTTCTTTCCATGGGATGTGTTTAATATTCCATCCTGTAAAAATGGGCAAAATTTCTAAATTCAGGTATTGAATTTCTCACTAAGAGCAGGGGATTAACAAGAACAGAAAATGCTGGCACAGTTCAGGTGAGAAAACAAGGGTAAATTTAACTTTAAAACTGAAATACTACAATAAAATATATGTTTTGGAAGCATGCAGATGTATATAGGTGGCTTGAATAATGCCACTGAAAAATTAGAGCTAACTAAAAAGACAAGAATGCTCCTTTTTATTTCATCTATTAAAAAATTTCTAAAAAAAAAAACTGTCATAGATATGCAAAAGTCAGATATAAATAAAAAACTAACTCAATTTTTTTTACCATTAGTTCATTATACCTCAATATATGTGCATCCTTTATGGCTGCAATATATTACATTGGTACTCAATTTCCTGCCATATGTGTTCCAAATATCCACATAGCATATACTCAAATTTCAGTGTTAAGGAGTACTATATTTATGTTGAATATCTTTTGAAAAATTTCCTGCACCAACTTTTTGAGTTATAGTTATTTTCCATCACACCCTCACATATATGATAGTTGTTTCTAGCATATTTTTGAGATAGACGAGGTTAAAAATGGGACACTGTATTTTTATATTCTAAGTTATTATATAGGTTTTCAACATATGCATTTTCCTTTGGGTTTGAAGTTTGGGAATTGGAAAGTTTCATCAAATCATTTAATAAGATTAGTTTTCGTCAAAAAAACAACAACAAACTGTTAAGAGATATAATGCTTTAGCACTGATAAATTATACATTAAATTAACTCAGCAAAAGTCCTTTTCCTCCTAAGCAATACATTTTTATATCAACAAGGACTTTAAGGTTGCATGGAATACAGCAGGAGTGCCCAAACTTTTTTGCATTGGGGGCTACTTTAAAGAAATCCTAAAAGAAGTACTAAATTAAATCAAATTTAATTAACATGATCTTTATCTGTTATTATATTCTAAAAACCAAAATATTCCTGAGATGGTCACTAATGACAACCTGTAGTACATTATCAGAGATATATTGCCTTCTGTACAATATCCCCAATTATCACATGATGATTCTTTCTTACTTTAAATCTACCTTTACCCACAAAGGTGAAGTATAAGAAAAAAGTTATTACCAATTCTGAGTATGGTGGAAGGCTGGCACAGACGCTAGATGCTTTCAGATGTTGACATTCTCTGTGACAGCCCAACATTAGGTTTACCAGTCCTTGTGTACTTTAGATGTAATTTCACAACATATTTTGCCCCTCCTTTATTGGGGCTTCCCTCAAGTGCATTTGCACTGTGTTGGAAACTGCTTCAAGTTTTATACTCATCTACTCATTTTTGTTGGACTGCTCAACTCGGTTGTCGGTTACTCATGCAGCAGGAGATTCCATGCTGAGGGAAGGGTGGGTATTTCTGTATTGCACAATGTATCTTTATGTAAATTGATCATTAGTCATTAGTCACACAGTGTTTCTGTGCATTCCAATTGAAATTTAGTTGGAGGTGCTACTAGGGGTTCATATTGGACTTTGTTTACTTTGATATTATTGTCAAGTATTGTTTGTGTGAAAGCTGTGTTTAATTATCCATATTTAATATCATTCCTGTTCTGTCATACATCTGCTAGTGACCATCTCAGGAATATTTTGGTTTTTAGAATGCAATAACAGCTAAAGATCATGGTAATTATATTTGGTATAATTATAGCTGTGCTTGTAATTAATTGTATCTGTAGATAAATTTTTATTTATATTTTAATATAAAGCCATTAAGGGGGGAACCTTCAATAGTAAACAATTGAAAATAAATAATTTAACTGCCACTTAATGTGTTAAAAACGTATTCCTATTTTTCAGGTAAATAAATCTAAAATTTTTAGTAGAAAAGCACCTACCTCTTAAAAACTAACTACTTCTAACCATGCCATGGGCAACTCCTACCTTGCTAAAGGGTAACCAGTAGCCTGTGAGTGACATAATGGGCACTCCTGGGGTAGAGAAACCAACATGACAATTATCATGAACCTAGGGGGAACTAAAATTATATATTAAATCATGTTCTTTAGTATGTCAAGGATATTCAGTTCTCCTTCAGATATATCAGAACTTAACATTCCATCCGTAATAGAAGCCTTGGAAAGCCCCACTGATATCTCCTTTCTGAATAAGCCAAAATATGGGCAGCACTTTTGGGTAAAAAGGAGCAGAAGCAAAATTATTTGAGTGATAAGGAACTGGTGCATATTTCAGAAAGAAAAAACTGTAGAAATGTTCTTAATACCTTTCTAGTTCTAATAGAAAACATTACAAAGAGCTTAATAAATGTGTAAAGCAGGGGTGCTCAAACCATGGCCCATGAGCCACTTGTGTCCCATCAGACCCTTAATTGTGGCCTGTGAACAGGACGAAGCTTCTAAATATATATATATAATAGAACGACATGTACCAAATTTTCAAATTGGCCCACAACCTTCAAAAGGTTGAGCACCCCTGGTGTAAAGGATCAATTAGCAGCTGATAAGAATCTTTGACTTGGTGGAATTGGGCTGACAAAGCTCAGGAAGAAGCTAGACAAAATAACACCTGAGAGCTTTAAAACTGATAGCCAATGTTCTGTATGAGAAGAAAGGTTGAGCAGTTCAGTGATATTCTAAACAATGTAGTTAGTCCTATTCCCATCGTATGTAATGATGATAGATGCATTACTGGCTTTAATGTTGGTCCTATATCACAGCCTGAAGTTATTTTGCCTATTTCTAAACTTAAATTACATAAATCTCTAGGGGCAGATGAAATATTTACTGAAATGCTTAGAGCTGAGAATGTTTGTTACCACATGGCTGACTTAAATTTTGAATATCTTTTATGACATTGTTCCTAAGGATTTTACTAGAGCTATTATTACCCCTATTTCTAAACAGGTGATCTCAGTTCTTGTGATAACTATAGTGGTATCAGCCTACTTTCTGTTCCAGGTAAAGTTCTTTCCATGATTGTGCTTAATAGAATTAAGAATCTGGTTGACAGTCAATTGCGTGATGAGCAGTATGGATTCAGAAGTAGTAGGGAATGTGTAGATCAGATTTTTTCACTTAGGCAGATTCTTGAGAAACGTTTAGTTTCAGAAACACTTGGTTATTAACTTTATTTCAAAAAGGATTTCGATTCTGTTGACCATCATAATTTGATGTTGATTGTGTGATCTTATGGTATACCACACGAGTTAGTTAACATAATGAAAGCTCTTTATAGTAACACTGAGTCTTATGTGAGAGTTGATGAGGCTTTTAGCAATTAGTTTAGCATTGCTTCTGGTGTTTGACAAGGATGCATTTTGTCTCCTTTCCTCTTTAGTTTGGTTATTGTTTATGTTATGCAAAATTCTCTGCAAGGGAAAGATTTTGGACTTAAATGGTCTAGAGATCTGAAAATTTCTGATTTATATTATATTGATGATTTAGCCCTTTTGGCAAATGATGTTGATGAGATGAACTCTTCCATTTGAGCTGTTGATGAGATTGGTAGTAGAGTAAGTTCGGTTTAAACAGAAAGAAAACCAAAGTGATGAAAATTGGTCAAGCAGATGGTGCTTCAGTTGCTTTGAATGGCTGCACTCTTGAGCAAGTGTTTCAGTTTAACTTGGGAGCTATATAACCGATTCTAGTGATGTGCAGCATGAGATTAACAGACAAATATACCTAAAGACTAAAATTAGACTGTATAATAGTTTGGTTCTTCTAGGGTTAGTTATGGTAGTGAAACATGGACCCTTTGTAAACAAGATAACAGGAAATTGATGCTTTTGATTCTAGATGCTTATACAGTATCTTGGTCAATAGGTGGTTTGACTTTGCAAGTAATGATGAAATTATGAAAAAGTCAGCAACCTTTTTTGAGCAGTATATTGGGCAAAAAGACTATGTTGGTTTGGCCATGTTGCCATATACAAAACTATAGATTTGCGAATAGGGTTATGAACAGTGTGCCTAAAGGCTGCAGAAAGAGGTGGAGACCTAGGATGCGGTGGGCAGACAATGCCAAACAGGACCTTGTTAGAATTGGACTACAATGTCCAGGTGCAGCAGATGTAGTGTAGCTCAGGATGGAGGTGTTTGTAGAACTAAAGTGCACAATTTGGTTGGACCTCCATAGCCCATGGCTGCTTGAGGAGGAGGATGATACATGTATTATATAAATACATATATTTACTTTAATCTATTCAGTAAAATTGACCACCAGCTATATATCCCTCCATTCCAGTAGCACACTCAGTACAGTTAAAAGCAGACTATGAGAATGCCAAGAGTTGGAGAAAATAAACTATGCACATTACAATTGGTATGTTTGTGGGGAGTTCTACTAGATCTACAAGGTGGCTATACTAAGTATTTTTGTTTCCTCTGTCTCTAGGACAGTAGAGCATTAGGCCAGCATTATGTGAAAAGAGAATGGCCAACCAGAAGAGAACTCAAGCACACCACAATATTATTCATGAAAATCTTGTTCCAACTGACTAGATCTTACTGCCACCACTTAACATTAAGATGGGGCTTGTGAAGCAAGTTTGTCAAAGCTTTGAATCCCACATCTGATGCATTTCAGCATAAATGTTTCAAATTTCCTCACGTCTGAAGCAAAAGTAAAGGGTTGTGTATTTAATGGACCACAAATACAATGGATGCCACAGTTTTAAGAACTGGAAGACAAAATGACTATTACAGAAAGGAATGCTTAGCAGGTTTTCAGACAAGCAGTGCATGGTTTTCTCTGCAACAATGAGACAAAGAACTTGTGGAAAATATGATTGAGCAGTATCACCTACAGGGTTGTACATGTCTGTAAAAATTCCCTATTTACATTCATACCTGGACTTCTTCAGACCAAATATGGGTAATGCAAGTGAAGAACATTGTGAATGCTTTCACCAAGATATTGAAACCATGGAGAAGAGATACTAAGGATGATGGTAGAATACATTTGAGGTTTACTTTGACAAGATGAATCCAATCACAAATAATAAAGACATTCAAATGTTCACTTTTGAATTATGCCTTACAACTTAGTTCTTTTGTAATAATAGCCTAATATGTATTTTTCTTCATTTCAATATGATCATGCAATGTTTTTGACAATTACATGTACATGTATTATGTCATGTTGTATATATTAATATGTTTTCTTTAAAAATATTAATATATTTTTAAAAAAATAATTTATTCTTTTTTTAAAAAATAAATTAAAATTTTTTTAAAATAATTTCTTTAAAAATATCATTATTTTTGTATGATTAGTCGATGCCAGTTACAAACCCACTGGGTCTGTAAATGGTAGCTAGGTAGTCACTGGAAGGAGAGCTATGCATCAATCCCCTGTAATGATGCATAGAACCGGCCAGGCCTAGCACCTAATGTCCGACCCCACCTTCTCATGGTGCAGACCGTTAGTACCTTTCAAAAGAGATACTCTCTTGTGGAAGTGAACGGAAGGGGAGGGCTGCCAGATTGGTGTGACCTACTTATCTGGACAACTATAGCTACTTTTTTTTTTCTACCCTGTTGAGGAGTGGTCAACCACACAGGGTCCTGGTGCTGATCATATAAACCTACTGGACTGGACAGAAATATGGCTCTGAGCTTGATTATGGATCCTGATTTTGCTGCACTGGTGGGCTTCTGTGGAGGGATAATCTTCCAGTGTGTTTTCTGTTTGTTTGTGGGTTGACAGCCCCAAGTGAATAGATTCACAGGATATGTTTATCAGCTGGTGGATAATCCTGAGCAGAGGTCATCACAGGCACCTGAACTCTTTGCTTCTATTGGCATCGTCAAATTCTACATTGGAGGAAGTCTTCCAGTGTAGATGGCTTCAGCCTTTAGTAGTGGGGGAACGGGTCTTTGCCCCATGTCTGCGATTAGGGGGCTGTTTGATATTGTCGGCATTCCCTCTCTCAATGAACATTAGTTTCTTTAAACATCCCACTAACCATTTTCTCTCCATAGGTAGTTGGAATGTGAGGACTCTGCACAGAGCTTTTTCTCTTGATGTCCTCACACAAGAATTAGAACAAGAATTAGAAGAACCATTATAATTTAGATATTCTCGGCTTGCAAGAGACCAGATGGACAGATAACGGTCAGATTCTTAAAAATAATCTTAAATTTCTCTTTTCAGGGAGGGACGACAATAATCATCACCAAGGCATGGGTCTGCTTCTCAGTACACGCTAGTGATGCTCTTCTAGGATACGAGTGCATTAATGAAAGGTTTCTTACAGCAAAATTTCAGACAAGTGTTAAAGACTTGAATGTTATCTGCTGTTATGCCCCCACTGAGGATGCCGATGACGATGAGAAAGATAGGTTTCATGGAAAACTTCAAGATATTTTGAATTCTGTCAAGAAAGGAGATATTACCCTTGTTCTTGGTGACTTCAATGCCAAAGTTGATACCAACTCTGACCTTTGGGGAGAAGTAATAGGCTTTGGGTTGTTGGGTTGTTTCACCTCTGAGCGGAACTTTTTTGCACCCATGGGCTAAATGGCCAGGTCACATGGACCCCGAAGGCTCAGAGAAGGTTGGGGGAAGGGACCCACTGGAACAGCTGTTGGGAGACAGCTGGTAGCCTCCCGTCAAGGCCATCCAGCGTGTTCTTTAACGTGCACACGGTATGGCTCTCCCACACATTGGGCCACGGCTTAACGTCCCATCCGACGGACTTTCCAAGCCCATCGGTGTCCCCTACTGACCGTGGGCAGGGCGGGGAAATTTGTGGAGATAAATCAATGCTGACCCAGCTGGGACTCGAACCTGGGAACTACAGATTATAAGCCTGGCACGCTACCGACTGAGCCACCCCCGCCCCTTGGAGTAATAGGCCCTTTTGGTATTGGTAGCTGCAATGGCAATGGGCAACGTCTCCTACAGGTAAGTAAACTCAATGGATTCAGAATAACTAACACTTATTACAAACACCGCAACATACATAAGTACACATGGGTTTCACCCGATGGGCTGCATAAGAATATGATTGATTATATATTAAAGACAGCAAATGGGCTAGTTCTGTTAGGAATACCAGGTCATATAGGGGAGCTGAAATTGGATCTGACTATTACCTTGCTAAAAGTGTCTTGCAACTTAAACTTAAAAAGTATTGTGCTAGGGTTTAAAAATTTACTTTTAATACTGAAGTTCTGAAAGACCCAGTTATAGCCAAAGCTTACCATGATAGGTTACTTAGTCATTATGACAGTTATGGTTTGCTTAATACTGAAGTTGAGGAAGAATGGGGCCATTTTAAACAGGTTTTTTTTTTAAACTAACAGTACTCTTTTAGGAAAAAAGGAGCAGAGGAGGCAGAATTATTTAAGTGATAAGGCACTTGAGCTTATTTCAGAAAGAAGGAACTGCAGGAATGTCCTTAATCAGTACCATGCTAGTTCTAATAGAAAGGATTACAGAGAGCTTAATAAACGTGTAAAAGATCAGTTAGCTACTGATAAGAATTTTGGCTTGATGGCTTGGCTGACAAAGCTGAGGAAGCAGTTTGGCAGCACAACAGCAGAGCTGTACCAGAGAGTTAATGTATCATGTGGTAGAAAACGGACAGGTATACAGGGATTGAAGGATAAACAAGGTAAGGTTATAGAAGGTGAGGATTCTGTCATGGCTAGGTGGGCTGAGCATTTCAGTGATATTCTAAACAATATGGTTAGTTCTATTCCCATTGTTTGCAATGATGATAGATGCATTGGTGGATTTAATGTTGGCCCATTAACACAATCTGAAGTTATTTTGGCTGTTTCTAAACTGAAACTACATAAATCCCCAGGGCTAGATGAAATTCTACGGAAATGCTCAGAGCTGGGAATGTTTCGGTTACCACTTGGATGACTGAAATTTTGAATAACTTTTATGATAAAGGCATGGATCCTAAAGATTTTACCAGAGCTATTATTATCGCTATTTTCAAAAAAGGTGATCGCAGTTCTTGTGATAACTATAGGGGTATCAGTCTACTCTCTGTTCCAGGGAAAGTTATTTGCATGATTGTGCTTAATAGAATTAAGAATCTGGTTGATATGCAATTACGTGATGAGCAATGTGGATTCAGAAGTGGTAGGGGATGTGTAGATCAGATATTTTCACTTAGGCAGATTCTTGAGAAATGTTTAGAGTTTCAGAAACCTTTGGTTGCTAGCTTTGTTGATTTCAAAAAGGCTTTTGACTCTGTTGATCGTCATAATTTGTGGTAGATTGTGAGATCATATGGCATACCAGACATGTTAGTTAACATAACGAAAGCTCGCTATAATAACACTGAGTCATGTGTGAGAGTTGGTAAGTCTTGTAGCAACTGATTTAGCATTACTTCTGGTGTTCGACAAGGGTGCATTTTGTCTCCTTTTCTCTTTAGTTTGGTTATTGATTGTGTTACGTGAAATTCACTTCAAGGGAAAGATTTTGGCCTTAAATGGGCTGGAGATATGAAAATTTCAGATTTAGATTATGCTGATGATTTAGCCCTTTTGGCAAATGATGTTGATGAGATGAACTCTTTCATTCGAGCTGTTGATGAGACTGGTAGTAGAGTAGGTTTGGTTATAAACAGAGAGAAAACTAAAGTGATGAAAATTGGTCAGACAGGCTGTGATTCAGTAAATCTGAATGGTTGCAGTCTTGAGCAGGTGTCACAGTTTAATTACCTTGGGAGCTATGTAACAGATACTGGTGATGTGCGGCATGAGATTAACAGACGAATAGGGATTGCTGCCGGGACTTTTAAGAATCTATGGAGATTGTGGAGAAATATGCGTATACACCTAAAGACTAAAATTAGACTGTATAATAATTTGGTTCTTTCTAGGGTTAGTTATGGTAGTGAAACTTGGATGCTGTGTAAACAAGATAACAGGAAACTAGATGCTTTTGATTCTAGATGCTTATGTAGTATCTTGGGCATTAAGTGGTTCAATTTTGTAACTAATGATGAGGTTAGGCAAAAGAGTTTGCAACTTCCTTTAAGCAGTATATTGTGCAGAGAGAGACTCTGTTGGGTTGGCCATGTTGCCCATATGAATAATTATAGATTGGCGAATAGGGTTATGAACAGTGTGCCTAAAGGCCTCAGAAAGAAAGGGAGACCTAGGATGAGGTGTGCAGACAATGTGAAACAGGACCTTGTTAGAATTGGTGCACAGTGGCCAGATGCAGTAGATGTAACTCAGGATAGACTTGCTTGGAGAACTAAATTGCATGGTCTGGTTGGACCTCCGTAGCCAATGGCTGCTTGAGGATGATGATGATGACAAACCCACTGACATATTTGTAATCAGCATGACTAATATGATCAATAATATGAACAAAAAATAAACACAAACTTCATTAAAATTCGTTACATAGTGTAATCTTAATAAAAGCAACACTGTAGAAGAGTGTCATCTATCTTGGACAAAAACTTACAAGATAAAAATGAATGCAAATATATACATGCTTTTTTATACATGCTTTTATTATACATGCTTTTTTAGGTTGATTTTTGCATGGTTTTTACTAACATATCTTCATTGAATATCTCTCCGTGTATTCAGTATAACTTGGTTAATAACTTAAATTTTCATCAAAGGCTCTTTATCAGTACTCCAACACAAATCAAACTCTCTCAACTCAGTTATCTACCAGTCTTACTCAGTTTTAGAAGTTAAATTAAAAGGATTTAATTAAAATATAAAAATAAAAGAGAATACCAAAAGTTGCATTAACCACATCATTGGTTTGTGGCAGTACCACATCTGGAAAATGTGACTGATTATAATGGAGGACACCAGTGCCCTCTGCAGAACATTTGCTGCCCTGCCACAGTAAACATGCGTCCTCTGTTTCATGTGTTGTAATGCTCCAAAGAAATGAAATACTTTGAAAGTTTGGACCCTTTGTCTGATCCAATTATTTTTATGCTCCGGACAGCCAAGTCGGGTGCCAGGCAATAATTGACAAATTGACAAAAATAAAGTTTAATTACGGTTCGAAATACCAGCGAGCGTTAATGATTAAGAATTCAAAAATATTAAATGATTAGCATTAACATAAAATTTTGACAATCAAAACAAATTAACATTGCTCAAGAGAAAAAATTAGTAAAGATTCAAAAGGTTTTAAATAACAAACAATTTATTTCCAAAAAGAACTCACCAAAACGTCAATAAAGAAGAAATTACATCATTTCTTACTACAAACATCTTCAACAAACTCCAAACTAAAACTGATCTTTAAACTGTGCTGTGCTCTACTATTCTACTATCTTCTGTGCTACTGTGACAACATGTCACCAGGTTATAACAAGAGGTACAAAGCCTGCACGTGTCATGTTGCAAGCCAGGGAAGACATTTGCATAAATTGACAAGCGGCGCAAGCTATGACGCAAGAGTAGGCGTGTCCTTGTACACGCGCTTTAGCGGGTGGCAATCGAAAGTTCAGAGTTGCGCATGCGCAACTCCTAACTCTTGGAAACTAGCGCTGCGATAACAAATAGGAAATAAAAATCCCCAAAATGATAAATATAACATAAATTAAGCAAAACTGGTAAAGGTAAAGTAAAAGTGAATGAGGGGGGCATCACAGTGTCTTTATTTCACTGCTGCATGTTTGTCGATCAAGCAGGTTTGTCATGTGTCAGCTTAGCCTGTACAAATTGTGTAAGCATCAGTTTGAAAAATTGCGATTTATAACAATAATTTAGAAGTAATCTTAAAATCCATCTACTGCTTAAAAAGCAATGAAATGTCTGGTGTTCTTTTTGAAAATCCATCTACTGCTTAAAAAGCAATGAAATGTCCGGTGTTCTTTTTGAAAATCCATCTACTGCTTAAAAAGCAATGAAATGTCCGGTGTTCTTTTTGAAAATCCATCTACTGCTTAAAAAGCAATGAAATGTCCGGTGTTCTTTTTGAAAATCCATCTACTGCTTAAAAAGCAATGAAATGTCCGGTGTTCTTTTTGAAAATCCATCTACTGCTTAAAAAGCAATGAAATGTCCGGTGTTCTTTTTGAAAATCCATCTACTGCTTAAAAAGCAATGAAATGTCCGGTGTTCTTTTTGAAAATCCATCTACTGCTTAAAAAGCAATGAAATGTCCGGTGTTCTTTTTGAAAATCCATCTACTGCTTAAAAAGCAATGAAATGTCCGGTGTTCTTTTTGAAAATCCATCTACTGCTTAAAAAGCAATGAAATGTCCGGTGTTCGTTTTGAAAATCCATCTACTGCTTAAAAAGCAATGAAATGTCCGGTGTTCTTTTTGAAAATCCATCTACTGCTTAAAAAGCAATGAAATGTCCGGTGTTCTTTTTGAAAATCCATCTACTGCTTAAAAAGCAATGAAATGTCCGGTGTTCTTTTTGAAAATCCATCTACTGCTTAAAAAGCAATGAAATGTCCGGTGTTCTTTTTGAAAATCAATCTACTGCTTAAAAAGCAATGAAATGTCCGCCCGCCCGCCCGCCCACCCACCCACCCACCCACCCACCCATCCACCCACCCATCCATCCATCCATCCAGACTGTGTAATTTTCCTCTTCAAATGTGTCTCTTTTGAGTTAGAGTGCTGCATTTGACAACTCTAGGCCAATTCTAGCAAGGTCCTGTTTGACATTGTCTGCCCATCACATCTTAGGTCTACCCCTTTTTCTGATACCTTAGGTACATAATCCTCTTTCTCAATCTGCAGCTATGCATACGGGCAACATGGCCAAACCAACGCAGTCTCTCTCTGCACAATATGCTGCTCAAAAGAGGTTGACGACTCCTTCTAACCTCATCATTACTTACAAAGTCAAACCACCTATTGCCCAAGAAGTTGCGTAAGCATCTAAAATCAAAGGCATCAAGTTTCTTGTTATCCTGATTACAAATGGTCCATGTTTCGCTACCATAACTAACCTTAGAAAGAACAAAACTATTATACAGCCTAATTTCAGTCTTTAGGTGTATACGCCTATTTTTCCTATACTCTCCATAGATTCTTAAAAGCCCCAGTGGCAATCTCTATTCTTCTATTTATCTCATGCCGCACATCACCAGTATCTGTTACATAGCTCCCAAGGTAATTAAACTGGGACACTTGCTCAATAGTACACCCTTTCAAAGCAACTGAAGTACCATCTGCCTGACCAATTTTAATCACTTTAGTTTTTTCTCAGTTTATCACCAAACCTACTCCATTACCAGTCTCATCAACAGCCCTAATGAACGAATTCATCTCATCAACATGAGTAGCCAACAGGGCCAAATCATCTGCATAATCTAAATCAGAAATTTTGAAATCTCTAGACCATTTAAGGCCAAAATCTTTCCCTTTCAAAGAATTTCACATTACATAATCAATAACCAAACTAAAGAGAAAAGGAGACAAAATGCACCCTTATCTAAATTCACTAGCAATGCTAAACCAATTGCTGCAAGATATACCAACTTTCACACACAACTCAGTGTTATTATAGAGAGCTCTCATTACACTAACTTATCAGGTATTCCATATGATCTAACAATCAACAACAAATTATGTCGATCAGAGTCAAAAGCCTTTTTGAAATCAATAAAGCTAGCAACCACAGGTTTCTGAAACTCTAAACATTTCTCAAGAATCTGCCTAAGTGAAAACATTTGATCAATACATCCCCTACCATTTCTGAATCCACATTGTTCATCACGCAGTTGTCCAGCAACCAAATTCTTAATTCTAATACGTATAATCATGCAAAGAATTTTACCAGGAACGAAAAGTAAAATAATTCCCCAATAATTATCACAAGAACTGCGATCACCTTTTTTAAAATCTGGGACAATGATAGCTCTAGTAAAATCCTTAGGAACAACACCTTTATCATAAAAAATATTCAAAATTTCAGCCAGCCATGTGACAGCACAAATGTTCCCAGCTCTAAGCATTTCACTGGTGATTTCATCCACTCCTGGGAATTTATGCAGTTTTAACTTAGAGATAGCCAATGCAACTTCGGAATGTGATATAGGGCCATCATAAAAGCCATTAATGCATCTATCCTCATTACAAACAATGGGAGTAGAAATAATCAAATTATTTAGAACATATCTGAAATGCTCAGCCCATCTAGCATCAACCACCTTGCCATATTTATCCCTCAATCTCTGTTTACCTGTCTGTTTATTCCCACATAAAACACTAACAATCTGGTACAACCCCCTGCTGTTGTGCTGTCTAACTGCTTCCTCTGCTTTGTTTGCCAAGCTATCAAGCCAAAGATTCTTATCAGCTGTTAACTGATCTTTTACATATTTATTAAGCTCAATTGTAATGCTTTCTGTTAGGAATAATAGGGTGTTGATTCATATTAATCCAGCACTTCCTTCTTTCAGAAATACATTCCATATCCTTATTACTCAAATAATTTTGTTTCCTCTGTTCCATTTTACCCAAAAAGTACTGTTGGTTTCAAGAAAAGCCTGTTTAAACTAATCCTATTCTTTTTCAATGCTTTGGCTATATCTGGATCTGTCAGACTTTCAGTGTTGAAGATAATTTTCTTAACCATAGCACAACATTTCTTAAGCTTCAGATGCAAGACACTTTTACGAGGTAACGGTCAGACCCAATTTCGGCTCCCCTGTATGATCTGGTATTCCTAACTGAACCATTAGCTGTTAATTAAAATATCATCTATCATATTCCTGTGCAACCCATCAGGTGACACCCATGTATATTTATAAATGTCCCGGTGTTTGTGGTATGTGTTAGTTATTCGTAAACTATCAAGTTTACTTACCTGTAGGAAACGTTCCCCATTGTCATTGGAACTACCAATGCCAAAGGGACCTAAAACTCCTGCCCAAAGGTCAGAGTCAGTACCAACTTTAGCATTGAAGTCACCTATCACATGCCAATATTGAAATATATCTTATTGTAAAATCAGTTTATTGTTTAGTTATAAGCTTTTATTTTAAATAAGTTTTAAATTTTTTCTCCACAAAGACAAAAATCAGAAAAGCAGATGTAAAAAGAATTCACTGAAATAAGTCCTATAACAAACTTTTAGAATGCCAATAAAATTAAAGTGTTTCAGTAACAAGAAATATTGCATTTTCTACCTACCTTTCTTCCATCACTGGCATGGCAATTAACATTAAGTGGTGTCAACAATGACATCATCTTTTCTTCATTGCCACTGCGAGCAGCTTCCAAAAGTTCATCTTTCCTATATTCACCAGTCAGTACTGCTCTAGCTGATGGGTCTGCAAGGTCAAGAGCTGTCTTTCCATCTGTATTGCGGATTGTGGGATCTGCTCCATGCTGAAGAAGCACTAAAAAACAAAATTCACTCTCATATTCAAAAAATAATTAGCATTTATTAAATTCTTCATCTAAAGGATTACTATGGATTGATTTTTTTTCATTAATAATGCTTAAGCACGAGTGACTTCCTCAAAATAATTTGCATTTTTCAGCAATATTTATCCTGCCATTACTTATGGTAAACTATATACACTCTACTTTAATGGATGAAATAGAACTACAAATTTCCAAGGTGATGTAATGAATTTTTCCAGCACTCTTCTTCTGTAAAGCTGACACATTTTATGGGATCAAATTGAAGGATTGAATCTATGCACTTGTGAGTGATCCGAATATTTTTTTTTATGTAAAACAGAAGTGAACAGTTGTCATAATTTGTCCTTACCATTAAAGCCCTATGCTTATCCAGTAAACATTTTTGAATAAAGGCTAGAGCAACTCTGCCACCACATCAATACTAAATACAAATATGTCAACTGTACGAACTTAGAAGTGAGACTGGTCACTGAAAACCAGACACTAAAACAAAAAATATTACCCAAAAATTTTACAAGTACAAAAAACGTAAATGAAATGCCTTCTTTCATTCAAGACTGAAAAATGAAAAAATAATTTTGGTTACCAGTTTTAAATAGTCTTAGTAATTACACTTAAAAAATGAAGATAGAAGAGACAAAGATAGAAGTATTTCCAATAATTTAAAAGAACAGAATGAAAGAACAAAAAAAAAAATTTTATCTTGAATTGGAAGGAACAAAAATGAAATATTTTCTTTTCAAATAAAAATGAACACAATATTTTTCATTTTTAGTCTCCACTGAAAACTACTCAGCTGTTCTTAAATAAAATATATAATAAAAAAGATGGTCGCCATAGGTATAAAAGTACATGGTTGCACCCAACAACTTGAACTATGTGGTAGTTCTTTATACACACACCAGCACTGAATTAGAAACCTTTATTCAATACAGAGTTGGACCTCCTTCAGACCTAATTACAGCACATATGCAGTTTGGCATAGATTCCACAAAATGTTGGAGTGTCTACATCTCCAGCATAGCAGGTATTCACCAGACAGTCCTTTAACTGGCTCACATTTGACAGAAGAAGACTTTGCTCTCGGATCTGTTTTTCTAACATGTCCCATACATTCTTAATGGGGTTCAGATCTGGGCTTTATGGTGGCCAGGGAAGATGGTGGAAGTCACTGTCATGCTCACTGAACCACTGCTGAACACATCTTGAGCGATAGACACTAGCATTGTCGTCCATGAAACAGCAGTCACCTGCTGGATAAAAAGTCAACATTGCAGGATGGACTTGATCGGCAACAATGTTCAGATAATCCTTGGAGAGATACCTGACCATCCAGCAATATCAGGGGACTCATTCCATACCAACAGAATGTGCCCCACACCATGACACCACCTCCAGAACTTTGGATTGTGTTTACAAGGCAAGCTGGGTCCATTGCTTAATGGAGCTCCCGTCAAATTCTCTGCATACCGTTAGTACAGAACAAGGTCTACCGCAAATTGTCATTACGAGAAAAATGAACACAATATATATCAGCCGGGACATTTATAAAGATTTGGTAGTAATTGGTAGTGTCAGACCAAATGACTTTTTCCAGTCTTCCAGTGTCCAGTGATGGTGTTCCTGACACTACTGTAGACGAACTTTCTGGTTCTTCACAGAAACCAGTGATTTCCATATGGGCATGCAACTGCTAATACCGTTCCTCTTCAATTCCCTGCACATAGTTCGCTTAGATATGGGTCAGGAACATCCTTCATTGAATGCTTCAGTCAATTGCTGCACACAGGAAGTCTTGTTTCTCTGTACAAGCCTTCTCAGATGATGATGATCTTGTTCCTGATAGATTGTCATCGCACCACACTTATACCTCTTAGACAAGCAATGTGGGTTATTTTTCCATTGATTAAAACCCATGATATCTTGCCTTTTGAGAAACCAGTCAGCTCTGCTGTTTTTAATATCGTCGCTCCAGCCAGACATGCACCCACAATAAGCCCTTTATCAAATCGATTCTTTTTCCCATTGTGATTAACATTACTGATGATAACTGACAAGCAGCAGTCTTAAATACTGCCTAGATCATGTGGTGATGTACATGACCACGTATTTTGCATATAAGCTGTACAAGTGATGTTTATGTATATATGCATAAAGGTTTCTAATTCAGCAGCCGGTGTGTGTAGCATCAAACTACCATCATAATCTTACCTAAGCAAGTGTGAATCAACACTACCTTAGCTCAAGTGGTAGAGCAATTGGCACATACTGTGTTTGGAAACAGGAGATACTATGTTGAGTTTGGGAAGTGAATTGGTGTTTTTTTCCTAAACAAAAAAAGGGCTTAAAAAATAACACAAATTAGGTGAATAACATTTCATTTACCTATGCAGACATCAGTTTTCCCTTTAATAGCAGCTTCATGTAGGGGAGTATAGTTCCAGTTATCTCTTGCATTAGGATCTGCACCATGCTTTAACAAAAGTTGAACAACTTCAGCATGGCCAAAAGAACATGCATTGTGTAATGGAATTAGGCCTCCATCATCCCTGGCATGAACATTAGCTCCATTCTGGAGAAGATGCTCAACTACATCTCTTCGGCCAAAACCTAGAGAAATATCAAACAAAGTGCATTTAATATCAGAACATTTGCATGAAACATTTCCTTATATGTAGTTGTACCTTAGTTGAACAGCTAAAATTTTATGTTATTCATGTGCTGCTCATATGGCATAATAATTTATATATCCTTAGATAATTACAGTAACTATGATTAATACAAGCTAAAAATTAAATGTTTAGCAAAGCACATAAAAAAAACTACTTGCAATTTAAAAATAATTACACATTTTTAAAAAATTAAAATTATCAATTGGTAAAATGCAACCAATATATGTTGTAATAGGTATTTAAAGTCCTTGTATATGATGACCACATCTAAATGAATGCTCTATGCATATACAGATACATATCACCATATCTTGATAACAGCTTTTCAATATCATTGCATCATTCAATGTTTGGTTAGCATTCTGTTTCCTGAAAGCTGAGTATGTGTTCACTGAAAGGTGATTTTTCTGTTACACAATAGAACAGAAATATTTACCATAAAATTTGAGGTGGACAGCAATGGAACAAAATGAAGGAGAACAATCGTAGGCAGAAATCGCGAGATGGTTCAATACGAGTCCTTTCTGCAAGTCAACAGGCTATGCAACAGCTTCAAAAGACAAATAATTATTCCAGACCATTAGTTATCATAGTTTCCAAAAGACAACAAGAATGAGGACTGGTAACTTCAATTACAGCTCAAAGATAAAATCACACAACATTAGCTCAACTGTGTCTCACCTTCATAGTATAGTGGAAACCTTATTTCAACCTCCACAATTAGCAGGAGGCTACAAAAGAAGGTGGCATTTATAACTGTCCCATATGTTGTGTGCTCCTCACCCCATGCCACAGAAGGCAGTGACAAAACCAACATCATAATTGAACTAAAGATCAGTAACACTTGGCACCCTTTATTATGAGCCCCAATTTGTTCAGAAAAGCAACTTAAGTTTGAGATATTGATCTAGAGGGAACAAGGGACATGCCATCACTATCATCTAGAGCAGCCATGGGCAACCCATGGCCCACAAACACTTTTCAAGTTACTCACTCAAATAGACCTATATCAATATGCATCCCAATTATGAAAGTTATCAAGGCCAACATAGAAGAGATTTGAGAAACTCATGGCTGCATTAAACACATAAAAAATATATTCATTCAAAGGTTTCCAATGCTATTGTGAGTGCAAGTTTTGTTATATTTTGCAATTTTCTCATTAATTACAAAAATTATTATGATGGCAAATTCGTAAAGGAGTGCCTGCAAACAGCTTTTGATATATTTTGACCAGAAAAAAAATTATAACTTAAGTTTATTCTACAGCATCGTAATCTGTATATTGATGAATCTGTATATTGCTTGTATATTGATGAACTTGCAGCTAATATATGAAATACATTCATAGAGACACTGATAAAAGTACCAATGCTTTTAACATAGCTTAGTGGTATTTGTATGTGGAGTCTACATTAATTTTTAGCTAAGTATTTTTGTTTACTTTCAATTTCTTGTATATTTAATCCTAATTTTAATTAAAAATTATAGTTTTTTCATTAAAATTATAAAAAGTGCATGTTAATTTTTGAAATAATTAGATAAATGTAAAAATTTTATTGTTTACACATATTGTCTACTCAGGGCATTGCATTGGATGTGTGTGGTGGTGGTGGTGGTGGGGGTAAGTTTAAAGTGTTTAATGCAATAAGATTCTGACCAGTGTGACTCTCAAAAATATTTATCTGGCAATGAGAAAAGGTTGCCCCTCTCTGATCTAGAGCATAAATTCTTAACCTTTTTCCATGTCTTGTACCTCTTGCAACAATATTTGGATGCCTCACACATCAATTTTTTGAAAATGGGAATTTTAAGAATTAACAAAAAAAAAATAATAATAAAAATAAAATATAATTATAAATATTAAAAATAAAAATATTAAAATAAATAATTAAAATTTCAAATGTATATTGCAAATGATGTATTTAAGCTAGAAATTTGAAATTTTGCTGGTGAAATGTGAAAGTTACCAAGTTTTCAATTCAAACAAATGTCAAATTTAACATTTTAGTATGCATCGCATTTTAAATGAAATAGTATTTTTTTACTCACGGCATGATTAAATTGTAAATGATTAGTTTGAAAACAGAATAATTCAATTATCTTAATTCAAATGTTTCTCTCACACCCGTGGTTAAGAATCCCTGATCTAGAGAGACCTTATGGAGGGGGTATAGTGTCACACCCTGAGCAGGCATTTCCCTAGGTGGTTGTACCAATACCTACAATAACATTGTAACAGTTCACCCATTACGATGAGAATGCATATATACTTAACTGTAACGATATTATTGGAATTAACCTCTTGGCATTGTGGATTAAGTCATTACCTCTCAGCAGTGCTTGCCAACTTCTCTCAGGTTCCAAGTTCAGACATATCACAATATGTTCTAAACTCCAAGTGGAGCTGCCCAAGTCTAATTTGGCCAATAAGTAATGATGTTTGGGGATTCACATGAATTTCTCTCAGAGTTGAATTCAGATATTGGTTGTCTGCTCTGTGCCTAGATAGCAGCATGAATCAAGATGTTTGCACACAATGGGCTAAATGGCCACGTCATATAAGGACTCCAAAGGCTCAGAGAAGGTTGGGGGAGGGGACCCACTGGAACCGCTGTTGGGAGACAGATGGTAGTCTTCTGCCAAGGAAATTCAGCGTGTTCTCTAATGTGCACAGGGTATGGCTCTTCCACACATGGGATCATGGCTTAACATGCCCTACTGAGCGTGGGCAGGGCGGGGAGTTTTGTGAGTTAATCTCAAGAATGACCCAGCTGGGACTTGAACCAGGGAACTGCAGATTACGAGCCTGGTGTACTACCGACTGAGATCCCGCCCCTAATATATGAGGAACTCGCTTCGTAAATGGAGAAGGACCAGTTGCAAGCAAGTGACCAGAATAGAAATAGTACAGTTATGGTCTTCAGTTGACTCCCACTTCACGATGAAACCACATGGCCTTGCAGGTTTTGACATTGCACCGAGATTTATCTGGCCCTTAGAGACCTTTGAAGATGATTAGCCAGGTATCTGGAGAATTTATATTGAGAGTTTATATGCAATTTACATGGGGTATTTAAGGAGACTTACGAGGAGAATTTGAAGAGGATTTATATGAGGTTAAAATTTAATGAAGAGAGATTTAAGATGTCTTGTGTGGAGCCCAATCATGGGGAAATGTAAGGTGAGAGCATACACTACTACCAGCATAATGACAACTCAATGATAGAGTGATGAGGTTCTCAACCCCTATATGCAACCTTATACTGTAAGTGAAAAATTATATTTTGCATGACAATAATATACATCACAAAAGAATTTGACTGACCAACCAATACCTGGAGGTGAGCATTTACCCTCAGCATAAAGGGTAGCTAGCATATTTTCCTGGCTTCAATTCCATAAATTGAATGGGGATTCCAGGAAGGCATGTTACAGGCCTCAGTCTCTCTCTCCAAACCCACCTTGAGTGACTAGTGGTCTTTGCATATGAATGACACTTCATACCTATGGAACTTTTGGATAGCATCATACACCTTATTAGTCCTCAATTTGTGTTCCAAATGGGATGTCACTTTTGACCAAAGTTGCCACTTCTGAATTTTAATTTTTTTTTTTTTGTCCTATCCTAGACAGAGAATGCTCAAGATAAAAATTGCACAATGTCCTTAATTCTGCACTTTTATCTCATTTTTAAAGAAAATGAGATAATAGTTTCACTTTGTCATCTGTGTGTAAACATTGAACTTCTTTGCTCATAGAGATAAATAAAAAATTATTTTTATGTTGGATAGGTATTGATGAAATATTACGATATGCACTTTCCAAATCTTCATAGATATAATTGCACCCTCTAATGAAGGAAAAAGTTGAAAAATTCCAAAATTTAATTTTTCTATTGATATGAGACAATTATTGCCAACAATGAGTTGCCCCTCATTGTTGGCAATGAGGGAACTCTTAAACCCAGAGAGGGTGAGAAAACAAAACTTGAGTTTTAGCAGATAATTGCTTTTGGAGACAAATGAAAAATTCAATGAGAATTTTTAAATGAACTATTATCTTAGAGATATATTACTATCTAAAAAAATTTTTTTAGATAGAAATTGATAAAATATTATGATTCACACTTGAAATCTTCTACAAACTATAATTGTCCCCTCTAACAGTGGAAAATTTTGAAATTATGAATTTTTAAATGAATATTGCAAATGATGTATTTATACTAGAAATTTAAAATTTTGGAAGTGGAATGTGAAGGTTACCAAGTTGCCTGACAACAATGAATTGACCCCATAAACCCAGGGTGGGTGGAAAAAGTGACTTTTTTGTTTCAAAGATATTTGTTTATAAAGAAAAATTAAAAATTCTTTTTAGGTTTATAATAACTATTTCCTTTGCATTTACATATACAGAGTTAATAACAGCAAGTTCTAAGAGTTGTAAGAACAAATACTACATACATATTTCTTATAAATAACACATACAATTAATAAAGAAAATATTACAATTTGCACTTTTGAAATAACCCAAAAATTATAATTGCAATCTCTAATGGTGGAAAACTTTTAAAATTTCAAGTGTATATTGCAAATGATGCATTTATGCTAGAAATTTTGCTGGTGGAATGTGAAAGTTACCAAGTTTTCATTGACAACAATAAAGTGATAATTGAAAAACTCATTTACTTGGATTGGTACTAATAAAATATTATATCAATAAATGACAATCAGAGTTAGCTGTTGATTTTTTAATGTCTATAAATCAATAAATGTTTTTGTGAAAAATATTTTGCTGACATATAGGATTCGAAACTGCATCTCTCCAGAAAAATGCCCGAGTATTCTAACCATCGAACTAATGCCAGCTCTGTGAAAACCAACTAAGTGAAAAAAAGACAGGGCTGTGGTTTATGGTTAGAATACTCTGGCATGTTTCTGGAGAAATACGGGTTCGAGTCCTGTAAGTCAGTGAAATTTTTTCCACAAAAACATTCAAATATTACAATTTACATTTTTCAAATACTTAGGTAATTTTAATTCATATTGAACAGATCACTAAATATGGAAATAGCAAAACTGCTAACAACTTTTGCAAATAATTTGTATACAACAGAAATTTGAAATTACTGTTATACACAATTACAATTAATAGTGGCAGCTTTTCAAGAGATATTCCATTGACAGTAATAACGTATCCAATTTTCTCAGAGGGGTGTGTGGCAAATGCAACCTTTTTAAGCTTAAGAAATAAAAGACATACTTTTTATATTGTATAATTACTAATAAAATACTATTTGCATTTCCCTCACCATCCATTAGCTCAAATTAAAACTATTAAGGAGTGAAAAATTGGGTAAAGGAAACACTTCATTCTCTTTGAAAATAAAATTCCCATACATGCCAGAGGTGATATGCATTCTTCTAGTTCAAATCAAAAAATTAGAAATGTAACATATTCTCACTCCTGATTTGCTATTAAGACCTTTTAGTTTTGGCCAAAAGTGGAATTCTGAAAGAACAAATTTAAAAAATAGTTTTTTGTTGAAATATTAATGGCACATGAAATCCAAATCTTGTACTTTCAGGGACATAAATGCAAAATTGGCTAATAATAGTTTCTTGCTCAGATGTTAAATGATGACTCTTTAATATACCAGAAAAACTATAATCTACATTAAAATATATATATACAAATTAAGAAATTTATGCTTGCCTCTGTGAATACATTGCTCCTTAATCTGTAAGTCAACACAAAATGTCATCTATTTTGTGCTGAGTTGTTGATTAGCATACTCTACAGAGATATTTAAAAAAAAGATTCAAACTGTATCTGAAAATAAAATATATATACCGAAGAGCCAAAACATTATGACCACCTGCCTAATATGTTGGTCCTCCATGTACCGCCAAAACAGTTGTTACCCAGCGAGGCAAGGATGCAATGAGATTTTTAAAGGTGTCTTGTGGTATCTGTTACCAGCATATCCTTTAACTCTTGTAAGTTAAGTGGTTGAGCTGCTGCAGATCAGATATGCTGTTGCAACACAATAAGTCTTCCTCATGTTCCATGAACCATTCCTGAACAATCTGGGCAGGGTGGCATGGTGCATTATCCTGTTGAAAGGCCCTACTAGAGGTATATACCATTGCCATGAAAGGATGTGCCTGATCGATGAATTGAATGAATGACTGGACCCAGGATTTTCCAGCAGAACACTGCCCAAAGCATTATACTTCCTCCAGCGGCTTCTTTTGTCCCACAGTGCATTCAGGTGCCAACACTTCTCTGGGGAATAATACACAAGTACCCAGCCGTCCATGTGGTGCAACAGGAAATGTGATTCATAGAACCAGACAAACTTCTTCCAATCATTCAAGGTCTAGTTTTGATGCTCATGTGCCCATTGTAGGCTCTTTCAATGGTGAATCAAGGTTAGCATGGGCATTCTGAGCACAGCCCCATTTTCAGCTGCTGAAAATAGGGCTGTGGCTAGCAGCCCAAATTTTGATAAACATCGAGTTTTTATAAGAGTCTCCTATCTGATGTTATTGGCTGCTCGTGCAGCAGCAGGTTCCATGATGCAGATAAGAGTGGAATCCCCATGTCGCAGAGCATATGCAGTAGCATATAATACTCATACTCCTTGAAAAGTTGAGACATAAGCTGTGAATCTAAAAATACATTGGTTGATGTGTGCACCAAATTTATGTTGAACTGGAACCAGAATTCTCTCAGTGAACAAAAAAAAATAAAGAATTTAAATGAAACATATGGATCATACTACCCACCACAGAACAATAGACTCGTCTACCCATCGGAAATCATCACAAGGAAGAAACCAAAGTAAATATCTAGATAATTCCATACAAATGTCTTAACTTTTCCACAAATTACAGTGATACAGAGAAAATTTAATAATTTTTAATAGCCTTTAATTCTCAATTATCTGAAAATAGAATATTTAACCAAAATTAAAAATATATTAATTTAAATAAGGCCGAGTGGTTAGCGTGCTTGGCTACTGATCTAAGGGACCTGGGTTCGAGCCCCGGTTTAAGCATGGATGTTAGTGTCGTTTTTCTGCAGGCTCCTATCAGACCTCTGTGGAAAGCAGCTGCTTGAGGGGGTATTTATTTATTTATTTATTTTCAGAGTGATACAGTGAAAAAAGAAAAAAAAAAGAATGAGGAATTAAGGATTAATTCTGGAAAACCCGACGAATAAAAATAGGTTATATATTAGTAAAAGGAAATTTCTTTCTGAAACAAAAAAAAAAATCACCTGAAACAGGTATGCTTTTTTATATATTTTTTTCTTCTTCTTTTCATTATAATACTTTAAAACATGAACCAGAATTGCACAAGGTGACTGCACTATTCACATCAATTTTCTGTCCTATTTATGGCAATGGGAAATTCTTGTGTCTGTGTGTGCGTTTTTTTGCAATGAAAATAGCACATTTTCTGTTTGGAGATCTTAGTAAAGTGCCTGTAAGTTGGTACACTGTACTTATGCTTCCATATGATTCCAATTCATATCACACTAGATTCGAAATCATCTAGCAGTACTTCATGTATCCTATATACACACATCACAAACCTGGAATTTTTGTGGGAACTCTATTTTATCTACCCATAAAAAATTAAACAGTATTCTAAAGATAAGCTGAAAATTTTTGAATCGACTTGTCATTACAAGCAATTCTACAAAAGAAAAAGAGTAAAATTAATTGAAATAATTACTACATATGTAGGTTAGTTGACATTTTTATGGCAAACATGTTGGCACATTATTCTCAACCTGAAATATACTTCAGATAAAACAGAGACCACGACTCCGAATGGGTTAAATGGATACATGAATGATTTATTCACTTTGGAATATTATTGAAAATTATGGGCAATATACACCACAATGCATTCACTATTAAACAATATATAATTCTCATTTCAGAATCCTCACAATTTAATATTTTAGCAATATTTAAGCTATATAACTAAACGAAAGTGCACGATATTACTTCTATTTAATACTGACAGCACAGCATATTAATACCTGCAGCAAAATGTAAAGGAGTTGATTTTCGTCCAGCAGCATCCCTAGCATTTACATTATGAGAAGTCACCAGTTTTCTTACTCGAGACACATCACCATATCTGCAAGCTTCAAATAGTTCTCTTCCAGAATCAGATCCGTGAGACACATCTCCAGTATTTGGTATACCTGAACGTCTGGCAGCCATCATCCATTATTGTTTAACTCTCGCAGAGTCTCGTCGGAGCTTGACTACGTGAAATATCATATACAGGGCTAAATCTAGGGGTGGTGGATTTGTGCCTCTCCCCCCACCATTGAGAAGATAATGGCAGCCAAAAATAATTAAACTTCAGCGCAATTATTACCAGTGCCGGATTTCTGCCTAGGCCAACAAGGCCCCGGCCTAGGGGCCCAGCCAGCCTAGGGGCCGCGGTGGGGGAATCTTTACATAAGCTCAAAAGCCTGGCTTGCCTTATCAAAAAGCTTTATCGAAAATAATATTATAATAAATATTTTTACTACATTTTGCCAAAACAGGGCGCTCATAATATAACTTACAGCCCTGCGCGCAACAAAGCTAGAATTAGGCCTCTTCGTTTCCCCTCTCTCTCGCCTGCAGTATCCACGCTTAGCATTGCCAGGCCACGCGCAGGCAGTCCATTCTATATGTCGATGCAAGAAGACTAGAGACAGGAGAGTAAACTCGGGTGGAGGGGGTAAGATAAAATGGGCCAAAATATACGTGCCTAAGTGGGCGGCTCTCGCATTCCGTACACTGCGCAGTATTCAAGTGCGCAGCATTTGCTTGTGTTGGTTTGTCATTGTAAGCCGTGTTCTGCGCCAACTGTCAAGCTTCAAACATTGCGCAGAAAGCAAATTTCGTTCCACTGCGCAGTGTACGCGTACGCGAGATCCGCCTACTTAGGACTGTAATTTTTTAGCCTACCCCCTCCACACGAGTTTACTCTCCTGTCTCTAGTCTTCTTGTGTCGATGGTTGAGATACGGTCGTTCATCTCTCTCGCAGCTCGCATACAACACGACAACGGACGAGCGAGAGCTGTGCGATATCAGTAGAGTAGGTAAGTTACCTAGTAATATTAATATGAACTTTGTAGTGATCCCCGCTACTGTCTGTGACGCGTCACGCCGGGTTACAATTTTCTTTTCATATTTTTGTCATTTATTAAATTAATCGTATGGTTGTATGCTTGTATGTCGATATGTAAGTATGCACAGAAAAAAAGATTTACTTGAACCAAGAGAAAAATTCTTGAATTAAGAAAATTTGAGGAAAACCGAAATTGTCTTGAACAAATTAACAAATAAACAACAAATTGAAACATAAAAACATTATTCCAAATAATTAAACAAAGTTCCTATTGTTTAATGACCCTCTCCTTTTATATTCGTTATAGAAATTACCGATGTCGCGATGTCTGACTTCAATAAAAAACTAAGCGGGTTCCAGAAAAGAAAACGGAATAAAGAAAAATTCGAAAAAGAAAAAGAGCTTCTTCGTAATGTTCCTAAGTGAAACACATTTTTCGTCTCGTCTACGTCTAGACCTAGTTCTGGCTCTAGTCCTAGTACTAGTAGTACTAGTGCATTAGCCAGTGGCAGCTGCAGTGATGCTGCTGATGACCGTCAACAGGCAACTCCAACAAACGAGTCTGACTGCAACGAGCTACCTGAAAACATTATTTCTGAAAACCCCGTAACAGCTACAAAAAACGATTCTTTAGAAAATCCTAATTCTTCTTTAAGTGACGATCCTGCTGAGTGGATGCTAGACGAAGTTACATTGGAGTACCTTGTTCAAAATGGCGTGAAACAAAATATTGATGCCGACTTTTCTTCTTCAAGGCATCAGTACGCAGATAAAACCAGGTATCTATCGCTGTCACTTTTTAGCCGAACATTAAGCAATGGTGAAACACGACCTCGATCTTGGCTCATATTTTCGAAGAGCAAGGGTGCAGTGTTTTGCGCCCCTTGTAAGATGTTTGGGAAATTGGGGTCGCTAGCTAATGAAGGGTACAACGACTGGAAAAACGCAGTTCAAAGAATGAAGGAACATGAGAATTCGGACGAACACAGGTCAGCACTTGCGACACTATTAGCTAGGAAGAATGCTGGCGGAAGAGTTGACAAGAGTCTTGTTCTTAAAACGGAAGAAGAAATAAAATACTGGCATGAGGTTTGAGGCGCATTGTGGCTGTTGTGAGGTCACTTTCTGCACGCGGATTGCCGTTTAGAGGTTCCCATGAGAGATTTGGATCAAAAAACAGTGGGAACTACGTTTTGACCCTAGAACTTTTGGCTGAGTTCGATCCTTTTCTGGACTTACACATAAAACGCCACGGTAACAAAGGAAGTGGCACAATATCATATCTTTCGTCAAAAATATGCGATGAAATGATCAATATTATGGCAGAAAAGGTAATAAATACAATCGTGACTGAGATAAAACATGCCAAATATTTCTCTATCTCTGTGGACTCTACTCCGGACATTTCTCATGTAGATCAACTTTCTTTCATAGTGAGATATGTCTCTGAAGACGGATGTCCTGTCGAACGATTTTTGAAATTCATTCCAAATTGTGGCCATAAAGCGGAAGACCTGGCTAAAGTCGTCCTAGAGACATTGAAAAATCACGACTTGGATATCGCCGATTGCCGGGGGCAGTCTTACGACAATGCTAGCAATATGTCGGGTGTATATTCTGGTCTTCAAGCGAGAATAAAACAAGTGAACCCTCTGATAGATTTCGTTCCCTGTTCGGCTCACTCACTGAATCTTGTTGGATCTTGTGCGGCCGAGTCTTGTCAAGCTGCTGTATCTTTCTTCGGTATTTTGCAGTCATTGTATAATTTTTTTTCGGCATCAACACACAGATGGGAAATTTTGCTGTCGAAACTGAAGTCAAATTCAACAGTCATGAAGAGTCTTTCTCAGACAAGATGGTCTGCTCGAGCTGACGCCTGCTGAAGTCTATGTTGCTCCTGGGATGAGATCATGGCAGCTCTTCAGATAATTGCCAATGATGCAAATGAAAAACCATCTACGCGCTCTGAGGCTTCAGGTCTTCTGAATTCATTAGACTCGATGGAAACTTGCTTTTTGTCACTTCTCTGGAATGACATCTTGGAAAGGTTCAACAAAGTAAGCAATTCTCTCCAATCTGTTAACATCGACCTGGGTACGATCGTTGAACTGTATCAGTCTTTGGTAACATACCTAGAACACTTAAGGAAACCCAGTACCTTTGATCATTATGAGTCGAAAGTTATTGAAAAATCCGGTGAAAATAGCAATGCATATGACATGCAGAGGAAACGTAAGCGTAAAGTCCAGTTCGACGAAGTAAAACGAAACGAGACCGAACTCTCTGGCAGGGACAGATTCAGAGTTACCATTTTTAACGTCATTATAGATAGACTAATTACAGAACTACGGAGACGCGGATCTTCTTATGAGGAGTTAAGTAAAAACTTTGACTTTCTTACGAAACTACATCGTTTGGAATCTAAAGACATCCGTGAAGGAGCCAGAAACCTTATAACTTTTTATCCGGGGGATTTGGATAGGACTTTGGAAAACGAGTGTCTGCACCTGCAAGCTCATTTGTCGTCGAATGATGAAGTTATGGAGTTATCGTCACTGAAGCTATACAAATACTTATCGGAAAAAGGCTTTTTGGACATTTATCCAAACGTAGGAATTGCGCTCCGAATGCTGTTCTGTACACCAGCGTCAAACTGCTCAGCAGAACGGTCGTTTTCAGCGCTAAAGAGAGTAAAGAATTACTTAAGATCTAACATAGGAGAGAACAGGCTCAATTCACTCTCTGTAATGTACATAGAAATAATGCAGTCAATTGACTATGATGACGTCATTCGTTCTTTTGCACAGAAGAAAGTTCGTCGTATGATTCTATAAATTTTATAGAATAACGTAACTATAGTAACATAGACTGTATTATTCTGATGTTTATTAAAGTCATTAAAGTCGATTAAAAATTATATGTTCTGTACTAGTACATTTAATTTGCTAAATTTCCAAAATATCTTCGAGATGGTGGGGGGGCCCAAATGTCAAGTGCCTAGGGGCCCTGGGTCTCTAAGTCCGGGCCAGGTTATTACGAAACTTTTTCGTATCCTCTAAAACGAAAGGCTGTTACACGGTAATAAAACTTCATTCTCTTGGCCTCCTTTTACCTTTTCCACTTGTTCTCCACCCTTTATTTTGCTAGATTGGGTCCCAGCCAAATTCATAATTCCATAAAAATGATAAATGTAATAAAACATTCATTAAAGTAATCAAGTTTGCAAAAGATTTTTCCGTTTAATTTAGATTCACAGTTTTAAATTGAAAACATATCCTTTAGAACTAAACATTTTGATAACATAGTCTTTTCTGGAATTGTGTTCTAGAGTGGCTAAATAATCAAAGCTTTCTCGGTATGCACTGAATGCCCGCAAACACAAAGTAATAGGAAATAGAGATGTGTGTGGTTCGCGTGAACTATTCCCTATGGTGAACTAGTATGTGTGTTAAAGCTTGGCCAACAATGATAGCGCATACAGGCCTGCCCAATTCAAATTTCTCCAGGCACTCAGATTGTACAAAACAAATCCGCCAGAGGGCGTGCAAACATTTGACAAACTCATTGAGATAGTAATACCTTGGCCAACAATGATAGAATACAGCAACTACTTGCCATAGAAGTCTGACAGAAGCCTGTCAGTTTAAATTTAAAATTAACAAATTAATCAAGATTTTTAATTTATTTCCTGTGATGTTTTGCTATAAGAGGAGAATTTCAAAGATAGGGAGCACTGAATAGATCTTTTCATTTCATACAACATGGAAGTGTCTACATTCTGATAATTCATTAACACTGGGAAAAAAAAAGAGAAAAACGTTTGAATTTAAAAAAAAATGAATAAATTGCTTTTTACATGTTATTGAATGTTAGAAATTTTGTATTATGTATCACATTAATTTATTACTTTCACTTCTTACAGTATTTCACAACACTTCAGTTAAAATGTAAAAATTAGAAACTGTTTACTAATGAAGTTACCTCATAGACATATTGGTAATCGTCGCAACCCTCTCAATGTGGGTGCAATACATAATTCCATAGGCGCAATGTAAGACACTTTTGACTGCAGCACCACAAGAATACAGTTACACGAGCAATGCTGCAGGAAAGCTGCAATTCTTGATCTCAGACGCTAAGGTACTTGCATAATTTTTGGCGTGAGAATTTTAGATTCGATGGCTGTTGTTATTAATGTCAATGTTTTATAATTTTTTTTTTCTTAATATGTATTATAAGCATTTGGGAATGATTTTGCATCGCATGAAGTATCTTTTTTTTTCCTTTCGATATTTTTTTTCTCCTTCATCCCTTTTTCGTATGCATTGTTCCTGAAAGGTAATATTAGTAAAATCCACAAAATAAGGAAAGTAAAAATAAAATAAATCACTAATCTGTGAGTAAAATCATGATTGATGCAATTTTTAAAAATTTATATATATAGTTTTCCAATGCACTGAATTCCTTATGAATCCCTCCAGCTCTCTCACTCCACGTTTTTTGCTATGTTCAAAAAATTTATTTCAAAATATCTTTTTTTTTTGGCATGACCACGGAGGTATGAATGATAGAAGACGCCCTAACGCGCTTTCCGTGTCCAAGGAAAGTGATGCTGTCGCAGCACATCAAGCCTACTTTTCACGTGCTATACTCAGTTTTACCGTGCGTTATATACGGGAAGATTATTTTTTTACGACTAAGAGAAAGCCCATTTAAGCTATTTGGAATTTATATTTATATTTTTAATGCAATGAATATTTCCATACAGAATTACTGTATAGCAGACTATTTATGTATTTCGTTAAATACGACAAAAACAAACAATTACCAGATTTTGAAAGTTTATTTATACTGCACTGATAATAGCAGACAACATTTTATGGATAAAACACTAAACATTATATGCAATAGCAGCATTTAAACTGCAAAAAAATCACATTTGTAAAATTCAGAAAAGCCTGCAGAAGGAATTCTCAAATAAGTGTAACGTAAAATCAATCAATCAATATAAGAAGTACATCTTCACATTTATCACTGAGTATAATCCGAAGAAAATAAAAAAAAAATTCTGGTGAAGAATCGAGGTTTGTAACTCGAAATAAAACCGATTTCATAGCGGCGTAATTTCAACACGAAGTTGCTTGTATCATTATATAATTATTTAAACTTTTATAAAAATGACAAATTTACCGATGAAAGGTAATTCCTGGTATCTTTTTTGAAGGGCGATTCCTTCAGCCGCAAGCTGAACAGGCTGCCATTATACAAATGTCGAAAAAAATTAAATTTTTATAACGCAACACTTCGTTACTCACCTATACTACTGATTAATGCTTTGAATAGAACAACATGGCTGCCGCGCAGTCGCCGAAGCATCATTTTCAAGTGCCTAGGTCTCCTCCTGTTATCTTCCTACCTCCATGGGCATGACGATTAATTATCTTGTCTTATACAATCCTCCCGAACTTGTTTTATATTTATTTAGTAAATTTTCATCCATGTAATAAGCCGAACACTCTAAAATGTATATGTAAATCTTTCTCATTTTTAGAATTTTAACAGTACCGAGTTTATTGTTTATATATTCAATGAATGTAATTAAAATAAAATGTGAACGACGAAAATTTATTTAATATCATATATAATATATAATGGGAAACACTCTTCTGTGACAAGAGCAGGACCGGAGTCCATGGTAAGAACAGGACTGAAGTCCGCAACAAGCATAGTTTTATGATAACGAAAGTTTACTTAATCGCTAATTATAAAAAACTGAGGTAATTCTCCGGAATCGGTACTGGGGGTCGCTTTAAACACCTGAAACGATTAAAGTGGCTAAAATACACATTATTCTAAGGGTTGACATTACTCGCCGAAAACGCTGAATTTCCTGCGATTTATCGTTCATGCATGTTCACTATAATGGCATTTATTTCGTTGAACAGCTATTCGCCGTCCATATTGTAAAAAAGAAAATACTGTAAGGAAGCAAACTATATAATTCTGGGGTTTTATTAATATAATTCCGTGGATTGTATCCTAGAAATACAAAAAACGGTAGGAATCTAAAAAAGAACGCATAACATGCTACCTAGTGATGACAGCCATTTTATTAATTTTCACTGCCGCCATGTTATATGCTTTCATGGACTCTGCCTGCTGCATTATTAGAAAAAAGAAAAACCCAAAATGTAATAAAATCAATCGTTTTTGGGTTTTTTTTTCATAATGCGGAAGGCGGTTTACTGGGAAATATCCAAAACTATCATACCTACAAACTTAGGTGACACTTGATTTATTTATTAAATAACGTACACAGTTGAAAGACACAATTTTAATATTCAGACAAGAGTACATGTAGAAAATACAGGTTTAGGCTCCACGATAAAAAACTGGACGCAACTTTTAGAAAATAGTGAATACGTTTTTTTTTGTGATTAGTATATCTTTTTTTAAGCAGAAATTCGGCTACATATCTGAGCAAGTGTTTTCCTTGTGTTCCATAACGGGGTATATTTCCTCTCACCACTCTCCACAGGCGTTCAATGTTTTGCATATGCCCCTATATCACGATCTACGAAATTCTGCGAATAATTCACTGTTTGATGAATAAACCCTTCATTTGTGAAGCAATTGTATTATGAAGCACTTTCCCTTTCTCTTCAATTACCCAATTTACTTTCCCTCAATCATCCTTCCTCAATTGTAATTGCATTTGCCGATTTTTGCCTCGTCGATCTCAACTACCCTACCTTATCCACCAAGCTTTTCACTTACGCTCTCACACCAGAAAATGCGAACTTCGCTGCAGAAAAAAGTCCAATCTACTACTACAGTGTCATTTGTAACATTTAATTCCCTATTCATGGAGTCGTACGGGGTAGCTTCAATACCAACCAGTAGTAAATTAACTTCAGGTTGAGATGAAATGATAGCTTGAATTGCGCGAACCAAGTGCTGGTAAGATAACTACACTTCAGTAAAAGTTGCATTTTACTTTTTCCCACTTCATTTCCTTTACAATTCTTTTAATTTTCTGGCAGCTGTAGTTTAGATCTTTCGTATTCATGGAAAACACTGTACTACATTTAATGCAAACGATTGTTTCTTTAAACACATTATGTGCAATTAAAAACTCTACAACATTTCTGTTATCCACTAGAACAGCGAAATCAAATAATGCATAACTGCATCCTGTGCACTCCATAATCGGCATTTTACTCTACTACCAGCCACAACGAAAACATAAATCAACACAAATCAGCTCACAGCAAAAATAAACAAAATGGCGGCTAAAAGCGTTTAAAGCGATCCTGAGTAGCGATTCTGGAGAATTACCAAAACTAACAATCAATCTGTAAACATCAGTCACTTATTAATGCTAGATATACCCCTGGAATTAACCTTACAATTACAGAGAGAAAACAATAGGTACTGCTTGACACGTTCCAAGTTATTGCCTGCCGTAACTGCCAACATGGGCGACAAGGCTTAAGTACAGTGCCTATACTTGTAGGCACTAAGATAAACCTTAAGATAAACCACGTGCGTCTGATAAGGAAGATTGCATTTGGAAAACTACATCTATATTGTTACAAATCAAATCATTTTACTAATATTTGTTTCTTGGAGAGACAAACATATCAAACAAAAGTGCTGAAGGAGGAAAGAAAAAACATTCAACGTACCTGAAATTACAGATTATCATCCGCTGTTGTTCCGAAGCATAATACATAAATAAATACCCCCTCAAGCAGCTGCTTGCCACAGAGATCTGACAGGAGCCTGTCAGTTTATATGCCACAGTAGAAGATCTGAGAGGATGGCAGGATCTCAGCAGAAAAACAACACACACATCCATGCTTTACCCAGGACTCGAAAACGTGCTGAGAAAGCCAGATTTCGAGCATGGGCAGAGATAATTCAGTCGAGACAGATCTTCATCAAAAAATTTGAAAAACAGAAAATTGTTCTCCAAATTGAAATGTTCTAAAATATCTTCAAAAATGTATGCTAAACATCAATAACTTCAAAATTCTAAATAACAGATAAACTTATACTACGAAGAAATTATGGATTGGCAATTGCTGTTCGAGGAACAGGCCAAGTTTTTCTTTTTTTTTCCTTGTGTGGACACAGATTTTTGTTCATTCATGTGAACTGAATAATTCCGAACTAAAATTGTTTTATTTCTGTGGATTTTTTTTTTTATTTTCTTTCCTTCACTTTTGATTCGTTTCTTTATATCTGTCACCTTTAATCCTACTTCCCTTCATAAACTCTTGGTGGAATCCTAAATTTTTTTTATGGGTTTGCTAGCTTTATATAATGAAGCTTAGTATAAATCAGATGTAGAGATAAATTAGAAAAGGATCTTCTAAATAGATTCTAATGTTTGCTCCATTGCCCCTGTAAGCAAATTTCAGAGCAGAGCGTGTATCTGGAGATCAGTGGGGTAGTAACGACTCAGCTCCGGATATAAGAAACCCTTCATTCTTCTTCTTACACATTTGTTTAAACAAATTATCACAATACAAACCAAAACTATATAAAATATGCTGCTCTGGATTTAGAATATCACCTTTTAACCATCGTTTTTTTTTTAATTATTGACAATCCCGTTAGGTCTAGAATGTACTATAGTACGGAGGTTTCCAGGAAATCTTTCATTTCAAAGAAGTCAGCGCACGTCCTCCTCAGTTATCTTCGATTTGTGAAATTACCTTCGATCGAAAATTATCTTCGATTTGTGAAAATTATCTTCGATCGAAAATTATCTTCATTTCAAAGAAGTCAACGCACGTCCTCCTCAGTTATCTTCGATCCTGATCAATTATCTTCGATTCCTGAATTCTGTTAACACCCGAAATATAACTATTACACTCTATTTCCAACTGTTTTCATTCAGCATTGTAAGAAGAGACGACGTAGAAGGTCTATATTTTGTGAGTGGCTTCTCTCTTTTCTGAACAGATTTCTGCTTTTCGATTTCAAAATTGTATTCCGCATTCTTTGCTGAAAGTATATTTTTCCTAATATCTGCCTGAAGTCTGGTAAATATCCGCTCCCCTCCCCCAAAGAACATCCTCTCCCCTCTCCCCAGTGAGCGAATCATTCGTTTTCTCCAGTTTTCATAATTTTTTTTCATAACAAAATAATACCTCAGTAATTAAGACAAACTAATTGAATCCTACCTAATTGGAATAGAAAGATACATTAGACTATAGGGTTAAAAAGGTAAAGAGGAATAAACCAAAGTTGTTTCAGTGAAGTGGAATCAAAATAATCGAATCGGAGGAAACGTATATTGTTACGATAATTTAAAAAAACGTATATTGTTACGACAGATGAACGAGCTGCAGTGAGTTTATGATAAACATGACATGAACGCTTGTATATGCTTCTGGGAGAGATTTATGTAACAAACGAATTGGAACATAGATTCGATATGAAATTTAAGAATGATAGAATTGTAATGTTGGAGTCGTGGATATGTGCAAGAGGACGCAGTTAGTCTCAGTAAATATGTGATAATTGAAAATAAAGAAGAAATGTTTTTATATGGTGAGTGCGTGGGAGTTTGATCAGTTTTATCAGTATAAAATGTAATGAGTAACACAGATAGCTAGAATGATTTGTGCCTGAAGTGAAGGATATAAAAGAAAGGCATTGACTTTAAAAGAATTAAGAGGTAAATGTTGATCAATTGAGTAGACAGAGCTAATTTTAACTGTTCTGTAGGAAAAGATTATTATTTTATGTACGATAATATTTAGTTTGTTAATAAGTAATTTCATCCATGCTTTTGTAATCAATTGCATTGTTTTGTAATTTGCATTGTAAAATATACTTACTTTTTCCCACTCTCAGTACTCATCCATTTAAATTTCGAACAATATTATAAATATACAAATATAACCTATTTATATACATCTGAATGATAATAATTATTATAAAATGTTTTGTTTCGAATATTTAAATGAGCATTTACGTATACTTTGTATTAAACTTAAATATTTTTATGTTTCTGAACTAATTTAAAATAGTTTTTCATTATTAGTTGCTAAGATTGAAGCTTTTTGGCTGACTTGAATTTCAGAGGCATTTTTCTGCATTTGCTGATAATTTTCCTAAAAACGTCTCTCAATCCTTCTGTAGACAGTGAATCCTTTGTTGTTAGAGATAAATCAAAAATTCTTTTGGGATTTGAAGGTATTGAAGAAATATTACAATTTGCACTTTCTGAATCTTCCAATAGTTATAACTGTGCCCTACAACAATGTAAAATGTTGATTAATTGAGCAGATAGAACAACTAATGAAATATTACGAATGTCCCAAAAGTTTTAATTGAGCCTTTTAATGGGAAAATGATTCTCTCATAAAACACTCATATGATTTCATTTTACATTTGGAATTTGATGCCTTAGTTTTCTATTAAAAAATGCAACTACCAAATACACTGCGTCAGGGAGGAATCTGGGGGAGGGAACAGGGGGCCAAGCCCTCCCCCACTGGGAATGCTGGTAAGGAATTCTCCTTACCAGCATTTCCAGTGGGGGAGGGCGCACATTACAAGCATTACAAGCATCATTCAAGATAATTTATCAAGATTTCTGAAACGAAGGGGAAATTTATACTGTAATTGAAACCCAGTCTTACTCCCCTGCCTTCAAATTTATCTAGATCCGAGCTTGCGCTCTATTTAGAACAGTCCATTGTTTAATTATAGAATTAAGTAGGAGAATTAATGTTCTGAAAAACATTGTTTTTTAAGAGCAAAATTGCATTTTTTTGTTAAAAAGATGCAAAAATATTCTTTTTTTAATTTTAACAAATATTTTTGTTTATAACATTAAATATATATTTATACTTTTTCAAAAACGAAAATTGAACTGAAAAACTATTTTATGTAATGCAAAATATGTGCCACCATTATAGTTGCCAGAAGAATTATGAAGTACAGTGAAAAACAGTAGGAAATGTGACACAGTAGTTTTTTGTTTTGTTCTGACTGAAAGTGCATTGTAATAACTGACAAGACGGTCTTTTAAGGGAGGTCTGAAACTGTCTAAAGCAGGGATTTTCAAACTTTTCCAATCTTTTTTCCTCTCCCTCCCCCCTTCATACAATTGATGGATTTCTTTGCTGTCCCGTTTTGTTACTGATGGAATTTTTCATGTAAACTCCTTACCATTGACGGAATCTTTTCCATATATTCCTTTACGATTGACGAAAGTAACATGAATTCACAAAATAATATTCTCACAACAGAATGCTCCAGACAGCAGTATCGGGTGCAGTACCTGAAAATTCTGGTAAGTTAAGGCTCTTCTATCGGCCGCATGAAGAACTTAGGAAAAGAGAACTATATGCAGATTAGACTTATTTGGTACCACTGCAGGGTAAGGGGTGTAGAGGAGAGCTTTTTGCTAGGATTTTCGTGTCACGTAGTATAGGAAATGTAACTGTCACTGCCTTTGTCAGAGAACCATAATAGAGCAGGAAAGAGTGTGGGAAAAGGATTTCTGTCTTGTGATTTATTTACTGAAGGGGTTATGTCACATTACATTTGTGCCCCGAACAAAGTATATATTTCATACATTGCACATTCAACAGTATACTGCTGTGATCCCCCACTAAGGTGTTAATGACCTCACTTTGGGTTGCGGCCCAGGTTTGCAAAACGCTGATATGAATTACATAATAGATGCCCCATGCACACTTCATAAGATACTGGATTTTAACCTAAAATTTTAAGTCTGTGGGAATTTCGAGAAATATCACCCCCCCCCCCAGTTTGATTTTCCCAGATGGTTCATATTTACCCTATACTCTTCCTCTGGGTGAAGGGATCATTCGTGCAAAGTTTGATGCCTTTAACTTTTTAGGGGGCAGAGTGCATAAGCAGAAGACACATAACAAATACGAAGATCCCTTAAATGTGAAGCAGACAATGCTTGTCAAGGGGTAGGGGAGCAAGGAGGTAAATAGATTGTAATGAGTTTAATACTGATGAAAGCTTGCGACATAGGGAATACCACAGAGTCATACTATAGAGAGTATGAGAACCGAGAAACTCATGGAATATCTGCTATTTTTTTAGAGTGTGTGAAACAAAAATGTGTAAATTAATGCCCCTGGTGTAGTGCATATTGATATCCTCCAAATAGCTATTTACCATTTGAGCTCCACCAAATATTAAGCTCAGGTTCTGAGCCCACCTTCTCTGATATCTAGTTCGATTTTTGCTCCGAAATAACAGGTCCCATTTTAAATTCCTCCTCCAAAAATTTCAATTTTTTACCACATAAAAACATGACATTTCAACTTATTATTTCACGAATTCCATGTCTCCAGGACACATCCTCTGATTCCTTACTACTGATTATCGTGCTACAGTTCAGTACCCCCAAATGTTATGGATAGCTTTGTCATTGAGTTTTTATCCCTGAGTTTGGCTACTACTTAGGAAATAATGAACGGAAAGGCTGAATAGATTCGACTCTTTCACTCGCTTCAAAAATGTTAAATAAATCATTTTGGGTTTTAAATAACAGCCGTACCCTTAGATAAAATGAGATAGTCAGTATAATATATAATAAAATATAAAAAAAATGAGATAGTGAAAGTGAAATTTTGTGAACAACGCGAAAACTCAGCAAATAACGCATGCCTAATATGATATATAAATCAATAATAACTAATATTAATTAATATAGAGCGGCTGTGCTTGCAGCTGGGTAATAGTTCAGAAGGAAATAAATACTATCCGGGTTTCAGAGAGGGTAGGGTGACTCAGTCAGTACCACGCCTAGCCTCCCATCAAGGACATCCATCATGTTCTTTAACATGCACAGAATATTGCTCTCTTGCACTTTTAGGGGCGGGGGTGGCTCAGTCGGTAGCGCGCCAGGCTCGTAATCTGTAGTTCCCAGGTTCGAGTCCCAGCTGGGTCAGCGTTGAGATTTATCTCCGCAAAATTCCCCGCCCTGCCCACGGTCAGTAGGGGACACCGCTGGGCTTGGAAAGGCCGCCGTCCGTCGGATGGGACGTTAAGCTGTGGCCCCGTGTGCGGGAGAGCCATACCCTGTGCACGTTAAAGAACACGCTGGATGGCCTTGACGGGAGGCTACCATCTGTCTCCCAACAGCTGTTCCAGTGGGTCCCCTCCCCCAACCTTCTCTGAGCCTTCAGGGTCCATGTGACCTGGCCATTTAGCCCATGGTGTGCAAAAAAGTGCCGCTCAGAGGTACAACAACCCAACCCAACCCAACTTGCACTTTTATTTCTGAAAAACTCTCAGCTCTGCTCACGACAAGGGACATCAATGGGCTTGGAAAGGCAGTCATCCGTCGAATGGGATATCAAATCGGGGCCCCTTGTACAGAAGAGCCCATAGCCATACTCTGTACACGTTAAAGAACATGCTGGATGGCCTTGAAGGGAGGTTACCATTTGTTTCCCAACAGCTTTTCAGTGGATCCCCTCCCCAAACCTTCTCTGAGCCTATGGTGACCTGGCCATTTAGCACATTGTGTGCAAAAGAGTGCCGCTCAGAAGTAAAACAACCCAAACCAACACAGGGCTCAGACAGGGATGGCAGACGTTTATTTGAATCTGCGGATTCCTTATTTATTTATTTTTTTTTTAAAAGGACATGTTTGACTTGACATGGAACATTTTGATATAAAAAAATGGAATAATTTGTGCATTTCTCCATAAATTAACTGGAAAACTCCGAACATTAATTTTTCTAGTCTCAGCTTGTTTCACTATGCAACCTGGGTTTTTACAATAGCTGGAGCTCAAATTGTACCCTCATACAAGCAGGTAATTTTAAATTGTAGCCTGATACAAGCAAGAAATTGAAACCGAATACCAGCAAGAAATCGTAAATTGCAGACGAATAAAAACAAAAAGTTGTAAATTGTAGCCCAGGATACTATTCAAACAATTATGGTATATTAGAAAGAAACATACCTGCTTTGTTCAGATGCTTTTTTCTGCCAAGCCAAACTGGAGTTCCCGCTTCTTAATTTTAACCGTAAGGTTTTTCTACTGAGAAACCGTAACTCCATGTGGTCTTTAGCCGATTTCATCAGACCAATTGTTCTTTTGCGGCGTTGTGTTTCAGCAGGCTGAGGCAGTATATCTGTTTGTCTAGTAAAATTGTTATAGTTTGAAGAAAATCTTTTTTTTTCATGATGTTGAAACTTGCTTCATCCCCTTGTATGTTACTTGTAAATTCACATGTTTTTCGAAATTTTAGTGCAGGAAAAAGATTTATATCTTCTGTTAATAAAAAGGTATGTATTTACAATTGTAATAAAAGTATCGGATTATGCAGTGTTCTAGTTTTTCGGTATAATTCGTGAAATATGTTGGATATGAAAATGCACCAGAAACAAAATATAACAGTTTTAGCGATAACTTTTCATTTTAGATATGATAAAAGTTCAAATAAATGGTGGTGATGCAGCGATCTAAGCAATGCTTACGAGTAAGTTCTGGAATGTATATTCCCGTATGTTAAAATATAGATGGATGGGCAGTTTAACGTCAAACCTTATTCCTTAGCAACGACTGGTGAAAACGGCAGTTTATTCACCCTAAATATAAAAGTAAGACAGCAATGCACTTTATAGCCCTCAGCAACCATTATTTTCTTTTATGCAACAAAACAAGCCGCCTTTTCATGATTCCCACAACCTCCAGACCCTAATCCAAACGGGGTTTTCTAGAAAAAAAGGAAAACTCGAGTTGACGTCAAACGCAATGTATCGTTACCAGGGTAAAGTTACATTCTGAACAAACATATCGTAGCAGAAAAATTCACATAAAATTTTCAAAGAAAAACCCACCATAATAATATCAAGACAGCATAACAATTTGCCTTCCCACATAGTACAAATTCTTTCAAACTCGCCCCCCCCTCCTTTTCCCAATGTTTAAAACATTCCATAAATTAAACTAAACAAGTCGCACATAAAAAAATTAACCTGAATTGAACACCAGAATTAATCTAATTAAACTAATTAATTGAACACCAGAATTAATCTAATTAAAGTTCTAAAAGCAAGAAAATTGGGAAGTCTGCACCAACGATCTGCATTATACGAAAGCTCTCGGAACTGAATAATCTTGGAGAAAACACATCTCGCAAAAACAAGAAAATCGGAAACAATGCACCTCCAGTATGAATTACAAAAGGCCCCTGGAATTATATCTTATCAGAGACAACGCATCTCAAAACGGGGAACAATGCATTGCCGATCAGTATTATAAAAAAAAAACGTCTCAGAACTGAATAATCTCGTCAGAGAAAACACCTCAAAAAACAAAATCTAAACAAGGTACCACCAATAAAAATAGTAAGAAATCAACAGGAACTAAGAAATACCATCAGTCATCATCGTCATTCATCCTCAAGTCATCATAGGCTATGGAGGACCAATTACACTGTGCAATTTAGTTCTCAAGTATGTATGTCTTGAGCTAAATCTGCTGCATCAGGCCACTGCACAGCAAGTCTAACAATGTCCTGTTTGACATCTGCCCAACGCATCCTCGGTGTCCCACTCTTTCTGAGGCCTTTAGGCACACTGTTCCTAATCCTATTCACTAATCTATAATTATCCATATGGGCAACATGACCTAACCAACAAAGTCTCTGTCTGCACAATATAAGCAGCACTGCTCAAAGGTCGTAATCTGTAGTTCCCAGGTTCGAGTCCCAGCTGGGTCAGCGTTGAGATTTATTTCCGCACAAATTCCCCGCCCTGCCCACGGTCAGTAGGGGACACCGATGGGCTTGGAAAGGCCGCCGTCCGTCGGATGGGACGTTAAGCCGTGGCCCCGTGTGCGGGAGAGCCATACCCTGTGCACGTTAAAGAACACGCTGGATGGCCTTGACGGGAGGCTACCATCTGTCTCCCAACAGCTGTTCCAGTGGGTCCCCTCCCCCAACCGTCTCTGAGCCTTCGGGGTCCTTGTGACCTGGCCATTTAGCCCATGGTGTGCAAAAAAGTGCCGCTCAGAGGTAAAACAACCCAACTGCTCAAAGGAGGTCTGCACTGCTCAAAGGAGGTTGCAGACTCCTATGCCTAACCTCACCATTACTTACAAAGTTGAACCACCTAATACCCAAGATACTGTGTAAGCATCTAGAATCAAGAGCATTAAGTTTCCTGTTAACGAGTCCCAACAGCAATCTCTATTCGTCAGTTAATCTCCTGCTGTACATCACCAGAATCTGTTACATAACTCAAGATAATTAAATTGAAACATTTGCTAATACATAAATACAAAATCCTGATGCAGCCATGGGCTACAGAAGTCCAACCAGACTAAATTTTCTCTCCATATGTGCTTTGATCTGAGCTATTACTGTTGCATTTGGCAACTACGCCAATTCTGGTAAGGTCCTGTTTGACACTGTCTGCTCATCACTTCCTAGGTCTCCCCCTTTTTCTGATTCCCTTAGGCACATTGTTCATAATCCTGTTTGCTAATATGCAGTTATGCATCTGGGCAACATGGCCAAACCAACAAAGTCTCTCTGCACAATATGTTGCTCAACGGAGGTTGATGACTCCTAACCTGATAATTAGTTACAAAGTTGAACCACCTAATGCCCAAGATACTGTGCAATCATCTAGAATCAAAGGCATCAAGTTTCTTGTTATCCTACTTACAAAGGGCCCATGTTTCACTACCATAACTAACCTTAGAAAGAACCAAACTATTATACAGCCTAATTTTAGTCTTCAGGTGTATACACATTTTTCCATACTCTCCGTAGATTCTTAAAAGTCCCAGTGGTAATCCCCATTCTTCTATTTATCTCATGCCACACATCACCAATATCTGTTACATAGCTCCCAAGATAATTAAAATGAGACATGATCAAGAGTGCAGCCATTCAAATCAACTGAAACACTATCTGCCTGACCAATTTTCATCACTAGTTTTTTCTTTGTTTATCATCAAACCTACTCTATTACCGTTCTCATGAACAGCCCTAATGAACAAATTCATCTCATTTGCCAATCAAATCATCTGCATAATCTAAATCTGAAATCTCTAGACCACTTAAGGCCAAAATCTCCCTTGCAAAGAATTTCACATTGCATAATCAATAACCAAAGAGAAAAGGAGACAAAATGCACCCTTGTCTAACTCCACTAGCAATGCTAAACCAATTGCTGCAAGATGTACCAACTCTCGCACACGATTCAGTGTTATAAAGAGCTTTCATTACAATACAATGGGAGTATAAATAATATTATTTAGAACATCTCTGAAATGCTCAGTCCACCTAGCCATCACAGAATCCTCACCTTCAACCACCTTGCCATATCCCTCAATCCCTGTGTACCTGTATTTCTTCCCACAGAACATTAATAATCTGGTGCAACCTCCTGCTGTTGTGTTGTTTAACTGCTTCCTCAGCTTTGTCAGCCAAGCTATCAAGCCAAAATAGTTCCCAATAACATTTCACATAACATAATAACCAAACTAAAGAACAAAAGAGACAAAATGTTCCCTTGTCGAACAACAGAAACGGTGCTTAAACCAATTGCTCAAAGTCTGATCTCACAATGAACCACAGTATGGCAATCAACAGAGTCAAAAAACTTTTTGAAATCAACAAAGCTAGTAACCAAAGATTTCTGAAACTAAACATTTTTCAAGAATCTGCCAAAGTAAAAAAATTTGATCTACAAATCTCCTACCACTTCTAAATCCACATTGCGCATCACGCAATTGCCCATCAGCCAGATTCTTAATTCTATTAAGCACAATCATAGAAAGAACTTTCCCTGGAACAGAGAGTAGGCTGAATACCCCTATAGTTATCACAAGAACTGCGATCACCTTTTTTGAAAATAGGGATAACAATAGCTCTGGTAAAATCTTTAGGAACCATACCTTTATCATAAAAGATATTCAAAATTTCAGTCATTTATATGGTAACCATAACATTCCAAGTTCTAAGCATTCCTATAGTAAATTCATCTATCCCTGGTGATTTCTGTAGTTTAAGTTTAGAAACATCCAAAATAACTTCAATATTATATAATTATAATTGTATAATTATATAATTATATTTATAATTGTGATATAGGGCTAATATTAAAGCCAATAATGCATATCATCATTACAAACAATGGGAGTAGAACTAACCACATTGTTTAGAACATCACTGAAATAATCACCCCACCTAGCCATGACAGAATCCTCATCTTCTATAACCTTACCTTGTTTATCCTTCAATCCCTGTATGCTTGTCATTTTCTACATACAAAACATTAACTATCTGGTACAGCTCTGCTGTTGTGCTGTCTAACTGCTTCTTTGGCTTTGTCAGCCAAGCCATCAAGCCACATTCTTATCAGCAGATAACTGATCCATTACACGCTTATTAAGCTCTCTGTAATGCTTTCTATTAGGACTAGTAGGGTATTGATTATGGGCATTCCTGCAGTTCTTTTTTTCTGAAATAAAGTTAAGTGCCTTATCACTCAAGTAATTCTGCACCTTTTTTCCTAAAAGAGTACTGTTAGTTTCAAGAAAAAACTGTTTTAAAAGGTCCCATTCTTAACTTCAGTAGGAAGCAAACCATGACTGTCATAATAACTAAGTAACCTGTCATGGTAAGCTTTTGCTATAACAATCTTTCAGGGCTTCAGAATTAAAGGTAAATTATTTAACCTTAGCACAACACTTCTTAAGTTGCAAGACACTTTTAATAAGGTAATGGTCAGATCTATTTTGAACTCTGCTATGTAACTTGGTATTCCTAACAGAACTAGCCCATTTGCTGTTAATATATTGTTGCGAATTACAAAATGGATAGGAAATGAGTGTGAGTATTAATAACTGTATTTTAGAACCAAATACAATGTAAATTGTTACAAAGAAAATATGGATGAAGTACCTTATAAACAAATTTACTATCATGCATAAGTCATTAACCTTTTTGTACAGAGTATACAATATCAGCTCTGTCTGTTCTACTAAATACTACCTCTTCACTTTGTTTACCATGTCACTTGAATATCTTCAGATGTAAACAAACTCTCGTCCTGTGCTAGTTCACTAAACTTATCACACTAGTAAAACAAAACGACCGCCCGCACACACATCACATAAAAGATACTTATTTTCACTTAATGTGCACTAACTCAGTCCATCTGAATGTCCTTTCAGATCTCACAACTTTTTACACACTGCACTGCTATATTTTCATTCTTCCGAATCATTCTAATGAGTGTTCAAGTCACGTTAAGTCATGAAGTCAATGTTGCTCGTTCATCTGTCGTAACAATATAATCAATCATATTCTTATGCAGCCCTTCTGGTGAAACACGTGTACTTATGTATGTTGTGGTGTTTGTAACAAGTGTTAGTTATTCTGAAACCATTGAGTTTACTTACCTGTAGGAGACATTGCCCATTGCCATTGCAGCTACCAATACCAAAAGGGCCTATCACCCCTCCCCAAAGGTCAGAGTAAGTCCCAACTTTGGCATTGAAGTAACCTAGAACAAGGATAAGATCTTTCTCGACAGAATTCAAAATAACCTGAAGTTGTCCGTAAAACATTACCTCATCGGCATCTTTTTTGGGAGCATAACAGCAGATAACATTGGAGTCTTTAACCCTTCCAGTGTCCAGGATGTCTGTATATGTTCGCAGAATTCAAAATGAGAGACCAAGGATGTATAGATCAATTTTTAGTACAACAAAAAAAAAATCAATTTTTAAAAAATAAAAATTAGTTTTAAATTTTTTTACTTATAAAAATATAATTTAGGCTTGATAAATAATATTTCCTTCTTTCATTTGATGCATATTTTATTAAACTATGACATAAATAATTTGTCAGTTGAAGTTGACTTCCTTCTTCTCGGAAGAAAAATTTGGTAGTTAAATTTTATTTCTTCTGAACTAACAGGCATTTAACATTACTGAGTTTCATCATAGATAACATTGCCATCAATTCCAAAACCTAAGTGCCAACAAAGTTTCGCTTCAGAACTCCATGATGAGGCTTCTTGTGGCCACCACCAATTTAATCTCTTATGTGCCAACTTATGGCATTCCAATATAATGTGTTCAACAGAATCTGCATCCAAACCACATACACTACAACTGTCTGAGATCTGAAGGAATTTGTTTAAATGCATGTTTGTTTCTAATGCTCTGGCTCTTGCTTTACACAAAAGTAAGTTGCCTGAAGTATTATCAAAATAGGTTCCTTTCTACTGTAGGTTCCCACAAGGCTTGATTTCTTTCCAACCAGAATTTTTCTTAAGAGCTCTTTCCCAACCAGGAATCAAAAAGGAATTCCAAACATTAGGTGTTGCATTATACTTATGATTGAGAGATAATGTTCTCGTAAACAATTTGCTGTTCAGTGCAATACACCTTTCAAATTCAAAGACCTTCTTGACCAGCATTTCTCAAGTTAGATAACCTCCCATAAAACAATATCTCCATATACAAATATGCTTTTGAGCTGCTTCAAAAGAGTTTCTAAGCTCCTGGCTTAGTACTAAAACTGCATTAGCATATGTCAAGGCTGGTACTGCAACACTTTTCCAAAGTATTCTTGAGACTTCAAAGTGATTGTAGGAGAAAATTGCCTTATTTTTAATAATTCCACTATGTCTTTGCAGTTTTGTGTTTATAAAGAAAATCTTTCCCTGTATTAAATAACACTCCAAAATATTTAATTTCTTACACCAGATTAACAGCATTTGGACCAAACTAAAAACTCCCAGTCATCTCTACAATTGAAGGCTAATACCACACTTTTATGAGGACTAAATCTCAGGATTCAACTCCAAGCTGATGTATCTCTTCAAAGATGGACTCTAACTGTAGATTCTTCAAAGACTATAATATCTGCAAAGGGAACAGCAGGAACACAAAATATGGAACCGGGATTCAAAATATCTGGAAATTTTAGTCCAAGATCAGTTTTGAGAAGCTTGTCGACTCTCTGGTTTCTTTGAAAGCCATATTTCAGTACACCTAGAACCAGCCAGGCCTAGCACCTAATGTCCGACCCCGCCTTCTCTTGGTGCAGACCGTTAATACCTTTCAAAAGAGATACTCTCTTGTGAAAGTTAACAGAAGGGGAGGGCTGCCAGATTAGTTTGGCCTACTGATCTGGACAACTCCAGCTACTTTTCTTTTTTTTCTACCCTGCTGAGGAATGGTCAACCACACAGGATTCTGGTGCTGACCATATAAACCCACTAGACTGGATTGAATTATGGCTCTGAGATTGATTATGGATCCTGAATTTGCTGCACTGGTGGACTTCTGTGGAGGGAAAATCTGCTGTGTTTTCTGTTTGTGGGTTGACAGCCCTAGGGGAATAAATTCCCAGGATATGTTTCATCACCTGGTGAATAATCCTGAGCATAGGTAATCGCAGGCACCTGAACTCTTACTTCTATGGGCATTGTAAACTTTTACATTGGAGGAAGTCTTCCAGTGTAGATGGCTTCAGCCTTTAGTGGTGGGGGAATGGGTCTTTGCCCCATGCCTGCGATTAGGGGGCTGTTTGATATTGTCGGCATTCCCTCTCTCAATAAACATAGTTTCTTTAAACATCCCACTAACCATTTTCTTTCCATAGGTAGTTGGAATGTAAGGACTCGGCACAGAGCTTTTTCTCTAGATGTCCTCACACAAGAATTCCACCATTAAAATTTAGATATTCTTGGTTTGCAAGAGACCAGATGGACAGATAAAGGTCAGATTCTTAAAAATGATCTTAAATTTCTCTTTTCAGGGAGGGACGACAATAAGCATCACCAAGGCGTGGGTCTCCTTCTCAGCAGACACGCTAGTGATGCTCTTCTAGGATATAAGTGGATTAATGAAAGATTTCTTACAGCAAAATTTCAGACAAGCGTTAAAGACTTGAATATTATCTGCTGTTATGCCCCCACTGAGGATGACGATGAAAAGGATAGGTTTTACAGACAACTTCAGGATATTTTGAATTCTGTCAAGAAAGGAGATATTACCCTTGTTCTAGGTGACTTCAATGCCAAAGCTGGTACTGACTCTGACTTTTGGGGAGGAGTAATAGGCCCTTTTGGTATTGGTAGCTGCAATGGGCATTGTCTCCTACAGGTAAGTAAACTCAATGGTTTCAGAATAACTAACACTTATTACAAACACTGCGACATACTATAGTACACATGGGTTTCACCTGATGGGCTGCATAAGAATATGATTGATTATATATTAACAGCTAATGGGCTAGTTCTGTTAGGAATACCAGGTCATATAGGGGAGCTAAAATTGGATCTGACCACTACTGTGTTAAAGGTGTCTTGCAACTTAAAACTTAAAATTGTTGTGCTAGGGTTAAAAATTTTACCTTTAGTACTGAAGCTCTGAAAGACCCAGTTATAGCTAAAGCTTACCATGATAGGTTACTTAGTCATTATGACAGTCATGGTTTGCTTACTACTGAAGTTTAGGAAGAATGGGACCATTTTAAACAGGCTTTTTTGGAAACAGTACTCTTTTAGGGAAAAAGGAGCAGAGGAGGCAGAATTATATGAGTGATAAGGCACTTAAGCTTATTTCAGAAAGAAAGAACTGCAGGAATGTCCTTAATCAGTACCCTACTAGTTCTAATAGAAAGCATTAAAAATAAAAAATAAATAAATACCTCTTCAAACAACTGCTTGCCATAAGGTCTGACAGGAGCCTGTAAGTTTATATGCCAAAGTAGAAGGTCTGAGAGGATAGCAGGACCTCAGCAGAAAAACGACACAAACAGTCATGCCTTATCCGGGGCTCGAACCCAGGTTCCTTAGATTAGCAGACCTCAGCAGAAAAACGACACAAACAGCCATGCCTTATCCGGGGCTTGAACCCAGGTTCCTTAGATTAGTAGCCAAGCGTGCTAACTACTCGGCCACGAGACAGCGTAAGAAATCATTACAGAGAGCTTAATAAACGTGTAAAGGATCAGTTAGCTGCTGATAAGAATCTTTGGCTTGGCTGACAAAGCCAAGGAAGCAGTTAGCACAACAGCAGAGAGCTGTACCATATAGTTATTGTTTTGTGTGGTAGAAAATGGACAGGTACACATGGATTGAAGGATAAACAAGGTAAGGTTATAGAAGGGGAGGATTCTGTCATGGCTAGGTGGGCTGAGCATTTCAGTGATGATCTAAACAATGTGGCTAGTTCTACTCCCATTGTTTGCAATGATGATAGATGCATTGGTGGTTTTAATGTTGGCCCTATAACACAATCTGAAGTCCCTAGGGATTTTACCAGAGCTATTATTTGTTATCCCTATTTTCAAAAAAGGTGATCGCAGTTCTTGTGATAACTGTAGGGGTATCAGCCTACTCTCTGTTCCAGATAAAGTTCTTTGCATGATTGTGCTTAATAGAATTAAGAATCTGGTTGACATGCAATTGCATGATGAGCAATGTGGATTCAGAAGTGATAGGGGATGTGTGGATCAGATATTTTCACTTAGGCAGATTCTTGAGAAATGTTTAGAGCTTCAGAAACCTTTGGTTGCTAGCTTTGTTGATTTCAAAAAGACTTTTGACTCTGTTGATCGTCATAATTTGTGGTTGATTGTGAGATCATATGGTATACCAGACAAGTTAGTTAACATAATGAAAGCTCTCTATTATTACACTGAGTCATGTGTGAGAGTGGGGCGGGGGTGGCTCAGTCGGTAGTGCGCCAGGCTCGTAATCTGTAGTTCCCAGGTTCGAGTCCCCATCTGGGTCAGCGTTGAGATTTATCTCCGCAAAATTCCCTGCCCTACCCACGGTCAGTAGGGGACACTGATGGGCTTGGAAACTCCGCCGTCCGTCGGATGGGACGTTAAGCCATGGCCCCATGTGCGGGAGAGCCATACCCTGTGCACGTTAAAGAACACACTGGATGGCCTTGACGGGGGACTACCATCTGTCTCCCAACAGCTGTTCCAGTGGGCCCCTCCCCCAACCTTCTCTGGCCTTCGGGGTCCATGTGACCTGGCCATTTAGCCCAGTGTGCAAAAAAGTGCCGCTCAGAGGTAAAACAACCCAACCCATGTGTGAGAGTTGGTAAGTCTTGTAGCAATTGATTTAGCATTACTTCTGGTGTTCGACAAGGGTGCATTTTGTTTCCTTTTCTCTTTAGTTTGGTTATTGATTATGTTATGTGAAATTCACTTCAAGGGAAAGATTTTGGTCTTAAATGGGCTGGAGATACGAAAATTTCTGATTTAGATTATGCTGATGATTTAGCCCTTTTGGCAAATGATGTTGATGAGATGAACTCTTTCATTCGAGCTGTTGATGAGACTGGTAGTAGAGTAGGTTTGGTTATAAACAGAGAGAAAACTAAAGTGATGAAAATTGGTCAGGCAGGTTGTGATTCAGTTCATCTGAATGGTTGCAGTCTTGAGCATGCAACCATTCAGTAGCATGAGATTAACAGATGAATAGGGATTGCTGCCGGGATTTTTAAGAATCTGTGGAGATTGTGGAGAAATATATGCGTATACACCTAAAGACTAAAATTAGACTGTATAATAGTTTGGTTCTTTCTAGGGTTAGTTATGGTAGTGAAACTTGGACACTTTGTAAACAAGATAATAGGAAACTAGATGCTTTTGATCCAGATGGTTACGCAGTATCTTGGGCATTAGGTGATCCAACTTTGTAACTAATGATGAGGTTAGGCAAAGGAGTTTGCAACCTCCTTTAAGCAGCATATTGTGCAGATAGAGATTCTGTTGGTTTTGCCATGTTTCCAGTATGGATAATTATAGATTCACACATAGGTTTATGAACAGTGTGTCTGAAGGCCTCAGAAAGAGCGGGAGACCTAGGATGCGGTGGGCAGACAATGTCAAACAGGGCCTTGTTAGAATTGGTGTGCAGTGGCCAGATGCAGTAGATGTAGCTCATGAGAGACTTGCTTGGAGAACTAAATTGCATGGTCTGGTTGGGCCTCCGTAGCCCATGGCTTGAGGAGGTAATATCCATAGCCCATAATGCTTGAGGAGGAGGATGATAATTTTTTTATTCTCTTCCAGCCATCTCTCTATTCCAGTGGTTCTCAACCATTTATGCTTCACATAAAAAAAATAATAAATACCCCCTCAAGCAGTTGCTTGCCGCAGAGGTCTGACAGGAGCTTGTCAGTTTATGTGCCGTAGTAGAAGGTCTGTGAGGATGGCAGGATCTCAGCAGAAAAATGACACACACATCCATGCCTTACCCGGGTCTCGAACCCATGTCCCTTAGATCAGTAGCCAAGCGTGCTAACCACTTGGCCACGGGACGGCATACCCCCTGGAAATGTGTATGTAACTGATGTGCCCCTTGTATAGATAGTTAAAACTCTAGTTATAGTATAAATATGGGAATAAAATAAAACATATGTATATCTAACAACTTTTGATCTCTCACGGCGTACCCCGAAAAATTTTATCACGTACACCACATTGAGAACCCTACTCTAGTCTATCTTTTAAAATTAGCATCAACATCTTATAAATGCAACTGGAGAGTGCAATAGGCCGATAGCTACTAATATCCTCTTTGGACCTGCCTTTTCCTTTGAATATCAGTTTGATTTTAATATTAAATCAGTCATGAGGTATTTTTTGCTTTTCCAAAATTTCATTAAATTTGTCTTTGAGACATTTACTTCAGTTTAGGATTGGCGATGCTCAACTAACTGAGGGTTGAGGTTCTCTCACTGCTAAAGGCTGAATCCACCCACACTGGTAGGAACTTTAGACATCACCTTTCCAAGTGGACATTTTCAAGAGCCATTTGGCCTGCCTGAGACACATTACTTCTGTTTGGGATTGATGATACCCAACGAGCTAAGTGAGGGTTAAGGTACCTGCAATGGCCTCTGATGAAGATTATCCACCAGCTGATATAAGGTATCCTGTGCCTCTGTTCACTTAGGGCTGGCAACCCACAAGCTAATAGAAAACACAGTGGCAGATTCTCTCTCAGCAGAAACCCACCAGTGCAGCAAATCTGGGATCCATAATCAAACTCAAATTGATAAAACAATCCAGTCTAGTGGGTATAAATGGTCAGCACCCCTGTGAAGTTGACCACTCAGCAGGGTTGAAAAAAAGAAAAAGTGGCCATAGATGACCAAATCAGTAGGCCACACTGAGTTGGCAGCCCTCCCCTTCCAAAAGAGAATATCTCTTTTGAAAGGTACTAAAAGCTTGCACCACGAGAAGGTGGGGTTGGACATTAGGTGCTATACCTAGCTGGTTCTGTGCATCATCACTGGGGATTGGTACACAGCTCTCCTTGCAGTTTATGCCTAGCTGCCATATACAGATCTAGACAGTTGGAGTTATTTATAGAATCCAAGCCTTTGTCATCATAGTCATTTTTTTTGTTCAGGATCACAAACTAACATGTTTTGTCAGCTAATGTGATAAGTGCCGGAAGTGTTTCTTGCTCTGAAAAACTTTTGAGTTTGCTTCTGGAAACCTTTTAATATGCAAATGGTTTAAAGGATAGACAATAAAATTTTAATGCTCAATGCCAATACTTTTAGTTATTTTTAATACATTATGCTAAGCTTCAAATTGCAAAATAAGCAAGTACTGATACATATGTGCTATAAGAAATTGATTTTTTTTTTATATACCTATTGCATGTATATAAGAACATTAGGTATACAATGAACAATGTATGCAAGTGTTACCATACATTAATTTTAGTGATAATGGCCAGGTTTATTTGTAGACTTGAGTCATTTCTTGTCTGACAATCACAGCATTGCCTGCTGACTTTTTGACATTGATAAATCAATAAATATTTTGCATAAAAAATTTATTGACCACAACTTCATAACCGCAGCAACTAATCACAAGTACATATTTCAAACTTTTATAAAAAAAAGTTTTTCCAAGTTTGCAAATGTCACATTGCACTGCCAACACAAATGTTCTCGATGAGATTCATGGCATCAGTATTGCCAAGTTAAACCGATGTTAAACAAGCGATAATTATGCTGTTCTAGCAGCAAAATTGCTGGGGTGACATGGAATTCTTTATTGCTGTTGCCCAAGACCGGGAAATTATGCATATTTTTATCACAGTAAATAAATAAATACCCCCTCAAGCAGCTGCTTGCCACAGAGGTCTGACAGGAGCCTATCAGTTTATATGCCACAGTAGAAGGTCTGAGAGGATGGCAGGACCTCAGCAGAAAAACGACACAAACATCCATGCCTAATCCGGGGCTTGAACCCAGGTCCCTTAGATCAGTAGCCAAGCGTGCTAACCACTCGGCCACGGGACGGCTTTATCACAGTAGCTGAGTATAATTGACAACCTTGCATTTCTTTGTTTCACATCTGACTTAAGACACGAGTTCCTTTTATGTCTCTCCTCTTACATTTTTTTAGTGAAAATGCTTACCTGAGGAGATATTTTTTGTTGTTATTGCATAAGAAAAAATTGCTAAAATTTGTTTCTAAATTGTATATTGCATTAGATTAAGTTTTGTAGCCTATTCAATATTTTATTTCTTGCAGTCAATTTTGGGGATACAGAATAAATATGATATTAGCAAACGATATAAGTAAGTAACATTTTTGTTATTAATTGATTTTAATTTTTTGTTATAAGTCTTAGTATTGTTATTGAAGTTGCGTGAAATGTTCATTAACAATTGGGTTCATGACTTCATTAATCAGTAATATCAGTTTGTTAAATTACAAAAAATTATTTTCTAGTAACTTATATAGATTAAAAAATTTCAGAATTTTTTATGAATTTAGTATTCTCCATGTCAATTTAATAATTTCAGTAATGCCAATTAATAAATTGACATTACTGAAATATTCAGCAACTATTCAATATTTGGCCTAAATTAAGTTGGAATTTAGTACAAAAAATTATCTTTGAAATAAAATTAGATTAGCAATTCTGAATTCACATCAAAACCTTGCCTGGTAGAGTGTATATATGAAATGCAACAGACTAAAACTGGGGTGGGGGGGGGGGGATGGGTGTTGCTAAAACTGTCTACTTTTTTTTTCACCGATTTTTGGTTAAAATCTGAATTGGTCTTTGAAAATTTCATTTCTTAGTGTTTTTCCAGTTTTATCCTTAGGAAAATCATCCCCCAAATTTTACAGTATTTTTGCCCTTTTCCGAAAAGGAGAATGTTATTGAAAGGAAAGAATTGTTTCCATTTTAGCTCTTTTACTGTGCTAAAGGTGCAGCTGTGTTCTCCCACTCCTTAATCTATGCTTGATTGTATCAACATAGATTAAGGAGTGTTGGGCTGATCTGTGGGCCATGATCAACATTTCAACTTGATGGGTCTTGTGCATATCTATTGTTTTCTGGAATGGGTTAAATGGGTTGATAAGGGATTAATTTATGATATTAGCATTGGGCAAGGAGGCCAGAGAGAGATTTTATTTCGTAGCAAGGAGTTTATAATCAGTTATGCACTTTATGTTCCCTACTGTTACATTACGTATCTTCCTATTGCATTTCACTTTCATTTGTTGGCCAATGTCAGTTTTGCTTCACCACAACTTCATAACCCCAGCAACTAATCACAAGGTATTTGGATTGTTTTACATCCAAGCTGCATGAAAATGCTACTTGGCAGCTATTACTCTCTTATTAATCAATGAATGATATTTATCTATTGATTGGAATGCAATTACTTAGCCAGGATAGGTGTGCTGCTCTTCCCTCCCTCTCTGAAGTTCTAGAATAGTAAAAAATAAATGCATTAAAAATTAGATACTAATTTTAAATCCATTATTTTATTGCAAGTAACTCTTTGTCAGCAGTAAATAAGGATATTTTTTAAATAAATAAATTACCCCTCAAATAGCTGCTTGCCACAGAGACCTCACAGGAGTGTTTTAAATACACTATAAAGATCTGTGAGGAAGATGAGACTTCAGCAGAAAGGCAACACAGATATCCATGCCTTACCTGGGGCTCGAACTTAGGTCCCTTTGATCAGTAGCTAAGCATGCTACCAACTCATTTTACATGTAGCTCTGAGCTCCTATGCATGCTATTTAAACTTTTGGAACAGTTTTATTACCATTTCAACAGATTTTGGTGCCCTATAATTCCACAGATACTTGACCAAATGGTCAAATTTTGTATATGGCCATTTGGTCAAGTATAAGTTGTGTATTGGGTTCTCTGTATGTGACCAGTAAATAATTGAAATCAGGTCCTTACCTATATCCTTATGGGATGGGATTAATGACTTTAAAAATATGGGAGTCAATCTGGTAATGGTCGGCATTGCCATGGCTTTCTCAGTTATATATTGTTAAAGTAGAATTTGTAACTCCACATTGGGCTAAAAACAGGTTCCTACCTGTAATATGGTTCTTTTGATGGGATGCAGTTTAGAACCATATATGGCTTTGCCACTATAGTACATCTTGTATTGTTCTCCAATGGCTTTCTCACACCAAACTTTTCATAGTTGCCAAATTTGATGGTGACTATATTTAATAGCTCAGAGTAGCTACAACATCTTTCCATGTTACATCAATGGGAATCTAACTCTGAAGTTTTATAAATTTTTGGCAGTTGTAATGGGAATGCCTGCCAATTTTCATGAATCCCAATGTTCACAAGCTCATATAGGAAGCTTCAGAACTTGCCACATGAGGGCAGCACTGTTCTGCAGTAAGCTAACCTATGCTAATGGTAAGTATATAAACATCTGTTTGAAGTTATATGGGTAATGAATCAGATGATTAATCAAACAAAATAAACTAGAATCTTAGAGATACAATGGGAATAATGATTTAAACTCTCTATAAGGAAAAATATGTTTAAAAATAATTTGCCAGAAAAGTGTTACAATTGATAATTATCCATTAAAATCCTAAATTTTCGAGTATTTACTTGATATTAGTTAGCAGTAATTCTTTAAAGAACAAAATTCATATTTATCCAAAGCAATTCATATTAACATATTTATTATTAGGTCAATATTCCTACCTGTAATATGGGGCGGGGGTGGCTCAGTCGGTAGCGCGCCAGGCTCGTAATCTGTAGTTCCCAGGTTCGAGTCCCAGCTGGGTCAGTGTTGAGATTTATCTCCGCAAAATTCCCCGCCCTGCCCACGGTCAGTAGGGGACACTGATGGGCTTGGAAAGGCCGCCGTCTGTCGGATGGGATGTTAAGCCGTGGCCCCGTGTGCAGGAGAGCCCTGTGCACGTTAAAGAACACGCTGGATGGCCTTGACGGGGGACTACCATCTGTCTCCCAACAGCTGTTCCAGTGGGTCCCCTCCCCCAACCTTCTCTGAGCCTTCGGAGTCCATGTGACCTGGCCATTTAGCCCGTGGTGTGCAAAAAAGTGCCGCTCAGAGGTAAAACAACCCAACCTACCTGTAATATGGTTCTTTTGATGGGATGCAGTTTAGAAAACATAGGCTTTGGCACTATAGTACATCTTGTATTGTTCTGCATTAAAAATAAATTAAAGCAATTAAAATTAATTTATGGCCTAATTTAATAATTTTAATTGCTATTGAAATAGAGCTTATTGTTAAAGGAAATGCATAAACAATAGAATAAAGCAAGAACGTTTTTAAATTAAGCATGAAGTGGGAAATTTTCTAAAACCAAAAAAAAATTAATGATTAAAATAATAGTTTTTTAATGCAATAGGTACAAAGTTTATGCTGCAGCACAGAATTGGGGGTGGAGTGGCTCAGTTGGTAGCGTACTAGTCTTGTAATCTGCAGTTCCCAGGTTCGAGTCCCAACTGGGTCAGCGTTGTGATTCATCTCTGCAAAATTCTCCCCTGCCCACGGTCAGTAGGGGAAATCGATGGGCTTGGAAACATCCATCCATTGGATGGGACATTAAGCCATGGCCTAATGTGTGGAAGATCCATACCCTCTGCACGATAAAGAACACGCTGGATAGTTGGGACACTACCATCTGTCTCCCAACAGCTTGGACTCCAGTGTTGCAACATTCCAGTGGGTCCCCTCCCCCAACATTCTCTGAGCCTTTGGGGTCCTTATAACCTGGCCATTTAGCTCATTGTGTGCAAAAAAATGCCACTCAGAGTTAAAACAACCCAATGCAGCACAGAATTAACTCTTTATATGTTAGCTTTTTTATTTCAATGTTACTTCTTTCTGGCCCTTCCTGATTTTCTATCTCAATTTTCAATATTTTTCAGTTTAGAAAGATAATAGGGCTCCATTTAGAATATAACTCTAAGGCTCCTATTTAGAACTTTGTTCTAGGCACCCATTTAGAACTTGGCTCCAGGTTTCTCAGTTGCTTAATATACCCTGATTCATACATGTCATATACAGGACTGGTTTAAGGAGAGAGAGGGGGAGGTGACAAGAGTGTGCAGATCCCAAGGAAATGAGCAACACTTACTAATATACCTAGCAGTGTTTAAAAAAAACATATATTTGAATTAGTGAAAGTATTTAAATTGGTAATGACATTATGCTCAACGAAAAGTGGTGTATAATTGGTGCTTTTATTTATTTAATCAGTTATTTATGTTTCATTTCTGATAACATGGGGGGTGCAAATGTTGTCAAGTTTGACACCTGAAATATTTGCAATTTAAACATTTTTCTTTAGAAGGGTTTAGAATTTAGCCTGTTCCGATTCTATAGCTTCAGTACATTTACTACCATAATTTGCTAAAATGGTTTTAAAAATTGAATGTTTTATTTATATTATATTAAAAATTGATTTTTATTTTTATTGTAGTGAAAATATTCATTGTCTTCAGCATAGAGTAATGTTAACAAACAAATCGGCAGTACCATATGGTGCTTCTAAGAAATGGCAACCAGATGGCTTTAAAGAATTATATTATAGTTTAATAAAATATGTATTAAAAATAAAATATTATTTTTCAAACTTGAATTGCATATTTTTAAAAGATATGTCTAAGAAAATTTTCAAACAGCAATTTCAAAAAATTGTCCTTTACCTCTCATTTTGGATTCTGTCAACGTCTATATTTGGTGGTGACCCGCAAAGGGTTAAAGAGTTAAGGAAGCTGGAATATTTAACAATAAATTATCTTGATAAAAATCAATTATAATTATCTAATATTGAAATAATTATTATGCAAACTTTTAAAATATATATTTTATGGAATGATTTGAAACAATACTTATTATTTGTTTCAATTAATATCTGAAATAAATTCTTATGACCCATTACTATTGTGAAATATTCTCGCTTCCATAATTCCTTAAATACTAGACAAATGCTGTTAAAAATCGAGATTTAAATAGATAAGATTATGATCTTTAATATATTATCAGGAACATTTTTCCATTAAATGAATATTTTAGAACTTACAGAACTTTGAAGGAAATTCTGTAATACTTTGGTAGGACATTATAACTCAGTTCCATATACTGTAAAGATATTAGTCATTTTGAGCTAATGGGAATAACTTTCCCTTGCTTACAATTCCTTTGATTCCAAAATATTATTTATTCAAAAGTGATCTCTGAAACTTTTTCCAGTTGCTCATGTCAATACTGCATTGCTGACATATTCATTTCAGTCACCTATCTTTCCAGATCAAGCTTGGAAGAGTTTCAACAGAAACTGAGTTTTGTTTCATAATTTTCCTTTCTTCAAAACATCATACAGCACTACACTATCATTCACACTTCTAGTTAAAAATGGCAGCAAATAGACAAAGCAGTAAGTAAATCATATATGAACAAATCCGTATAGTATCGTTTTGTAACTAGTGGTAAACAAAGTAATGTACACTGCTATGAAGCAAGTAGCAAGCAGAACATCAGATCACCAGTGCCATAGCAGATGAAAATGTAACTTGCCCTGCTGCCGCTTCATGACTTTGAATTTGGCAGGCATTCCCTTTATGTAGGCACCTATGCTTAGTTTGGTGTGCAGGTTTTTTTAATTATTATTTTTTGCCATGAACTGCCTGCTTTAACCTTGCTTGAATATGGGAGTAAAAAGGAGAAATTTGAGTAATTGAGCAATGCAACAAAAGCTTAAGTGAAAATGCCACTATCTAATAATGCGGCCAATTAACAGGGCTTGCTATATGTAAGTAAATACCCATCAAGCAGCTGTTGGTGGGAAACAAGGAAGGTGGGCCCTCAGCAGACAGGCCACAAGATGCCTTAAAAATTTCTCTGTTCCATAGTTTCATAGCAGTTTTATATAACTTGTATAAAATATTTTTGTTCCAGTCTGTAGTTAAATTTCATTAAGTTTCTTTAACAACTGATGACGTGTATTCATTTTTTGTATTATATTTTGCAGATCAGAGTCGACCAAAGGGAGTGTGATTGGTATAGATTTGGGAACAACAAATTCTTGTGTTGCTATAATGGAAGGCAAAACTGCAAAAGTGATAGAAAATGCAGAAGGCTGTAGGACAACCCCATCTGTTGTTGCATTTACATCTGATGGAGAGCGATTAGTAGGTGTGCCAGCTAAAAGACAAGCTGTTACAAATGCTGCTAATACATTATCAGCTACCAAAAGACTAATTGGTAGAAGATTTGATGATCCAGAAGTTCAAAAAGACTTGTAAGTCTCAAATGATATATTTAGTGTGAATTTAAAGTTTATGCATAAAACTCTCTGATATCTGCTCTTTGTACTGGAAATTATGCCATAATGCTTTATACAGCTATAATAGGAAGCTGGAAAAAATCCACTCACCCACTTGCCAACAGGAAGTGAATTTGCTGGAAAGTTCGTTTCCTTCAAAGCTCTGAAAGATTACAATAGTAAAATATTTACAAGGGATATAGTATCAACTTTCACCTGTGCAGTATTAATTTTGTGCTTTTTTTAATCCACATAAAAGCAGGAAAGTTTTTGTTGTTTCTCCCAATGTTGAACATTTCTTTGCTAGGCTTTTGGTAACTATTGGCTAGTTAACTTTTTCTGATTTTTCTCACACCCTTGATAATATTTCTTCCTTAAAATCTAGAAGTGAATAGTATTCAGTCACCAAACTCCTTTGTTGAGATAGATTCAACATTTAATCTATGTATTGCATTTATTTCTAATATATGTTAATTATCTGTATTATAAAAAACAACACTAAATTGCACAAAAATTACCAGCTTATCACAATGGTGTTCAGTTTTTGAATAAGAAACATATTTGAAGGAAATAATGTTCAAAGTAGACTTTGACTGTCTTTCAGGCAATCTGAAAAATAGACAGCTGAAACTTACTACACTGGTTTCCATAAATTAAGGAAAACTCAGAAAAATTATGATAAACATAAAACGATATGAATGATTTTAATGAAATTTGATGAAAACATGAATTACAATGCTAAGTTTCAGAATGGCATAAAATATTTTACACTTGAAACATTTTTTGTTAAAAAATAACACAGGAACTTGTCCAAAAATGAGGTGTCAGAATGCAATGGGCAAAGTTCTTTAATAAGGAATGTGGTCACCCTTTACACCAATGCAGGCACGACAGCAATGTTCCATGCTAATTATGATGATGTGAATCAGCTCAGTAGAGAGTAATGACCATTGTTTCTTTAAAGCAGTAATAAGTTCCCTCTTTGTTTCAGGTGGTGGGTTGAGGGCAGCAACAGTCTCCCTAGAGCATCCCACACGTGTTCAATCGAATTTAGGTTGGGAGATCGAGCTGGCCATTCCATGCACATAATGGTCTCCTCTTGAAGGTATTGTTCCATTTGTCAAGCTGTGTGTGGACAAGCATTATCATCTTGTAAGATTAATGTTTCACCTATTACACTATGTAAGGACTTACATAAGGGTCCAGAATGTCATCTTTGTACCTTTGAGCATTGAGGTTTCCACTCGTCAACACAGAGGTCTGTGCATCCACCTAAGGAAGTGTACCCCAAACACATGCTATCTCTGTCTCTTTGGATGTTACTGAGATGATAGCAGGTACCTCATTCTCCATATCAAACAATGTCTGGAATCATTCTGCAAGCAATATCTGGACTCATCTGTGAAGAGTATGGACCTCCATTGCTCTTCTATCCAGTTAACATGCAGGCATGCCCAATTCAACCTCTCTCCTGTAATGTGACATGAGGGGTATACAAATTAGTGGCCTTCTAGTGTACAGACCTTCCTCATGAAGCCTTCTACACACAATAGAAACTGACGCAACCATACAACCCTTCCAGTGACTGCTGCAAGAGAGGATCGTAGCTGAGAGGGAGTAGAACATTCTGCTCCTTTGTGCTGTTAATCGCAGATACAGGTCTTGTACAGCAGTCATAACTCTAGCCCTTTCTTGGCTAAACCTCTTGAGATGCGGAATCCATATTAAGAAATTGATTCCACAGTCTTATGGACCACAGTAGGACACATTCAGCCATCATGCTATGTCTGACTGACTGGCCTGCTTCGAGCTGGCCAATAGATCTCCACCGCAGTTCATTTGGCAAATGATGTGATGAGGCCATTTCTACAAAATGGCTTTATTTACGAATTTCTTTATTCACATTTACAACACAAAATAACGATCCACTCCAAAACACTCATTTTTATGCTGCTATGTGATTGCTCAAATTGATTCGGCCTGGTCTAATTTACATATGATATGCTCACGTGGCATTACTGGTTACACAAACAAGTTTGGTGAAGATAGCTTAATTTATGGAAACCAGTGTATTGTAAGCTAATTGTTACGACACTCATGACTTGTTTACTACATAGTCTGAAGATGGATGGGACCTTTTGCACACTTGTTTTGAATATAATGGAGCATAGAAGACAGGGCCATTTGTGTGATAAAGCTATGCAACTTATTTCTGAAAGTAGGGAGTGAAGGGCTGAATTGAATTAATAGCCTCGCTGACTTTACAGACAGTCTCCTGTCAGACCTCTGTGTCAAGCAGCTGCTTGAGGGGGGTATGTATTTATTTGGGGGCAGGGGTGACTCAGTTGGTAGCGCGCCAGGCTCGTAATCTGTAGTTCCCAGGTTCGAGTCCCAGCTGGGTCAGCGTTGAGATTTATCTCCGCAAGATTCCCCACCCTGCCCACGGTCAGTAGGGGACACCGATGGGCTTGGAAAGGCCGCCGTCTGTCGGATAGGACGTTAAGCCGTGGCCCCATGTGCGGGAGAGCCATACCCTGTGCACGTTAAAGAACACGCTGGATGGCCTTGACGGGGGGCTACTATCTGTCTCCCAACAGCTGTTCCAGTGGGTCCCCTCCCCCAACCTTCTCTGAGCCTTCGGGGTCCATGTGACCTGGCCATTTAGCCCATGGTGTGCAAAAAAGTGCTGCTCAGAGGTAAAACAACCCAACCCAAAGCTGACTTTACATTATTACAAAGTGCTTTATAAATGTGTAAATGATCGGTTGAATGCTGATAAGAATTTTTGGCTTGTTAGTCTGACTGATAGAGAAAAGAAAGCTGCTAGAGAGCACAACAGAGTTATATCAGATAGTAAATATTTTGTTTAGAAGGAAACAGAGTAGCATGGGCTTAGCATTTCAGAGATGTCTTGTATAATATGGTTAGCTCTACTCCCATTGTTTACAATGATGATAGCTGTATATAGTATTGGCTCTAATAAATGGCCTATTTCATGACCAGAAGTTACTTTGGCAATCTCTAAATTAAAATTGCAGAAGTCTCCAAGGGTAGATGAAATCAGAGCTGGAAATTATTCTGTTGTCAGATGCTTTCTATGATAAAAGGGTTGTGCCTAAGAATTTTACTAATATCCTTATTTTCAAGAAAGATCTGATAATTGCAGTGATTGGTTTAGCATTTCTTCTGTAATTCTACAAGACTGCATTTTGTCACATTTTCTTTTCAGTTTGGTTATTGTTTATGTTATGGGAAATTCTTTGGAGAGGAACAATTGTTACCTTAGATCAGATGTCTCAATGTGGGAAGGGGTACGCAATAAGTTTTTTTGGGGTACATCGTGAGAGCTCAATAGTCGCTAAGTTGGCATTATTATACTATAACTAGTTTTATCTATCTATATAAGGGGTACACCAGTTACATGCACATTTCCAGAGGGTACGTGAAGCATAAAAGATTGAGAACTACTGCCTTAGATGATCTGATGATATGAAAATATCAACTTGGATTATGCTGACAATTTGGCTTTTTTTTTTTTGGCAAATGATGTTGAAATGAATTTTTTCATTAAAACTATTGGTGAACATAATAGGATAGTTTTAATGATAAACGGAGAGAAAACTAAAGTAATAAAAATTGGATGATGCTCCAGTTTATTTGGATAGCCTGTGGTCTTGAGAAAATTTCCCATTTTATTTATCTTGGGAGCTGTATTACAATACCAGTAATGCAACATGAACAGAAGAAAAAGCAATGCTGCTGGGACTCTTAAGAATCTTTGGGGCTTATGAAAAATTAGGCATATATTCACTTCATTGAACATTTTAGGGGTGAACTTTTTAATGAACTGCAGGATATACATCTGAAAACTAAAATTAGGCTATATAATAGTTTGGTTTTTTCCAAAGATTTTAATGGTAATGAAACTTGGTCGTTTTGTAAACAAGATAACAAGGAACCTTATGGATTTGATGATTGGGCATTAGGAATTATGAACTCATTTAGTATTACATAAGTACACTATAATGAGGCTAGATGAAGGAGTAATTAACAATCATTGAGTACCATCATGGTTAGTTTTTGTCACGATGCCTAGATACAGAACTATAGAATGTTGAATAGAAATTATGAACAGCAGGTCTGAAGGCTTCAGAAAAAGAGGGAGATCTAGAAAGTGATGGGTGAACAAAGTCAAATAAAACCTCATTAGAATTGGCATGCTGTGGCTTAGGATAGATGTGTATGGAAAACTAAATTGCACAGTCTGGTTGGATTTGTTTCTCAAAAGTACATGTAGAATCTTAAAGCAATCTAAGGTTACTTGAGGATTATGTATGCTTCTTTCACCTCTCAACCATTAATGCTACTGGCTTTTCACACATCTCTTTCACTTCAGGGTCATGGTACCACACTTTCATGATACTTTCTATCATTTTGGTTTTCGTTGTGCAATCCATCTTAGATATGCGCGCTTTAATAATGGCCCACAAATTTTCAATGGGGTTTAGATCGGGTGAATTTCCTGGCCACTCCAGTACCTTCAAATGTTGCTGGGTAAAGAAGCTCTTAGCAAGCTTAGAATTGTGGCATGAAGCCAGATCCTGTTGAAATACCCCATTGCCGTTAGGAAACAGCTTCTGCAGTGTTGGGACCATTTTCGCCTCCAGAACGCCTATGTACTTTTTGCTGTCCATTATTCCTTCAATGGGGTGAAGCGTCTGTGTCCCGGAAGCTGTGAACAAAACATGACCTTGGGTGGATGTTTGGGGGATTGCTGGATGCGGCCGGATCGAAGAGGTTCTCCAGGCTTCGCTTGTCCCAACTAATTCGCACGGTACTGTATGTAATTACTGTGGAAGGCAGATGGACACCAAGGACAATATACAGGGAATGTCCCCAAGTATGTATATTTTTTTACTTAGTCACCAGATTTGCTGAGACACAGTATCTTTGTCATGTGTTCTTTGATTCTGCACCTAACAGCGCAGGTGTGTAACAGTGATGACTGCTCTCACTTAGTGAGATTTTTCCTATTTGGTACTAGCAAGTGGTGATGGCACAGCTCAAGATGTTTCATAATTTTGTGGGAACCAAACTAGGAACCTTACTTTCTGATTAACCCTTGTATGTGTAGGTAAGCATTGCTTTGTTTTTGAAGTCTTTCCATCTGTGCTCTACCTAATTCTAAGTTTAACAATTTTCTCCCTTTGTTTCCTTTCAGCGTTTTACCTTGCACACTATAATTTCATTTGCTATCATAAAGAAATTCATTCTGCAGGTATTTGCAAAACATTAAAAAGCTTAGAAGATGAATTATATAATTTGAAGCGAAGAATTTCATTCTACATAAAAATGCAATTAAAAATTTCTCAGAGAAAGGATTATTTTCCTTTTTACCATAGAACAATTTGTAAACAATGAAAAAATAGTTTTGGTTTACCTCAGCATGATTGGTTTAATACTTGTCTTATTAATAACATAAATATTTTCCCACTAATTTGAAAAACAATATAAATCCTCTGCTACATCTGTTAATGAATCATCAAAGTAAGTAATCTAAAGTGTAAAAGAATCTAAGCAGCTCTTACATTTCTGATAGGTCTAGTAAAAATATTAAATGTATTTGTAATGTAGAATATAAACCTATTATTACACTGTGAGACCTAGGGTATTTTCATCACTAATAGGTAACAGAAGAATGTTCCACTCCATTGTCAGCATTGCATTTAGAAATCATTTTTCCATTCAACATTGTCTTTAAGCATTAAAATTGATATTTCTGGTAAATCATATTATAGAGAAGACTGCACATAACCAGTTTGAGTGTTATTTAAAGGCATTTTCAATGAACTTTTTAAGCCAAAATTGTAATTGCTCTGATTCAAATCATTTTCTGTAATTTTAAACCTGATACATTAAAACTCTTAATTCTTTACATATTTTGTGAATCTAAATATTTTTGTTCTTAATTCATTGCTGAAATGTAGGAAAACAAGGTTAACTTTTTATGTTTTTAATACTGATATTATATAAGCAGATGGTTTTTTATTTGAAGACTTATTCAGCGTTTTTTAATTTTTTTATTGTAGTTAATATTTATTATTTTGATGACCTGTAAATGTCAAGTGTTGAGTATCACTGAATATTATAACAAGTGTCACCTTATGCTGTGTATTATTTACTTGTAGAAAATCTGTATCTTATAAATTAACAAAATCATCAAATGGAGATGCATGGGTTGAGTCACGTGGGAAACTATACTCACCTAGTCAAATTGGGGCATTTGTACTGATGAAAATGAAGGAAACAGCAGGTAAGGAATAGTCTATTCTTAATAATTGTATTTGGATTAACAGTAGATAAAATGCGTATTGAAAAACTTGAAAGTGTATTCTAAATGTAAGGTAATCTTAAAAAACTTTATTATTAATTAGACTAGTAGTGTTTCTATCAAACATTAAAAAAAGCACTTTTTTTAAATTTAATATTGTGTGTAAGGAATATATTATTCCATAGTTGTCTAAACTGTATACAGTGTAGTGTTTTCTCAAGAATTTCTTACTTAATGCATACTTAGAGCTGCCAACTGCATTTTTTATGATTTAATTTGAATTTTATTGTCTTTAGTGCAAAATATATATTATAAAAATGTTTATAATGTTAAAAACATTGCATTTTTTGTGAAATAGATTTATTTACAGAGTTGAATTGAATTTCTTTATAAAAAAGATTTGAGAGGATTTAAATTTCTTTATCGGTCTCACTCCATCTGTGAATTATGGAATTGCTGTCATGGTCTTAAGTATCAAAGTAGCTTTCGCCTGTTGCACTGCTATTCCTTGGTGGCTCCAAGATGTGGACATTCTTCCCTGGCTTTCAAGGTCCCAGGATTTATTGACTAAATCTGGAACATGATGGTGGGACAGCAGTTGAATATACATTCACATCTTGTCCAAACTGTGTCAGTGCTGCATGACCATTTTTAGAAGCATGGATTTCTCCAGGTTGACCACAAGCATGCAACCAATATTACTGAACTTCACAACGAAAACTAAGGTTTAAATATAAAAAAGTAAATACTAACTTTACAAAGGGTATCCAATATGCTGGACCAAAACTGTAAAAGACACATATAGCATACGGACCGGAGATAGTATGTGTCGGCCATCTGCCTCTTGTTTGCCTCAGTGAAGTATAATTAATTAATGCAGTGCAACTAGAATTTCTAAGAAGGATGTGTTTACTTCCAGTTTCTAATTTAAGAGTGGGTAAGAAGCATAGAAGGTGCGGGGTGGCTCAGTCGGTAGTGCGCCAGGCTCGTAATCTGTATGTAGTTCCCAGGTTCGAGTCCCAGCTGGGTCAGCGTTGAGATTTATCTCTGCAAAATTTCCCCGCCCTGCCCACGGTCAGTAGGGGACACCGATGGGCTTGGAAAGGCCGTCGTCCGTCGGATGGGACATTAAGCCGTGGCCCCGTGTGTGGGAGAGCCATACCCTGTGCACGTTAAAGAACACGCTGGATGGCCTTGACGGGAGGCACCATCTGTCTCCCAACAGCTGTTCCAGTGGGTCCCCTCCCACAACCTTCTCTGAGCCTTCGGGGTCCATGTGACCTGGCCATTTAGCCCAAGGTGTGCAAAAAAGTGCCGCTCAGAGGTAAAACAACTCAACCCAACCCAAAGATGCATAGAATGCTGGGAATAATGAAATAGGTTTATGACAGAAAAGAGTGAGAAACAGAAAAACAAAATGGCGGTATGTACTTTGTAATTACTTCCAAAATCTATCATTCTTTAAAATAGCAGTTTTGTTTGGTTAATTTTTAGGAGATTTTCAAAAATTTAAGAAAAAATTTGTTAATAGTTCAAATCAAGCTTGTGAGCTTAAATCAGACAGTTGCTTCAGCAAATAGGAACGTTAACAAGCAAATCGGCAATAACATTTAGTGCTTCTAAGAAATGGCAATAAGATGTCTTTATTAAATTTTTTATATTGTAGTTTAATAAAAAATATGCATAAATTAAAAAAAAATATTTTTCAAGCCTGAATTATATATTTTTGTAATTTCTTATATATATATATCTTATAATGGCAATTTTTAAAAAATCGATTTTTTTTTTGTTGTACTAAAAACGTATACACACATCCTTGGTCTCTCATTTCAGATTCTGTGAGCATGTACAGATGGCGTGGACAATGGAAGGGTTAACAATATTAAAGGACCCAGAATTGATCCCTACAAATTCTAATTAAATTCGTTAAATTAAATGAAAAGCTTCAAAAATATGGCTTTTATATAATCTTTTAATACTTTTCTGAGGAGTATTGCAGAACTGGTTAAGATTTTTCATTCTTGACTAGTCTTGAAAACCTCCAAAAACAATAAGCCGGAGAAGAAAAGTAAGCTGTGTTTCAAAGACGGCTTCTATTTTATCTGACTGACATAGATCTGAATTCATCAATATTAGCAATCTTACAGTTCTCTAAATAAGTAATAAATAAGGTAATTGGAACAGAGAAGCTTCAAAAATATTCTATAGTTGTGTTTATATAGTTTTAATATTTATCCAAGGAGTGTTGCAGAACTGGTTAAGATTTTTCATTCTTGACTAGTCTTGAAAACCTCCAAGAACAATAAGTCAGAGAAAAAAAAGTAAGCTGTGTTTCAGAGACTCACTTCCATTTTTTCTGACTGACATAGATACAAAGATAGTGATATTAAATAGTTTCAATATTAATAAATAGATATGTACTAATTATAAATTTATGTAGGAAGCTGCAGAATATTGATTGACTAGTTACTGTAATGAATAGTTGTGAAGTGTTATGAATCTTGTTGTTGATGAGTTTACATCAGTTTGAACTGACAACTCAATAAAGAAAGTGAGGTCTGTTATGTAGATTGTCATCATCTCCACCTCATGGGGTACAGAGGTCCAACCAGTGCAGTTTAATTCTCCAAGCATATCTGTCCTGATCTATATCTGCTGCATCTGGCCACTGCACACCAATTCTAACAAGGTCCTGTTTGACATTGTCTGCCCACTGCATCCTAGGTCTTCCCCTCCTTCTGAGACCTCTAGGCACACTGTTCATAACCCTATTCACCAATCTATAATTATCCATACGGGCAACATGGCCAAACCAATGGAGTCTCTCTCTGCACATTATGCTGCTTAAAGGAGGTTGCAGACTCCTTTGCCCAACCTCATCATTAGTTACAAAGTTAAACCACCTAATACCCAAGATACTACGTAAGCATCTAGAATCAAAAGCATCTAGTTTCCTGTTATCTTGTTTACACAGCGTCAAAGTTTCACTACCATAACTAACCCTAGAAAGAACCAAACTATTATACAGTCCAATTTTAGTCTTTAGGTGTATACGCCTATTTTTCCACAATCTCCATAGATTCTTAAAAGTCCCGGCAGCAATCCCTATTCGTCTGTTAATCTCATGCCGCATATCACAAGTATCTGTTACATAGCTCCCTAGGTAATTAAATTGTGACACCTGCTCAAGACTGCAACCATTCAAATTAACTGAATCACAACCTGCCTGACCAATTTTCATCACTTTAGTGAGTTCAAATGCATCATACCATAATCCAATGGGCGGGGTGGCCCAATTAGTAGCATGTCAGGTTCGTAATCTGCAGTTCCCAGGTTGGAGTCCCAGCTGGGTCAGCGTTGAGACTTATCTCTGCAAAACTCCCCGCCCTGCCCACGGTCAGTAGGGAACACTGATGGACTTGGAAAAGCCGCCATCCGTCGGACTCTCTGTTTATAACCAAACCTACTCTACTACCAGTTTCATCAACAGATCTAATGAAAGAGTTCATCTCATCAACATCATATGCCAAAAGGGCTAAATCATCAGCATAGTCTAAATCAGAAATTTTCGTGTCTCCAGCCCATTAAAGGGAAAATTGCATTTACTGGAAAAGTGATAAATAATAAAATAAAAATTAACATAACCTAATGTGATGTTAAAATATCCACTGCAAGAAGTTGTAGGCCGGCCATAAAATATATAATCACTATGAAAAAAAATCAATATTTATCGATTGGCCAAATGTTTGCTAATTTCCAAAATGATCTACTGAAATGAAAACTAAGGTTTAAATATAAAAAAATACTAACTTTACAAAAAGTATCCAATATTCTGGACCAAAACTGTAAAAAAAAAACACTTGTAGCACACGAAATGGGGATCAACATCATATGCCAAAAGGGCTAAATCATCAGATTTATCGATTGGCCAAATGTTTTATCGATTGGCCAAATGTTTGCTAATTTCCAAAATGATCTACTGAAATGAAAACTAAGGTTTAAATATAAAAAAATACTAACTTTACAATACAAAGAGTATCCAATATTCTGGACCAAAACTGTAAAAAAAAAACACTTGTAGCACACGAAATGGGGATAGCATGTGTCGGCCATCTGCGTCTTGTTTGACTCAGTGAAGCATAACTAATTAAATGCAGGTGCAACCAGAATTTCTAAGAAGGATGTGTTTACTTTCAGTTTCGAATTGAAGGCGGGAAAGATGCATAGAATGCTGGGAAAAATGATAAAAATAACTTGGGAATATTGAAATAGGTTTATGACAGAAAAGGGTGTGAAACGGAAAAAAATAATGAAAAAAAATCTGTTTAGAGTAGAAATTTTGGTGGTAGATTGTGAAGAGATTCCACTCGGAGGATTAATCTGCTCCCTTTTCTCAGAAGTGTGAGAAAAGCAACTTTTTAAGTTTGAGAAATAAGAGACCAATACTTTTTATGTTGTATAGTAACTAATAAAATGCTACTATTTGCATTTCACCATCATCCAGTAGCTCAAATTAAAATTTTTAAGGAGTGAAAAAGTAGGTAAGTGAAAAACTTGATTCTCTTTCAAAACGAGATTCCCATATGCACCAGAGGTGATATGCATTCTTTTAGTTTAAATCATCTCAGTTCAGTTTTCAATATAATTTGACATTTTAATTAATGCAGCAGGAAGAGTTTGGATTATTTCATTTAAAATTTGAAGTATTCCCTAGATTTTAACTGAATCATGTTATTGGTTTTAGAATTTAAGAATATGCACTTTTATTACTATTTTTAAATTAAATTAAATTTACAATTTCCCTGTAGTTTTAAAAATATATATTAAAAAGTAGAAGGGAATTTGATTTTGATCTTTCATTTCTAATTTTTCAGCATGTATTTCTAAAACTACAGTGAAATGTGAATTAAATTTTGATTTAATACAATTCTTTAATTAAACTTAATTATTTAAATTAATTTATTGAATAGTGCTATTATTAAAATAGCAATATTCAATAAATTAATTTAATTTTTTAATCTTAGCCATTTAACTCCCACAACAGCCAAAATTTTAAATGTAATAGTCCAAATTGTGATGGTCCTTCATCTCTACTACCCTCTAACCTTTTCTGAGATTTCTTGGGCTTAAACTGCTTTTCAGCTGCAAGTGTAGTTTATCACATTATGATTGATTTGCATAAATAACCATTCTTTAGTATGCAATAGCAATAAATTTCACCTTTTATGTGCCTTGTTTAAAACTGAAAATTTCATGTAAGTATTGCATTTTGTACTTACGGTTTGAATTATTTCCTTCATTTCCCTGAATCAGTTTTTAAGTGCCTGTGGTATAACCTTAATCGTAATTTGCATTTTGAATTTTTAGAGGGCTACTTAGGACACCCTGTTAAGAATGCTGTTGTGACTGTTCCAGCTTATTTTAATGATTCACAAAGGCAGGTATGTGTAAAAGTTTTTCAACATGCAGTAGCATTTTTAATATTATTTTTCATAAAAATTTTAATTAAGAAAATAAAATAATGTTTATGTACAGTGTGAGCTGAGAAGTCAGATTTTATTAAGAAAATTGCTCTTAATGTTGGTTTATATATTAGTATGTGTGCACAGAGTACTTATATTCAGATTTAATGATTTTGATAGGATTATTGGCACTTTGTTTCAAAAGTGTGTTATAATTTTAGATATATATATATAATAAAGTTGTTTATATAGCCCTTCCAGAGTCCAGCCTGAAAAACTGGTTTACATCCAGAGGCCAAGCTACACTGGTTTCCATAAAATGTAATTGCAGATAAAGATCTCAAATAAATCAATATCTCGATTTTTCAACAATATTCTTTCAATGTTTCATAAGCTATGGAAGTTTGAATATTTAACAACAGCAATGTCAGTCGTAAGAAACTTATACAAAACTGAAGAATAGTGAAAGAATTCTTTATACAAATTTCTAAAATACAAACTTATTTTTTTAAACACTTTGATCCAATACTTATTACTAAGTTTTCATTAACTTCTGAAGTCAATTTTTGTGTCTTGCATTGTTATTGCCAAATATTCAGACTTCCTTAATTCATTAAATACTGAATGAATATTGTTGAAAATTTAGATGTTGATTTATTTGATTGAGATCTTTATCTGCAATCACATTTTTCAAAATAAGAAAACTTATTTTAGAAGTTATAGAGCTTTGATGTTAGCTTCCCATTGACTTAACATAGGGATTAATTAGCAATAGCCATTTAATTCTTGATTTTCTGAAAATAAATTTTAACAAAAAAGATAACTAGTTTTATTTTTATGACTTTTTTAGAGTTGTAGTTAAAAAATGCCTCTGGCAATACAAATAAAAATTTATTTAAAAAGACTAATAGATAGAAATGATTATAATGCATATGAATAGAAAGGCTATTTCTGAATAGCAAGAATATTAATTTTCTTGTTTGAAGTAAACATTTCTCCTGTTTTGTATTTTTTTTCCTCCTACCATACTTTAATAAAAGTCCAGGCTTGTTGTGGAGTCCAATAAACAAGCCAACTTTAGAATATTTTTAATAAATAACTAATCAGCAGACATAGGTCATGTTATATATTAAAGAGAATTTAATTTTGAATTTTATTAAAGTAAAAAATTTGAACAATGTAGAAACATTAATTTTAATAAGACGTTTTTAACATGGTATACCGAAAAAATAGGTACATACTTCATAATTACTTTCAAAATCTTCCATTTTTAAAAATAGCAGTTATTTTGTTAATTATTAGGATTTTTAGAAACTTGAAGGAAAAATTTGTTGATAATAGTTCAAATCAAACTTGCGAGCTTAAATTAGGGGATTGCTTCAGCCTAGAGTAATATTAATATTTAAATTAGCAATACCTTATATCATTTCTAAGAAATGTTAATCAGATGGTTTTAACAAAATTATTAATGTCATAATTTAATAAAATATGCATCAAATGGAAAAAGAATATTATTTTTCAAGCCTGAATTGTTTATTTTTATAAATTTTTTTGTTGTACTAAAAATGGATATATGCATTCTCAGCCTCTCATTGCAGATTCTATCAACCTATACATATGCCCTGGACACTGGAAGGGTTAGTTGCCAAAAATACATAACTAGGTTAACTTGCAAGAATAAAAAAAAGTTAAAATCTATTCATGCTGCAAGAGTTTATATATATATCATTAATTTTATGTAATATTCTTGTAAAGGTTTTATTTTGCTTTTACAGGTTATTAATAAAATTATAGGAACAACCTATCGTGAAAGCAGAGTAAAAATTGCATTGTTGAAATAAGGGTTTGTAAATGTAAAAATAATATATGTTACATTTGCAATACGTTTATGAATGTAATTCCTATTGCAATATTAATAATGATGGAAAATGAAGTGGGATCATTTAACTTGCATATGTCTTCTTTGTGCTGGATGGCCATATTATTTAAACTAGCAAGGTATTTAATAACTTTAAACTGTAAAAGATTGTATTATTATCATTCAGACTTTATAATATGTGTGCCATGATGACTATTTTTCGTCTCCTAAGTATTATGAGGATTTAAATTGTCTGAGCATACTGTTATTTTCATTCGGGAACCAGATAGTTTTATGCTTGTATAAAATTAATTTATAGTAAAATTAAGCGTGAGCTCTTAATTTTTGAGCCCAAGCTAGAAATTATTGATCCCTGCCTGTTAAAGCCTGGTTAGGGTAAAAAGTTATTTTTCTCACAACTGTAAAACATATCTACAAAATTCATGTGCCATTGAAACATTTTTTAATTCTTTGCAGTTTTAGGCTATTACTGAGGTTGATTATATTAAATGGTGCTTATTTCATTTGCATATGTGCCTCGCTGATGTGCAACCCACGATGAATAAATTGTAGTGATGGTGTATATGGCTCAATAGTTATATGCATACCATTTTTTGTGAGCACAAGTCATGCAATATACAATTCCAAGTCACAAATATATAAAATTGTGCAAACCAAGAGTATTTAACATTTCTCAAAAAGGCATCTCTGTGATGAAGCAGTGCATAGGAGAGAGACCCCTGGAAGTGGTTGCAGGTAAGTCAGAAAAGCAGAGTGCTCAGCCACACACCACATGTTACCAATAAAATCTACACAGTGGTAAGTGAACAAAACCTTGCAACCCACAAGAGAAGGGTTGCCAAAGCCACATTGTCCCTACTGACTGTCCACAATATCATGAGACAATCTTTACTTACAGTATACATAGAAATCTCGTGTCCAAAAGTTGCTGTCATGTAATGGAATGGCATACAAATTGCCACAAGCTATATGAGCATTATCTGGTGTGTGACAGGTTGGGGTAAAATGGCCATATTGGATGAAAGATATGTCTACCTAGACAACTGCAACAAGTCCCAGTCAATATACACTGTGTGGCAAAAAAAAATCAAAGCATCCCGATAAAATATATTAACTGCAAAACTCGGCATGCAAATGATTAGAAATTTGATGCTAATAAACGTACAGAGCGATCACCATGCACAGGGAAACGCACGTCCCAAGGTATATGTAACGAGCATCACTCACTTGCATTGACCATTCTGACTGCAGTTGCATTGACATCAGTAGCCAATAAGTATGCCACGACAATTCACCTGATGACCATACCAGCAATTCAGCGAGTTCAAGAAGAGATGCATTGTGGTCCTCAATGAAGCCGGTTGGTGATGTCAGCATATCAGCCAGCATCTGGATCAGAGTAATACTGCAGATGATGGTGGCAGCAGTTGGTCCAGGAGGGCACACATATCTGCCACGAAGGCATTGGTTGGCCCTGGCAAACAACTGGACAGGAGGATTGCACAATAGCAGCCAGAATGACACTGACAGCATCAGTATGTGCCATCCAAATGCATGTAGTGTCTGCGGTGCATGTTGTATCAAGACACACCATTGGAAAATGATGCAGTGACGGGACTACATTCTTTCTGCCCTTTACAACAGCTACCACTAACCACAAAACATTGGCAGTCTGGAGTGGTGTTGGGCCCAGGAAGCATGGACTGCCTCTGACTGGTGGCATATAGTGTTCAGTGACAGATCCCACTTTTACCTGGAAGCAGATGACCAACGTATATGTATCTGGAGGATGTTGGGTCAGCTCCCTAATCTGGTCTACATTATGGAGCAGCACACAGCCATCACACTTGGTATTACAATCTGGGGAGCCATCTCCTACGGCAGCCAGTCCCCCCTAATAGTGCTACATGGTACCTTAACAGCACAGTGGTACATTGACAACATCCTGTGGCAGTTGTGCTGTCATGTCTTCTGGCATTTACCAGCATGATAATACCAGGCTGCACATGGCTCACCTCTCCTGGGAATGTCTCCATGGTTTTGAAATCTTCCCATGGCCAGCCAGATCTACAGACCTCTTGCCAATCAATCACATATGGGACATGCTGGGAACTGCATTGCAGCCATCTCAGAATATCGACGAACTAGCCCAGCAGTGAGAGCATGTATGGCAGAATTTGCCACAGGACAACATCCGACTGTTGTTTGACTCGATGCCAATCTGGATATCAGCATGCACACTGCCAGAGGTGGCTGTACTACATACTAGCCTGTTATGCTTAGTGAGCCATTGTTCTGCAATACAGAGCCCTTTTGCTGTAAAATTTTAATTACTTCTTTATCTGTACATCCTCATTGCACATGCAAAGTTTCAACATGATCAGGCACTTGCTTTGGGGTACTTTGATTTTTTTTTGTCACAGAGTGTATTACCTTGACCAAACACCTATCACAAGTTAATAAGTTAATATATTACCTTGACCAAATATCCTGACACTTAACCAAACAGCTCTGTACCACCTGTACTTGTGGTACAGAGAATGGGCCAGTGGTATTCCCAAAGGTTTCCTGGTCATGGCTGGTACAGCTATAACTGGAAGTTGGAAATCCATAGGGTGGAAAAGAATGCTAAAGTGAACTACCTCTACTATCAGATAAATATCCTGGAGCTAATATATAGGGACAAATTGTCTGCCTTTTATGGTATGAATATCAACACCATGGTTACATCAAAACTAGGCTTTGAGTCCATACATCAGTATCCGCATATCTTCAACAGATGGCAGAGGAAATCAGAATCCATGCTATGCCATTCAAAAACATTCCTGTGAAGTTTCCAGATGTTTCTTCGTCCATGGACTTTGGACTGTTGATGGATTATGGAAAGCTTATAAAAGAGGAATGGGGCAGATTAGATATGGTAATGCTTCACAGAAGCCTATTACAGTGGAAGGCATGCTGTAGGGCAATTGCTGCCCAACGGGGCACCAAACTGGCACCAGATTGAGCATAATCGATGGTGGTTGCATTGTTTTACTTCTGAGTTGCATTTTTTTGCACTCAGTGGGCTAAATGACCTGGTCACAAGGACCTCAAGAGCTCAGATAAGGTTGGAGGAAGGAACCCACTGGACAGCTGTTAGGAAACAGATGGTAGCCTCCTGTCAAGGCCATCCAGCATGTTCTTTAATATTCATAGGGTATGACTCTCTCATGCATGGCTTAAGTCCCAGCCAATGGATGGTGGCTTTTCCAAGCCAAATGGTGGGAGTTTTGTGGAGATAAATTTCAGTGCTGGCCCAGTTGGGACTCAAACCTGGGAACTGCTTATTATGAGACTAGCGTGCTACTGACTGAGCCACCCCTGCCCCTATGACAGTGGCATAAAGGTATGTATTCAGTAATAAATAGGCACTTTGACGTCGATTTCAATTTTAGAGGAAAAATTGTCTGAGCCAGGTGGGATATGAACCCACGACCTCAGGAGGTCGTGGGTTCGTATTTTTATTTCGTATTTTATATCCAATTTTTCCTCTAAAATTGAAATCGACGTCACAGTGCCTATTTATTATTGGATGTTGAACCGTCGAGTTTATCTGAGTTTATCTCAATATTTATTATCATTAGCATACTTGTAAGACATGCTTTCCATCTATTGGCAAATAAAAAAGCCGCTAGGGCTAAAAATTGCCTAAAATAACGCCTATATGTGACATAAAGGGAATGTTCATAGCGTTAGAGGAGATCTTGATCAGCGGCTGGTAGCTCAGTGGCCCAGAGCACCTGACATGTAATCAGGAAGTCGTGGGTTCATATCCCACCTGGCTCAGACAATTTTTCCTCTAATATTGAAATCAATGTCAAAGTGCCTATTTATTACTGGATGTTGAACCGTCGAGTTTATCTGAGTTTATCTCAATATTTATTAAGGTACATATTATTCTTAGGGTTTCTAAAAACAGCACCATGTAACATAATCAACCTCAGTACAAACTTTAAAATTCTAATTTTTTGATGGCAAAATTAAAATCGTAATATACTTGGAACAAAAAAAGCTAAAAATGTTTCATAGAAGCTGAAAATTCTTGAGAATCATTGTTATAAACACTAAGAGTAATTCATTAGTGAAAGTGAGAGCATACATAAAAAAGCAGTGAATGGTGCTTATTTCTGATTACTAAAGACTGATTTGAAGGTTGAAGTCATAATTAAAAGACATTATTTTACTTTTTGTTTATTTTTTTTTCAAAATTCTAATAAAAATTAGAAATTAAATTATGTTGGAGCTCAATGAAGCCTGGACTCTCTCATGTGATATATGTGTAATTTGTAGTATATTTGTAAATCTAATTCCTACTGCAGCATTAGTAATGACTGAAAATGAAACGGTATCATTTAACTTTTCATCCATATGCCTGTTTGGTGCTAAATGGCCATATTATTAAAACTTGCCAAATGTTTAATAGCTTTGAAGTATAAAAGAATTTTGCATCATTCTTATTCACACTTTCTATGTATAATACTTGTGCCATGATGACTATTTTTCGTCTCCTAAGTATTTTGAGGATTTAAAAAGTCTGAGCATACTGTTACTTTCATTCAGGTACCAGAGAGTATTTGAAATGTTAAACTCCTTTACTATCCATAGAGAAGCATGTCATAATTGGGAAGAATGCTCCACTTGTCATAAACCACTCAGTACTCTTTGCACTTCACTCTGTTGATGATTTTTCTCTTTGCATCTCAAATGATTTTGCGAGGGTTCACTATGCACAAATTAATTTTATCTTCCATATGATGACGGATGGTCTCAAAATTTAATATTTGTGCATTTCTTTAGTTTAGAGTGAACCCTTGAATTTTGCAGGATGTCTTCCCTTTGTTTGGAAGGCATAATTTTTGGCACCTCCTGAAACAAACATATGTGATATAGGAAATTTGTGTAACATATAGTGAGATGTGTATTAGGTTCTTATGATTACCTTTTTTTTGCCTACTCAGAAACAGTTATATCAGTGTCTCACTAATTAAACAATGTGCAATATTTTCTTTAAATATTTAATGTTATGAGCTTATGCAGTGTTCATGTGTTACTTTCATATAACTTGCAAAACTGGAGGTTTCATAAACTTAAAAATTGATCATTTATTTTTTGACAATTTTAATTTTCATGCAGAATATTTTTATATATGCCCTAAGTACTGTATTACTTTACGTAAACTTGGTTATATATTTCAGAAAATAATTCAGTTATTTAAAATTGTTTTTATTTAATAATGTGCAAAGTAGTACTTAATAATTTAATAGGCAGAAGTCGTGAAAAGTTGTACATCTGCATATATTTCTATGTACAGACTATAGACAATACATGAGCACATATATAAATGATTAGGAATCCAACCAAATTCTGCATATTCATTCTCTAAACGGTCTTTGTGAAGCAATGGCTAGTAGGATTCTAACACTGAAGATCAGCTCTGATGCTCTCTAGAGCTTAAAAATATGAAATTACTTTATGTAGTTTGCTTAGTCTAATTTCAGATTAATAATAAGAAGCAAACTATTATAAGACTTTAATTTTTTTAATATTTTTTTTAGTAAAACTTGAATTTTGTAGGAGTTCAAAAATCTCATTTATCTTAAGCTGCATGTCACTATTATTAGTCAAATTACTAAGTAGTTGAAATTTACTTCGAAATATATAGTAATTAATTCAGTATAGTAAATTAATTTTTTTTGTTTTCAAAATAAACTAATGTAAGAATGCATAACATAAAGTACAAATATAACTAAATAACATTTGTTAACATTATCTGTATTGTTATGTTCAGTAACCATTATTTCAATAGTGCTTAATAAATAGAATTTATTAGCTTTTCTTCATTATTATTGCTGATACTTTTATGAGTTATTTGTCTCATTTGCAACTGCTTGTTGAGCAACCAAATTAACCAAAGCATGGAGTATCTGAGAATATAACAACAGGATAGGCTAGTAAATACAGAATGATCCTGTATACATAGGATTCCTAAGTGTTAGATTTGCCCAAGTCTTGTTTGAGCAGTCATATCATAAAAGAACAAGTTGTGAAGTTTCTGTTTCTGCAACTATTATGTTTAAATGAAATACATATGCTGTGATAAGTGTTTCTAGTCTCTTAACTGTCTTGAGGATTTCAAACTGTCTGAGCATAGTATTACATTCTAGGATTTATTGAAGTCAAAATATGTAACAGTGTTTCGATCTTTTTGTAAGGCACTATTCTCGTTCCATTAACATTTTAATTCAGTAAAAGTAGGGTCAGTAACGCTAGACAAAATTGTGAAATCATACTTAAAATTATAACATTTAAATAATTGGAGAACATTAAGATATTTTAGTAATATTCAATATTGTGTATTGATATTTGACATATTACACAATCTTAGATGGTTCATAGCTGCATGTATATTTTTATCATTTCTAGGCTACGAAAGATGCTGGTCAGATTGCAGGCCTGAATGTCTTGCGTGTAATTAATGAACCTACAGCTGCTGCCTTAGCATATGGAATAGATAAGACTGATAAAATGTAAGTATAAAATGTATTAAAAGTATTTCATGGACCTGTAAAGTTAGAAAAATTACATTAGCTTGTGTTTTGTCAAGGAAATTAATTAATTTTACATATCAAAGATTTAATGCATACACTTAGAATGCTTCCAGCAGATAACTAGGTCACAGCACCTGCTCTTCCATAGCTCAGTCAGTAGCACACTAATCAGATAGCATCTAATGAAATTTTGGGCAGTTAATCTGCAGGTCCCAGGTTCGAAGACCCACCTGGACCAGCATTGAGATTTATCTCTGCAAAACCCCCACCTCCTTCCTACCTTTGGGCACTAGGGGACATTAAATGGGCTTGGAAAGGTGCCCTCTGTCACATGGGTTGTAAACCATGGCTCCATGTGCTTGAGAGTTATACCATGTGCACATTAAAGGAAGGTCCACATAGAAAGTAGCATTATTTCTATTAACAAAACAACAATTCATGAAAAATTACAATATAGTTAAGATAGCTAGTGATCAACTAATTTAAGGTAAATCCTAAATGAAAGTTTAAAGTACTAATTTTTTGCTGATTTTTTTTTTTATGAAAAAGGCAAATTATCAGAATTTCAGCTGCAGATTATACAATAGCTTTTCACTTATTCCATAGTCCTGTGGATTATGCCCCACCAAAGGAAACACGTTATCAGGAGGTCATGGGTTTGTATCCCACCCGGCTCAAGACAGTTTTTCCTCTAAAATTTGAATTGACTTCAAAGTGCTGATTTATTAGTAGAATACATGTTATATTAATAATTAGAAATTGTTAATTAAAGCATAATAATTGCAGTATGGATTATTTTTCAAATCATTTACTACAATTTTGATGTATATATATATAAAACTAAAATGCATTATACTAATCTAGAATTTTATCTAGCATCAATGCTTTATAGACAATCCATTGTCATTGATAACAGAAGCTATGATACAGCATAATCAGTGCAACTTTCTTAAATCTCTGCCCAGGCAGAGATGAAGAAGATGATTTTTGTTTCAGTGAGTTTATCACTGGTTGGTGTGCATAAGTCCGATGGTGTTGGCTGTCGATTTTCTCCGAAGAGGCTTAAATGTTTTTCACTTGACAGTTGTTGGCTGCCATGTGGTCTTTCATGTTGCAGTTGTTAGTGATACCAATATACAATATTAAAAGGGCATTCAGAATGTTCTTGACATTCATCGGCAGAATAAAAACCATTGCACTTACCTCAACGAAACCTTGGCTGTCCTCCACACTCGAATAAATGAATGCATTTTGCAAGGTCTTGCACCCTTAAAAATGGCTTCCCAGCAATTTCTTTTTTAATTTTCAGAAACACTAAAAAATGCACGGTGCAAGATGGGGTAGTTTGATTTTTTTTTTCCTGCTCCGGATAGGCCATAACTTCCCAGGTTTGGTGAGCACTGGCACTGTCATGAAGAAGGAGAACCCTTGACATACCTGTTGTTAGATGCGGCTCTTTCACCATTTTGGGCAAAACAATGTTAGTATAGTATTGGCCATTTATAGGCATATCTTCATGTAAGGGTCTAACAGCTACCACTCTTGGGGAATTGAAAAATATTGAACATCTTCCTTGAGCAAAAGTCTTGTTGGAGGATTTGGGGACACAGTTCATCTTCCACTACTCAAACACAGCAGTCAGTCTTTCTGGGAGTTGTATAGTAATAAAACCTAGTGACAATGTTAACCATTTGGACACAGGTTCAAACATTACCAGCATCTCCTTAATTTGATTGTCTTATAAAGCAAGTTGACTCTAGCTCTTTTTTGCTGTTCTGTCAGTTTGTGGGGTACCCATTTGGTACAATTTATGGAACTTTAAATGTTGATGAACTATTGTTTCCACACTGTCAATCGATATAATGACATCTTAACCGTTTCAGTGTCTAGCATAAAAAACTGGTTTCAATCAAGAGGCCAAGCTATTTTCTCCCTTATGTCCAGCCAAAAAAAATTTACTTTACAATTTTTTTGCCAAGTAACTAATAAAAGGAATATGTTATATGCCAAATTAATGAGCATTTAATTCTGGATTTTCTGAAAATAAAATATTTAACAAAATGACAAGTTTTATTTTAATAGGACTTTTTTTTTAGTCATGTAGTAAAAAAATGCATCTGGCAACACAAAAATTTAATTATAAAAAAACTAATAGACAGAAAAGATTGTGATGCACATGAATAGAAAGGCTATTTATTTCTGAATAACAAAAAAAAATATATTTTTTTGGTTTCAGGTAACTATTTCTCTGGTTTTGTAACTTTGTTTTCTCGGTACCATACTTTGAGAAAATTCCAGGCTTTTAGCTAATTGTCCTGAGTCAGATAAACAAGTCAAATTTAGAATTTTTTTAAAAAAAGAACCACTCAACAGAAATAAATCAGTTATATAAGTCCTTTTTCAGTGTGATGTGGTGAAAAAATGATCGCACTATACAATTAAGGCTTCATTTTGGAAAACCTGTTAAATAAAAATAGTTAAATTATATATTAATAGAAAAGAAATTTCCTTCCAAATAATACAATATTCAAACCTGAAATACGATTTTTATTTCTTTTAGTGATTCTTTTTTAGTATTGTATATTTTAAACATGGCCAGTGTTATTTATACAAAGTGATTTGGACTTCTCACATTCACGGGATTTTCTGAACTTGTTATGAAATAGAAAAAAACTTCCTTGGCTGCTTTTTTTGCTAAACATTATGAATTTTTTTTTTCTTTGGGTGTTGAAGTTAGCGATCTTGGCTAAGTGCAGAAAGGTTTGTGCATCAGAGCAAAAAAACAAACTAGAAATAATAAAATATCCACAACAGCTTTTAAGCTGGCCTCCAATGTAGCATAACTCGGAAAGATTGATAATCAGCTGACTGAAAGATTGCTAACTAATGGAAATAAATCTACAGAAATGAATTTGTTTCTATATCCAACACCTCATTTATTTTCAGAAAATGATACCAGATCAAAGTTTTACTGGAAAAGTAATAAATAATAAAATAAAAATTAACATATAACCTAATGCAATGTTAAATTACCCACAGCAACAATTTGCAGGCCAGGCCAGCCATTGTAGCATAACTATGATAAATCGATACTTACCAAAAGATCACTAATTTCTGAAAATAAATCTACTGAAATGAAAACTAAGGTTTAAATATAAAAAAGTAAATATTAACTTTACAAAAAATATCCAATATGCTAGATATATGCATTTCATGTGCTACAAGTGTAAAAAAACACTTGTAGTACACGGAATATGTAAAAAAAACACTTGTAGCACATGGAACAGAGATAGCATGTGTCAGCCATCTGCCTCTTGTTTGCCTCAGTGAAGTATAATTAATTAATGCAGTGCAACTAGAATTTCTAAGAAGGATGTGTTTACTTCCAGTTTCTATTTTAAGAGTGGGTAAGATGCATAGAATGCTGGGAATAATGAAATAGGTTTATGACAGAAAAGAGTGTGAAACAGAAAAACAAAATGGTGGTATGTACTTTGTAATTACTTCCAAAATCTATCATTCTTTAAAATAGCAGTTTTATTTGGTTAATTTTTAGGAGATTTTCGAAAATTTAAGGAAAAATTTGTTAATAGTTCGAATCAAGCTTGTGAGCTTAAATCAGACAGTTGCTTCAGCAAATAGGAATGTTAACAAGCAAATCGGCAATAATGTTTAGTGCTTCTAAGAAATGGCAATCTGATGCCTTTATAAAATTATTTATATTGTTTAATAAAATATGCATCAAATTAAAAAAACAAAATTATTTTTCAAGCCCAAATTATATATTTTTATAGGATATATATAAAAAAATTACGGATTTTTATTTTTAATTTTTCTGTGAATATATACAGACGATGTGGACACTGGAAAGGTTAAACTTATCTGAATGCTGATGTGTGGGTTTTCCCTAATGAGTTCATGAACAGCAGCAATGTTTCTCTCATTTGCAGCCTCCTTCAGTCTTCCTGTGCAAGAAAGGTATTCGAAGCTCTACTGTCCTTCTCTGAATTTGTGCATCCATCCCATAACAGTGTCGTATAAACTGGCATAATAGACATATATTTGTGATAAATCGCCATGAATTTTTTTTACGTCTTCCCCAAACTGCATCCTTGTGAAAATGTAAAATCTTCCCCATCTTTAGTAGGCTCCATAGTAACAATGCACAGATTTTTGCAGACAGAACTTTGTGCCACCAGCAAAGAGAGAAATGATGATATGTATGGTGTTTGTTTTTAACATGTAATGACAAGCTTTCAAACAAGCCTTAGCTCGTTAACTTCAGAGGAACTAGTGCAAATTAACGATGGCCTGTTCCAAGGGTCACACCATACCAGGAGAACTGATATCTGGCCTTAACAATGAAAAAGCAGAGGGAGGTGGCAGTCAGACAACTTGCTGTTGAGTGTGTCTGTGCTTCAGGTATGATGTCAGAACTGTGTCCAGATGATTTTGTGAGAAGGTTCTGTATGCTACCGTATTTCCCCGAAAATAAGACCTAACCGGAAAATAAGCCCTACCCCAAAAATAAGCCACAGTTAAGATCATCAGCCAGACTGATGCATATAGTACATCCGTTGCAACACACGATGGACATATTGAATTATAAAATAATATTTTTGACATTAATACTTAAAATAAATGATAATATAAATTATAATTAAATATTTGTAAATATTTAATTATAATCTAATGCTGGACATGAGAGATTGGGGCCAATGGTTCTACAGGAAATGGAGTCGCAAGAAATTCAGGCTGGAATTCGGGGTTTGGAGAGTTATGATGATGTTTCAGAAGAAGATGACATGACTGTATTTGAATAAATGTAGATTTTTGTACATGAAAAAATAAGACATCCTCTGAAAATAAGCCCTAATGCGTCTTTTGGAGCAAAAATTAATATAAGACCCGGTCTTATTTTCGGGGAAAGACGGTAGTAGATGTGCTGTGTCTTCCCCTCACCTCTTCTCAAAGAAGAGCTTGAAAGACTTGGTGCAGGCAGCATCACACCTGAACCAAACAGAAGTGGATTTCATTCTGACTACTGTTCGCATCATGGTTTCATCTGGAGAGAATGTGAAATGTGCAACCATTCCTGCAACATCCGGGAATGAGGCAACTATGGAGGAGGTCTTCTGGTGTGGGTGGATAATTAAGGTGGTTGGCCATATGCCACTCCATGTGTTTAACTATGGCACTTTGCATGCTCAAAAATACATAGAGATACTTGATAGGTCTGTTATTGGCCCAGAGTTAATTTTTATGTATGATAATGCTTCTCCCTATAGGGCTCAACTGGTCAACAATTACCTTGAAAGTAAGGATATCCACAAGATGGAATGGCCAGCCAGGTCTACAAATCTTAATCCTATTGAGCATAACAGCAGTTATATATATATCAGGATTTGTTGTCACGAAAAGAATTATTTAGAATTAGTTTTTAAAGTTTGCTATCAAATGAAACAAGTGGTTTGAGCAACATCAACTGAACTACATCTTTTTGATTATGTGTTGTGAATCAGCATCACAAACAAGTTTGCATCAGCATGCTTATTATCAGTGAACTTTTTATTGTCTAAAATTTGTAGTTCCAATCTGTAAAAAGTGATTAGAAAACGGTTTTGCTTTTCCATAACAATTTCAGAATGTTCTATGAATTTCAAATATTAAGTAAAAGTATCATTATTTTTTCAAACTTCTACAGGCTATTTCAAAATACCTAAAGTCATGTAACTAAGTTCAGAGTGATACTTATAGTGCCAAAAACAGCAGCTAATGAATGCAATTTTGATTTTACTGTAAGCAAAGAATATTATTTAATTAAAATATGGATATATTTATGTTGAAAATTTTTACTTCTTTCATTTCAAATTATATCATTATATTTATATTTTTCTTTTGCATGGTTTTTGAAACTTTTCTTCACCTTTAGTTAAAATTTTGATAAATTGAATATGTAACATAAATGTGATATGTTTGGTTATGTTAATCTGTATTTGTAGCATTGCAGTGTATGATTTGGGTGGTGGTACTTTTGACATTTCTGTGTTGGAAATTCAGAAAGGGGTATTTGAAGTAAAATCTACCAATGGTGATACTTTCCTTGGTGGTGAAGATTTTGACAACACTCTTGTAAATTTCTTAGCCAGAGAATTCCAAAAAGAGGTGAGTGGCATTGTCATCTATATTATTTCTGATATATATATATATAGTATGCAATTTTGAAATTAGATTTTTTTTAAATACATCTGATATTCATCATCATCATCATCATCCTCAAGCAGCCATGGGCTACGGAGGTCCAACCAGACCGTGCAATTTAGTTCTCCAAGCAAGTCTATCCTGAGCTACATCTACTGCATCTGGCCACTGCACACCAATTCTAACAAGGTCCTGTTTGACATTGTCTGCCCACCGCATCCTAGGTCTCCCCTTCTTTCTGAGGCCTTTAGGCACACTGTTCATAACCCTATTCGCCAATCTATAATTATTCATACGGGCAACATGGCCAAACCAACGGAGTCTCTCTCTGCACAATATGCTGCTTAAAGGAGGTTGCAAACTCCTTTTCCTAATCTCATCATTAGTTACAAAGTTGAACCACCTAATGCCCAAGATACTGCGTAAGCATCTGGAATCAAAAGCATCTAGTTTCCTGTTATCTTGTTTACAAAGTGTCCAAGTTTCACTACCATAACTAACCCTAGAAAGAACCAAACTATTATACAGTCTAATTTTAGTCTTTAGGTGTATACGCCTATTTCTCCACACTCTCCATAGATTCTTAAAAGTCCCAGCAGCAATCCCTATTCGTCTGTTAATCTCATGCCGCACATCACCATTATCTGTTACATAGCTCCCAAGATAATTAAACTGTGACACCTGCTCAAGACTGCAACCATTCAGATTAACTGAATCACAGCCTGCCTGACCAATTTTCATCACTTTAGTTTTCTCTCTGTTTATAACCAAACCTACTCTACTACCAGTCTCATCAACGGCTCGAATGAAAGAGTTCATCTCATCAACATCATTTGCCAGAAGGGCTAAATCATCAGCATAATCTAAATCAGAAATTTTCCTATCTCCAGCCCATTTAAGGCCAAAATCTTTCCCTTGAAGTGAATTTCGCATAACATAATCAATAACCAAGCTAAAGAGAAAAGGAGACAAAATGCACCCTTGTCGAACACCAGAAGTAATGCTAAACCAATTGCTACAAGCCTTACCAACTCTCACACACGACTCAGTGTTATTATAGAGAGCTTTCATAATGTTAACTAACTTGTCTGGTATACCATATGATCTCACAATCAACCACAAATTATGACGATCAACAGAGTCGAAAGCCTTTTTGAAATCAACAAAGCTAGCAACCAAAGGTTTCTGAAACTCTAAACATTTCTCAAGAATCTGCCTAAGTGAAAATATCTGATCTACACATCCCCTACCACTTCTGAATCCACATTGCTCATCACGCAATTGCCTGTCAACCAGATTCTTAATTCTATTAAGCACAATCATGGAAAGAACTTTACCTGGAACAGAGAGTAGGCTGATACCCCTATAGTTATCACAAGAACTGCGATCACCTTTTTTGAAAATAGGGATAACAATAGCTCTGGTAAAATCCTTAGGAACCATGCCTTTATCATAAAAGAGATTCAGAATTTCAGTCATCCAAGTGGTAATTGAAACATTCCCAGCTCTAAGCATTTCCGTAGTAATTTCATCTACCCCTGGGGATTTATGAAGTTTAAGTTTAGAAACAGCCAAACTAACTTCAGATTGTGTTATAGGGCCAACATTAAAGCCACCAATGCATCTATCATCATTGCAAACAATGGGAGTAGAACTAACTACATTGTTTAGAACATCACTGAAATGCTCAGCCCACCTAGCCATGACAGAATCCTCCCCTTCTATAACCTTACCTTGTTTATCCTTCAATCCTTGTATGCCTGTCCGTTTTCTACCACACAAAACATTAACTATCTGGTACAGCTCTCTGCTGTTGTGCTGTCTAACTGCTTCCTCGGCTTTGTCAGCCAAACCATCAAGCCAAAAATTTTTATCAGCAGCTAACTGATCCTTTACAAGTTTATTAAGGTCTCTGTAATGCTTTCTATTAGGACTAGTAGGGTATTGATTAAGGGCATTCCTGCAGTTCTTTCTTTCCGAAATAAGCTCAAGTGCCTCATCACTCAGATAATTCTGCCTCTTCTGCTCCTTTCTTCCTAAAAGAGTACTGTTAGTGTCCAAGAAAGCCTGTTTAAAATGATCCCATTCTTCCTCAACTTCAGTAGTAAGCAAACCATGACCTATCATGGTAAGCTTTGGCTATATCTGGATCTTTCAGAGCTTCAGTATTAAAAGTAAATTTTTTAACCCTAGCACAACACTTTTTAAGTTTAAGTTGCAACACACTTTTAACAAGGTAATGGTCGGATCCAATTTCAGCTCCCCTATATGCCCTGGTATTCCTAACAGAACTAGTCCATTTGCTGTTAATTAATATGTAATCAATCATATTCTTATGCAGCCCATCAGGTGAAACCCATGTGTACTTATGTATGTCGCGGTGTTTGTAATAAGTGTTAGTTATTCTGAATCCATTGAGTTTACTTACCTGTAGGAGACGTTGCCCATTGCTATTGCAACTACCAATACCAAAAGGGCCTATTACTCCTCCCCAAAGGTCAGAGTCAGTACCAACTTTGGCATTGAAGTCACCAAGAACAAGGGTAATATCTCCTTTCTTGACAGAATTCAAAATATCCTGAAGTTGCTCATAAAACCTATCCTTCTCATCCTCATCGGCATCCTCAGTGGGGGCATAACAGCAGATAACATTCAAGTCTTTAACGCTTGTCTGAAATTTTGCTGTAAGAAACCTTTCATTAATGCACTCATATCCTAGAAGAGCATCACTAGCGTGTCTGCTGAGAAGCAGACCCACGCCTTGGTGATGCTTTTTGTCGTCTCTCCCTGAAAAGAGAAATTTAAGATTATTTTTAAGAATCTGACCTTTATCTGTCCATCTGGTCTCTTGCAGGCCGAGAATATCTAAATTATAACGGTGGAATTCTTGTGTGAGGACATCAAGAGAAAAAGCTCTGTGCAGAGTCCTCACATTCCAACTACCTATGGAGAGAAAATGGTTAGTGGGATGTTTAAAGAAACTATGTTTATTGAGAGAGGGAATGCCGACAATATCAAACAGCCCCCTAATCGCAGACATGGGGCAAAGACCTGTTCCCCCACTACTAAAGGCTGAAGCCATCTACACTGGAAGACTTCCTCCAATGTAGAATTTGACGATGCCAATAGAAGCAAAGAGTTCAGGTGCCTGCGATGACTTCTGCTCAGGATTACCCACCAGCTGATAAACATATCCTGTGGATCTATTCACTTGGGGCTGTCAACCCACAAACAAAAAGAAAACACAGCGGAAGATTTTCCCTCCACAGAAGCCCACCAGTGCAGCAAAATCAGGATCCATAATCAAGCTCAGAGCCATATATCTGTCCAGTCCAGTAGGTTTATATGGTCAGCACCAGGACCCTGTGTGGTTGACCACTCCTCAGCAGGGTAGAAAAAAAAAGAAAAGTAGCCATAGTTGTCCAGATCAGTAGGCCACACTAATCTGGCAGCCCTCCCCTTCCGTTCACTTCCACAAGAGAGTATCTCTTTTGAAAGTTACTAACGGTCCGCACCACGAGAAGGCGGGGTTGGACATTAGGTGCTAGGCCTGGCCGGTTCTATGCATCATCACAGGGGATTGGTGCATAGCTCTCCTACAAACACCTTATTCAAAATTTTATGCAGTGCTTGGGAATTAGATAGGGATTAGATAGGGAATCTTTCCAGTGTCCAGCCTGAAAAACTGGTTTACATCCAGAAGCCAAATTGAACTTTAGAACCTGTTTTTTTTTTTGCCAAATAACTAATGAAAGGAATTATGGCATGTTATATGTCAAATTAATCAGCATTTCTAGATTTTCTGAAAATAAAATATGTAACAAAAAAGATGACAGGTTTTATTTTAATAGGACTTTTTTAGAGTCGTGTAGTAAAAAAAAATGCATCTGGTAACGCAAAAATTTATTTAAAAAAACATAGACAGAAGTGATTATAATGTACATGAATAGAAATGCTTTATTTCTAAATAAAATGAAAAAAATTCTTGTTTAAAGTAAACATTTCTGATTTGTATTTTTTTTTCTCTGTACCATACTTTGATAAAAGTCCAGGCTTGTTGCAGAGTCCAATAAACAATTCAACTTTAGAATATTTTTAATAAATAGCTACTTTCAGACAATATTACATTCAGCAAGCAAAATTTGAACACTGTAGTAACATTAATTTTAATAACACTTTTTACAGTGGTATACCAAAAAAAAAGTTGCATATTTCATAATTATTTCCTAAACCTTCCATTTTTAAAAATAGAGTATTTTTGTTAATTATCAGGAGATTTTAGAAACTTTAAGGGAAAATTAGTTGATAATAGTTCAAATCAATCTTCTGAGCTTAAAATAGGGGATTGCTTTAGCAGAGAGTAATGTTAACAAATTGCCAATAGCTTATATTGCAGGGCGGGGGTGGCTCAGCCGGTAGCGCACCAGGCTCATAATCTAGTTCCCAGGTTCGAGTCACAGCTGGGTCAGTGTTGAGACCTGCCCACAGGCAGTAGGGGACATCAATGTGCTTGAAAAGACCACAGTTTGTCAGATGGGATATTAAGCAGTGGCCCCGTGTGTGTGTGTGTGGGGGGGGGGGGGTGACTCAGTCGGTAGTGCGCCAGGCTTGTAATCTGTAGTTTCCAGGTTCGAGTCCCAGCTGGGTCAGCGTTGAGATTTATCTCCGCAAAATTCCCCGCCCTGCCCACGGTCAGTAGGGGACACCGATGGGCTTGGAAAGGCCGCCGTCCGTCGGATGGGACGTTAAGCCTTGGCCCCGTGTGCGGGAGAGCCATACCCTGTGCACGTTAAAGAACACGCTGGATGGTCTTGACGGGAGGCTACCATCTGTCTCCCAACAGCTGTTCCAGTGGGTCCCCTCCCCCAACCTTCTCTGAGCCTTCGGGGTCCATGTGACCTGGCCATTTAGCCCATGGTGTGCAAAAAAGTGCCGCTCAGAGGTCAAACAACCCAAATCTTAAAATATCTGACTTAGAATAGCTAATGGTTTAGCTATCTTGGCAAATAGTGTTCATAAGAGGAAGAGATAATAAGGTAATAGGATTGGTCATAAATACTGATAAATCTTAGGCACTAAAAATTGGTGTAGTGCTTCAGTCCATTTGAATGATTGGGCTTTAGAGTAAGTTTTCTTGTTTAATTATATTGGGAGTGACTGATACTGAATATGTGCAATAAGAATATGAAAAAAATGGGGAATTAGCTATATGATAGTGTGGTTAGGTAGTTGGTGTTAGGTAGTTTGATTGTGTAAATAATGATGAAGTTAGACAACATCAAACAAATCGGGTGCTATTAAAATTGAATGAAATTTTAGTTATTTATTAGTTCTTAATAGTATTAAGATATTTTTGGCAGTGTCTTAATAGTTAATTTATATTTTAGCAAGGAGTTGATTTATCAAAGGATACAATGGCCATGCAGCGACTTAAAGAAGCAGCAGAAAAAGCCAAAATCGAACTCTCATCTTCAGTTCAGGTAAAGGAAATTTTCAAACAATGTAATAATTATTTACTTCAAATTATTATTACTTCTTAATATGAAATCAAGCAAAATGTAGACATAAAATATTACCTGCAAATTTTAGTCAAAAAATTGTATTTACTCTAGTCCATGATATGGTAGTCATACCAAGTTTTAAGTGTCCATTAATCAATTGGGTATGATCCATTCTTTTTCTGAAATTTGACCATTAGCCAACTACTTACATGTAAACAGTTCAAGGATCCAGATTAATGTAAAATTTTTTGTTTTTCTGGAAATTGTACTTTAGTAACATAATAGCCTAATTCACTTTCCCTTCCTTAGCAAATTATTATGAACTCTGCATCATACATGAAATACCATGAAACATGCCATTGTATGCAAAATTTCTTACTGATGTAAGTATTCTATATTATTTTGAAGTCCTATAAAAGGCATTGTGGAAAGGAAAATCAAGTGCAACGTGGGAGGGGGGGAATGTTGATCTAATTTTTAAAGGAGTCTTATCATTGGAGCAAGATGGCAGTAGCATCTGTAACAGAGATGATGAAACTTAGTGGAAAATCATGGCACAATATCCTAAGTGTATGAAGAATGGCATTGGTTACAAAAAAGGCCATCAAACATGGCAAATGTGGTAGGGTAAAAGCTATGACAAACAGGGACAGGCATTTATTGGAACAAACTATTGCAAAACAGCTGTTACAGTTCATCAGCTGTGTTGCAAAACAGCTGTTACAGTTCATCAGCTGAGAGAGAGAGAACTGCTAGCTGTACTTCAAAACCCATTTCAATGAGAGCTATGAAAGAGAATTGAAAACTTTGAAATTCAGGAACTATATGTGACAAAGTATTTGGTAGGTGTTCATAATAATTTGGCCATGCAGTGTATATATTTATATATAATTTAGTAGTGTATGTATGTATGTACAAGATTATCAAAAGTCACGACACTTTCATGTTATGGAAATAGAAATCCACATTCAATTCCACTTGAGATCAATTGAATATCTCATTCAAATATCTGTAAATCTCAATTTTCAACAATGTTTGATATTTAAAGTTATTGGAGCTGGAACATTTGTGAGCAAATACTACTGTTACACTTGGCTTGAATGATTTTCATCATGGATGAAAATGTATCGTTACAAAGGCTTCCAAAATTACATTTATTTTAAGAAATGATTTGTTTTAATAGTTATTATTTGCATTTTAATTAACTCTTAAAGTAAATACTAAATTTTTGAGATCTTCAATTTATTTTCAGTGACAATTTTCCATAAAAATCTATTTTCAAAATTAAGGAGATTTGAATGTGGTTTTCCATTCACATAACACAGAAGTGGTCAGTGACTTTTGGTAATATTGTGTAGGTATATCTAAATTTGCTTTTATCACTATTAGCATTTAATCACTATTAGGCTGTTTAAGTATTGGGATGACAATGGGTATAGAGAAAAAATTGTCTTGAGCTGGGTGGGATCCAAACCCACAACCTCCTGATAACATTGCTCTGATCACTGAGCTACTGGGTGCTGATCAATCTCTACTGCACATGTTAAGCTATACACCATAGGCTCAGTCACTGTCCTTTGAGTGCATTTGGAGATCACTTCAGAGCCATTCCAGGCATGTGCACATGACCAGCCACTCTTCAAATACATTCTGACTGAAATATTTTTTTGTGCAAATCTCAATCTACTTCTCTTCTGGTATAATCACTAGTACCCTGAAGTTATACAGATTAATTCACCACACATCATTGGTTTAAACAGGTTCTGATTCTAACACCATATCAAAACAATTATTCATCTCCATCCCTACAAAATACTTTTCCAAAGTAAGCCTAAAAATAATTTTTAAAACTTACTTGTTCAAAGATGCATTTATTGGTTGGCTTTTATCTGCTTTTCATGAAGGACAATTTATAGATTTTAAATAATAAAGTGTGTTATGCCATCTGCATTTTCACCAGTTTTTTCTTTTGAAAGTATCAAATATAGAAACCTTTTCATATGAATTGTAGATTTTAGAGATATGTTTTTGAAATGATTCCCTGTTAACTTTCTTGGTCATGGTGTTCATTAAATGTTTTAGCAGCGTTGTTATCTAATCAAAAGTACTGAAGAAGTAAATTTGAAATGTGTTATGCTAATTTAAATGGGCAGAGTTGCAATTGATTTTTGTCAGTGGATATTAAATTTTAAATGAAGTATCAAATAAAATAAGCAATTTCCCTAAATCTTTAAATAGGAAATGAATATTGTTGACAAATCAAGATTTAAATAGATTTTATTATCTTTAATTTATTTTTAGTCACATTTTTCCATTAAATACTGTTTAAGAAATTGAGAGTTCTGAAGTTAGATTCCCATTGACATAACATGAAATTTCTCTAAGGTTTTGGTAGGGAGTGTATTAGAACCAGAAAGGCTAATTGGGTCTGACAATATGAAATGCTCATTTTCAAAGGAAATAAAATTTACTTAGTTTCTGGACCATTATTATTCTGTATTAGTATCCTCTTGATTGTGGGTATAGGAAAAATATTGTATTGATCCAGATGGAATCCAAACTTGCGACCTCCTGAATGAAATGTTGTGCATTCTGACTGCTAATTGAGATTTCTTCTATTGTCTCTCTCAATAGAGGGAATCTTGATCAATATCCAGAGCCCCTGGAATGTCATCAGGAAATCATTGATTCAAATCCCACTTAGCTCAAGACAATGTTTCCTTTACCCACGTCAACAGGATACTTATACAGTGTAATAGTGGTTCAAAAACTTAGTAAAGCTATGTAATGCTATGGATAAAAAATTACTGAAGGTAACCAATAATGTATACTAAAAGAATAAAGTTTGTTGTTATTTAAATTTAGTACATTCTAATGGTATAAGTTCAAATTATTGGAAGATTAAATAATTTGGAATGTATTATTGATAATAAAAAAGTCGATTCCCTTCACAAGTTACTGTTGTCAATGTAAATCCCTTGACTGCTATATTCTACAATCTACATATTAAATATTGGTTCTCTAATATATATTGGCTTCAATTTTTGAAGTTTTGCCATTTTGTAACCTTAGTGTCCTCTAATGGTGGGAATTCAAAGTGTTGAAAATTTCAGAAAATGCAATACAGTAATATCCAATATAAAAACTTTTAATAATGACCTAAAACAGGGTTGTTTTTTACCCATGAATACGAAGTTACTGTAATTGCAACCCTTCATTCAGAGCTTTAGGGAGAGAATGTGAATAGGCTGGGACAACCATGGAACACCACTGAAATTTTAGTGGAACTTATATTAATATACCTAATTTTAAAAATATGTCCAAAATATTCACTAATAATTTCCGCTCTGTAAATTGATTCAAATATTTAGAGGAAAAATTGTCTTCAGCCGGGTGGGATATGAACCCACGACCTCCTGATACGTGTCAGGTGCTCTGGACCACTGAGCTACCAGCCACCGATCAAGATCTACTCTAACTGATGTTATGAACATTCTCAACCTACTTTCCTAATATGTAGGGAGTGTTCAGGCAATCCCACCTCAAGTGGCTTTTTAATGGCCTTAGATGGAATGCATGTCTTACGAGTATGCAATTATTAATGGATACTTAATGTGTTGAGTTTAATAATAATTATTTGTAGATTGCATACTCATAAGACATGCATTCCATCTAAGAAAAGGCATTAAAAAGCCGCTTGAGGCAACATTGCCTGAACACTCCCTACATATTAGGAAAGTAGGTTGAGAATGTTCATAACATCAGTTAGAGGAGATCTTGATCGGCGGCCGGTAGCTCAGTGGTCCAGAGCACCTGACATGTTATCAGGAGGTTGTGGGTTCATATCCCACCCGGCTCAAGACAATTTTTCCTCTAAATATTTGAATCAATTTACAGAGTGGAAATTACTAGTGTATACTTAATGTGTTGAGTTTAATAATAATTATTTGTATGTCCAAAATACAGCTAATATTTTTAGCTTCAAAGTATTTTAAAAGCTTGAAGAAAAATGAATTAAATATATTCCATTAATGCAATCTAACTGTGTCCAACTGTATTTTCTTGAAATCAGTTTACACATTGCATGCCAAGCTGATTTCACCAAGATTTTCTGTTGGGCAATGAAACCTTTTTCTTCAATTGTCATCATTTCTATCTCCAAATGTCATTTTATGTTAATTATTTTATCAGTTGTGATGTTATTGCCACATCATTCATATATGAATGTATTCATATGACATTCATATATGAATGACACGGCCCCACATGAAAATGGGCAAACTAAAACCAGTCGAACTATTAGCATCATCCATAAATGAATGATGTGGCATTCAATGTGTTAAAGGGAACTTTAAAGTGTAATGAACACACATTTGACTATTATATATGATTTTTTCAGTTGACTGTATTTCTAAGAGAAATTGAGAATAGCTTTTGTGAAACAGGATGCCTAATAACAATATAATAAAGTCATTCTTTTCAGATTATCTTTGGTTTCCCCCCCCCCTCTCCCATGCATTTTATGATTATATAGTATTTTTAAATTTATTTTTACTAAGTATGAGCATTAGACATCAACAAATAAAACATAAGTGCATTTTTAAGTGTTTTTATTTTTATTTACAGACAGATATCAATTTGCCATATCTGACAGTGGATGCCAGTGGTCCAAAACACATGAATCTGAAGTTGACTAGAGCTAAATTTGAGAATTTAGTAGCAGATCTAATTAAAAGGACTATAGAACCTTGTAGCAAAGCAATTAGAGATGCAGATATAAGTAAATCTGATATTCAAGAAGTCATACTTGTAGGTGGAATGACAAGAATGCCAAAGGTATGTAATCATTTTACTTAATTTTAATATGTTTATTATAATATAATCAAGTTTTAGGCTGCTTTAGTAGTTTGTAAGTAAAGGGCTAAAGGGATAGAGGGGGAGTATTCTTTGCCTAATATGTTATAATTGTACAGGAAAATTTGTGTAGACAAATGTTTAATTCACAATTTATGCTTTATTCAAAGCAAAGACTTCAGGTTTTCCCTACAATTGCTTTTAAGATTACATTACAAAATCATTACACATCTTGTAATGCTTACAGCTAGTTACTCAGCTATTTGTGTACTTATGGAGATCTTTTACATTGCAAAAAGTCCCATGTACTTACAGCTGTTGAAGCATATGCACATTACACTTGTTTCTGGTGAGTGAGGAGGGTGGCTCAACAGTTTCACATAGTCATCGGCTATTGCTCTGATATGCTAATGTTCTCTGTTGGGGAAGTTGCTGTTGCGATTAATGTATATCAGTCGTTATCTCACATTTATTCGCCAATGGTTACTTTGTTGCTGAGAAATGATCTATATATATCATTATATATATATATGATTTTGAAAAAAAAAGCCTATTTTTGTACTAAAGTTAAATTAAGAAAACTTAATCACCTGGCAAGTTCATTTTCAAGGAAAATAAAAGATTGCCATTTTCCAACTTTAGTGCACCCTACCCACACCAAATTTAAACAAGTGGAACTTTGCAAAGAGAAAATAATCCAGTGTTAGAAATTCTACATGTTAAGGATTAAGTAATCTATGTTATGGTTAATTATGTGTATTTTTTTGGTATATTAGTACTTGAACTCTGGATTCATTTCTTCATAAGTGAACTTACCTTCTTCCATCAAATTTGTACTTTACAAATAGCAAACTACTGGGTGCTATAAACTTAATGGCCATATTGAATAAAGACAGTATGATTTGCACGATACTAGCATTATTAGATTTTAAATAATTTACACAGGTCATGTATGTTTGAAATTCTAATATTGTTTATGTATCATATTGTTTTGTAGTTTAAGTGATAATTTAATGATGAACTTAATTTGCTCTTGTTATAGGTTCAAGAAACTGTCCAAGGAATTTTTGGAAGATCTCCAAGTAAAGCTGTAAATCCTGATGAAGCTGTAGCTGTTGGAGCTGCTATACAAGTAAGCAGAGTAATATGCTTCAGTGTAGTGTGTAATATGATTAAACTATTTGTAAAATATTAATTCTAGAGGCAATTTTTTTATTAGTTTGATGACAATGCAACCAGTATTTTAGATATTTTACTGAAATGATATAGATAGTTATAAGATTAATTTTTGGGTGTTATGAAGATTGTTATCTGTTTATAGGGTGCTGTTCTTGCTGGTGATGTGACTGATGTATTGTTATTGGATGTAACACCTCTATCTCTTGGAATTGAAACACTGGGAGGAGTTTTCACCAAGCTAATCTCAAGAAATACTACCATTCCTACAAAAAAAAGTCAGGTTAGTTGTGTGTGATGAAAACTGATGTTAAGATATAGTGCATTTTGGGAATATTTCAGATTTATATTTTTTAGAGGTTCACTCACATTTTTGGTACTGATTAAAGCATTTTTATGCACTACAAGTATCATATTTTTACGTAATACTATCTCGATAATCCAGTTTAATTCAATCATGAAAATTTAACCATTTTTACACTTATACCACCATTCCCTCACATGTTGTGCTACAAGACATCTGAGTTGTACACAGTCACAAACTGCTGGTGGATTTCAACAAACTGAGTCTTCTTGTACCCACAGAAAGCAAATTTTTGCTCGAGTCTCTAGCATTGTGTACACATATATAGTACATTTGCCATGTTTTCTCTGCATCTCGTAGCACAGATATGCAACAGTGATGACTGCTTCCACGTATTGAAACTATTTACTACTAACATGTAATGTGGCACAGTCCCAGATATTGTTAATTTGATGGGGAACAAATTGAGAGCCTTTCTTGCTGATTTGTTCTCATATATAAAGGTATTAAAATGTTTCTCTATTTCAGTTAAGATTCTGCACCTAATTCTCTCCTAGATCTTGGCTCTGCCAAGATAATGCAAACCTTTTAAATGACCAGCTGATTTGAATTCAAAAATAAAATTTTTAGAATCCTAATTAGAGGCAATGTTTTAGTAGTCTCAAAATCTCAGATCAACTTTTAATTTACTAATCATTGCAAAATTATACAGATGAAAATATTTGGTCATAAATATGTTTATAAAGGTGAAAACACTGAAATGGAAATGTATGTGCACATGTATTAGTTCTTACATGTAATTTCTAGTAGATTATGCACAGTGCATTTTTAAATATTTTACAACTTTTATTGAGCTGTTGATAGATTTCTGTTTTCATCTTATTTATGACTTAAAATAGTGGAAATATGATGAAAGGGCACATTTGTTTGATAAGCATATTGTTGTGCCTTAGTTTCAGTTTTTATAATCTGAAATTGCTGAACATGCAGTATTTTTTTGTGCATAGAATATACAGGGTGAATCTGAAAAAGTGGGCAAAACTTTACGGGGTGGTAGAACGCAGCTATACGAGCAATATTCGTCATAGAATGTATGGTCGGAACGCAAGCGGTGAGAAGTTAAAAGGTAGTTTTCCACTGTCACATTTAAAGAATGAACACAAGAAGGAGAGGAGATACTTCAGAAAACATTTTATTAACAGGAATGTAATTGAGGTACATGCTCAAAGAAATTGCTCAAAAGAGCTGCCGCCAGCTGTAATGCAGGCTTCACACCTGCGGGATAGGGACCGACGCACATTTGCGAAGACACCAGGCATTTCCCGAATATCGCCGGCAACAACGGCGATCCTGGCGACTAGATCCATATCGGTTTCAATGGGGCACTCGTAGATTAGGCTTTTCATATGACCCCACAGGAAAAAGTCCAAACACGAGAGATCCGGCGATCTTGGTGACCAAGCTATGGGACCACCTCGACCAATCCATCGCCCTGGGAACGTTGCATGTAAAGTGTTCCGCACATCTAAGCTGAAGTGTGCAGGCGCACCGTCGTGCTGGAACCACATTCTCGACCTGCTGGGGGTTGGAATCGGACGCAGCAGCTCCGTTAACACCTCTCGTAGGAATGTGTTATACGATTTGCCGTCCAGACGGTGTGGCAGGAGGTATGGGCCAACCAAATGGTCATGGAGGATCCCTGCCCAAACATTTACGGAGAACCGCTGCTGGAATGAATGAGGACGTGTGGCATGCGGGTTCGTACATGCCCACATGTGTGAATTGTGGGTATTCAAAACGCCCTCACAGGTGAAAGTGCACTCGTCCGTAAACAGAACATGTGCTCCAAAATCCGGCTGCGCTGCTTCTGCTGGAGGTACCAACATGCGAAATCGACACGTGGCTGATAGTCCGCCGGTGACAATGCTTGTACCTTCTGCGTACGATAGGGGTGCATTCCTTCCTCCTGTAGCACACGGCAAACCGACATTTGGGACATGTGTACTGCACGGGAAACAGCTCGCGTGCTACATCCCGGTCGCTCTTCCACCCTATGCAGAATGTCCTCTGCAAGTTGCGGCGTCCTGACACTCCTTTCACGCCCTGCATCTTGCTTGGCTGCGGCGAAGGATCCCGTTTCACACAGCCGCCGATGCAAACGCTTGAAGGTTTTCCGATCTGGAGTGCATCTCATCGGAAACCGGTTGTGGTAACGTCTCTGTGCCTCACTTGCATTCCCGTCCGCCGCACCGTACACAAAGTGCATATCCGCCATTTCATGGTTAGTATAACCAGCCATCCTCTCGGCAATCCACAGTAGAAATGCCGTTGGGTGCGAGGACCGACCCTTTTATACCATTTCCAACGCCACCTAGCGGCTCGCCGTTTGCGTTTCGCCCATACTTTCTATGACAAATATTGCTCGTATAGCTGCATTCTACCACCCTGTAAAGTTTTGTCCACTTTTTCAGATTCACCCTGTATATTTGTTTACAGTTAGACTATTTTGCTGATGAGAAAAATTTTAGACTACTTGATGCAGTTTGTGCTCCAAACATTCACTATCCTGGTTAAAGTTTCACATAATACTATCTTATTATATATAATTTTATAAGATATATATAATACAATATATTATATTTCACTGTAATAAGAGATAGTGTTTATAACTCATTGTGTATTTTTTAAACTCATTATCAACTTCACATTTTTGTAAAGCTTTTTCACTAAATTAAAATTATTGCAGGTGTTTTCTACTGCAACCGATGGTCAAACTCAAGTTGAAATAAAGGTATTTCAAGGTGAAAGAGAAATGGCTGCTGATAACAAGACATTAGGAGCATTCTCTCTGGTATGTTGGATTTACGTAAAGTTTTCACATTAGTTTGTACATGTCAGTTTTAGTAATTTTAATAACACTGGGCAACACACATAAAGGCTTTGAAATGAAAATAGACAATCTTCACTAATTTCGAGGTGCTGAGCATGAAAATGACAATAAAATTTGTTGATTGGCTCTTGTTTAGAAGAGACAGATGTCCATGTATAAACGACTCAGTCCGTATTAAATACATGGGTAACCATTTCACAACGCTGTATTTTAAACTCCAGATTGTAATATATTGTGTTGTATTGCATCAGCCCACCATACAACCCCAAAGGTATTGCATCGTCTGATGCAAGTAGTTGAGTCATGACATCTCGGCTTTATGATTGCAGACAAAAGATGATGCAGTCTAGTTATAAGTGATGTCTCGTAGGGTGAGCAAGTTTTTTGAGTGATTCCCATTTACTCCTGAGTCATAAATATAACACAAGCGAACCTTTCAGTTTTAATCCAGCAGTAGTGATGCCTCATAACGTGTTAATACTGCAGATACATTTTGTTACATTTGCGGGGAAGTGATGTTTGCAAGCCAGAAAAGGACCATTACTCCAATAGTGAAAGTGGCATATGAGTTTTATTTTGGATGCAAGATTGGGGACCAGGACAAGGCCTGGGCCCCACACACATGCTACAGTATGTGTGCAAGAAATCTTCAGAAGTGGCTGCAAGGCAAAAAAGTTGGCAATACCGTTTCCTGTTCCTATGGTTTAGAGAGAGTCAAGCAATCACACAAATGACTGCTACTTCTGCATGGTTCCACCTGTTTCTGGAGGCATCACAAGGAAAAAGAAGTGGACAATAGCATACCCGAATATACAATCTGCTCTCTGACCAGTTCCACACAGCGAAGGCCTTCCCATTCCTGAACTTTCAACAAAAGATTTTTCCATCGATTCAGATGATGAGGAGGGGGGCAAACCGACATCAGGTTCTTTGCAGCCTTAAGTGTTTAATGATCCATATGTCTGCCATGGTGCGTCATCTGTGCCACATTCTCACCGAAGAAGAAATGAACGATCTTGTTCACAATCAGGAGCTGTCCAAGGCCAAAGCAGAGTTACTTGGATCAAAACTTAAACAATGGGATCTTGAGGGAAATGTCCGAGTGACTTCGTTTCAAACTCGTTAAGAGCAGTTTGTGCCTTACTTCAGAAAGGAAGATTACCTTGTGTTCTGCTCCGATGTAGATGGCCTGATGAATGTCCTAGGAATCAAACATGATCCTCAAGTAAGGCAATTATTCATAGACTCCTCGAAATTGAGTCCCAAGGCGGTGTTGCTGTATAATGGAAATTGACTTCCATCCATTCCGGTTGGACATGCTGTCTACATGAAAGAAACCTGCAACAACCTAAAACAGCTGTTGAACTGTCTTTAATACAGTAAGTATGGCTTGCATCTCTATTGTGACTTGAAGGTAGTGGCTCTGTTGATGTGTCTGCAGCTGGGATATACGAAGTACTGCTATTTCTTATGTGAATGGGACAGCCGAGCAAAGACTTTGCACTATGTGAAGAGAAACTGGCCTCAGAGGAAATCTTTGAAGGTCAGAGAGAAGAATGTGGAACATCCAGCACTGGAAGAAATGCACAAAATCCTGCTAACGTCCCTACACATCAAACTCGGTGTGATGATAAACTTTGTAAAAGCCATGGACCAGACTGCATTAGCTTTCAAGTACTTAGCTGACAAATTCCCTCGACTCAGCGAAACAAAAATTATAGAGGGAATTTTTGTGGATTCTCAGATCTGCGAATTGTTCAGAGACCAGATGTTCGACAGCCTGCTTCATGGTGATGAGAAAAGGCTTGGGATGCATTTCACTAAATTCCTTGGGAATGTCAGGGCAGACAACTGTAAGAAACTGGTTAAGGACATGTTTCTGTATCACAAGCTTGGCTTCAGTATATCCTTAAAGATCCACTTTCTCCATTCCCACTTACATTTCTTCCCTAACAACTGTGGCATGGTTAGTGATGAGCACGGTGAATGTTTTCACCAGGACATTGCAACGATGGAGAAACAATACAAGGGAAATTGGTCCACTTCAATGTTGGCTGACTACCCGTTGGATGCTCGCCAGAGATGATCCTGAGCAGCTGTACAAGCAACTTTGAAAGTAGAAGGGAAGTTTTACCGATACATGTCATGTACGTATTACTCTATTATATAAGAAACTATTGCATATTTCTCGGAAAATTGTAGCCAATTTTGCATTTTTATTGTCATTTCGTGTTCAGCACCTTGAAATCTTAAAAAAAAAATGGCTACTTTTATCTCAGAGGCATGACTTTTATGAAAATTTGTTGCCCAGTGTAATTGGATAAGGTAAAAAGCTACCTCAAAAAAATTATTCAGAGTAACTCGTTTTTCTGCCTGAGGTCTTACCTTCCTCAAAGACCTACTCTATAACGTATAAACTGATAGGTTCCTTTCAGACCTCTGTAACAAGCAACTGCTTGGGTGAGGGGTATTTATTTATAACCTCTCTCATTGTATAAGCAATGTTTTTGGATGGGCATTTTAGGAATCTGAAATTAAAAATATTGACAACTATCAATGAAATAGCTTATAAGAATAACACTCAGTGCTTGGATATATTATTAAAAATTTAAAATTGCTAATATAACTGACTGTATTTCAGCCTGAGTTTCAAGTATAGCTATTTCATTCTAATTTATTTTTTAATGTGAAATGCTTAGTTACCTTGTTGAAGTTCAATAAACACTGTCTGTGAATAGTGAGCATAACTAGTAATTTGTATCTGTTGTCAATATATTTTTTGACATAGTGAAAAAGTACCTTTAACAAATGCACAGCATTAGAATTTACTGTAGCTCTGCACTCTGTGAAAATTAAGAGTTTGTTAGATTTGATCAAACAAATCTAAATACATGATTCTTTTTAGTGCATTCTACAATGCATTTATAACAGGAGCTTTTAACTTTGGTGTGAAGGAACATTTTGAAATTGGATTTGATTTTTTTCTTAATTTCAAAAATAATTCAAGGAGGCATGTAAATTGGGGTGCAAGGAGAATTGATTAGGGAGATGTGACATAATAGTAATATAATCTGTTAGCAACAAGGCTCTATTTTGTCGAATACCATTCAAATGTGTGAAACATAAAAAAGGCAGCAATGCAAAACAATAAATGTAGTTTGAGAATCCTGCCCCCCCCCCCCTCCCTTTCCCTCTTTCTGACTTCTGAGGAAGGTGCTACCAAGGGAGTTCTTTGGAAATATGCTCTTGCATCATACTACTTGAAACAAGTTTTGAAATTGTGCCTTCAATATGATTATAGTTTCTCTTGACCCAATGGGTATACCTAGGCTGTACCTGGAGATTTAGCAGTTTGTTAGTAACATATTGTATAAATTATTTACATATAATGAAATAAAATGACATTGAAAGCTATGAGAAAGTTTGAACTGTTAATATGCATGCAACTGACAAAAACATCTGATTGATGAATGTATAACTGTTAAAACATTATGACTAGGAACTTAAATGAGATCAATTAGAATAAGTGACATTAGTTGAGTGCAATTTTATTTGTTTTTTTTTATATCATTATTTCTACTTCCCAATTGTGAAGTTTCTTACTCCACACATATATAAAACTAATGTACTAACTTTTTTCACCAGAATTTATGGCCATAATTACAATTTCACAATTATGTTTGTTTTTTATATTTTAACATGGTGTTTTAGTAAGGTAGGAAATATGTTTTTTCCCCACACAGGTTGGTATCCCCCCTGCTCCAAGAGGTGTTCCACAAATTGAAGTTTCTTTTGATATTGATGCAAATGGTATTGTTCATGTTTCAGCTAGAGATCGAGGAACTGGGAAAGAGCAAAATAGTAAGGACTTCTTTAATTTGAGTCATCAGAAATTTATAGATTTTTTTATAAAAAGAATTCTATGCTTCTGATATATTATGTAGTGTTATGATGTTAAATTTTATTCTTCACTTTACTGAGAAATTACTAGCCCTCGTAATTGTTTAGATCAAGTCTGAGGACTTTTAAGATGAGCATAATGTGCATATAATTAATACAGGGTGATTCAAAACTTATCGTTCAAATTTCATGGGATTGGATTGGATTGGATTGTTTTACCTCTGAGCAGCACTTTTTTGCACACCATGGGCTAAATGGCCAGGTCACATGGACCCCGAAGGCTCAGAGAAGGTTGGGGGAGGGGACCCACTGGAACAGCTGTTGGGAGACAGATGGTAGCCTCCCGTCAAGGCCATCCAGTGTGTTCTTTAACGTGCACAGGGTATGGCTCTCCCGCACACGGGGCCACGGCTTAACGTCCCATCCGACGGACGGCGGCCTTTCCAAGCCCATCGGTGTCCCCTACTGACCGTGGGCAGGGTGGGGAATTTTGCGGAGATATATCTCAACACTGACCCAGCTGGGACTCGAACCTGGGAACTACAGATTACGAGCCTGGCGCGCTACCGACTGAGCCACCCCCGCCCCACAAATTTCATGGGGAGGTAGGGAATACGTCAGGAAACCGATTTCACATAGGAAAGTATGTCTGCAAACGTCATCTACATGAACAAAATGGACAAGTAAAGTGAACACAAGGAAACAGTACAGTTAAGTGGTAACGAATGTGACTTTTATTCCAACAAGGTAAGGTACAGGTTCACAGTAGGTGCTCAAAATTACGACCATTTACACGGACACAGGATTCACAGCGCCGTTGCATTGACTGCCGAACATTTTCAAAAACGCCTGGCATATCACGGACAATGCCTGCGGCGGCCACTATTCGTGCAACAAGGTCCATTTCACTGTCAACGGGGGTCTCGTACACATGGTCTTCCATGGCCCCCCACAAAAAGAAATCCATGGGCGATAAATCAGGTGACCTGGGTGGCCAAGCGATTGGTCCACCTGTGTCCGAGCTGTACACTGGTTGGGTACACACAGCGCCCTCTACATACGCATGCGCACATTTGCGGACATTCCTATGTGAAATCGGTTTCCTGGCGTATTCCCTACCTCCCCACGAAATTTGAACGATAAGTTTTGAATCACCCTGTATATTTATTTATATTTTAAGAGGTGGGGTTTTTTTTTCTAGTAAAATTTTTGTTTATTTGCTGCAAAAATAAAATGTGTTTTAACGTGTAAGCGCCAATTAAATTATTTATTTTCATTTGTGTACTACTGATGTTATTCTCTTTATTACTTTATATTCAAGCATAAATAAAAACTCTAATAATAAACTAATAATAATAATAGACTGTAATAACTCTAATAATAAAATGCAAGTACCACTAGTTTTGTTTAGTATAGTTTGAAAATTTAACATTATTATGAATTTAAAAATAATGATAGCTGAAATAATTTATATTGGTCTATACTTTTAATGACTGTTTATTCTACTACTACATGTTTTGTTTGGTATTGTATTGAATTTTAATGGATTTTCATATTTACTAAAATAAGTTTAAATATTACAGTTGTGATCCAATCTTCTGGAGGTCTAAGCAAAGATGAAATAGAGAATATGATAAAGAAAGCAGAAGTGTTTGCTGAAGAGGATAAAAAGAGAAAGGTAAATGTATTTTGCACTGTCAGTGATGTTTGTTCATTATGCAACATTCTAGATGTGGCAAAATTAAAATTTTTTATGGCTTAATTGTAGGGATAATATTTTTAAAGAAAGTATTAAGCATCAACACTTTGGTATACTCCAGAGTTGATAGCACTGTCAAGCAAAATGTTGAAATCCTGAGAATGATTTGAATAAACATATTGAATAAAAATATTGAAATAAACTGAACTTTTAGAATAAAATATTAATAATCTAAAATTAATTGTTGGCTTTTTATAAAATTTTAATTTTAAAACTGCAATCTATATATTATTACACCAAATTAATTTGCACATGAAATGAGTTAGTATTCAGTCATATGCTTATTTATATGAAAGTTCATTGCCCAGATCACAACCAACTAGGATTAGCTACAGACCTGCTGTAGTGGAAATTACCTTTGTTCTTGCATATATGTTTTATGCTGTGCTTCAGTTGTTCATCACTAGATGGCAGTATCACCACACTGTCATTCACTGATGTTTACATTTTGAAACAAGAATTTGAAGTGTGGTTGATTGCATGAGAACTACCAATGATGGGAAGTAATATATCATTTATTTTCGCTTTTGTTCACAGGTTAGCTTTATATTATATTTAACTACACCCCATTGTTCTTAAATAAACATTGCAATATTTGCTTTAGAGATAACTTGCCTGTAATCTTTTTGTCCTACTAACTGAATGCAAATCTCTTCTATTGATAAAAATGATGTATTATAATTATTTGCATTATATATCATCAATTGTAACATGTTGTTCCCATCACAAATTTTTCATACTACAAAACTGCTCTTAAAGTTTGTTTTTTGACAAGATTTATAAGTTTTTCTACTTTGATGTAATGCTGTATTTTTTATTTTCCTGCTAATACCTCAAATCTCACTAACTTTGCAGCTGTACTCATTCATGTAATTTGTTCTTCTATATCTCCCTAATACAAGGTCAACTATCAGAAATTATACATCAAATTAAAGCTTTTTGCATAGGGAGTAATATATTCTCATAGATGAGGCTTAGATAGGAAAAATTAAAACATATTGCCAATGGTAAATTCATTTGTTCAATTCATATTATTTCAAAGAAAAAGACAACACCAAAATAGATATATTTCAGCTGTAAAAAAAACAACTCCTGGCAGTTTTTCTCTAAAGTTAATATGGATTAGGCAAGAGATTTACTGTGAAAGATTTACATCACTTTCTGCCAGTGCTATCTTTGTAAACAAGAGACATTGACAGTGTGGTGACAGCTCCATCTGTAACTGTTGGCTTTGAAAATTGGTTGCACACTTTTTTGGTTTGTGAGCGTGGCTTGTAGACTAACCTTAGTCAGTCATGCCCAGACACTGGTGCATAGTGTTGTTTTCTGCTGAGGTCTCACCTTCTTCACATAATCTGCAGTTCCCAGGTTAGAATCCCAGCTGGGTCAGCATCGAGATTTATCTCTGTAAAACTCTACCCGCAGTTAGTAGGGGACACCAGTGGGCTTGTAAAGGCTGCTCTCCGTCTGATGGGACATTAACCCGTGACTGCATGTGCAAGACAGCCATATCCTGTGCACATTAAAAAGCATGCTGGATGGCCTTGACAGGAGACTACCATCTGTTTCCCAATTCCCAACACAATTTGGCACACAGTGACCTTTATTTAGCCCATTGCGGCCAAAATAGTGTCACTCATAGGTTAAACAACCCAACCTTCTTCACAGACCTCTATATGATGTATAAATTGACACTCTGTGGCAAGCAGCTGCTTGAGGGAGTATTGTTTTTTGTATATAAATTTGGAGGTTGTGAGTTGTATTAGGTTAGCTTTACCCTGCTAAAATGCTGATGGTCTATTAAACAATACTTATCCAAAAATTAGCAAAATTTCTCTTGTAGCTTTAGGCTTTATTTTTATTAATTTATCAATACATTTACTAAAAATAAAAAAAAGTGTAATTTTGGAAACAGATGATATTTAAAGCTTTCATTTTAGTGAAGTGTAACTAATTACTTGTGTATCAACTAATAAATCAGCACTTTAGCGTCGATTTAAATTTTAGAGGAAATATTGTCTTGAGCCAGATGGGATACGAACCCACGACCTCCTGATAACATGTCAGGTGCTCTGGACCACTGAGCTACCAGCCGCCGATCAAGATCTCCTCTAATTAACCAAAATCTAATCTAAAATTTAAATCGACACTAAAAATGCTGATTTATTAGTTGATATGGAATACGTAGAGTTTATTTCATTATTAATTACTTGTGTTTTGTTCATGTTCTCGAAACTTAATTGGTTTGGAAATCAGTATATCTAAAGAGCTACACACCATCTTTTGAATCATTTTGGTTCTGCATAAATCACCTGGTTGCTTCTAATTTCACTTTGATATCTATAAAAATTTAATACAAGAGGAATTTGGACAGTTTAGTCATGACTTTTAAAAACAAAATTCAGCAAGAAAACTTTAATTTGCAGCATTAAAGATTTGTTAGGCATTATATATATTGCAGCATTAAAGACAATATTAGGCATTAATATGTCACCATACAGTTTTCATTTTATAATAACATGCATTTTGACTGGATAAACTCAGGAATACTGTTGCTCTAATATTGGTTCTTCTGAATAACATAATTTTTATTTTTTTCCCCCCATTTATATAAGCAGTGGTTATTTGAATCTCAAAACAGACCCCCAGAGTTTCTAAAATTGTTTGATTTTCATGTAGGAAACAGTAGAAGTTGTTAATCAGGCTGAAGGAATCATTCATGATACAGAAACAAAGATGGATGAGTTTAAGGATCAACTTCCAGAAGATGAGGTAATGATAAGAGTAATTTACATATTAATTTTTTAAGAATGTTTATTATTTTAATTATGTGTACTTAGGGAAAACAAGTTACTCCATTTCTTTCTTTAGTTATAATGTTGATAGTAAAGATAAAAAAGGAATACAATAGTTTCAACTTTTTTGTTTAGTTGTGTAATGAATAAGCTATACATTTAATGTGAAATATGCTGACCGACGTTTTCAGTATGATGAAAGAAAAATGTAAAAAAAGTGACAATCCTAGAATAATAGGTACTATTGAATTACTAACATCAATACATTTTGAATCCCAAGCATATTTTATATTTGTTTCCTATTCTGGAAGCATATTTGAAAACATTTTCATTCACTGTGACAGATTAAGATTTAAGTTCTTGGTTACCAGTTATTAACTTTTAGAAGAGTAAAAAACTTATTTTTTTTTGTTTTAGTTCTTTATAATTTTATGTAAGCATGCTGACATTTATAATTTTATGTAAGCATGATTTATAGAACTTCTTTTATACAGTATAATTTTTCCATTTATTTTTCAGTTTGCATTTATAATTGTTTTTTAGTATGCAAGCAAAAGATTGAAAGAAAAAAGTTAATACAGATTTATAACCATAGTGCAGGTGTAAAATCAAATTCAGGTTGCAAAAAGTAATTTTATACAACAAACAATTGACTAATACTAGTAAAATAATTATGTAACTCATTTTAAGGCTAAAAGGCTCATTTTAAGGCTTTTTAACCTTTTAAACTATATGTACAGTAAATATGATGTCTAAACAAAGTACTATATGAATTAAATCATTTATATAATTTCAATGTAAAGAAACAATTGTTCTTAAAACAATTACACTCATATAAATACACGAGTTGAGTAAACATTCTATAAAGGGGAGTAATGATTGTTTGGATCAAAGGAAGTGTCCATTTGATGCTGGGTGCATGGTATTAAGTTACTAAAAATCTTAAATGGGAAAGATGATACTATGGAACTCAGACCATAGTAACAGCAGTTCAAGGGTAATATTTTTGAGGTTTCCAAAGAAACAGCTGTCAGAAGATGGAATAGGTGCACACAGGAATGTCTGATCAGTGGACAATACAGGAGGCATTATTTACGACCAGCATCCTTGTATCCAAAGAGAAAGTTTAGATGTGTTATGGACGACATTCTGTTGGTAAAGAATTATTTGTTGTTGTTTTGACTAATAATTCTCAATGATGGATGGAGAGTCTTCCTGTTGCCATTGGCCAAAGCAACAACAAATAATTCTTCATCAATGTACATCACAAAAACTTTCTCCCCTGTACAATGCCATCCTCATTGCCTGCTCATCAGGTAGCATCCTTTGTGAAAAGCTCCAGATTATCACCCCTGAGCTACTGTTAACTACATTAGTGTTTCATTAAGTATGACTCGCCTATGCAAGTTTTTGAATGACTCAACAACTGAGCACCAGGACACTCCCTTTGATCAAAGCATTAATAAATAATCCTTACCGGGGGTTTTTTTTTTTGTATGTTGACTCACTTAGTACTTTTATAATTGGTTCAAGAACATTTTATTTTGTAATGAAATTATAGAAAGTAAGTTATATAGCCAATACTTATAGTTTTGTTACCACTGCTTAATTAGCATTTTAAAATGTCCATTGTCATTGTAGTGTTCTAAAATTAAGGAAAAGATAGCTGAAGTAAGAAAACTTTTAACAAATAAAGATCAAGAATCTCCTGATTCCATTCGCCAGTCTACTCAAGACTTACAGCAAGCATCCTTAAAATTATTTGAAACTGCCTACAGAAAGGTAAGTTTATGGTAGTTTTTGTTGGTAGCCAATTGTTAAACGTTTGCAGGCATAGTAGCTGACAGCTGATATTTGACTGTTAAAATATTAATTTAATTATAATGAGGGGGATCTCAGTTGGTAGCATGCCAGGCTCATAATCTGCAGTTCTTGGGTTTGATTTGCACCTTGGACAGTTTTCAAATTTATCTGTTGCAAAGCTCCCCACCCTGCGTGCCTTCAATCAGTAGTCCATCAGATGGGATGTTAAGCCATGGCCCAAGTGCATGAAAGCTATACCATGTGCACATTAAAAAAATATTGGATGTCCTTGACAGGAGGCTATCATCTGTCCCCTAACAGCTGTTCAGTGGATCCCCTTCCCCCAACTTTCTTGGAGTCCTTGTGACCTTGATATTTAGCCCATTGTGTGCAAAAAAGTGCTGCTCAGAGCTGAAACAACCCAATCCACAATGAATTTACAGTACTTACAGAATATTGAATACTTTATTCAGTCCTGTAGCTTATTAAGATATCTCTGTGACAGAACAAAAAACAGACATGCTTTCATACTGATATTGGTGCAACAACTTGATTACTATGTGTTACACTATTCCAATTCCAAAAATGATAGAAAAAAATATATGAGGGGAGTTAGCAGAGTAACAGTGTTACTCCAAAGTTCCTTTTTAAGGAGATTTCATTTCTATATGTTTGCAGATGTAAAAAGTAATTTTACAGGATTAATCATAGGCATGGTTATGAAATAAAGAAAAGGTAGCAGGGTTGGAAATGGGAGGTGGGATGCAGGTGGATGCCATTCCTCTAGTTCCAAAGTTTTTTTTAACCTGAATAATTAACAATAGAAAATAGACCCAATATATGTATATCCACTCTTTTTTTATAGTCATATTTCCTGAGCTTTAAAACATATTTTTGCCAGGAATGGGTATCTGGGTATTTTTTGCATTTTAATTTAAAAGAGTTTTATAGATAATTTGTTTGGACAAGCTGTCATTACATCCAAAACCTGTTTAAGTCAAACCTTTTGCATGACGAAAAAAATTCAGAAAATGATTAGAAATATTAACTTTTTTTTATCTTCATTTAGAATAACCCTTTTCCACAAATAAGTACCCAGGCACCTATGTGAATTTCTTATGGGAATTGATGTTTATAAATGCTTTGCTAAGAATTATTATTTTAAGGAGCCTTCTGGAGAAGGGTGAAATAAAAAAAAACTTTTAATACTTATATTTTAATCAAAAATGAAAAAGTCCATTACAACGTATATATACATGAATGGCATTTGGAAATAGTTTCAGTGTGTTCATCACATATAGGCCAATTGCAAGCAGATGATTTTCTGGTTTTTCTTTGTCTGCTTACTGTAACAAAATGTTACTTTTTACACTTTGTAATATATAGCAGGTACCAGTAATCTTCCGCATCCAAATTATTGGTATTCTCATACAAAATATATGAAGGTACCTGGGTGTCTATTTGTGAACTTACATATTTTTAGTTACTTGTGGACATAAAGGTTAATGTTGGCAGTTAGCTATCAAGTCCCTTTTCATCTGATATTGAAACATCCATGTAGTTCTGAAAGACCATTTTTCACCCTGACAAGTAGTGTGGGTCTACGCTAAGTTTTAATTACAGATAACATTTTTTTTTTAAATTTTACCCTTTTGCAAATCACTAACACTTATTTATTCCCATGTGTTTTTATATATATATATATACATACATTTTCAGTGACATTAAAAAAACTTCGAATGTAATGATAATTTGAAATTATCTTTAAAGAAATAATGGAAATGAATTTCTTTTTAGATGGCAAGTGAAAGAGAAAATACCTCAGGCAGTAGTAGTAGTACCAACGCTACAGAAGAAGAAAAGAAAGAAGAAAAAAATTAACTTTTAGTCATATAATTTGTTATATAGAGTAAAATTATTTATCTTCAAGCTACATACAAAATTGTGTTTTTCAACAATACAATGCTGTGCTGGTAGTTTAAAAATGATGCATTTAACCATTTAATCTGTAAAAATAATTATGTACTTCAATATCAGTAATATAGAGTGATTATCATTTTTTTATCATAGTTACAGAAATACAATTGAATTCGTATCACATAACAGTGGTCTGCAACCTACTTAAAATATTATTTAGCAGCAAACTTTTTCCTCATAATGTATATTTGAAACAACTGTTATGTTGAAGCAGCTAGTCATTTACTATTAATGAAAGTAAATGACCAATAACCCATTGGGTGTATTTTTTTTGCAAATCAACCCTGAGCATTTATCAAAAATTCTATTTAATGTACTAACACAATGAACACCATCCAGTGGTGCACTCAGGATTTAATCTTGGGGGAAGCCGAGGGGCCCGCTGGCCCGGCTTGGGGAAAATGAAATAGCGCTCAGTCCACCCAAACACTATTTCGTCCGCCTTGTGTTCACAGTGGCTGTGATTCCCGAGAGCTATAGGGTATTCCCACCTTATGTGCTTATGAGACCACTAATTCACAAGTAGTATAGAAATAGAAGATGCGACACAATATAAATATAAAAAGTAAATTTTAATTGGAAGATTTTTAGAAATTTCCTAGTTTTTTTTCTTTGGGGGTGTCAGTGCCCCTTCCCCCGGATGTGCCACTGACACCAGCTAAAGCGAAAATGTTCATTGATATTTAGCATATTACATCATTGTTAGACTAATATTATACTTTTAAACTAATGTATATGTTTTTACTAACCCTTTTCTATTGATATTTCAGTTCATTGCTTTTTTTTTTTTAGTAATTATAATTGCTACTGAGATACCAAAGGTTAAGCACAAGTTGTGTTATCAGTAATTGCATAAAAGACTGTCTTTTAAACCAATTAAAAATTTGGTAGAAATCATTATGGTAAAAGTCAAATTTCACTGAAACATGATTTGGCTGACAGCATGATAACTAGAAATGGAAGATCTCAAGTAGAGCATTTGTAGAGTGACACTACACTGAAAGATATTTGGTGACAATGAGTGTTGTCTTTCCCGAGCTCTGCAGAGTCGACAATTTCATTTCAAAGCTGCAGCCCATCAATATTTTGCCCAAGCTGTGCTTGGGAAAAACAGTAACACTTTATGTATGGGTAGGTTTAATTTGCAAGTATGGATATTCAATATTTTTTTTTTTGTTAAAATGCTTACCAATATCTCAGTGATACTGAAAAAAAATTCAAAATCAAATAAAAAAAAAATCATAATGATAGAAGTTACAGTGTAATATTAATCTACCTTATTCCAAAGCTGAGAAATGTATTATTGCAGCCGAGCTTTTCTAGTTAAATCCAGTTAGTTTTCAAGAACACTCTCCGAATTAGGAAAATATAACAGAATATTTTCCTTGGATTCCTAGGTGTCCATGGACCATTGGTTGCAGAACGCTGCTATAAAACTAATGTTAAGCATAAAAGTCTATATCACAATTTAAATAAAATTTTAGAGACTTTCCTCTCTAAGTCATTGTAATATAGCTCATATCTAGTAATCAAAAGTCTGCACAGCAAATCGATGTAAATGGTTTTAAGATTTTCATTACACTAATCCTTAGTTCCAAATAAAATATTTCTATTAAGTATTGAGTGCCTGTATTCACATACGAAGTTACGATTATTTATATTGATCTAACCTTGAAATTTATGCCTTTACCCTAGTTTTAACTAACAAAGAATAAACTCAGAAAATATCAGGCCAAAGAGGGTCACAGGGTCATCTATTTAACAATGATACTGACCAAATATAACGGGCAGAGGATGTGGGGAATAAAGAACTAGGTCTTGGTTTAGGCAGCACGAATTATCGCTTTCAATCAGTCTAGGCTAAGGGTTCTCAACGTGGGGTGTGTGGGGAAAAAAAATTTGGGGTACGCTAGATCTAGTAAAATCTGATTTAATCCCATTGTTATACTATAACTAGTTTTATTTATCTATACAAGGGGTACGTGAAGCATAAAAGGTTCAGAGCCACTGTTCCAGGCTATTGGTCACCATTTGTTATTGGTTTAAAGTCGGGCTCTCGAAGAAAAGTGCATTGGATGCTTAACAGTTCCAATGGCATGGAAATACCATTTCGCTTTTAAAATTATTCAGTATTTTAAGAATTTTCTTTTTCTCGTTAGTCTGTAGACATTCACCTTTTCTAGAGAGAACTTTTTGTTTGAATAGATAATGATTAAATATTAAGGTTAGCATTTTCCAGATTTCTTAATGGTTTTAATAGCCCCTCTAACGATAGAAAAAAAATAGGAAGTGTCAAAACTTTAATATTGTGGTGGTCAACGAGTTTATGCTGACAGAACACATCGCTTACCTTGTTTTAAGAGGCATTTAAAAATACCTCGAGTTTAATAAAATATTTCTATTTTCTTAATCATTCAGGTGTTCGAAACACTTCATTCTCTTTTAAAACGAGCATCCCATATTTGCTAGAGATTTATGATAAAAAGCCAGAAAAATAATATATTTCTGATAAGCTATAATAGAAATAAGATAATGGTTTATCAGTTGCAGGAATTCTTCAAATTTGAACCTGTTTCTGATCTGCTGCAATTTTTTTTATGAGATTAAATTTCAGAAAACATTAAGCAAATAACGAACCAATATTTGCATTTTCATAACTATTAGCTAATTTACATGTGACTGGCACAATAATGCCAGATTATTGATATTGTTAATTGAATTTGTTCTCCCATAATCACCTATGGGGGGAGACCTAAAGTTAATCGGAGTTGGCAAAATTCGAAGCGACTTTGTACAATCCAGGTGAATTCTGAAAATAGGAATCCAAACAACGACAAAATCTAACGTAATTGTCGGAATCGAGGCAATTTGGCAAAATTTGAGGCCACCTGGTAAAATGCAGGTGAATTGGGTTGGTTTAGCGTGGCCCAGTGATTAGCGCGCTTGGCTACTGATCTAAGGGACCTGGTTAAGGCATGTATGTGTCGTTTTTCTGCTGAGGTCCTGCCAGGCTCAGGCATATAAACTGACAGGCTTTTTTTTCCGGTTGGTAAAATTTTCTGAAGTGAGCTTGAGAAAATGCTCTTGAGGTTTTGTGTATGAAATTAAAGAGTTTGCAAAAATCGAGGCGACTTGACCAAATCTTGAGGAGTTGGCCTAATCGGGACAACTTGGTAACATTGCACTGTTTGGGTAGTTGCCTCCCCCACCCAAGGGTGCGAAATTCTGGGAGCGTCCCCGATAGAAATGAAAGTTACGTAAAATCATTTTCTCAGTTGGTAGTATTTTATTTCCGAGTGAGATTTTAGTTGTCTTCTCCCCCTCCAAACCACAGTCCTTTGCTAAGCCCCTGCTGGGCCTTATTTGGGTACCCTACTGCTATAAACATCCATACACTTGTTCCTCGGAAAAATTTCTCCAGATGTAACTAACTATGGTAAAATACAGGCATACGTTGCATTAAAAATTAGTATCTCTAGGAGTGGACTAAAAATATTCGTATTATTTGGTGTTGATATCAGGGGCTTAGCCAGGTTCTAACAATGGATATAAAATGAATAAGTAAATTAGACTTTTTGCAATATCCCTGGGTAAGGCTTGAATGTATGTGCCGTTTTTCTACTGAGGGCCCGACATCCTCGCAGACCTATGACCTGAACTGCGAGACTCCTGTTAAACCTCTGTGGCATGCAACTGCTTGAGGAGGTATTTTTTTATGCACTGATTTGACAAATTCCTAATAACCTGTTGCTCCTTTTGCCTTTAACAGCAACTAGACGTCTTGGTAATGACTCCATGAGGTGCTGAAAACAAGGAGGTGGTGGTGCTGCCCATGAAGTGAGAATCGCCTGTCTGAGAGCATTCACAATTGCCGGTGGGGATTGGTGGGCTCAGATCTTTCCAATTCGTCCCACAAATTCTCGATGAGGTTCTCCATTCGAGTGGTAAACTCACTGGAATGTTCCTAGAGCCAATTGGTTGCCACCCGGGAAGTATGTGCTGTGACATCCTGTTGAAAGATGGTGTATTTGTCAGATCAAATAAAGTGTTTCCAGTCCGCACATAGGCCTTTGCAAATTGCAGCCTAATCTTTCGGTGCCTTACAGTCAACAAAACATGATGTGGATGTCAACTGTCCTAGCCAATTTTTTCCATGGTACGATGGATAGTCTGTATAAACTTTGAATGTGCTCTAATTCAATTCCAACGTGAAGGAATGCCTGATTTAAACTCTTGTGGCTTTTGGTTCAGGTTCAATAAGTTCATGGTGAAATTAGCCTCCAATGAGGGGCTCCCTACACCAATCACAACAGGAGGGCGAGAAAGCAGTGTAGAAGATACTATCTCAGCCATCTCTCGTAACAATTAACTGTACTAGTATCATTAAAGTAAAAAAGACCAGATCTTGCAGAAGAGATCAATGTTCTGAAAGAAATTGGTGACCAGTCGTATGCGAGTTTGCTGTAGTTTCATATTCTGGTGGTTACCAAGAAGGGAGGTGATGGAATAGTCGGTCGTTTCGATAGCATGAAGATCCCCGAACCACGCTCTTTCAACGTTGTAGTGGGAGCAGTATGTGAGATACAGTGTCAGGTGTGCTGCATGTGGTACAGTTAGGACTATGCTCTACCGAGTGTGTGAAACGTAGAGCTGCAGTAGATGACACCAACTTGGAGACAATGCAGGAGGGTCTCAGATTTGTGAAGGTCTCCGAGGTTAGGAGCTGTTAGGGAAGGGTCTCCAAGGTACCTGAAAGAGGAACAACTGGAGTCCTGCCACTGGTTAAGACGATATCGACTCATCAATTATGGGACAAAACTCTTGCAATTGCTGAGAAAGAGGCAGAACATCACGCTTTTTTTGCCTTATTATAATGGACTGTCAAAACCTCGTTCTTCTAGTGAAAGGTGCTTCGCCACACACACAACTCTTTCTGTCGTTTGAGGTGGAGCTCAATGAAGAAGTCCCACATTCTCACCTTAACTATTAAAGTCTTCCCATTGGTGGGAATGCACCCAACGGGACAGTTCGGGATAGGTGGGCGTCGATGCAGACGAGCACCAGATGCAGATGAAGGCTGAGGTGAAATGCTGTGGAACATTCTAGAAGTCTATATGCACAATTCCTCTTCCTTGACATTTCAAATGGCAACAGGTCAGGTGGCAAAAACAAAGAATCGAGAAAGAGGAAAATGGCATAAATACTGCAATCCATTTCGCAAATGGCGCTATTCGAGGCTATACACTGAAATTGCTAATGAATTAGGGAGAGCAACCTAATAACATGTTGGACCCCTTCTGGCCTTGATAACGACAGCCACACGAAGAGGCAAGGACTCTACAAGTTTGTGCAAACGTTTCACAGGTATGGCGACCCATGCATCCTCCAGTGCTCTCCACAATTCTTAAGGTCGTCACTGATGGGACATGGGTCCAAACACTCTGCTCGACAGTATCCCAAAGATTTTCAGTGGGATTTAATTCTGGGCTTCTAGGTAGCCAATCCATTATTTCGAAGTCAGCAGAATGCTTTTCCAACCATGTAGTTGTCAACCTGGACCTGTGAGATGAACAGTTGTTTTGATGGTAGACGCCATCTCCATTGGAATGCATGATGGCGATAAATGGGTGTAAATGGTCAGCCACAAGTTCTACATACTGCAATGCATTGAGAGTCGTTGATACACGTACCAAATGTCCCACAGACGTGCAACTGAAGACACCCTAGGCCATCACCGAGCCACCACCAGCTTGTACTGTTCCGACCTGACATGCAGGATTCATGACTTCATGGGGTTGGCACCATACCCTCAGTCTCCCATCGGCGTGATGAAGTTTAAATCTGGATTCATCATTCCAGACTTCCATTGTCAATTTTCGATGGTCCAGTTTTGATGTTCTTAGTCCAGGAAAGGCGTTGAGCCTGGTGTTGTGTCAATTTTCGATGGTCCAGTTTTGATGTTCTTAGCCCAGGAAAGGCGTTGAGCCTGGTGTTGTGCCATTAGAAGTGGGGTTCAACTGAAGACACCCTAGGCCACCACCAGCTTGTACTGTTCCGACCTGACATGCAGGATTCATGACTTCATGGGGTTGGCACCATACCCTCAGTCTCCCATCGGCGCGATGAAGTTTAAATCTGGATTCATCATTCCAGACTTCCATTGTCAATTTTCGATGGTCCAGTTTTGATGTTCTTAGTCCAGGAAAGGCGTTGAGCCTGGTGTTGTGCCATTAGAAGTGGGGTTCAACTGAAGACACCCTAGGCCACCACCAGCTTGTACTGTTCCGACCTGACATGCAGGATTCGTGACTTCATGGGGTTGGCACCATACCCTCAGTCTCCCATCGGCGTGATAAAGTTTAAATCTGGATTCATCATTCCAGACTTCCATTGTCAATTTTCGATGGTCCAGTTTTGATGTTCTTAGTCCAGGAAAGGCGTTGAGCCTGGTGTTGTGTCAATTTTCGATGGTCCAGTTTTGATGTTCTTAGCCCAGGAAAGGCGTTGAGCCTGGTGTTGTGCCATTAGAAGTGGGGTTCAACTGAAGACACCCTAGGCCACCACCAGCTTGTACTGTTCCGACCTGACATGCAGGATTCATGACTTCATGGGGTTGGCACCATACCCTCAGTCTCCCATCGGTGTGATGAAGTTTAAATCTGGATTCATCATTCCAGACTTCCATTGTCAATTTTCGATGGTCCAGTTTTGATGTTCTTAGTCCAGGAAAGGCATTGAGCCTGGTGTTGTGCCATTAGAAGTGGGGTTCAACTGAAGACACCCTAGGCCACCACCAGCTTGTACTGTTCCGACCTGACATGCAGGATTCATGACTTCATGGGGTTGGCACCATACCCTCAGTCTCCCATCGGCGTGATAAAGTTTAAATCTGGATTCATCATTCCAGACTTCCATTGTCAATTTTCGATGGTCCAGTTTTGATGTTCTTAGTCCAGGAAAGGCGTTGAGCCTGGTGTTGTGTCAATTTTCGATGGTCCAGTTTTGATGTTCTTAGCCCAGGAAAGGCGTTGAGCCTGATGTTGTGCCATTAGAAGTGGGGTTCAACTGAAGACACCCTAGGCCACCACCAGCTTGTACTGTTCCGACCTGACATGCAGGATTCATGACTTCATGGGGTTGGCAAAATACCCTCAGTCTCCCATCGGCGTGATGAAGTTTAAATCTGGATTCATCATTCCAGACTTCCATTGTCAATTTTCGATGGTCCAGTTTTGATGTTCTTAGCCCAGGAAAGGCGAGCCTGGTGTTGTGCCATTAGAAGTGGGGACTCTCATAGGTCGGCGGCTCCCGAAGCCAAGACAATGAAGTGAGTGTTGCATGGTTCATGCACTGACTTCCTGGCTGGAACCTGCGTTCTGATGGGAGGTGATTTCAGATAATGTCTGGCCCCTATCTGTCCTTACAATGTGGGTCAGACAGCAAAGCCCACAACATTCAAGGCTGGTTGTCCTTTGCAGTTTGTCCGGGTGCTTGTTTTTTTGTTGGAATTTTCATATTCCCGGAACACTCGAAACTGTCGTACGAGAAAATCCAAATTCGTTGACAATTTCGGAGATCGAGTGTCCCATCCATCGGGCACCTACGATCTACCCTGTCAAATGCATCTAAATCCCTTGCCTTTCCCACTACGCTTCTCATGACGAATGCTTGAGAAGCCAAAGCTGACAGCTATGTATGACCACAGTTTCAGCCATTGCATGCGCGCAAATGCGGGATTTGCGGTACGGAATTTGGATAACGTATCCTATCCCTAATTCAATGGCACTTCAGTGTAGACGAAATGGCGAAACCATACAGAAAGCCTACTGGTACAACATCTGTACCAGCCATAATGAGAAGAATAAAAGCAAAAGCGCTACTCGCTACACCAGTAATAAGATGACACTACCATAGGATTATTTGCGATGGTTCAGTCATTTATTAAGGGATCAGTGATGGATTTGGTGACTTGGGGATCCAAAGGTACAGCTTTGAATCAAGGGTCACAGTTCTAGAAGCATAATTAAATTATTTTAAATATGGGCTGAGTGATTAACGCACTTGGCTACTGATATAAGGAACCTGAGTTCGAGCGCAGGGTAAGAATGGATGTCTGTGTTGTTTTTCTGCTGAGGTTCTGCCATCCTCACAGATCTTCTACAATGTCATATAAACCGACAGGTTCCTGTCAGACCTATGGCAAACAGCTGCTTGATCGGGTAGTTTTTTGGTTAATTTGTTTATGGTTTAATTGTTTAAGCTTCTCTATCAAACTATATTTTTAATAATTCATTCATAAGCTAATTGGGGGGGGGGATTTTTCAGAAAGTAATTTTATATTAAATATTATCAGGTATACCAAAAATTAAAATTTTTTTTAAACAAAATGTAAACTTTTTTTACCTGTTTTGTTTCCAAAATAATGTAATTCATTTTTCATTATTATGGAAAAAAACAACATGTTTTCAACAAGTTCTTTTCCCCCTGGCATTTTAGTTATGGTATTATTTAAGCATGATTGCTGTATATACAACTGCAATGAGTGCAGTTGACAAAAAATTGCCTATAAGTTTACCTAGAATTTTCTATCTTGAAACCTAGATTGATATTTTTGCCTCCCTTTCCCTCAGAAAAACTTCTACAGCGTTCTACCGACGCTTAAGTTGCCAAGCAGAGAACAGCTCAACGACCTAAACATCCTTATTTCATCTTTATGTATTATCATCATCATCCTCAAGCAGCCATGGGCTACAGAGGTCCAACCAGACCGTGCAATTTAGTTCTCCAAGCAAGCTGTCCTGGGCAATATCTACTGCATCTGGCCACTGCACACCAATTCTAACAAGGTCCTGTTTGACATTGTCTGCTCACCGCATCCTAGGTCTCCCCCTCTTTCTGAGGCCCTTAGGCACACTGTTCATAACCCTATTCGCCAATCTATAATTATTCATACGGGCAACATGACCAAACCAACGGAGTCTCTCTCTGCACAATATGCTGCTTAAAGGAGGTTGCAAACTCCTTTGCCTAACCTCATCATTAGTTACAAAGTTGAATCACCTAATGCCCAATATACTGCTTATGCATCTGGAATCAAAAGCATCTAGTTTCCTGTTATCTTGTTTACAAAGTGTCCAAGTTTCACTACCATAACTAACCCTAGAAAGATCCAAACTATTACACGGTCTAATTTTAGTCTTTAGGTGTATACGCCTATTTCTCCACACTCTCCATAGATTCTTAAAATTCCCGACAGAAATCCCTATTCGTCTGTTAATCTCATGCCGCACATCACCATTATCTGTTACATAGCTCCCAAGATAATTAAACTGTGACACCTGCTCAAGACTGCAACCATTCAGATTAACTGAATCACAGCCTGCCTGACCAATTTTCATCACTTTAGTTTTATCTCTGTTTATAACCAAACCTACTCTACTACCAGTCTCATCAACAGCTCGAATGAAAGAGTTCATCTCATCAACATCATTTGCCAAAAGGGCTAAATCATCAGCATAATCTAAATCAGAAATTTTCGTATCTCCAGCCCATTTAAGGCCAAAATCTTTCCCTTGAAGTGAATTTCGCATAACATAATCAATAACCAAGCTAAAGAGAAAAGGAGACGAAATGCACCCTTGTCGAACACCAGAAGTAATGCTAAACCAATTGCTACAAGCCTTACCAACTCTCACACACGACTCAGTGTTATTATAGAGAGCTTTCATTATGTTAACTAACTTGTCTGGTATACCATATGATTTCACAATCAACCACAAATTATGACGATCAACAGAGTCGAAAGCCTTTTTGAAATCAACAAAGCTAGCAACCAAAGGTTTCTGAAACTCTAAACATTTCTCAAGAATCTGCCTAAGTGAAAATATCTGATCCACACATCCCCTACCACTTCTGAATCCACATTGCTCATCACGCAATTGACTGTCAACCAGATTCTTAATTCTATTAAGCACAATCAAGGAAAGAACTTTACCTGGAACAGAGAGTAGGCTGATACCCCTATAGTTATCACAAGAACTGCGATCACCTTTTTTGAAAATAGGGATAACAATAGCTCTGGTAAAATCCTTAGGAACCATGCCTTTATCCTAAAAGATATTCAGAATTTCAGTCATCCAAGTGGTAACCGAAACATTCCCAGCTCTAAGCATTTCCGTAGTAATTTCATCTAACCCTGGGGATTTATGAAGTTTAACTTTAGAAACAGCCAAAATATTTTCAGATTGTGTTATAGGGAAAACATTGAAGCCACCAATGCATCTATCATCATTGCAAACAATGGGAATAGAACTAACCGCATTGTTTAGAATATAACTGAAATGCTCAGCTTACCTAGCCATGACAGAATCCTCACCTTCTATAACCTTACCTTGTTTATCCTTCAATCCCTGTATACCTGTCCGTTTTCTACCACACAAAACATTAACTATCTGGTACAGCTCTCTGTTGTTGTGCTGTCTAACTGCTTCCTCGTCTTTATCAGCCAAACCATCAACCCAAAGATTCTTATCAGCAGCTAACTGATCTTTTACACGTTTATTAAGTTCTCTGTAATGCTTTCTATTAGGACTAGTAGGGTATTGATTAAGAACATTCCTGCAGTTCTTTCTTTCCGAAATAAGCTCAAGTGCCTTATCACTCAGATAATTCTGTCTCTTCTGCTCCTTTTTTCCTAAAAGAGTACTGTTAGTGTCCAAAAAAGCCTGTTTAAAATGATCCCATTCTTCCTCAACTTCAGTAATAAGCATACCATGACTGTGATAATGACTAAGTAACCTATCATGATAAGCTTTGGCTATTACTTGGTCTTTCAGAGCTTCAATATTAAAAGTAAATTTTTTAACCCCAGCACAACACTTTTTAAGTTTAAGTTGCAAGACACTTTTAACAAATAATGGTCAGATCCAATTTCAGCTCCCCTATATGACCTGGTATTCCTAACAGAACTAGCGCATTTGCTGATAATTAATATATAATCAATCATATTCTTATGTAGCCCATCGGGTGAAACCCATGTGTACTTCTGTATGTTGCGGTGTTTGTGATAAGTGTTAATTATTCTGAATCCATTGAGTTTACTTACCTGTAGGAGACATTGCCATTGCAGCTACCAATGCCAAAAGGGCCTATTACTCCTCCCCAAAGGTCAGAGTCAGTACCAACTTTGGCATTGAAGTCACCAAGAACAAGGGTAATATCTCCTTTCTTGACAGAATTCAAAATATCCTGAAGTTGTTCATAAAACCTATGCTTCTCATCTTCATCGGCATCCTCAGTGGGGGCATAACAGCAGATAACATTCAAGTCTTTAACGCTTGTCTGATTTTTTGCTGTAAGAAACCTTTCATTAATGCACTCATATCCTAGAAGAGCATCACTAGCGTGTCTGCTGAGAAGCAGACCCACGCCTTGGTGATGCTTATTGTCGTCCCTCCCTGAAAAGAGAAATTTAAGATTATTTTTAAGAATCTGACCTTTATCTGTCCATCTGGTCTCTTGCAAGCCGAGAATATCTAAATTATAATGGTAGAATTCTTGTGTGAGGACATCAAGAGAAAAAGCTCTGTCCAGAGTCCTCACATTCCAACTACCTATGGAGAGAAAATGGTTAGTAGGATGTTTAAAGAAACTATGTTTATTGAGAGAGGGAATGCCGACAATATCAAACAGCCCCCTAATCGCAGACATGGGCAAAGACCTGTTCCTCCCATCACTAAAGGCTGAAGCCATCTACACTGGAAGACTTCATCTAATGTAGAATTTGGCGATGCCAATAGAAGCAAAGAGTTCAGGTGCCTGCGATGACTTCTGCTCAGGATTATCCACCAGCTGATAAACATATCCTGTGAATCTATTCACTTGGGGCTGTCAACCCACAAACAAACAGAAAACACAACGGAAGATTATCCCTCCACAGAAGCCCACCAGTGCAGCAAAATCAGGATCCATAATCAAGCTCAGAGCCATATATCTGTCCAGTGGGTTTATATGGTCAGCACCAGGACCCTGTGTGGTTGACCACTCCTCAGCAGGGTAGAAAAAAAAAGAAAAGTAGCCATAGTTATCCAGATCAGTAGGCCACACCAATCTGGCAGCCCTCCCCTTCCGTTCACTTCCACAAGAGAGTATCTCTTTTGAAAGGTACTAACGGTCTGCACCACGAGAAGTCGGGGTCGGACATTAGGTGCTAGGCCTGGCATGTTCTATGCATCATCACAGGGGATTGGTGCATAGCACTCCTTCCAGTGACTACCTAGCTACCATTATGGCAAGGCTTGTTGGGTGCTCACAGTCAGCCGTGGTTAATACCTTCAAAAAGTGGTCCAAGGAGGGAAAAACCATGAACCACCAGCAAGGTGTGGGCTGACCATGGCTCATCAATGCTAGAGGTGAGCGAAGGCTATCCCGTATGGTACAAGCCAACAGAGGGATACTCTAGCGCAACTCGCCCGTAATTTGAATGTTGGTGACGGGAGTAATGTGTCACAACACAGTACATCGAATCTTGTTGAAAATGGGGCTGCGTAGCTGCAGGGCACTCCGAGTGCCCATGCTAACTTTGGTTCACTGTCGAAAGCACCTACAGTGGGCACACAAGCATCAAAACTGGATCTTGAATGATTGGAAGGAAGTCGTCTGGAAACAGGTAATCTCGTTTCCTGCTGCACCATGTGGACGGTCTGTATGTGTGCGTCATTTTCCTGGGGAAGTGTTGGCATCAGGATGCACCATGGGACGAAAATAAGCCAATGGAGGAAGTGTAATGCTTTGGGCAATGTTCTGCTGGGAAATCCTGGGTCCAGTCATTCATGTGCAGGAAACTATGTCGTCTACTACCTACCTAAACATCATTGCAGATCAGGTACATCTTTCATGACAATGGTATATCCCTCTAGTAGTGCCTTCTTTCAACAGGATAATGCGCCATGCCACACTGCCCGGATTGTTCGAGAATGGTTCGCGGAACGTGAAGAAAACTTCCAATTATTGCCGTGGCCTCCAAATTCCCCAGACATGAATCCAATCGAACATCTGTGGTTTGTGGTGGAACAGCATATCCGATCTACAGCGGCCCAACCACGTAACTCACAAGAGTTAAAGGATCTGCTGGTAACGTGTTGGTACCATATACCACAAGACACCTTTAGAAATCTTGTAGCGTCCATGCCTCACCGGGTAAGAGCTGTTTCGGTGGCACGTGGAGAACCAACATCATATTAGGCTGGTGGTCATAATGTTTTGGCTGTTCAGTGTATGTATATGCTGAACTTTCAACTCATAAAACCTGTATTCCTCAAAACAGATGTTTATTATGGCGTGCATAATGCAAATAAAGATAATTTTCGAAGTTTACATGCAAAGTGAAATCATTTTCAACACTTCAAGATAAATATTTTCTATTTTGATAGCAAATTTAGTTTTGACATCTGTACTTTGGAATGTAGTCGTTTTATTGGGTTTGAAATTGTGAAGTCAAGTGGTAAATGGTTTTCTTGATTTCTATGCTCTGGATATTCGACGAGACGTTGAAGATTACTCTTCACAATTCAAACAAGAAAATAAACGAGGAAAAATGTTTTGTCTATCCAAGATAATTTCAGATAATTTCTGAAGTGTCCCGTAAGGTGATAGTAGTATCAATGTACTACAGACAGTTTCAAATTTAAACCAATGGTAACATATTCAAAATGCTTAGGTGGTAAGAGGAGCGCTTTAAAATTCCCAACTGTTTAGTTTCGTTTAGCCGTCCCGTGGCCGAGTAGTTAGAGCGCTTGGCTACTGATCTGCGGGACCTGGGTTCGAGCCCCGGGTAAGGCATGGATGTTCGTGTTGTTTTCTGCTGAGGTCCTGCCATCCTCTCAGATCTTCTACTATGGCATATAAACTGACAGGCTCCTGTCAGACCTCTGTGGCAAGCAGCTGCTTGAGGGGGTATTTATTTATTTTTTTTATTTAGTTTCGTTTATGCTAAAAAAAGCGGAATTAGTAGTTAGACACTCCAGGAATATTGTGCCGAATAATATATATATATAATTATGAAGTTTTTAGATTAATATGAAAATATATGTTATAGTAAACTTTTTTTGACAAACTGGAATAAAATATATTTAAGTTACACCTCATTAATTTCGGTCAATATGACATCATTTTATAAACCGGATTTTTAATATTACAAAAATGAATAAGAAATAAACTTTATTATTTGGTTGCAGCTTTTTCCCTCTTCTTAGCTCTACAAGGTGCAGAGATGGGCTTTACCCCCCCCCCCCCGTCGTTTATTATCAGAGCCTGCGGGTAAGGCATGGATGTTTGTGTTATTTTTCTGCCGAGGGACCGCCTTCTTCACAGACTCATGTCGTATAAACTGACAGACTCCTGTCAGACCTCTGTGAGAAGCAGTTGCTTGAGGAATAATATTTATCAGAATATATCTGTAAATAGGTTTATAAATGTTTTAGTTTTTTGAATTTGAGGTGTTAAATTCAAATGATAATATAAGCATTTAGGGGAAAGAAGAAGTATAAATTTTTATTTTGCCCCCCTCACCCCCCTAGAAGAACCCAAAATGGAACTTACAGAAGGAGACCTTATCATTGATGAAGACCATAAAATTGCAAAAGGAATGAAAAAAGATGATAATCTCTCTAAATTCCTGAAAACCTCAGGAAAAGCATCGAAACTTACGAAAATAGAAGCTGAAAGCGAAACATGTGCTACAGGAAATTGGACTCGAAAACTACGTCGGTCAATGTCGAAAACTGTTCAAAGCCATCGCTATAGGACAACAAAATGAATCTACATTCATAATAAATGACAAAATAATGACTCTGACCACGATTACGGACAAAAATAAAAATACCAAAGCAAATTACTTGGAATGTGTTAGAGAAATAAAAAGCAAATACTTCGTCCTTGTCCCTGACTTTGTCGCAGATATGATGCATAGATTTCTTTCTTCGTTTGATGAATTTGGGATAGGAATCAGTAAATGTGCACGAGTCTTTAGCCCGCAGTCTAGCCAGATTTATTGAGATGGTATTTTGCTCTACTTTTTTTTTCTGTCCTTTGCCCCTACTTGTATTTCTTTTTCGCCTTCTTTGCTTTTCTGTTCCCCCGCCCCCTTTTTGTTTTCTTTTCCCTTTCCGCTAGCTTACTGAGACGTCGGTGATCTCGGTAGGCGGTCCCATTTAGCCCTTTGGGCTCCGGCTTGTCGGCTGTCTTTATTTTTTAATTCTTTTTAGATTATTTTCGGTGAAAGAGATATGGAACAATTGTCCCGGTATTCTGTAATGTCATTAATGATCTTTGATGACGTCATCAAAGTCTCTGTCATTCTGCAAAAGGTGTCATCTCCCCATAGCATCCCTTTCCATCGAGGGATATGGATTAACGATAGATTAACGATAGGTATATCGATAAGATGGGTATAGATTAACGATATAAAAATGTTTTTCTATATTGCATTACAGTTAAATATTCTTCACTTTAAACAAAAAATATAAACTAAATATACTAAAGTTCCTTGCGGAAAGAAAAGGAAATAAGTTAAATATCAATTGCTAACGAAGAATGCTAAGAAATTTTTGCTCTTCAAAGATTTTATTCATTTCATGTAACTCACAAATATTGTGACTGTAACTGTCTGATGGGACGACACAAAATTGGAAAACACGTATGACTCAGTGGTAGTATATAGGAGGAAGATAATTAATTTCAGGTTTTTCATGATATAATAAGCATTCAATTGATATTTCTTTAAAGTGCGTTTACCTCCTTTTCCTCTAAACGTCATTTAACAGTTATCTAATCTAATGAATGCTCAAATGCAGGCCAGAGCAAAGAAATAAGATAACGCAATCAGAAAATAGCTCAGATTCAATAAAAAGAAGCTCTGATAAGGTTGCACCATTAATTATAAGACGGGTTTAGAGATAAGACCAATAAAAGGGCTGTTGTTTCTAGTCAGACAGTGGATGTATTTATGGTACGTGTGATGTCTTTCACATAACCAACCTTGAATGAAATTGCTATTTCACTACAGAATAGTCAGTAGAAATGAGTTCGAGCTCAAAGACTTGAGCCCGAAATCATTTCTGCTGATCTCATCTACTACTAACCTCACCTCTACTGACTCATCTACCACTAACCTCATCTCTACTGACTCATCTACTACTAACTTCATCTCTACTGACTCATCTACTACTAACTTCATCTCTACTGACTCATCTATTACTAACCTCATCTCTACTGACTCATCTACTACTAATCTCATTTCTACTGACTCATCTACTACTAACCTCATCTCTACTGACCCATCTACTACTAACCTCATCTCTACTGACTCATCTACTACTAACCTCATCTCTACTGACCCATCTACTACTAACCTCATCTCTACTGACTCATCTACTACTGACTCATCTACTACTAATCTCATCTCTACTGATTCATCTACTACTAACCTCATATCTACTGACTCATCTACTACTAACCTCATCTCTACTGACTCATCTACTACTAATCTCATCTCTACTGATTCATCTACTACTAACCTCATCTCTACTAACTCATCTACTACTAACCGGGCTCGGGCTCAAAGATTTGAGCCCGAACCCGGTTAGGGGCGAAATACGAAATTCTTTGACTCATCGTAAAACATATTTATGCAAATGTATACCGCTAAACCATTTTTAAATTTTTCCAATTATAGACCATTGCAAACTTTAAAACATATATATTTATTTGATGATAGAATTAAAATCTTAATGTTATTTGGAACCAAAAGTACTAGAAATAATTCTTAGGAGCTGAAAATCCTTGAGTAACATCATTCTAAACTGTAATACATTTCATTATGAATATTAATCATATTCATTAAGAAAAGAAAAAGACTAAGTAAGGAAAAAAATCAAAGGCTGAATGGTTATCATCAGGGTCGGGTTGTTTTACCTCAGAGCGGCACTTTTTTGCGCACCATGGGCTAAATGGCCAAGCCACATGGACCTCGAAGGCTCAGAGTAGGTTGGGGGAGGAGACCCACTGGAACAGCTGCTAGGAGACAGATGGTAGCCTCTGCGTCAAGGCCATCCAGCGTGTTCTTTAATGTGCACAGGGTATGGCTCTCCCATACACGGAGCCACTGCTCAACGTCCCATCCGACGGACGACGGCCTTTCCAAGCTCATCGGTGTCCCCTACTGACCGTGGGCAAGGAGGGGAATTTTGCGGAGATAAATCTCAAAGCTGACCCAGCTGGGACTCGAACCTGGGAACTACAGATTACAAGCCTGGCGCGCTATATCAGGGCCGGACTTACGGATAAGTTAACTAAGCTACAGCTTAAGGCCTCACGATATGAGGGGCCTCAAAGAAATACATTTCAAGCTTTTATTGCATTGCGAACTTTTTTAATATTTAATCTATTGTGCAAACACTGTTCAACTTTGCTTACCAATGCTAGAATAATGTTTTCACTATACCGATTTCGTGTTCATTTTTCAATGTTTCCCTCTTTCGACAACCGAGGACCTTTACGTGGACCACTCGGCTAACATAGCATTCCCCTTATTCGTAAAGAGCATGCAAATGAGTTTTTTTTTCTGGAGGAAAAGAAAAATTATAAATACATCTTTTCTATCCACCAATTTAAAGTAATTTTTTAAGAAATGATTAAGCGCAATTTTTTTTACTTTAAATTACATATTTCATTTATTACATGTCATATGCAGTGTAATAATAAAATAATAATGTCAATCTCATAATGATAAAAACTATTTCATATAATGTTTGAAATATATCAGCTACTAGCAGCATATGCATGGCTTTGCTCGGGTCTTAATAATTGCGTATTCTGAACGTGTGCGTGACACTCGTTTAGGTCCTGGGTGACGTCACTGTTGGAGGATTCGAGCCGTGAAAAACGGGATTTGCATTGCAGTATAACATTTTTCCTGCCGTCCCGTGGCCGAGTGGTTAGCGTGCTTGGCTACTTGATCTAAGGGACCTGGGTTCGAGCCCCGTGTAAGGCATGCATGTACGTGTTGTTTTTCTGCTGAGGTCCTGCCATCCTCTCAGATCTTCTACTTTGGCATATAAACTGGCAGGCTCTTGTCAGACCTCTTTGGCAAGCAGCTGCTTGACGAGATTTTTTTTTATTATAACATTTTTCACTTTGTTTTACGGATTTTTAAAAAAATTCTTGAAAAATGCATGGAATATGAGACATATTTCACGCATTTTTCAGGCACACTTTTCAAGCAAATTGGGTTGTTGTTGGGCTGTTTTACCTCTGAGCGGCACTTTTTTGCGCACAATGGGCTAAAATGACCAGGTCACAAGGACCCTGAAGGCTGAGAGAAGGGACCCACTGTTGGGAGACAAATGGTAGCCTCCCGTCAAAGCCATCAAAGCGCGTTCTATTAACGTGCACATGGTATGGCTCGCCCGAACACGGAGCCACGGCTTAACGCCCCACCCGATGGACGGCGGCCTTATCGAAGCACATCAGTGTCCCCTGCTGACCGTGGACAGGGCGGTTATTGCGGAGATAAGTCTCAACGCTGGCCCAGCTGGGACTCGAACCTGGGAACTGCAGATTATGAGCCTGGCGCGCTACCGACTGAGCCACCTCCGCTCCTTTTCAAGCAAAAGAAATTATTAAATATATATAATTTTAATAATTTCTTTGGCACCCATTACCATATTTAGCATTCTCATGGCCCCCCTTACGCCTTACCTCTAGATTCAGCCCTGTGTTAAAAAAAAAAAATAAAATAAATACCCCCTCAAGCAGCTGCTTGCCACAGAGGTCTGACAGGAGCCTGTCAGTTTATATGCCACAGTAGGAGATCTGAGAGGATGGCAGGACCTCAGCAGAAAAACGACACACACATCCATAGCCTAAATTCGGGGCCCTATGCATCAGTTATTGCTACAGTTTTCTTATTATTTGAAAACAGGCAATATTTAAAAATGATATATTGGACTATTGACTATTTTCAAAAACTCTTACACAAAATATAAATATTGGCTTTGATTTTTTTTCTAAATCATTACCAAAATTTGTAGTTAGTGTTATATCTTTATGGGATCATATATTTAAAAAAAAAAGCTTACATGAAGTGATCAATTTCAAATTAAAAAATTCACAGATAATTAAAAAATTTTAATTTCCAGTAACACTATTTAAAATATTATAAGCACCAATTAAAAGCTTTTGAAATGAGCTTTTTGTCAACTGTTTGTGAATAAAACCAACAAATGATACTAATATAAGACATAAAAAAAATGCATTTAAAATAATTTAGAACTTTAAAATGACATGAATGATGAAAGTTACAGCATACTGTTCACAATGAAGCAAAGTGGTATTTACTTATAAACCACATGTTCAAAATGAGATTTATTTCTTCTATATATAATCTGTAGTCTCAAAAAATAAAAATTTTATATACAGCAAGATCCTGGTTAATACAAAGGAGTCCTAAAGGATGTTGTGTTATTTGAAATTGCATTATACATAATATATATTAGTTTATGTAATATAAAGAGTTATGTTATAAAAAATTCAAAATCTAATAATTTTATTAGTCAAACTTTTGCAGTATTTTATACAATTTAAATATAATTTATATAATTTAACATAAATTAAACATTACAGCACATGTAAAAAGTATGGTAAATAAAGAAAACATAAAATAACAAAACTGTATTCTCTTTGACACAACAATGAATTATGACTTGCTGACACACTATTCCTACTGCAAATTCTTGTCTAACTTGGCAGTAGTGGGAGTCAAGGGGTGAGAAAATATTACAGGAATAATTTGAATTCCTGGACAAAACCAGTTGTTCAATATCCATTAATGATACCATTAACTGATTTCTTCTTGAAAAAGTCATCAATGGAGTGTTCCTCTTGGCTTTATATTACTGTGTTTTAATTTTTCGCTTTAAAAATTTTTAAAATGGCTATTTTAAGACAAAAAAAAAACATATTTGAATGAAAAATATTGGAATTAATTATTTAAATACAATAACAACTTTTTAACTTCAGATATTTTTTTTTATCATTCTCATTTATCATATTTTGCCGCCTCGGTGGTATCGCGTTGGCTCGCGGTGACACTGCGACTGCCGGAGTCCGGTCCGAGCCCCGGATTTGGCATGGTCATTTTTTCTATCATATTGTATGTTTGTGATTGTCCCTCAGTAAAAAAAATTGTTCATGTCAAAAAAAAAAAATCTATTGGGACATAAGGTGAATATTGGCTAAAGTCCTAGCAACCAAATTAAAAAGAAAAATAATATATTTTCTAATGATAGTAAGGGGGTGGGAAGGTATAACCTCAGCTGATTGTGCCACTGAGTAAAAGGCAGCAGAAATGTACAAGTCTTTCCCAGGATTTGAGCCCAAGACCGTTAGCCAAAAAAGAGACTTTCAGCTTACTATTCACTGAAAGTAAAATGATTGGATAAATTTTCCGGTCATCATCATCCTCAAGCAGCCATGGGCTACGGAGGGCCAACCAGACCGTGCAATTTAGTTCTCCAAGCAAGTCTATCCTGAGCTACATCTGCTGCATCTGGCCACTGCACACCAATTCTAACAAGGTCCTGTTTGACATTGTCTGCCCACCGCATCCTAGGTCTCCCCTTCTTTCTGAGGCCTTTAGGCACACTTCACGACTAATGTTTCCTACTGTACATATTATATTAAATTCTTGCACTATAACACACTGTGGTGAGTGTCGCCATCTATTGGAGGGATAATCTTTTCATTTCGAAATTTTTATTTTATTAATTTTTTCTACACTGGTGCCAAAATTTAAGGTAAGACTAGATTTTACCAGGGAGCAAATAATAAAAACATCACAGTCATACTATTCCGAATGGAATGAATGCTAATAAGTAATTTGATCAATCTTCACAGGGGGAAGGGAGATGCTCGGATGTCCCTCCCTCCAATTCAACTATATATATAAAAAAAAGTTCAGTACTAGCGACGTCTGCTATGAAATGTTTCATTTGCCAGAACATTTTTAATATTTATGAATTAACATTAAAATCAGTATTTATTTTAGCTTTCTTGAAAACACCTAACTCACATCTGCCTCCTACAGATACACATAGTCACACCGCCTTAGTGACACGGTGGTTTCGCAGTGACGCTGCAACTGCGGGGTCCGGGTTCGAGTCCTTCGGGATGGCATGATTTGTTCGTTTGTGTGCTAAGTTAGGCAGTGGTCAGCAATGATTCCAGTTCTTCGTAGAGTATGCTCTTGTATGAGTGAAAGCTTGTACAAACTACTAGTAGTTTCTAGGAAAAAACATTCTTTTCATACATAGGAGTATTGATATTCACTATATAGGTTGTAATTTCTGGGGTCGATGTTGCAAATAATAAAATTAAATATCAATTCACTAACCAAAATGGGGCGAGTGTGGCTCAGTAGGTAGCGCGCCAGGCTCGTAATCTGTAGTTCCCAGGTTCGAGTCCCAGCTGGGTCAGCGTTGAGATTTATCTCCGCATAACTCCCCGCCCTGCCCACGGTCAGTAGGGGACACCGATGGGCTTGGAAAGGCCGCCGTCCGTCGGATGGGACGTTAAGCCGTGGCCCCGTGTGCGGGAGAGCCATACCCTGTGCACGTTAAAGAACACGCTGGATGGCCTTGACGGGAGGCTTCCATCTGTCTCCCAACAGCTGTTCCAGTGGGTCCCCTCCCCCAACCTTCTCTGAGCCTTCGGGGTCCACGTGACCTGGCCATTTAGCCCATGGTGTGCAAAAAAGTGCCGCTCAGAGGTAAAACAATCCAATCCAAAACTAACCAGAATAGCTGAGGCCCTAAATGAACGTGTAGGCACACGACACTGAGGAAATAAAGTTTTATAAATGTAATTGTTTGCTTTCGCCTTCGACTCACAAAACAAGACTTCGATTTGAAAATAATTGTCTCCAGAGTAACCCTGCAGTAAGCGTTTTTTTTTTAAATGGTGTTGAAAGAAGAGGGAAAGTGAATATTCCCGCGGAAAAATAAGATCATGTTATGATATCAAAATATGCCACAGAAATATTTTCATATTCAGTTTAAGGTAAAGCTGCAAAACATATTCAGTTTAAGGTAAAACAGTAAAATAAGATTCTATCGTAATCAACTGTCGGAATTTTTACAATAAGACAATTGGGCACGTGAATTCGTTTTCATTAATTCAAAAGCATTCGCTTAGATGTTTTATTTGAGGGATGCGGATTTTATTTTGCTTTGGACAATTTTGAGGTGCAAGGCACAGGCAATCCCCGCTCTGCTGAACAACACCTAATCTCAGCTTTAGGGTTATTACCATATAACTATTTTCTTTAAGTGTTTTAAAAAAGTGGGGTGGGGGCATAGAGGGGAAGGAATGAAGTCTTAACATTTGACGATATTTAAACGGTTTACCCTGAACATTCTCAAATACAATGCTGCCTCGTAGAATCCAATGTATGTTCAATTAAAATTCGTTGAAAGCATCCTTGGACATCAAATTCAGAGGAAAAATTGTCTTGAGCCGGTGGCATAAGGGGCGGGGATGGCTCAGTCGGTAGCGCGCCAGGCTCGTAATCTGTAGTTCCCAGGTTCGAGTCTCGGCTGGGCCAGTGTTGAGATTTATCTCCGCAAAATTCTCCGCCCTGCCCACGGTCAGTAGGGGACACTGATGGGCTTGGAAAGTCCGCCGTCCGTCGGATGGGACGTTAAGCCGTGGCTGCGTGTGCGGGAGAGACATACTCTGTGCACGTTTAAAGAACACGCTGGATGGCCTTGACGGTAGGCTACCATCTGTCTCCCACCAGCTGTTCCAGTGGGTCCTCTCCCCAAACCTTCTCTGAGCCTTTTGGATCCATGTGACCTGGCCATTTAGCCCATGGTGTGCAAAAAAAAGTGCCGCTCAGAGGTAAAACAACCCAAAAAGATCGGCGGCAGATAGCGCCACGGTTATAACACCTGCCATGTTGTCTAGAGATCGTGGGTTTCTATCCTACCGGTTCAAAGCTGTTCTTGCTTCTAAATTTGATGTTCAAGAGTGCATTTGTCGAAGTTCAACATTTATGATTATTCTTATTTTTAAAATTAAAAAAGAAAAGGTGCAGAATACCTGAAAGAAAATTTTTCATGCTCAGGGACGGATTTAGATTTCAAGCTCTCTTAGCTAAAATACGCAGCAGAAAACGCCTCATTTTCTTCTGATGGTTTTTCTACAAAAGCATATAAATTTGTTTGATTTATTTTGCAACTTTAAAGGAAAAAATGTAATCAAACTGGATCTGTGATTTTAAAGAAAATAAATAATACAATTTCGAAACCAAATTCCATAAAAATTAACATAATATTAAATACTGTATAACTCAAAACATTGAATTCTATTTATTTAAATTCTTTATGTAATGTTTTTAATATAAATATAAGGCTATGAATATATGATTTTTCTTAATTGAAGAATTAGTAAATCATTATATTAAAATTTAATACTGTCATACTTTTACTTTTTTAACGTACATCTTTTTTTGTGTGTAAATAATAAGTGGTTCAATATGACTCTGCAATATGATCGCTCCCACGATATTTATATAATTTTTAATAAAAAAATATTTAAAACAAAGTGTGAAGTTTTAAATGTTTTTGTATCTTGATTTTTGCTCTGTGAATGAACAAACGAAATTCTCACAATCCACATCCATTAAAAGTTCCCTTTAAATTGCCAATAGAGAAAGTGCATTTAACTGTTCTTCAACCACGGATCCTTATAAGTAAGTTCGTAGTTTTTTACTTTCCTAAAATTTAAAAAAAGATAGTATTTTGTTTCATTTTTCATAAATAAAATATAACACTAGAATACTGGCATCCCTAGGCAAGTGCCTAATGATTAAATCCGGTCTTGTCCATGCTTGTAGACCAGGCTCGTCCAATCCAAGCTTAGTGAAGCGTCACTACGAAAAAATTACATCCTTAAAGATCTGCAGGAAAACTTCTCTACAAAAACTAATACATATCTAATGAGTAATGAATTAAAAAAAAAACTATAATTTTAAGTAATCAGGAAAATATTTTGATTACAATGTAAAACATACATTTTTCATGAGTAGTGTGAAATGGCAAAAACTTTCAATCAATAAATGTTTGTCCAAGATATTGGAAGAAATGAGCCAGATTCAGCATAATGAGCATTTGTTTTATGAACCGATTCAGTAATAATGAGTATTTGTTTTATGAGTCAGATTCGATATAATGCGCATTTGTTTTATGAGCCAGATTCAGTATGTTGAATATCTGTTTTCTGAGCCAGATTCAGTAATAACGAGTATTTGTTTTCTGAACCAGATTCCGTAATAGCGAGTGTTTTATGAGCCAGATTCCGTAATGACGGGTGTTTTATGAGCCAGATTCCGTAATGACGGGTGTTTTATGAGCCAGATTCCGTAATAGCGAGTGTTTTATGAGCCAGATTCCGTAATGACGGGTGTTTTATGAGCCAGATTCCGTAATGACGGGTGTTTTATGAGCCAGATTCCGTAATAACGAGTGTTTGATGAGCCATATTCCGTAATAACGAGTGTTTTATGAGCCAGATTCCGTAATAACGAGTGTTTTATGAGCCAGATTCCGTAATAACGAGTGTTTTATGAGCCATATTCCGTAATAACGAGTGTTTTATGAGCCAGATTCCGTAATAACGAGTGTTTTATGAGCCAGATTCCGTAATAACGGGGGTTTTTATGAGCCAGATTCCGTAATAACGAGTGTTTGATGAGCCAGATTCCGTAATAACGAATATTTGATGAGCCAGATTCCGTAATAACGAGTGTTTATGAGCCAGATCCCGTAATAACGAGTGTTTTTATGAGCCAGATTCCGTAATAACGAGTGTTTTTATGAGCCAGATTCCGTAATAACGAGTGTTTTATGAGCCACGGGTTGGAAGTGCCTTTGTAGACTGTCAATCGAGGCAGAATGTAATCTCATTGTTTTGCAATCATTACAATTGTTAATTTATTATTGCAAACAAAGCTCCTATTAAGGACGAAATGCGATTGAACATATTTGCAATGAATGAAAATCTGATTTGATCAAAAGTGAATAATGCAATTAAGTATTCAGGATGCTTCCCTGAAGAGTTCAGGGTTTCAGGTTCATAAATTTGACGGTAGAATTGGCATCCCCGAAATCACATAAGTTACTTTATGCAACATATTGTACCTAAAAATATACTGCTAATGAAATAGGAGAGAGAAATTTCTATTCAAGGTTAGAGAATAAATAACCGAAACTTCAGGGTTTTCGTGATATATTCTCCGTTTTGTGAACAATGAAGCAGTTAACTTCTTGTTAAATTTGAACATAATTCATTTTCGCCGACAGGTTAAGATGACCAAGTTTCCTTTCTTCAAAAACCGGCCTGGGTCACTGAAATCCAGTTTATTTCTCCGTTTCGAAACAGGACGATCTTGCTCGACCCTGCACGTCAAATGTAATGCGGACTTTTTATGTGAAAACTACTCCAGTATCATTTATGCTGAGCTATCCGTAGGGTTGAATTATTTTACCTTGAGCAGCACTTTTTCTACTGCACAACGGATTAAATGGTCAGGTTACAAAGAACCCAAAGCTCAAAACAAGATTTGGGGGAAAGGGTCCATTGGACAGCTGATGACTAGATCGCAGTTAGAGCTATTCAGTGCTTTTTTAACTCATGCACATATGACATGTCTTAAATCCCATTTCAAGAATGGAATTTTCGCAAGGTCTATAAATGGTACCTAGATATTTATTGGAAGGAGACCTGCACAATCCTTTGTGATAATGCACAGAACCGACCATGCCTAAGTCTGGCCCCGCCTTCTCGGTGCCGACCTTTAGTACCTATCAAAAGAGATACTCTCTTAAGGAAGGGAACGGAGAGGAAGGCTGCCAGATCGGTGTCTCATCTTACTACTATGGATACTTTTTTTTTCCTGCCCTGCTCAGGAGTGGTCAACCACACAGAGACCTGGTGCTGACCATATCACCAACCAGAATGGAATAATGATTATGGATCCTGATGTTGCTGCACTGGAGGGCTTCTGTGGAGAGAAAATCTTCGGCTGTGTTTTCCGTTTGTTTCTGGGTTTACGGCCGCAATGAATAGATTCCCAGGATATGTTTCATCACCTGGTGGATAATCCTGAGCAGAGGTCATCGCAGGCACCTGAACTCTTGCTTCTATGGGCATTGTGAAATTCTACATTAGAGGAAGTCTTCCAATGTAGGTGGCTTCAGCCTTTAATGGTGGGGGGAACGGGTCTTTGCCCCATGCCTGCGATTATGGGGCTGTTTGATATTGTCAGCATTCCCTCTCTCAATAAACATAATTTTTTTAAACATCCCACTAACCATTTTCTCTCCATAGGAAGTTGGAATGTGAGTACTCTGCACAGAGCTTTTTCTCTTGATGTCCTCACACAAGAATTCCACCATTATAATTTAGATATTCTCGGCCTGCAAGAGACCAGATGGACAGATAAAGGTCAGATTCTTAAAAATAATCTTAAATTTCTATTTTCAGGAAGGGACGACAATAAGCATCACCAAGGCGTGGGTCTGCTTCTCAGCAGACACGCTAGTGATGCTCTTCTAGGATATGAGTGCATTAATGAAAGGTTTCTTACAGCAAAATTTCAGACAAGCGTTAAAGACGTGAATGTTTTCTGCTGTTATGCCCCCACTGAGGATGCCGTTGAGGATGAGAAGGATAGGTTTTATGAACAACTTCAGGACATTTTGAATTCTGTCAAGAAAGGAGATATTACCCTTGTTCTAGGTGACTTCACTACCAAAGTTGGTACTGACTGACCTTTGGGAAGGGGTGATAGGACCATTTGGTATTGGTAGCTGCAATGGCAATGGGGAACATCTCCTACAGGTAAGTAAACTCAATGGTTTCAGAATAACTAACACTTATTACAAACGCCACATGGTATCACCGATGGGCTGCCTAAGAATATGATTGATTATATATTAATTAACAGCAAATGGGCTAGTTCTGTTAGGAATACCAGGGCATATAGGGGAGCTGAAATTGGATCTGACCATTATCTTGTTAAAAGTGTCTTGCAACTTAAAAAATGTCTTGCAACTTAAAAGTGTCTGTGTGTCTTAAAAGTGTTTAAAGTGTTAAAAGTGTCTTGCAACTTAAAAAGTGTTGTGCTAAGGTTAAAAAATTTACCTTCAGTTCTGAAACTCTGAAAGACACAGTTATAACTAAAGCTTACCGTGATAGGTTACTTAATCGTTATGACAGTCATGGTTTGCTTAATACTGAAGTTGAGAAAGAATGGGACCGTTTTAAGCAGGCTTTGGTTTGGAACTAACAGTACTCTTTTAAGAAAAAAGGAGAAGAGGAAGCAGAATTATTTGAGTGATAAGGCACTTGAGCTTATTTTGGAAAGATGGAATTGCAGAAATGTCCTTAATCCTACTAGTCCTAATAGAAAGCCCTACTAGTCCTAATAGAAAGGGTCCTAATAGAAAGGGGGAAGGGTAATAGAAAGCCCTACTAGTCCTACTAGCCCTACTAGTCCTAATAGAAAGCATTACAAAGAGCTTAATAAACGTGTAAAGGTTCAGTTAGCAGCTGATAAGAATCTTTGGCTTGATGGCTTGGCTAACAAAGCTGAGGAAGCAGTTAGACATCATAATACCAGAGAGTCGTACCAGATAGTCAATGTTCTGTATGGGAAGAAACGAGCAAGTATACAGGGACTGAAGGATAGACAAGGTAAGGTTATTGAAGATGATGATTCTGTCACGGCTAGGTGTGCTGAGCATTTCAGAGATGTTCTAAACAATGTGGTTAGTTCTACTCGCATTGTATGTCATGATGATAGATGCATTACTGGCTTTAATGTTAGCTCTATAACACAGTCTGAAGTTATTTAGGTTATTTCTAAACTTAAATTACATGAATCCATAGGGGTTGCTGAAATTACTGCTGAAATGCTTAGAGCTGGGAATGTTTCTGTTATCACATGGCTGACTGAAGTTTGGAATATCTTGTATGATAAAGAATATTTTGAATACCTTTGTAGGTAATGATGAGATTAGGCAAAGGAATGAGAAAGCTCCTTTGAATAGTATATTGTGCAGAGAGAGACTCAATTGGTTTGTCCATGTTACCCGTATGCATAATTATAGATTAATTAACATGATTTTGAACCACTAGGTCTTCCCATTATCTGACCATCACAACTTACATGGACTAAAGGCCTTAGAAAGAGTGGTAGACCTAGAAATTGGTGGGCAGATATCATCGAACAGGACCCTGTTAGAATTTATCTACAGTGGCCAGATGAAGCAGATGTAACTCAGGACATATGTGCTTGTAGAACTAAATTGCACAATCTGGTTGGACCTCTGTAGCTTATGGATGCTTGATGATGATGATGATGATGTTTTCACAAAGATGTTTCATGTCCATCGCAGCAAAGAAAAAAAAAATCAAACAGCGAGACACACTGAAAGCACAATTTATTATACACACTGCACCCATACGCAAACCTGCCGCATCAACAATGCGCCAGCCAAAACACCTTGCAGGCTATAAATAGGCCAGATACCTACCTGATGTTCAGTGTAACTGCGACTGTTATGATGGGTAAACATGGCGGCCTGAGCGAGTTCGATTCATGGGCAAATAGTCAGTGTGAGAAAGATGGGGGTTTCCATATCAATGGGTGCAGAATGTCTGGGATTTCAACCTATGACCGTCTGATATCTAAAAAAATCTGATTAGCAGACGTGTACCAGGACTACATCAAAACCTGCAGCTTCCAGAAAAAAAAAATGGCTGTAACCTGGCATTGATGTTCTAGGTGAGTTCCACCTCTCCCGTATCGAAACGTCAGAATGGAGGGCCACAGTACAGATGCTAATGTCAGCATTCAACGACAGGGCGCATACGAAGGTTTGTTCAAAGACCATTCGACGCAAGATGGCATGACTGAGCTATTGCAGCTGACCCCCACATCGAATACCCATATCAACAGCACGTCACTGGGTATGAGGCTGCAGTAGGAGAAGGAACATCGACAGTAGACTGTAGAAGGCTAGAAACTGGTAGCTTGGTCCAATGAATTGAGGTTCCAACTACAACACGCCGACGAGAGGTTGCACGTGTGTTTTGACCACATGAGGCAATGAACCCCAACTGTGAAGTCTGGGGTACAGGCTTGGTGGAGGTAGTATAATGTTCTCGGGCATGTTTACGTGGGCCAACTTGGGGCCCCTTGTACCTACTGAAACTACCATCACTCCACAAGGCTATGTTGATATACTCGCCGACCACCTACACCCATTCATGGCTAGGTAAGATGCCTTGTTTTAAAAAGACAATGTCCCGTCTCATCGTTCCAGTTTGGGGAAGGACTGGTTGGAGGAGCGTCCCAATGAGTTTGGGGAAGGACTGGTTGGAGGAGCGTCCCAATGAGTTCACAACCCTCCAATGGACAACTATTGTGGGATGATAACGTGATATTCGATTTAGAAGATTACAAATTTTGAATAAAATTTTATATTAATAAAAAATAATTTAATTCTTTTCTTAAATATTGGTTGAAAGTTAAATGGAACCGAAAAAATCTTGGTCCATTTCAACGGTCTTATTCTGCTAATTGTTATATAACACAATTTGATAAAATAATTGTATATTTAGAAGTTTATCTAACAATTCTTTAAGTTTGTCTTAACATTGAGAAGCTTTTTAAAGAGGAGTGACGCTGCTCTTAAATATTCCAACTTCTACAACTCTTTAAATACTGAAAATATATTGCTGAAATTCGAGATTTAATTAGAATTGATCTTTAATTGGCCTGCAGTCTTATTTCCCTGAAAAGTTTATTTTTTAAGATATTGAGTTTCCAGTTTGACTTTCCATACGAATTCTCCAATGATCTGTCTGGGCTCTATATTTTGTGGTTACCCTTATAATCGAGCAAATTCGATTAATTTTAACCCGTTCAAGATTTAAGAGCATTAACGAAACCTAAAAAATACCATCTAGCATCAAAGGAATCTTTAAATATGAATTATGTTTTTGGTGAGTCGGTCAAATGGCCTTGAGCCTGATATTGAGAAAACGTTTGGTACTTTAATTATTTCCTTTGTGATCTGTTAATCTTCATTTTTTTTTATCCTTTTCAGGATGATTTAATGGTGATCATTCTGTAGCAAGGTCATCGCATCGCTACACGTGACAAAGTGCTGTTGCCATAGCGAGAATGATTAGAATTATTGGATTACTCCTACATCTTTCGTCTTTGGCGACCTTACGTTTCTGTTTGAAATTCCTGAGCTTCGGGCTGATAATTCGGTTTATCTCTTCGCCACTCTTTCATCGTTACTGTTCCCAAAATATCTTTGCGTTTATTATTGATTGCAAACACAGTCTATTTTTTGTTGGATCACATGAATGCGAAGTCGCATTCGAGAGTAATACTCTTTTTGTTTCTCTTCACGATTTAAAGTCTGCCGGCAGCTTGATGCAGATAGCTGAAGAGTCCCACTTTGGTTTTATCAGGACTATGTGAAGGACACGGCTTTATCATTATGAATATATAGAAGAAACAAACAAACTCTTGAACATGATTTTTGCCTCGTGAAGAGAAATAGATTGAGCATCCAATAGCGACAAGAGCTGCAGTCAGAATCCCTTCTATTTAACCAAGATGGCCAAGAAGGAAAAAAGCCGGGATTGTCGATTTCCTAGTTCTATTGGAAACAGGGCAATGCCAAGGCAGGAAGGAGGTTCAGTATCTGTCCAGGGAGCATTCAAACTTAGGGTGTAATTTTAAAATATTGCATAATCACTTTTCATTACTACACTGAAAAACTAACGATTCAATATGGCGCAATGCAGAAAATTAACTTTCTTGACCCTGATAAGAAATTGACTGGGCACGATGCTGATTGGGACGCATTTCGATTCGTTGTTGGCTCTAGATCAGTGGCATTTCAATCTTTTCTTTTCCGTGACGTAACGCTTAACAAATAGCCGAAACAGTTGACAGAATATTTACAAGGAACGGAACTGTTGGCGGAACACTTAACAAATAATCGAAACAGTTGACGGAACACTTAACAAATAGCCGAAACAGTTGATGGAACACTTAACAAATAATCGAAACAGTTGACGGAACACTTAACAAATAGCCGAAACAGTTGATGGAACACTTAACAAATAATCGAAACAGTTGACGGAACACTTAACAAATCACCAAAACGGTTGACGGAACACTTAACAAATAGCCGAAATATTCAGTTCACGGAACAATAAGGTTTATATATTTTTGCTATGACATACACAAAAAAGCTATATAATGCAACCAGTTGTTTATTTTCCAATATTCTAACAGATATATTTTTTTATTCTTTGATTGTAGTGCAAGTAAATTGTATCATTACAGAATATTCGAAAAGCTTAAAGCTTGTCTGCAGGATATAGAAAAATTACTTTTATAATTCGCTACAATAGTATGATTAGCCATCTTTCATTGGTGCGACGACATTTTTATTTTTTTCTTAAATTGCGCTGATGGAAAAACATTGCTTTGATCAGTGGCTGCCGATCTTTTTGAGCCCAATGCGGAGGTGGATTTACGGTCCTCGGGACCCTGCAAGCACCTCTTTTTTGAGTCCCTATTCGTTTACCTAAACATATGCGACTGCGTTCGAAGATAGGAATTCAGAGCCCCTCAACAGTAAAGGGGCCTACAAGGTATTTATAGGTACGCGCGGTAAATCTACTCCTGTTACTAAGTACGTAGTTTCAAACTCCCCGCTTCATGGAGATAAGGGGCGGGGGTGGCTCAGTCAGTAGCGCGCCAGACTCGTAATCTGTAGTTCCCAGGTTCGAGTCCCAGCTGGGTCAGCGTTGAGATTTATCTCCGCAAAATTCCCCGCCCTGCCCACGGTCAGTAGGGGACACCGATGGGCTTGGAAAGGCCGCCCTCCGTCGGATGGGACGTTAAGCCGTTGGCCGTGTGTGGGAGAGCCATACCCTTTGCACGTTAAAGAACACGCTGGATGGCCTTGACGGGAGGCTACCATCTGTCTCCCAACAGCTGTTCCAGTGAGTCCCCTCCCCCAACTTTCTCTGAGCCTTCGGGGTCCATGTGACCTGGCCATTTAGCCCATGGTGTGCAAAAAAGTGCCGCTCAGAGGTAAAACAACCCAACAACAATATGGAGATAAACCTAGTCGGAACTAAATGTCGATACCTCCTCACCAGTTATCTGTTTGCAAACTAAATGACCCGAAAAATCTCCAAAACGTTTCCTATTGGGAACCACTGTTATAGATGAAACATCCTCCTAGGATTTTTCATTACTTTTTTGTTTCACAAATTTGAATTCTTCACATTCATTTAGGTTTTCACTCAACTGAAGTTGTATTTCGAAATATTCAGTTGAAGTTATTTTCGAGTTTTTAGTTACAAAGAAATTTAAGAGGATTATAAACGTAAATTCGAAAGATTGCCATGAATGATCAATAAATTATTATGAATAGTTTAGATCACTTTCGTGTTACATCAAAGTAAAGCCAAATTTCAGTAACTTCCATTTTTTTTATGGAAAGAGATAAAAAACAGGAGGGTAAAAAATACGTTGAGTTGCTAAATAGTTAGGATTTCAAAAGCTCCATTTGTGGAATATTTGCAGGTTCCTTTTTATTTCGATTTTTGCTCTCTGCATATACTCTACTAATCGATGGCATCACTGCTATAACAGACATAAATTCTTTGATTCTGCGACACACAAAAACCAAACAGATTCCTATAATGGAGTAGTTAGGAAGGAGATCGATCAGGGTTTACCCCCCCCCCCCCCCCAGCACCTCCACGGAAACATGTTTATATTTTCCATACGACGGCCGAAATGCATTATTAGTCTTTGTGTAAGGACGTAATTTCAAGTTTTTAAAAATAATTAAAAAAAAAACGATACATGTATTTTATTAGTAGATTACCCGGCGTTGCCCATGTCAATTAAACTCTAAAGTATGTAGTAGACAACACTCACACTTCAAAAGCTTTCATTTCACATACAAGTCGTTAAAATAGACCTCATTTTGGGGGGCAAAAAATAGGCGAAGTAATTTGGAGTTGTCCGCGACACTCCTCCCGTCAGAAGATTTCATTTGGGATAAAGCTCATCATACTCGGTTGTGGAATGGGGATTGAGGGAGGAGATTTGATGATTTGATGATCCTAACTCTTACCTTCAAGAGGAATTCTTCATCAGACACCCCTCCCCCGATGGGGGACTACGTTGACGTGGTGGTGGTGGTGGGGAGGTGGGGCTTAAGGTGCCTCTGTGAAATGGGGTTCGGGCTCTGCAGTTTCTGATGCGCCCCAGTAGGTTGACGACCGATGGAGAGGTTGTTGGAGGGCCGCTGACTGATGTTGGGGGGCGCCGGTCAAGCGTGCTCCGATGCAGCCTCTGAGAAGTCAAAGGTCCCAGCTGAATGGAAAGCTGGGCTGTGGTGACCCGGCTCCGATGGAGAGGACGAAGTTGAGGGCTTGCGACTGGGAGTGCGATTCCCGGTCGACGGGCTTATCGATGAAAAAGTCAAACTAAAAGTCTCCACTCGGGGGCCGAGTCAACTTGGATCTATATATCCATTTTTGTGGCTAACCGGGGAATAGATTAAATTTAGGTTTTGACCGATGGGTGAGCTTTCCTTCTATAGGACTGCTCGCCATAGGATGTCGTGGATGAGCTGTGTCTTTATGGCACTGACTTGCCCCGACCGTAGGAGTGGAGAGCGTGGCATTATCCCCACTGATGGTGTGCAGCCATATGCTGCGGTACGTCTGGGACTTGCCATTTTGATTAATTCTTCACCAGACATACCTTAAAATATGCGTTTGATAATTTATATTTGACAATAACGACGTAAGAAGTGTAAAATATTTTCATCACAAGATAATTTTGATGCTAGAAATACAAAAAGAAGGACTAATATATTTGAAAGTGCTGCAGGGATAAATATTGCAGATTTGCAGTACAGAAAAAATACAGGGAAAAATAGTTATTTATATAAAATCGAACGATTTGTATGGCAGCTGCGCATTAAATCCACAGTGTCCAGACCTAAATAGATTTAATTTTCATTCTTTTACCGAGAAGTACTACTGCCTAGACATATCCAAGCTTCTCTTTGACCTTGCAAAATGCAATCGTATTGGACCTAGTTGTGGCCTCTTACGGTAAAAAAAAAGAAATGAAAATGCTGCAAAATATCATAGTTTGGCAGCATATAATTGGTGCTCGCTACATAATTCAGTGTTACTTCATAATGTATTTTATTTTTATTTTTCGGCCCATTAATATACGGCCTTCGTAGCGAAAAGTGTTAATATATCATTATTTCATCAATTTACATTAACGAAAAAGTTGAGAAAATCCTCAACTCTCAGATTTTTAAAATTCTGGCTATGCTACTGGTTTCATAGGACACCAAAGAAAAAGAAACACTCAACGAAGTCTTACGATGGCGACTCTGCTGTGGTACGATTATCGGACATGTAAGGTTTCATTCTCTCTTCAGTTGGCTGCTCCTCTTTCTCGGCGTTTTAAGCACGAAGGAGCGTTTTTCGGATTTTCGTTAGGATGGAAGAGTTAGGTTTTGTGATTTGGCTTGTTTCGTTGCCTGCTCATGTATATTTTTAGATCTTCACACCAGGTCCGTATCTATAGAACAAAACAAAGGTGTATGGTATGGGGGGGGGGACGCGATCACACCAAAAAAGTGCGAGGGGGGCGCAATGAACTCTTAGTCCATTGCAGTATAACGTTTTCCTCACGGTTTTAGAGATCTTTAAAATTATTTTTAAAAAATGCGCGAAATGCACATAAGTTTAATACTTTTTTGTCTCCATTACCCCCTTACTAGCATTCTCAACGCGTGTGTGTGTATGGGAGGGGGGGGGGTATACCCCTCCACCCACCCATCACTCTGGATCCGGCCCTTCTTTACATATTCATACTGCCGCCTCGGTGGCTCGTGATATTGCGTTGACTATCGGTGCAGCTGCCGGGGTTTGGGCTCGAGTCCCGGTATGACATGGTTGTGTGTTCGTGTATATGTTTGTATGTTGTACGATATAAATCAGGATAAACCATTCTATGTTAATTCCGTCCATTTAGGAAAAAAAAAATTATATATAAGCATTCGATGTGTTAGTAAACCTAAGAGAAACCTATGTTTTAAATTATTAAACTCATTTCCACCTACAGTAATCACAGCTAGTGAACCGACTATTAATTGATCTTCAAGCCATCTCTAACAAGAAACTTTCAACAAACTTTCACTCCAGAAGTATTTTTCAGAAAACAAAATGATATTCACCATCACACACCGGAGAAACTCGTTGAGACTAAAGTATTTACCATTAGAAGTTATATAGTTATTATTTCTATACTAGATTGTTAAAGGGCTGTATACTGCTAACGCAAAAGCGAAGAAAGAATTCATGAGATTCATGTTTGAAGGACATTTCCTGTGCTTCTCTGCTACTGAAACAAGAAGTTTCCAAACCTGAGATAAATTTATTTTCCGAATTGCAAATAAATACACTGCACTTCACACACAATGAACCAATCCAAAGTAATTTTTATAAATCTCCGAATTTTTTTCCGCTGCATAACTGTTTTAATGAGTTGGGTTGTTTTACCTCTGAGGGGCACTTTTTTGCACACCATGGGCTAAATGGCCAGGTCACATGGACCCCGAAGGCTCAGAGAAGGTTGGGGGAGGGGACCCACTGGAACAGCTGTTGGGAGACAGATGGTAGCCTCCCGTCAAGGCCATCCAGCGTGTTCTTTATCGTGCACGGGTATGGCTCTCCCGCACACGGGACCACGTCTTAACGTCCCATCCGACGGAAGGCGGCCTTTCCAAGCCCATCGGTGTCCCCTACTGACCGTGGGCAGGGCGGGGAATTTTGCGGAGATAAATCTCAACGCTGACCCAGCTGGGACTCGAATCTGGGAACTACAGATTACGAACCTGGCGCGCTACCGACTGAGCCACCCCCGCCCCTGTTTTAATGAGTTCCTGTTTTTTAGACAGAGTCTGATTTCAACTTTGAGTGTCTCATTTTTATACTAAGTTTGGGACAGAAGTCTTCCTAAAAATGCTATTATATATTAATTTTTAAAGACTTAGTACAGATAAATAAAGCTTATCAAATATAAAAACTGACGGTTGATGCTAATCACGACTCTGTTGCAAAAGAAAAAGGCTTAGGTGTCTATGGATTACAAACTGCTCATAGTTGACTCCAGGAATACAGATGAAGCAATGGTGAGACTTGTTGACGAATATCAGTGCATTTTGCGAAACAATGTATTCGTGATCGCCTCACCTTCCAAATAAACGAGAAATTACGTAACCATACAATTAGGAACAGAATTAACAACAAGCAGTTGATTTTGGGATGGAGGAAAAGATGTTCATCGGTGACCGCTGAAGCTCACGTTCTCCTCGTAACGTGATGTGATGACTTCATAACCCATTTAGCAATTTGTTCATCTTCGTAATGAGCAAATCGGAGCACTAATTAGATAAGTGACTTCGTGATTGCATTCCCATAACTTCGAGCATTAATAATACGAGGTCTTGCAAATACCATCATACCCGGATGCACAAGCAGCCAATTTAAAGAAAGCCTTACTTTAATTTAACGACTAACTTTTCGAAAATTATGATTTCATCATCTAGCGTATCTCTCTTTGAGTGGATTCTCCAAATGTAGCTACTTTTGGAAATAATGAATTGTACAGGAGATGGTTTGATTAAAGTTAGCTGATGAATGTCAACAACATTTTTGTGAAAGAGGCAGGAAAAACATTTACATATATATATTACAGTTTTCGATTTGGAGAAAAATGGGTTGTGTAGCGGCAGTGATTAGATTGAACAGGAACGAACCAGAACGCCTTTCCGGTATTTTTTTTAAATCAGAAATTTTTCTTGCTGAATAGGAAAATGTATTTTCTTTCGTCTTGTTCCAGTTATTAAACTTCTTCAGGGGGGAGGCGTTGCTATGGCTACCTTGTTTCCACCCCTACCCCTTAATCAGGTGTCTCAAACTCAAATCACACAAGTACCAAAATCAGTTGTTTCTCAATAAATGAGTGATCAGATTTGATTTTGAATAATCATATAAGGGCTAAATAAGTTATTTCTCAATGCATGGTAATCTCAATAATAAACAAAAATAATTACTCATACTGTTGTTTTATTATTTAACAAATAAATAAATACCTCCTCCAGCAGCTGCTTGCCACAGAGGTCTGACAGGAGCCTGTCAGTTTAATACGCCATAATAGAAGGGATCTGTGAGGATGGCGGGACCACAGCACAAAAACAACACAAACATCCATGCCTTACTCGTGGCTCGAACCCAGATCTTTTTGATCAGTAGCCAAGCACGCTAACCACTCAGCACGTTACATATTTTTGATACCAACACATAAACCTAAATTTCATTTTTAGCGACTTTTTGGATGCATAGCAAATTGTTGCAGATATCGTTAAAATATATTACATTTTATTGTATTTTGTAAGACATAAGTTACATTCACTATTATTTAGATCTGCTATTATTAGACAGCGCTTTGATTGAGACAGGATATTTATCATGAGCGAGAATTTGCAAGAAACCATTTTCGTTACTGATTTCAAATATTCGTCTATTAGTTAAAATCTTGTTTTGCATTTGTTGTTTTACGTGAGCGAAAAGAATTACTCGCACACATAAGTATATGGAGGGAATGCAAGAGATTGAAATTGCGGAAATTTTGTCGTTTGTTAAACATGAATAAAAACCTTGCTGTTTCGTAACCCATAGTTCCCTATTTATGATTATCACAGACGCAGTGCTTGTGGGCAAGCAAAATGTGATTTCGGGGGAGGACTTTTTTTTGCAATTCCTATCCTACTAGATCCTGCTTTGTATGATATACGTGTCTATAAATAAAGTAATCACATTGATTCTTTAACATAAAATACTTATTAGTAACTTTTAATGGACGCCCCGAAAATTATCGCCCCGAAAGTATTCTCCTTTTCAACGTATCTCACACATCTCAACGTCTACATATCTCAACTTTGATGGAAATCATTTTCGGCTGTTCCTTCGGTTTTGGAACATGAAAAAAAAATTACTGGTGCAAGATCACGTGAGTACGGTGGATGTTTCAACACTGCTGGTTATTTTCTAATAAAAAAAATTGCTTTACAAAAAGAAGTTGAGTGAAAAAGCGCATCGCGAAAGAACGGAAATGGACTTCGTATCATTACAATGCAGCAACAACTCCTATGTCAGTTTTTATCCAAAGGAAAAAAAAACTGCCAATGTTGCGATATATATTGCAGACCTGGATTTAGAATTAACAAATTGATGGGGGGGGGAGGGGCAAGAAGCGCAGTCGCGTAGAAAATATCTAAAGGGAGTGGCAAGAGACTGGATTTCCAATGCAGGGTAACATTTCCCTCTTCTTTTTACAGGTCTTTAAAAAATGTCTTGAAAAATGCATGAAATATAAATAAGTTTAATAATTTTTTGTCTCTATTACCAATACTATCATTCTGAAAGAGGGGCCGTGGCCCCCTTGCCTGACCCTGATCCACTGCATTTAACTTTGTTCCAAAAACTGTAAAACTCCATGGAAAGATCTCATTTTGGATCAAATGGAGACATTCAGAACAATGTTGCAAGAGTACAATTAAAAGGACTTTCAGAAAATAATTTCGATCAAATGCTTCCAGACGTCGCAAAGACTTTGGGATGTGTGCGCATAAAGTCAGAAAGAGAGAGCACTTTGAAGGCGAGCACTCCACTGATGGTTAGTGATAAAATAGTTCGTTTTTCAGCTCGTTTTCCGAAAAACGAGCTAATGTTTTCACTTTTATTTTTAAACACAACCCGGGGTCACATAAGGTGAACTCACGTATGAAATTTCGGACTTTTTGATCAAGTGCTTCGGACACTACAGGGTATTAAAATCTATCAGAACGGAAATAGAAATCTCGATAGTTTGAGAAGAAATTAAGCAACGTGCTGTAAGAGCTCAGGCTGACGTCAGCAACGCAGGGCCATTCTTATTGTGTTGAATCCGTGTGCTGAGGGGATGGAAGTGGGGGGGGGGGGTATTAGCAAAACTAACCTTTAGTGAAGTGAAAAACGGAATATACAGATTAAAAGACCCAGGCAGAGCTATGTCTCGTTTAACTAGTTTAAAATTAAAGTAAAGGAAATAATTTATCGGAAACATTTCTTTTAGTCTTAAAATTGGAGCAAAATTGGAAGCATAGTTATGGCAAACTTTGCCCAGAAGTGGGGATTTTTGTAGCCACTAGTTGACCTTTCCTTTCAAAGAGACGTGTCACGACTATTCCTCGCATTAAATGCCAATCAGAAACTGTTCACATGTTGTTTCCACTATTAGCTACAAAGAGAAGATTATTCGCAGGCGAGAAGAAGAAACAGAATTCTCTCTTGAACAAGAACAAAATCCGAGAACTTAGCTTCCGTAATGCATCAAGATTAAGAAGCATAGAATATCGCATATGCGATTAGCATCGCGAAAAACAGCCGACTTCAAAGATATACCGAGAAATTGCGGAAAGAAGAAAGAAAACTTCACCTTCTAAAACCTGAATAAGTTGCTCTCTTGAACCTGGACTTTATTTGAGAACTGAAGTAACAAGAAGTTGACGATTCTCGACTGAGATCCTGAAAGCAGGTTAATGCATCACAAAACAAAAGTTTCGCTGCCTTGGTCATGACAATGGCCTGCTCTTTCACAGACCTCACGGAGCACAAACACACGAACAGACCTTTTCTTTGTTCCATCCGTGGGAATGTGGGCAACCCGGAGAGTTCGGTTTACGCTCTCTACCGTTGGTTTTTGTTTGCTGTCTGGCACGACCAGACTGACGAGTCTTTCCTCTGTGGTCCTGCAAACGCCTGTTTCGATGGTGGTCGCTGCAGTTGCCCGAAGTGGAGGTGTTAAGTGGTACTGAAGGTAAAGGGATGAGGCACTTGGGGGGGGGGGGGCTGTCTTTGCACACTCTCGCTCATACTCATCAGGAGTTTTGATTCTGCCGTAAGATTATTTGGAGAAGAGTCAAAGTTCTTTCGTATGCAGTAGTGGGAGTCTAAAATGTTAGGCGAAATCTATGCAACGACTTCTGTATCGATATAATTAACGAGTGTATGCTTGTACAAAAAATGTTGTATGTTTTGCTACGAAAATGTTGTATGTTGTATGTTTGTCCTGAAAGTAGTTTATAAATAGAAGGTTGCTTTTGCTGAATATAATTTTTTTACAATTTTAAACAATATACTCATTCTAAATATTCGGGAAATTAAAAATTATTCTTTTAATAAAAATAAATTACAATTTTTATTATATTTATTAGTTATAAATATTCTTTTAATAACAATAAATTACAATTTTCATTATATTAGTTATGCAGTAAATTCATAACTATAATTATTAGAACGATTCCAAAAAATTGTTCGAATAATTATTCGAACAATTTTTTAATTTATTAGTGAGTTACGTGAATTACAGATTTTATTAATTTTATTACAAATAAAAAAACGTATGAGCATCTAAATATTCAGAATTCGGAAAATATCGGGTTTTATTGTTATAATAATGTTACGACAGTGAACGTGCTGCAATGAACTTGTGATGTGATGTATCATTTTAATGCTCGCCCGAGTGGTTAGCGCGCTTGGCTACTGATCTACGGGACCTGGGTTCGAGCCCCGGGTAAGGCATGGCTGTTTGTGTCGTTTTTCTGCTGAGGTCCTGCCATCCTCTTAGACCTTCTACTGTGGCATATAAACTGACAGGCTCCTATCAGACCTCTGTGGCAAACAGCTGCTTGAGGGGGTATTTATTTATTCATTTATGTGCTTCAGTGTGTGAATTACGTCACTAACCACTTTGAGCGTTGAATCAACTTAAAAGTAAGGAATAAGGGAGTTGTAATTATGAAGAAATTGTGTGAAGGAAAAAGTAGTTTGTTTTAGTCTGTGCACTATAGTATAAAGAAGAAATGTTTTAATTTCGTGTGTGCGTGAGAGTTTAAATAAGTTTATTAGTGTGGATCTTGTTAGTAAACTAGTAAAGGAAAAGAAGAATTCATCGTTTGAAGCGTAGTGATCAACGACCGAAAATAATTGGTTCTGAGAAACCAGTATACTTAGACGCAGTTTTGGAGTACTTGATGACTAAAACCTTAGAAGGAAGTCATTTGGTGTACAGTTATTTAGTTTGTTTAGGAATTGGTAAGGTTTTTCTCGATAGATTGTAGGTTTGTTCACAAATATGATTGTCCCACTTATTAAATAATGTAAAAAGCCTTATTTTATGCTTTGAGTGGAGATAGTTAGAATTATAGAGGAAACAACTCTTTGTAGGAATAGTGTAAGGTGCTAAGTTCTTCTGAAGATTTATTTTTATACTGATGAAGATTTGTTTGATTGTGTTGATTTTATATAAATGTTTTCATTCATACTTTTGTAATAAATTATATTATTTTAGAATTATAATTGTTAAATACTATTTTTGAATTCACGCTCTTCCATCCGTTTAATTCAGAACAATAATAATTTTTATAGAAATTATTTAATCAGTTTTTTTTATTCGTTTATATTATTAATGTTGATCTTTATTTGTCCCTGAAGAGTGTGCAGGATTTTAAGTGTTATTTGTATTTACAGGATGAGTAGTATATCGTACTTCGGATTAATAATGACCTCCATCTGATCTTGAGAAGAAATTATTTCTGAAATATCAATACCCTGTACGCATTCTAAATATAGTTTTTTAACATTATTCGATTAATATTTAAAAAACTATGGAGAATGAATTACAGTACAACAATAAATAGCTTTCTCTATCCGGTAAAAATGAAGCAATCATTTGAAAAACTCTGGCAACCACAACAGCGACATCATCATCAACAACAACGTTCCATTTACTTTCTTCATTTTATCTTGAATTGTTTCTGATTGTATGCGGATTCGCCTGAATTTCAACCGCTTTTTGCTAGTATTAAATGATAACATCAGTCTCTCTAGCAGTTTAGCTCAAATTGACAAAAACTAAATCAATCCTCAAATCTCTTTGCACTTTCTCTTAGTAAAATGATCTGATAAAACAGTTATAGTTTATAAACAGTTATTGTTATAAAACAGTTATTGTTTAACTAACTTTTCCAGTAAAATTCTATGAATAGTAATGCTACGACTTTATGTTACATAAAAGATGTGTGTCGATAAAAAGGCGCGTTAAGACGAGCTACTATTAGCACAGTGCAAGCGGATATACATTCCGGATTTCTTCTATACAGCAGGAGCCAGCTCTTTTTGAGAGAACACCAAGGCGTATAAGGACAGACTTTGCAAACACCAAGGCGTATAAGGACAGACTTTGCAAACACCAAGGAGTATAAGGACAGACTTTGCAAACACCAAGGGGCCAAAGACGGACTTGATAAACACCAAGGGGTCCAGGAACGGACTTGATAGACACCTAGGCGCCCAAGGACTGATCTATTTTATCTATTCACTCTATGTGCTATTTGTAAGGATTATGTAGCATTGTTTTTACAATGAAGCTCTCAGAGCTTGCTATGATCAACTCGGAACATGTAAATGCAAAGGAAATAAAGAATTATAAATACTTGATAAGCACCAAGGACTGACTTGGTAAACCTCAAAGAGCACAATGACTGATTTGGTAAACCCCATGGCGTCCCACCAGTGACTTGGTAAACCCCAAAGCTTCCAAGGATTGACTTGGTAAACTGCAAAGACTGACTTGGTAAACTGCAAAGACTGACTTGGTGAGCAACAAATATTTTCATTGATCTTCACATCCAAATAAGAGTAGCAAAATGGTAATTAATATATTTGCAGTTTAACTATTTATTGCATTGGTTTCCAACATACTCCAATAGTTTAACTAAAAACAATTATTTTACATATTTTTAAACATTCTCGTAGAAATACGGAATCTTCCATTACTTTATCAACTTTTTGTTAACACAATAAAAGTTGAAAATATTTTTTTTATTCTTTAAGCACTTAGTTTGTTGCGGAAGATAAATGGAACTGCTAGATATTGAGATCGAGAACTTCACTAAAGAAACCTTAATATTCGCCAAAGATTAAATAACAAAATAAATAAACCCTCAAGCAGCTGCTTGATGCAGAAGTCTGATTGTCAGTTTAATATGTCATAGAAGAGATAGTGACGAATAACTATTTTCATCTGTTGAAACAGCAATCTGCATCTTATGCGACTGCAGATGATATTTAAATTTAGCCTCTATTCCTCTCCCTTTTCGATCAAAAAAAGAAGTGATATGCATTGTTTTTTCCCCCATCTGACGTAAATTTTCCTTCAACCCCTCTCCCCTCTAAATCAAGGGCAAACGTACGTTTACACCTCGAGCAGGAACACGAAGAGAGGGGCTCGCTCTTGGCCTTTAAAATAACCCCGTGACCTTTAAAATCCACACGCCACAAACAGGGCACCTGAGATACGTCATCATATAATTTCACGGGTAATATTCCACCAGGTGAAGGATACTTTAGATGCTCGCAGACGGAAGAGAGCAACAGGTCGACTTGCCTCCGGTCACGGAAATCGTAATCGATCCCTCTTCATGGCATATGCCGCATCACGGGATTAGAGATGCATAGCAGCTCCACCAGAAGGGACGTGCTGACTTATGTTTGCGCAAACACACGCACAAGATCTGTGTGAGCCGCCACCCGAGTCTGACGGCAACGTCATCGACTATACATAAAACACTCTATATACCAGATGACGTTTGACCCCCGCGGGTCACGAGGGACGTTGCTAATGAGCGGTTATTTCTTCTTAGCTGCACGATATGCAAACTAATTGATCTCTCATCTTCACCTCGGTCAAATCCCCTGAACTCGCTCCATTCACTTCTTCGTGTGGTTCGGATGCAGAGATGCTACGATCAAGAAGAACTGTCCTTCTTCGCGGTTATCCTTTAAGGATAATGTACTTAGGAAGCAAATAAGCGCTAATGGAAGGAACGTGTGAGATTGGGAACATAGTCGGGTAACTGTAGATGTATCGTTTGTTGTTTTCACCTGCTTGCCAATTGGCATTCTGTGCAAATTTGTGAAGTCATGACGATTAATGTGTGAATTCATGACTTGTGTTTTTTCTTCATTCTTTCGTCTGTGTCGGGTTCATTTGAAAGATACGAATTTATTTTGATGTCACAGTGGCAGAACGTCCATTGAAGGAACAAAAGCACAGAAGTCAGGGATGGAAAATAGTGTATTTTTATAAATAACAAACGTCCGAAGTTTATGATATATATGTATATACCGTAACATTGTTGGGATGTTTTATCTCTAAACGACACTTTTTTGGAGACAATGGGCTAAATGTCCAAGTCACAAGGACTACAAAATCTCAGAGAAAGTTGGGGGAAGGGGATGCACTGACAGCTGTTAGAAGACAGATAGAAGCCTTCCCTCAAGGCCATTCAACATGTTCTTTTCTCCTTTACGCGGGGGATACAGCTTAATGTCCCATTAAAGACGGACGGCAACCTTTCTCAGCCTAAGGACGCCCCTTTCTCACTCAGGGTAGGGTAGGGGTTTAGCGGAGGTAAATCTCAACGCTGGCACAGTTGAGACTTGAATCTGGGAATTGCAGATTATGATCCTGGCGCTAGGAGAAATTATCAAACAGAGGGTCTTCTGTCAAGGCCATCCAACGTATTCTTTAAGGTGCACATACATAAAAACTCTATACATCAGATGACGTTTGACCCCTGTGGGTCACGAGGGACGTTGCTAATGAGCTAACAGCCAAGTACATTCCTGAACATGGACCACAGCTTTACGTCCCATTCGAGAAGTTTTAAATTTGTCTTGTGCCTTCAACAAGTTGGCTTGTTTTACCTCTGAGCGGAACTTTTTTTGCACACAATGGTCTAAATGGCCAAGTCATAAGGCCCCCGAAGGCTCAGAGAAAGTTGGGGAGAGAGGAGCTACTGAAAATCTGTTAGGAGACAGATGATAGCCTCCGGCAAAGGCCACCCAGTGATATAGTTCTAAGTTAGCATAAAGTTCCCTCCAACGGATGGCGGCCTTTCCAAGCCCATAGGTGTCCCCTACTGATGGATCCATTTTGCGGATGTGCATGACTATCTTAAACGAACTAGATCCCTCCATTTTGAAATGGTTTTATGTATACATCTGTGAATTATGTTTGAAATATGCAGCTGGTAACATTTTGTGGAGAACTATTTATTCTTTTTCTTCTTCCTAGGTATTTTATGGGAAACAAATATCCAGTAAATGGCACTTGGCTCACATCAGTCACATCACAAAAATGGCGTTAAAGAATGGCAAGAATTAGATCGTCCAAAATTCAGACACGGCATTTAAATCTTAAAATTGTACGAAAAATTTTAATTTTTTAAAAAAATTAAAATTTAAAAAAAAATAAATTACCCTTCTTTTAATATTAGCATTTTAAATATTAACACTTAAATAACTCTAATCAATATTTATTTTATTGCACAAAATATTTTCATTTGTACGAAGGAAAATGGTTCTCAAATATATTCATCAGCATATGATATATATTCTCACACAATATACGGTATACCCTTCGGATCCAAACGAATAAATGCAAATCATATATTCTGGAACTTTTACAAAGATTTTTGTGAGCATAAGGTGCATATGCGAGTAAGTATTAGACACAAAAAAGAAAACTTTTCTGGGTATGCTCACGCAATTATACACATTTTGGGAAGTACTTTTATTAATATTACCACAACCGTAGGTGCTTACTCCTCGGGGGAATGCCCCTATTCTTATTTATGGCACAGAGGTTAAAATATCTTTTTGCCGCCTGTCATTTTATAATAAAAAAAGCCCAACATTTTCAACGAAATTGCGCTTAAACGGCACTAACCCATTTATTACAATATTGGTTTTGTGAGTATATCGAAAATGTGCCAAAGGGCAGATGAAATGCCTCTAGAGCTTAAAACTCTCTCAGATGTAAAGATTTTATCAGAAAAACAGACGCTTTACAAATACTCTGTAACTGAATGTATCATTCTCAAGGAATATCTTCATTTCTATTACAATGCCACCGACAGATTTATTTCTTGCAACATTGTCAGTTTTTAAAAGTTAATGTTTCTAAGATTAGAATTATCTAAATGTGCATTCAAATAAAAGTTATAGTATTAAAGTTCATAAGAATTTACTAATGGGAAATAATACGAACTCTACATTTTTGAAGACAGAAAGGAAAAACTTACTGAATTTTCAACTGCTGCTGCTCCTTTAGGGGACTCATGATCTTGCAGACGATTAATTGTAACGTGTATCTCGTCTGCGAGCCGTCCCGTGGCCGAGTGGTTAGCACGCTTGGCTACTGGTCTAAGGGACCTGGGTTCGAGCCCCGGGTAAGGCATGGATGTATGTTGTTTTCTGCTGAGGTTCTGCCATCCTGTCAGATCTCCTACTGTGGCATAATAAACTGACAGGCTCCGGTCAGACCTCTGTGGCAAGCAGCTGCTTGAGGGGGTATTTTTTTTTATCTCGTCTGCAGTCTTTTGAACATGATTGCGATTTAAAATTCTAGAGGGAAAACTGAATTTTTCGCTCGATTAAGGATTATAAATCGAAATAAAATATTATTACCATTATGTTTTAGATTTAAATAACATATGTAATTGAATTAATCATTGTAAAAGGATTTATGTCGACATTTTTTTTCCACTTGAGTTCTAACATATTCTGCACACATGGGAACATGTTTATGTGTCAAAAGGAACTTAATTCCAATACCAGAAATTATCATACTAGCAATTTTACTTTAGGAAAAGTTAGGAAAATGTAAAAGAAAATAATCTAAACGTTTCATATTACGAGTGTGTATTTCAGCCCGTTCAATAATAATTGATTCAATCATAAATTCCACACATTATTATTGCATTAGTACAAATATACTGTTTCAGAATGACGTTATAAAAGTTATGACAAGGACTTAGACTTATATTAATTGGTTTCTATCTATTTTTGCATCATTAAAAAAATATTCGTTATTTAGTTTGATAATAAGGTAAGAATTTAATTTCTTGATTCTGTGCTCATTGTCATTGAAAAATATATATATACATATTAAGTAGTATACTACAAAATAAATTTCAAATATTTCGAGATGGTTTATTGGATTAATTTTAACATATCACTGAAAATGTATTTATTTGCAAGTGGTAAATTCATCATCAGGATCATCCGCAGTAAACATTAACTGTTATTAGAGGTGTCCCGAAGATATGTTGGCAAACCTTTACTGTCAGAGGTGCCAAGAAACCTAAACTATTAGAAGTGCCGAGGAAAGGGTTAATTTGTAAGAAAACCGTAACTCTTAGAATTGATGAGGAAGTTGTGTTAATAACCGTAACTGTTGGAGATGCCGAGGAAATTTTGTATTAAGTAGATTTAACTATTATAGAGTTGCTGAGGAAGTTGCATGTTAACTGAACCATAAACTCTTAGAGTTTAGAAATTATGATGTATAAAATTAATTATGCTAAATACTATGGCATATAAACTGACAGGCTCCTGTCAGACCTCTGTGGCAAGCAGCTGCTTGAGGGGGTATTTATTATTATTTTTTAATTATTATTTCGAATTTAATTTTTCATAGTTGTGTTGATATGTATTATAATTATAAACGTCGCTCGTCTGCATTGGATAAGTGGGCATTCGTAAACTATTTTAACAAGAGAAAACTATTTTGTAAATCGCAGGCTGTTTTGAATAATTGCGATTGAACTTTATTTTAATTTATGCTTGTATCTATAGGGCAATTTGGAGAGGAGGGGAGATAGATGATGATAATGAGTGGATTAAATCAGAAGAGACCAGAATGCTGTTACGGTATCGTTTTATATCAGAAGTGGTTTTTTCTCAATAATGTACTTTTTCCTGTCTGTTTCATGATTTATAGTTTCTTATCCCCCTTCAGATTATGAAATGTTTCCCAAGGCAGTACAGCAGCATTTTACTTGCTTAACTCTAGATCCGGCTGGGTTGTTATTCATTGCTAAATTTTGACTTCGTTTGGTGTACGAAAAAATATAGTTACCCTTCATAATACTTATATGCATACACCTGTCATTTGGTAAACGCAAGCTTACATATTTCATATCCGTTAATCAAAACTGGCAGCGAATACTCCTTCCAAAAGAGTTATTCATATTTATGCAAAGATTCCACATACGACTCAGGCGCGATTAGAACTGGCTGTGAGGCACTCCCACACCCAGAAGTACATGCTCATTACATCATGCGGATGGCACCATCTACCTGGCAATTTTCCTGCTTTCCAAAGTACTGATTTTTCTCAAAAGATTGTAATTTATGTCTAAATATACATCTGTGCATATATACCCGAGGAAACACTATTAATGCATTAAGTCAACAAACCAGCGGTCTTTCATATTCCTAGCTTAAACCAATATTTTGGTCGACTGTTAGTTTTTCAGCGGAGAAATGATTATGTGTACTGCCGAGAAAGATTAAAGCTTCGGACTAATGTCTGTCGCAGTGGAAAAAGTAAAACTTCTCTGAGTAACATGAAATCAAATTTATTTACTGTAGGACTCTTATGTGTGCATTGTGTTCTACAGACTAGCGGTAAGCCAATAATTTTCTATCGGGCGAATTAAATAGCAAATGTCGTGGATTAACAAGACTGAGAGAATAAAAGAAAAGACCATAACAATTAAAAAAATGTACTCTGTGCGTTTTGATATATCTAGTGAAAATATTTTAAGTATTTTTCTTTTGGCGCTTTTTTCCTTCTCTGCTCTGAATGTTTTACAGAGAGCTAAGAAAAAAAAAACTTTTTCTTCAAAACAGTTATACCTTTAGTCGTTTTAGGCTTTAAATTTAGTAATGGATTTTTTGGATATAATTAACAGCACTTGCATTCAGTGCAGTAGCGAAATTAAATGGTCATGGGCCTCGGTACAAAATATTCGAGTCGGTCTTTATCATATTGCATAAAATGGAGTCCTCACCATTTAACGTACCCTCACCCCTAAGTTTTTGTAGGTCCCAGTTTGGGAGTGTAAACTTCTCCAACAAGATCTGAGAGGGAAGAAAGAAACAACACAAGACATCAAAAATGCAAACAAACATCTATTGTCTGAAAATAAGCTAAGTAGTTTGATACGATCTCGAAAAAGGAAATCGTATCTCTTAATTTGCATATCACAAGATTCACCTATCGAGGTTAACCATTTCTTTTCAAGATACAAAAACGTTTCCTTGCTTCACCACAGAAGTCATTGCGAGGCAGGTAGAAAGCTTATAACCCTAAAAACTAAATAGTCATAACTCAAGACTTACAGTATTAATTTCCTCATTCGTTTCTCAATTATTTCTACTTACGTTGAAAGGTTCTACCTTGCGCCCTGCAGTGATGGATGCTCTGACCCGTAAGTTGCAGACAGAAAGAAAGGGTCAAAGTAGAAGACAAATAGCATCGGCGATGTTTGGTCAGCTTTTTCTGAACGGCAGGCACGTCTGTAATTACAACATGGAGTCTTTTAGAGCCTCTCGATGACTCACGACGTTATCAAACTGGTCATCTCCAAGTCAGTTTGCCCTCCGTATCATATGCAAATTAATTGAAACTCGGTTTCCGTGATGAAAGCTCCTTCGAGTGAAAAGAATATGGAGGCTTTAGGAACAACTTTGCGGGCAAAAGATCACTCGTTATTCTAAAACAGACCATAAATGCGTAATTAGAGGGACGTTGAGGGCGTGTACTATTCCTTGTCTATCTTTCGCTTTTGTTTTTAGTGTTATCTCTTATTTTTTATCGTTGAAACACTTTGTAGGATACACGTGATGCACACCGATTCCCGAGAATATATATATTACCTTGGACCTCGAAACCACCTGGCTGTGAAACCTTTAAGATGCCCTCTGCCGATTAACAAAAATGTGCTTAGAAACCAGAGTAAGGCTATATTTCATTGGCAGGTTTTTCTGTCACTTGTTTTTGCCATAAATCTCTGACCTTTGTTTTTTTTAACCTTTCCTTTTCTTTCGCATGGCCGTTTACAGAAGTTTATTTTTATGTTTTTATTCTATAGCAGTGAATTGCTGACACCAAGATCAATAACAAACAATACATACTACTATACCCAGCATTATATACTCTTCAAAATATAGTAACGTATATAGTTTATCGCCATTATTTTTATTATTTTCACCATTTCGATTGTCGTTAATAGACAATTTTATCATAAGTATCAGTGGCCGAGTGATTAGCGCATTTCACTGATGATCAAAGGAACCAGAGTTCGAATTAGTACCAGATTAACCAAGGCCCTGGACTAAGGCCCCGACCATACGAGGTTTCCTCAAATAGTTCAAGTAGAATGAATTTCATGATTTTGTAGAATGTCACGGAACCCAAACAGCAACTCAGGTTTAGGCCCCCATTGTACCTCAGTTCAGTGCTCGTTAGAAACCTGGATGAGGTAAGGGATGTTTTCATACTGACATGTCTTTCTGCTTAGCTATGACATATGATCGATAGTCAGGGTGGTGTATTGGAAAGGCTTCTGTCCTTTCTCGGTGGTAGTGAGCTACTTAATATGCTATTACTCATTTTATAAATAGGTTTTACTCTATTGACCGCAATAATATCGAAAGAGTCAGAACCCCACGATTTGGGAGCTCCGAATATGGATAATTTCATCCGTCTTAAAACATTTAGATCTTATTCTCACTAACGCAATAAAAATTGTAAAATAACTTTCTATCAATTGAGACGATAAGGTTCTACAGTTCATGTTGTCCATCAAATATTGAAGCATTAATAAATGAAACTAAAAGAACGCATATCGCCTATGGCAATCTCGTTTCAAAGAGAATGAAGTTTTTTGTTTGCCTACTTTTCCATTCTTTAATTCAAACTAATGGATAACTGGGAAAATGCAAACAGCAGTATTTTATTAGCACTTATACAACAACAACAACAAAAAAATTTCTTTCAATTTAAAAAGGTGCTTTTCTCACACCCCTCTGAGAAAAGGGGCAGATTGTTGCTCTCAGCAGAATATCTCTTGACACTCTACCATCGAAATTTAAAATTTCTGCCATAAACAGATAAACTCATTAGTACCAATTCAATTGCAAAAGAGTTTTCCAGTTATCTCTTAAAAATCAAAACAATTGCTTTTCTCACCCACCCTAAGTAAGGAGTCAATTCATTGCTGCCGATGGAAACTTTATGGCCATCACATGCCACCACCAAAATTCAAAATTTCTAGCATAAATGCAACTTTATGGCCATCACATGCCACCACCAAAATTCAAAATTTCTAACATAAATGCAACTTTATGGCCATCACATGCCACCACCAAAATTCAAAATTTCTAGCATAAATGCAACTTATGGCCATCACATGCCACCACCAAAATTCAAAATTTTTAGCATGAATGCAACTTTATGGCCATCACATGCCACCACCAAAATTCAAAATTTCTAGCATGAATGCAACTTTATGGTCATCACATGCCACCACCAAAATTCAAAATTTCTAGCATAAATGCAACTTTATGGCCATCACATGCCACCACCAAAATTCAAAATTTTTAGCATAAATGCAACTTTATGGCCATCACATGCCACCACCAAAATTCAAAATTTCTAGCATGAATGCAACTTTATGGTCATCATATGCCACCACCAAAATTCAAAATTTCTAGCATAAATGCAACTTTATGGCCATCACATGCCACCACCAAAATTCAAAATTTCTAGCATAAATGCAACTTTATGGCCATCACATGTCACCACCAAAATTCAAAATTTCTAACATAAATGCAACTTTATGGCCATCACATGCCACCACCAAAATTCAAAATTTCTAGCATAAATGCAACTTTATGGCCATCACATGCCACCACCAAAATTCAAAATTTCTAGCATGAATGCAACTTTATGGTCATCACATGCCACCACCAAAATTCAAAATTTCTAGCATAAATGCAACTTTATGGCCATCACATGCCACCACCAAAATTCAAAATTTCCAGCATGAATGCAACTTTATGGTCATCACATGCCACCACCAAAATTCAAAATTTCTATCATAAATGCACTTTATGGCCATCACATGCCACCACCAAAATTCAAAATTTCTAGCATGAATGCAACTTTATGGCCATCACATGCCACCACCAAAATTCAAAATTTCTAGCATAAATGCATCATTTGTACTATTCATTAAAAATTTTGCAATTTTCGATTTTTTTCCAATGCTAGAAGGGGCAGTTGTAGATTTTGGGATATTGGGAAAGTGCAAATCCAACCCAAATACCTATCCAACCCAAAGATTTTTATCACTAAAAACAAACAATTTTCTCTTAAAAAAAATGCGTTTTCCTAATCCCACTTGGGGTAAGTGTTGCTAATGGAAACTTCTTAACCTTCACATTCCACCACTAAAATATGAAATTTCTAGCATAATTACATCGTTTGCAATATTCGTTAGAAATTTTCGAATTTTGAACTTTCCCCAACGTTAGAAAGCACAGTTATAGCTATAAGGAAGATTTCGTAAGTGCGAAATGTAATTTTTCAATACAAAATATTTTTTAATTTATCTCTATAAACAAAAAGTTTGATGTGGACAGACATACAACAAAGTGAAACTATTATCTCTCTTTTTGGAAACGAGATGAAAATGGTAAACGTATTGTAGATCTCCCACATTTTGCAAAAATATTCTGTATTTAAAAAAAAATGTATTAAAACAGCTTTCTAGTCCATTATGGTTTAATCCAGTTGTTAGCTTTCTCCCCCAATATTTTAATGTTCTTTTCTACAGCCTGGTCCGTGTAAAGGTAATTTTATCTATACCTTAAAGCCGACAAAGGTCAAATTCTAAAGTATTACGCCTAGGGCTGTTTAGCGAGAAGCCATGCAAATGTTGGCTTTCCATTTTCTATCTAGATAGTTGCTATCGGAAGGGGGAGAAAAGAATTATCTTTCACAGTAACTATCTTTTTGCACTAGCAAGGGACATCAGGGCACGACGAGTTCTTTTCTTTGCCGAAGAGATTGTTTCCGTGTATTTACATGAAGCCTCAGTGTTTGGCAAGTTTGAAGGTCAAGGCTAGCCACGCGCCGCAAACATTTCCGCTCTCTGCGCACCCCAGTTAGCATTGCGTCTGGAACAGCACGAGGCTCTATCTCCGGTAACAAGGGATTTTTTTTTTATTTCGATTTCAGAACGCTTTAACCGTGACCTGTATATCACTTTGTCATGTGACTCAAATATGGTTCACGAACTTATGATGTGCACACTCTGGGAAAATTTCAGCGTTAAGTAAAAGTTTCTAGTCGCTTGCAATTCATCTGAGAATGCAGAACTGCAGGAAAGAGTTGTTTACTTCTAATAAGAGGCACTTGTTTTTAAATGCGAATGAATTGCAATCAAAGGCGTGTCTTGGTACGGCCTCACTGTCCTTGCCCACCTAAAAAGCAATTTGTCTAAACACATTTAATTTTTTTATTTCAAGCACATAAGAGCAAAGGTATTATTATTTTGCTGTATTCCAAAAGTCAGTCCTCCCCCCTCCCCCTGGGTGCATCCCTAATAACTGGTAAACTATTTTTTTTCGTTAGATTGACATTAATGTAATATTATTGTGAGATCATATGGTATACCAGACAAGTCAGTTAACACAATGAAAGCTCTCTATAATAACACTGAGTCGTGTGTGAGAGTTGTTAAGTCTCGTAGCAATTGGTTTAGCATTACTTCTGATGTTCGACAAGGGTGCATTTCGTCTCCTTTTTTCTTCAGTTTGGTTATTGATTATGTTATGCGAAATTCACTTCAAGGGAAAGATTTTGGCCTTAAATGGAATGGAGATACGAAAATTTCTGATTTAGATTATGCTGATGATTTAGCCCTTTTGGCAAATGATGTTGATGAGTGAACTCTTTCATTCGAGCTGTTGATGAGACTGGTAGTAGAGTAGGTTTGGTTATAAACAGGGAGAAAACTAATGTGATGAAAATTGGTTAAGCAGGCTGTGATTCAGTTAATCTGAATGGTTGCAATCTTGAGCAGGTGCCACAGTTTAATTATCTTGGGAGCTATGTAACAGATACTGGTGATGTGCGGCATGATATTAACAGACGAATAGGGATTGCTGCCGGGACTTTTAAGAATCTATGGAGAGTGTGGAGAAATAGGCACACACTCTAAATACTAATATATATATATAACTCTAAATACTAATATATATATAACTCTAAATACTAATATATATTATACACCTAAAGACTAAAATTAGACTGCATAATAGTTTGGTTCTTTCTAGGGTTAGTTATGGTACTGAAACTTGGACACTTTGTAAACAAGATAACAGGAAACTAGATGCTTACACAGTATCTTGGGCATTAGGTGATTCAACTTTGCAACTAATGATGAGGTTAGGCAAAGGAGTCAGCAACCTCCTTTAAGCAGTATATTGTGCAGAGAGAGACTCCGTTGGTTTGGCCATGTTGCCCGTATGAATAATTATAGATTGGCGAATAGGGTTATGAACAGTGTGCCTAAAGGCCTGAGAAAGAGGGGGAGACCTAGGATGCGGTGGGTAGACAATGTCAAACAGGACCTTGTTAGAATTGGTGTGCAGTGGCCAGATGCAGCAGATGTAGCTCAGGACAGATATGCTTGGAGAACTAAATTGCAAGGTCTGGTTGGACCTCCATAGCCCATGGCTGCTTGAGGATGATGATGATGATAATTCGCATTTTTCGAAGGCAGGTATTTTTAATTTATATCATGAAAGATCACTAAATATGGAAACGGAAAAAAAGAAATGTTTTAAGTGACCTGTTTATGATAGAAATTTGAAATTTCGGTGCTAGAGTGTCAAGAGATATTCCACTGATAGCAACAATCTGTCCCCTTTTCTCAGAGGAGTGTGATAAAAGCGGCTTTGTAAATTGAAGGAATAAAAGAAAATACTTTTTCTGTTGCATAAGTACTAAAAAATACTAATGTTTGCAATTTCATCATCCATTAGTTCGAATTAAAACTTTTAAGTAATGAAAAAAAAGTAAATGAACGAAAAACTTCATTATCTTTAAAAAACGAGATTACAATATGCACCAGGAGATGATATGCGTTCTTCTAGTTATATAGCTTTATTTTTTATTTTTTCAAATATTTCCATGCCACGTTCCTAAAGTAATTGTGCAATATCATTTTCACCAAAAGGAATTCTAAATTAACAAACCCAGACTCTGACATAATATATTTGGTTAACTGATGCTTTGCAGTCCCACAGATTCCGGGACGTCTCGCATTCCTGTCTGAGACTCGATCACTATTTGTAAATTCTGCCCGATTACCTCTCTACAATTCAAGCACGAGCTACTATTTAGAGTCCGGTGTTTAATACGTCATATGCGGTTACAAGCTTTTTATTTGTTAATTTCCATCGAACAAATCTAGATTTCGTAACCTTTTGATTTAAAAAAAAAAAGCTTTTTACGAGTTTGTTCTAAATAAGAGATGAAAAATATCCTTTTTACTTCCTATATTTTCATTTCCGAGATCACTGAATGCAGATGAGTCTTGGTGTCTTCCTCCTCCTCCCTTGCAGAGGAAGAGCCAAGCATTGAGGTCTGTCCTCCATTGCTTGTCATCTATGTCTCTTCGTTCAGGGTCAAGAGGGAATAATTTCCAACAGGATGTGGCCCTTAACTACACGAAGCCTCAATCCTGACAACTCGAAGAGTGCCCTTTCTCACCTTAATCTTATGTTTTTTAAAAACCTCCAGCACAAAAGCTAACAAAAGTCTACTGAACGAACTCCGGAGTTGTAGTCATTATTGTTTGAACTCTCTCTTAAGTGAAGAAGCAGCGACGCGTGAGAACTTAGCGCGCTTGCAATGGCAGGCCGCAACAAGTTCAACTAAGAGAAGAAAAAAAAAAACGCTGAACGTGTTCACTTGATCCGTATAATTACGAAATGGCCGAGACACTGCGTTGAACAATAGCGAACAATTCTAGGTTCGTTTTCTTTTTTCCAGAAGTGCCTTAAATAATTGCTCCTAAAAATCTCTTCATCAGACCGAAAAGCTGCGCAACTTACAGACGATACAATCGAACTACATCGATAGGAAAATAAAAGTTGAGTTTTCTTTTCCCGTTCCTCTCGGGTTCTGGGCCCGTTGTAGGAACCCAACAGGCAATGAACAGCACGCATTGAGACGTTCCACTTGACGGACTGGATCCTTCTCACTGCGTTCACGTAACGAAGTCGGAGCAAGAGCAAAAGTAGAGGCAGCTAGCACGACTGGGTGGCTAAGACGATTACGTGGGACTGATGGGCAGACTGATCAGCAGGTGGTAGAGCTGACAGACTCTGACCTCTCGTCACGGCCACAGATTCAGAACTCTGTTTGACCACGTGTGACCCGCATTTATGGACACGTGTGTTCGTATCCGTGACTCAGTCACTGACCGCAGAAGCGCGGGCGCACTCATTGCAACTCGTAATTAATAATAAAAACAGCAAAATTAGTATTGTGAGGGATGGGAACGTCTGAAACATGTTTGCTCTGTCTCCATTATGTTCTGTTGTGTCTGCTTCAATTTGAAGCTTCTCTTAATAACTCATTCTCCGCTGGGAGGAGTTTTAATTTTTTGCATCCGCAACTACCGGACTTTGTTGTCTTTGTTTTTCAAAATAATAAGAGATAAATATATAGATAAAAGAAGAAAAGCCATTTACTTGTTAAACATGAAATGTAAAGATAGATGGAACGAGTATAAACTTGTGATAACTTGCCAACAAACGATATAAATGAAGTTCCTGCTTGGATGCTCGGCTTCAATAAGAAGTAAAAGATCAGAGCACTTCCAAAGGATTTTTCTTCTCTTGAAGCAAAAGAAATGTAAAACAATAGATTTTATGCAGAGGAAGCGGACACCAAAACATGATTTTGAAAGTCTCAGCGTGTTTTTTGTTTTTTTCGAATTATAACAAATAGCAATATTGTACAAATAAATTTTACGTTAGATAATTAATATTATACGCATAAATATTATGTATGTCTATGGCAAATAACTGCTTGAGGAGGAATTTACTTTATATAAATTACATTCATATATATATACTATATTATTTAATAAATTCTCCAGTTGTAAGGTATGAAGCCACTCTTAATCAAAATCAAATTTAGAGGAAAAATTGTCTTGAGAGACTGAGATTCGAAGCCCCAACAACATGTCAGGTTCTGAAGAACCACTGAGCTACCCAAACATCATCAAAATCTCCTCTATTATATATAGATATGAGCTATTCTACCCGTAATACACAACTCAAATATTTATCCCTTGCAGGCAATATCCTCTCCGCTTTCAAACGGCATTCTGAAGATGGCAATGCATGCTACGAGTTTACTCAAATAAAACATTTCTCCACGTTCCTCCAGTTGAAAGGTATGAAGCCACTCTTAACCTCGAAATCGCATTTAGAGGGAAAAGTTGTCTTCATCCGGGTGCGATACGAACTCATGACCGCCAGATAAATATATATATAATGATATATAACAATATTACTCCTGAGGATGTCCAAGGATCTGTTGTGTATCGGAAAATGCTCCCTCAGCATTTTTGGTTTTAGGTGCATTGCAAAGATAAGACAAATCTTACTACATATTTAGTTTTAAAAAAATTTATAACACATATAGACTACTTATGCACCTCTCGGATCAATATCGCAAACTAAGTAGTCTTGCACACGTTCTATTTCTTAGTTTAAAAATGCTTGCATCCACTTTTGCTCTACTCACCGTGAAGAATTTGTTGCAATATAAGATCATAAAAGAAGCAATTGAATTTGCGCCTCACTTTTCATAAGTGTAACACTTGGTCAGTTTAATGAATACGAGGTAATGTGAATGCCAGATCTCTGTGGCAGTTGTTTGAGAGAGTATTTTTTTATTTATAGAGTAAAAATAAGAATCGGAGTCATATCTTTAAATTTGCTTTCAAAATCTTATATTTAAATATTGATTCTTATGCAGTTTGTGATCAGACTCACAAATCTAGAAGAATATAATAGCCAGGTACTCGAACCCGGACCGCAATAATTGCAGCGTCATCGAGACACCAACGCTCCTAATGAGAAATCAAATCTTATAAACTCATGCTTAGTGACATTTATCTCCACCGTACTTATACACAGTCGTATCAGAATAATATGACCACCCACGGAATCAGTGTACCCGCCAAGGCGCATCACAGAGTACACATGACAAGGTCGACCACACAGAGATATAAGCGGCCGGCCAGGACAGATGAGTCGTAGTGCGTAACGTGAGCACAATGGGCAGAGGAACTGATTTGACGGATGTTCAAAAAGGAATGATCATCGGCTACTGCGCCGAGGGTGGAAGCATCTCGGAACAGCAGACTTCGTGGGCTGTAGTAAGGTTGTACCAAGAGTGGACCGCTGGCACACTGAGTACCTCCAGACGTCTTAACTGTGGAACTCCCCAAAGACCATCGACCCCAGAGGAAAACGTTGATTCCGTCGACTGGTAAAGGGCAATCGATGCGCAACAGTGCAGCAATTGACCACTCAAATGAATGCTGGGGCACCCAGGTACGTGTCCCCGGTAACAGTAGAGTGAACCCTGTTATGCATGGGGCTCCAGAGTCGACACTGCGAAAAGGCGCCCATTTTAACCAAGGTCCATTGGCAACGACTCCTGCAGTTCGCACGATACTATCATCATTGGACAGTGGAAGAGTGGAAAAAGGTTGCCTTCTCCAACGAATCGAGGTTTCTACTGCACAGAAGTGACGGGTGGTGGCAGATATGGCGTCAGACAGACGAGAACCAACACTCGGACACGCTTGTCAGTCAAGTACAGGCCAGCAGTGGCAGGTTGCATGTCTGGGGGATGTTTTCCTGGTATGATCTGGTACCACTGGATGGTTTCCTGAACGCCAATGGCTACATGTCCATCCTCGCTGACCACATGCATCCCTTCATGTTGGACGTTTACCCTGGTGGTGATGGTGTCTACCAACAGGACTGCACCCTACCATGTTGCTAAGGTGGTGCGTGACTGGTTCCAGGAACACGACAGCGATGTCTTTATTCTCCCTTGGCCGGCGAAATCATCCGACCTCAATCTCATAAATAATATATGTCACTTGTGGGACCATTTGGATCGACAGGTTCGGCGTGCGTACCCATAACCACGTCATCTCTGGAACATCCGTGTTCTGCTGGAGTGCGAATGGGCACGTGTGCCTCTGGCAAACTTCCAGGGCCTCATGGCGTCCATGCCACGCCATCTCGCCGCTGTCATCCGGGCCAAGGGTGGTTGTTCCCATTATTAGTAGGTGGTCATATTATTCTGATATGATTGTGTATGTGTTTATATATACATATATAATGATTTTTTCTTTCCAAGTATATAGCCAGAAAAACATTCCGTTGGAGGTTCAAACTTAATTTTCAGAAAGAGGAGGGGGGCAAAATGAAAGGAAAAAACGATGTAGGTGCAATTTGTTTTATTTCCCGCTGCTACAGTCATGTAATTTCATCTAATAGAATAATAAACCGGTTAAAAACAAATTTACAGACAAAATTGTTTTCAAAATTCTTAATCTAAATTTTTTTGCAGTTTTAAAATTTCAGGAGGAGAAGGAAGACCGCCTATTTTCTTCCATAGATATCACTTCTTTTCGAAAGAGAAGTCATCTTGGCGGAACCACTCTACTTCATTTCCTGCTTGATTTTTTTTTTTTTTCAATATATGTGTGACCCCTCGCCCCCTTTTCTGACGTCAGAGCTCCCTCCTTATCCGATCGCGTCGAGGATCGCCTTGCCAGACCGGATACGGAGTAGAATCTGGAAGTCTGCTTAAAGATGGGATGCCCGACCATCTGCTCCAGTCACGACGGGTTTGACGTCCAAATAGATGACTGTGGAGGATTGGGAAATCTTTTCAAACGCTTCTTTTCCTGACAGAGGTCATTTACGAGTTCCATTAGTTTTCGCTCATGCCAGTCTGTAAAGCTTCGCGCAGTGGCAAAGAAACAAACCGAACTTTCACTTGCAGCTTTAACTTGAAGAATTACTGTCATGAGAGGAACACTCGCAGCGGGGAACTGTAATCGCACACTAAACCCATCACCCGTTAATTCAAAAAGAATTTTGCAAGTGCAGACATGCGTGCTGTTTGATAAAGTCATAGCAGACTTTTTTTTATTCCTAAGATTGTTTTTTAATATTTTAGTTCAGAATTTTGGTATTTTTCAAAATTTATTATAGAGACGGCGTCCTTCCTTGAGTATGTACCAGAGGATATTCAAAGCATGTACTGCAGGCATGGAAGTTACCTACCAATTTATCACGAACTGAAAATTCAAATCAACAGTACATTAATCTTTTCATCGTTTTAAAAAAAAAGCTCTCTAACCGCAATGAAAAAAATTCATTGCGGTTAGAGAGCAGATAAAATAGAGATAGTATTTTTTTACGTCAATTTGTATAAAATAAATTTTATGGGAAATTTCTGTTCGATAAATGAATGCCGAAATTACACTCGGGGTGCAAGCGTCTTTTATAGTAAAATGAGGCTCAGATACACTGGTGATCAATAGTTAAGTTATGCCCCATTTTATCTGAATAGGACCCTAACTTTGTAACTTCTAAAATAAGCTTTTTTTATGGTAAAATGTGACTATAGATAAATTAAAGATCTCAATCAAATCTTTATAAATATCGATTTTCAAAGTAATAGTTAATACTGAAAGAATTATGAAAGCTGGAACATTTAATATCAATAATGTACAGTTCTGAAATTCATACAATATTAACGAATATTGAAAGAATTACTGACACAAACATCTAAAACTCACTTATTTTATTAAACGTCTCGAAACAATATTTATTATTTAAGTTTTAATTAACTTTTGAGGTAAAAATCTTATGATTGCAATTGCTATTGTTATAATCAAACTTTTTATAAGTTTCTTAGCAGTGGCATTGTTGCTGTTAAATATTTCAGTTCTCATAACTCTTTAAATGGTACGTATTATTGCCGAAAATCGAGATTAGATAGATTTGGGAGATTTTAAATTTATCTTCAGTCGCATTTTACCACAAAAAGTCAATTTTAGAAGTCATAGAGCTTCGAAGTTATCTTCTCATTAACTTAACATGGGGCTGTAACATAACTTTCGCACAGTAGTGTATGTTTATGAACTGGAAATTATCTACATGAAGAAGTAAAGATGGGGCATTCTTGAAGATGGTTTGACTGATGTGGAACTCTTCCCAGACTGTGTTTTAGCAAAATGCATTTCCAGTAGACACATGGTTAGCGGCATGGCTATGGATCAAAGGGACCTGTGCTCAAACCTCAGATAAGGCATCAATGCCTCATCTGTGTTGTCTTTATGCTGAAGTCATGCCTTACAGATAGGGGGCGGGGGTGGCTCAGTCGGTAGCGCGCCAGGCTCGTAATCTGTAGTTCCCAGGTTCGAGTCCCAGCTGGGTCAGCGTTGAGATTTATCTCCGCAAAATTCCCCGCCCTGCCCACGGTCAGTAGGGGACACCGATGGGCTTGGAAAGGCCGCCGTCCGTCGGATGGGACGTTAAGCCGTGGCCCCGTGTGCGGGAGAGCCATACCCTGTGCACGTTAAAGAACACGCTGGATGGCCTTGACGGGAGGCTACCATCTGTCTCCCAACAGCTGTTCCAGTGGGTCCCCTCCCCCAACCTTCTCCGAGCCTTCGGGATCCTTGTGACCTGGCCATTTTTAACCCATTGTGTGCAAAAAAGTGCCGCTCAGAGGTAAAACAATCCAATCCAAAGCCTTACAGATCTTCTCTATATCGTATTGTATTGAGACGGTTCTGTCAGACGTCTCAGGTAAGCAACTGCGTAAGAGATAATTTACTATATTCCTTCTTAAGACGGTTCCTGATCCTTTTAATTTTTCACCAAATCTTAGTTTCAAGATAATAAATAATACGTGAAAATATAAAACGTAATTTCTTATTTCTGGTAAAAACAATTATGTTATCGATTCTGGTGAACAGTATTCTTGAAAGAATTTCATTCACCCTAAACTTCAAAAGTTAATTATTTTATTCAGGGACAGATTTAGAGGACGGAAAGTGTAAAACAGCTTTGTCACAGTTAAAAAATGAAAATTTCCTATTTTATTTACAATCTTTATATCATTTTAATAGCTTTGTTCATTTGCAGCACCCATCGTAGGAAGATAGATTCTAAGAGGAAAGGCTGTTTATGAATATCAATAACTCTCTCCGTTACAATTTTTTCCCACGTGTGGTCTGTTTCCAGTGTAGAAACTCGTCTGCAGAAGAATGCCATCAGCATCCCAAGAAGCTTTGTGATCACACATGTCAGCACCACATGAAACCTTCTGAGAACACATGTCAGTATCACACGTATCATGATGAAGATTTGTGAGTTGAGGTCAGCATTAAATGGAGCTTTGCAAGCCCTTGTCGCCATATCGCGAAGATTTTATGAGCTTATATCGGCATCACATGAAGCTTTTTAATAATAATAATAAATTTCGAAATCATCTCTCTCATTTAAATATTCACTTAGTTTGTGCTTAAATATAATCTGACTGTTTAGGTTTCTGATACCGTCTGGTAATTAATGAAACATTTTTGGAGCTAGTTCGATCTTTTTTTTTTTGACAGTTTTGTTAACATTCGAGACAAAATGTCTCCGATTCTGTTGAATAATATGACTTGTAAACATCACATCCGTTTCTATTCTTACCCATTTTTCCAACAAATTTCTTTTCGCAAATTGATTCACAGTCTAAATAATTTTTGCTGTTACTAGTCATACCCCGCCAAAAGTTTGGCGCGGAACGTCAGTCCATTATAACTTTCCCATCGACAACGTGCTACTCGATTCCCAACTCTCCGTCAATAACGCAATACTCCAAAAATAAGGGAAATTACGGTAGCGCCCCCAGAAATATCGGTAATTTGCAGAGGGAATACTCCAGGCTCACGGCAGCTACGAACTCTATCTCTTATCCCAGCAAGGATCTAAGTGGGACCACTATTCCAAATCTGGAATTGATCGGTCGAATACCCGCGGAACCACAAGGGAACCGAAAATTTCTGCCTCCAATGATGCCACACAGCGGATGTAGAAGAAACGCGTGTCCACCAGTTCTTTCGGAATAATGCCTGTTGTAATATTAAGATTTGTCGGATAGAAATTCCGAGACAGATTGAATGGGCTAACTATCCAGAGGAATTTTTGATCCCTTGTCGAGATGCAAAAAAGTTAATGTTACACTTATAGACTGCCTGGAACACTGAGTTTCAAAATTGAAACTAATATTGTACATAGCTTGAGTATCAACTGGAAAAGCAATGGGGAGACGAGATTACACAGTTGATGCTCCAACAGTTTTCAATCAACCTATGCGAACTGTTGCGGATTCAACTGCGCAGTCTCATAGTCTCCTCGTGGTTCAAACTCACGCTCTTCATTGTATTTATGACAATATTTCCCAATTTTTTTTCGGCTCGCGGCAACCCTACGAAATCTATTTCCGCAATACTCCTAACTGTATCAATTAATACAACGATACGTAACCTAATTTTTTATATATCTAAAGTCTCTTTTTTTCCTTTTCATAACCAGTGTCACGGGGCACCTGAGTGCTAGACGTCATTTTCCAGTAATCGCGTTCCACGTTCGGAAAGATTTTTTGTTCCTTCTCGTTATCATCACAGAAAGAAAAAGTCCAAAAATTTTCATTTGCTTCTTGTTTCTCTAGCTCTTGGAACTTAAAATCGAATTATGGAATTGATTTGTACTTTTGCAATATTTTAGAAAGCTTCGCGGCTTTTGGGGACTATTGATGTAAACAAGGCCAGATTTATGGTGTGGGGTGAGGATACCCCACACACAGAGAATTTTAATAAATTAAACGAGGCGAAGAACAATAAAACATATTTTGATATTATTATTATAAAAAATAATTTGCAAAAAAAACTAGAAACTACTAGAACATAGGAGAAAAAATTCTACTGTACTATTTCGCAAAAACATTCTGGTAAAAAATACTGAAATCGATTTCTAGTCCCTTCTGGGCCATTACAATCATTTTCCCTTCTTCCCTTATATTCTTTTAGAACAAGGTCTAGATGAAAAGAGTTCTGCGTTATAGTCTTGATCTGACTTCCTAAACCTTTGGGTATCGCGCAGATTAAAAAAGAACTTTTTTGGCTAAGAAAACGTTTCAATTGTTTGTATACATAAATCAGCCGAAAATGGAGCGAAGTACTTTTGCACCTTATAGGTAGGTTCTTACGCAGTTACATTTTAGATAAGAGAAAAATTCGCCCTCGAATTTATCTCGTAGATCTTCACTTGTGAATTTCTTCTCCTATAAATAGAGACGTATCTGCATCATTCTCGAGGCCATATATAACTCTGCTGCGAAAGGCCAAGGTTTGATCCTGAACCTGATGACAAGAAGCGTCACGAATCCCGTGACAATGTGGAAGCTCGGAAGCCAACTGCAGAAATGCTAAATTGGCTAAATTGGCTCGGAAGCCAATTTAGTTCGTTGGGCGTTCCTTTTGTCCCGTGATGTCAGGGTGCTATAGGGTTGGTTCGAAAGTGTCAGTAACGTGTGCACGAGTCCAAAACGAACAAAATTCGATATTAAATTGATATCGAATGACGTATTAAATTGATACGTCATTAGTTGATTTTTAAGTTGTTGAAAGCGTGTTGGTTGTAATCGGAAACTGTGAAAGTGTACTAAAATACGATGCACAGTTTTCATAGTTAAAACATAAAATCAACAAAGGTTTCATACATGTTTGTCATTTTGTTACATACATACATTTTGATATTTCCTGTCTTTCTTCTGTTCTTGTCTTCTGCCAGGCTCGTATTCTGCAGTTCCCAGGTTTGAGTCTAAACCTGGGCCAGCATTGAGATTCATCTCCGCAAAACTCCCCGCCCTGCCCACACTTAGTAGGGAACACACCGATGAGCTTGGAAAAGCCGCCGTCCCTCTGATAGGATCTAAATCCGTGGTCCCATGTATGGGAAAGCGTTAAAGAACATGCTGGATGGTCTTGACGGGAGGCTACCATCTGTCTCCTAACAGCTGTCCAGTGGGTCCCTTTCCCCCAACCTTCTCTAAACCCTCGGGTTCCCTGTGACCTGGCCATTTAGCCCATTGTGCGCAAAAAAGTGCCTTTCAGAAGTAAAACAACCCAAGTAAAATTTTGTCGTTTGACAAGAGCCTTCAGAGCTAGATTTTGACCTTCTGCAGCCTAAGTTATTTCAGGTTTAAGAGGCTCAAAAAATTTGAAGTCAAAATATATATATTATTCTGACTGAATGGAATAATTGTACTATTTGTTGCAGATGTTATGCAACCACGGCAATCCCCGGTTCCGTCGATAAGACACTACCAAGTTAACGGAAAGCCGTGACTATCTAGAGTCCGGGGCAAGAATGCGTCATATAGACGCACCTCAACCCCGACCTCACAGGGCAGCAGTCCTATAGAAGGAAAGCTAACCACCGGAAGAAACCTGAAATTTAATCTGTTCCCCGGTTAGCCATGAATAAGGATATGTAGATCCAAGTTCGCTCGGCACCCGGGGTGGAGACTCTTAGTAAGGCCCAGACTTTTGAAAGGGTCTAGGCGGGCTCAGACCGTTCGGCAGAGCCCTTGAACAGCTCCCCAGAGCTCCTGATAGGTGAGGTCTAGTCACCGTCCAACCGGTCGGCGATGTCTTCGACCTCGGTTGGTCTTGGCTCTGTCCAACCGGGAACCAAATCCGGTCGGCAAAGCCTTCGACCGGGTTACTGGGCCCGAAGCCCCCCCACCACCACCAAGCCAAGGTGGTCCCCTATCGGGGGGGGGGGGGGGAGGACTGAATGGAACAATAAAAGTATTATAAAAATTACAAGTTGCAACTTTAATGTTTAAAACTGCTGCACAGTAAAACTTGGAATGCATTATTTTTTGACGCCCCTCTTATTATGAGGCCTTTAGCGTATGCATACCTATATCCGGCCTTGGGAGCCTATCAGTATAAAACGCCTTAGGGAAGGTCTGTGAGGAAGCCAACCTCGACAGAAAGACAAACACCAATTCACTTTAGTAGCGCTATAGACTTAAAAACCTTTTTATATTATCCAATTTTCACAGATAAAATTATTAAATGGGCCGGAATTTCTTCATGCCTTCTTTAAACAAATATTACTTCATCGGAGTAAACGTTTAAAGGTAGTTTCTGTTCAGCAAACAGATTCTTAATGACTTCAACACGTCATATTGTTAACTCATTTGATAATGTAAGTAACGAAATATCATATTTTGGTTTTGCTTTATATTTTTATCGTGCTCCTCATCTACTTATTCTGATGATTTCTTATTAATCTAAGAGGTTGCTCTTCCGTGTCAGAGTCCAGTGTCTCCAACCCCATCCCCAGATGAACTTGGCAGCCAGACTGGATGGGGCCTCTTTGGGTTGCCTCTTTGGGTCCATTGCCATACATGGCCAAGCCAAAGTGCTAAAACTAGGAGCTGTCTCCTTATCCCCAGGCGGCGCTGCTATTTAATTCTTCTCTAACAGCAGATCCGGGAGAGGATTAAACTGACGTTACAATTTTGAGGTGTCAAACGGGTCAAAAATCTGTGTCGTTCGAAATAGATTTTCGGCAGTGAATCGAGGCTGCAACATTAAGGTTTTTGACCAATTACTTCCCACCCTCACGGCTATTTGTTTCCAGGAGAGAAAAAAAAATAGCATTTTTCTTTATATTTTTGAAATTTTTATAGATATCAAAGGCAGTTCATCTAGTTTCTTGTTGAAGTTTGCTGTCTGCGTGAGAACAGTGTCCTCACATAGGTACTCATATGTCAGTTGGTGTTAGATCCCATCCACATCCTGAAGTTTTACCTGCAAAGTCAAAGGATTTACGTGGGTGATATTAAATCTTAAAAAGTTTCTCTAAAGATATCTGCTGATTGCGAAACTCGCATGCCTTACTGTATGCTTACAGCAAATGCGTACGATTCATCATATTTTATCATGTGGCAATCTCATCATTCCCTGAGGCTGGAGTTGTGCTATCTCCTCTGCAAACTGACTAATTCTATTTCAAACCTAATAGCGCGAGAGGCCTTTTTAAATATTTTTTTTGTTCGGGTTTTGTAGGTTATTTTGGATTTCACCAAAATAGGCATATGTTACGTGGGAGGCCCTCTGTCCCAGCATCTGGAAAGTTAATTGCAGTAGCAGTGTCCGGGGAATGGCTAGCGTTCGCTGACAAGTGACTCCTAACCCGGAGGCTAGCGGACTTCCCAGATGGTCGGGCGGAGAGAGAAAGAGAAAGGGTTGGCAACAGCGAGGAGGAGAACAAAGCCAATCGTAGGACGAAAGCGAAAAGACGTAAAATTGTAAAGCTGGGAAATGCCGACTGGTAATAACGGCATTGGGCTCTGTGAATACAGCTGAACAGGCATAGTAAGCTGGTGTTGATGTAATGCTATGTAATTAGGCATATGTCCTTGTCTATCAAGCATGTTTGGAAGGTTCAATAAATAATTGTTATATTTAAGTAAAAGCTGAAGTTGAACCAATTTATTGGGGAGGAGCCTCAGTATTGAGTCCCAGCAATTGTGATAAAATCGTTGATTTTATCTGAAAAACTCTTTCACCCGTCGCGTATTGCGATCGAACCGAGGGGACATTCCTAAGTGGTCCCAATAGACAAACAAACGAAGAAGTAACATCACAGCGTTCCAGAAACAAATTCCACGTCAAACGGCTGTTGGCTGTTTGTCGTGGCATCGACACATACATAGTGTGATTAGGCGCTCAGATTTTTCATCGGAGATAATATAGTTTCGCTTTGTTGTCTGTCTGTCCGTTTGTAGACATCGTACTATTTTGACCTCAGTCGTGGCATCAGTCGACCTCAGTCGTGGCATCGACACATACATAGTGTGACTAGGCGCTCAGATTTTTCATCGGAGATAATAGTTTCGCTTTGTTGTCTGTCTGTCCGTTTGTAGACATCGTACTATTTTGTTTACAGAGATAAACTAAAAATTCTTTTTGTGTTGGATAGGTATTGATGAAATATTACGATGTGCACTTTCCAAATCTCTCTAAAGCTATAATTACGCCCTCTAGCGGTGGAAAAAGTTGAAAATTCAAACGAATATTGCAAACGATGTATTTATGCTAGAAATTTGAAATTTTAGTGGTGGAATCTGAAGGTCAGGAATTTCTATTTCCAACAATGAGTTGACTCCTTAGACCAGAGGGGGTGGTAAAACACACCTTTATAGTTTAAAATTTTTTAAATTAATTAAATACCCCCTCAAGCAGCTGCTTGCCACAGAGGTCTGACAGGAACCTGTCAGTTTATATGCCATAGTAGAAGGTCTGTAGCAGATAATTATTTGTTTTTAGAGATAAATAAAAATTCTTTTTGGGTTAGATAAGAATTGATAAAATATTACTTCACACTTTTTAAATCTTCCAAAAATTAGAATTGCGCCCTCTAACGGTGGAAAAATTTGCAAATTTCAAAATTTAAAACAAATATTTCAAACGACGTATTTAAGCTAGAAATTTTAAATTTTGGTGGTGGAATGTGAACGCCATGATGTTTCTGTTGGCAACAATGAATTGACCTTTTAGGCCAAGGAGGGTGGGAAAAGATTTTTTTTTGTTTTAGCAGAAAATTGTTTGTATTTACAGGTAAATTAAAAAAATCTTTTTAGGGCTAGATATGAATTGATAAAATATCGTGATTCGCACTTTCAAAATCTTCTGACCACTATAACTGCGTCCTCTAACCGTGAAAAAGATTGAAAATTCCAAAATTTCAAACGAATATTGCAACGATTATTAATGATAGTGATATGCAATTTTGGTGGTGGAATGCGAACTTCAATGAAGTTTCCATTGGAACAATGAAAATTATAATTAGAAAACTTTTTTAATTTGATTGGTAAATAAAAATAATAAAATATAAATACCCCCTCAAGCAGCTGCTTGCCACAGAGGTCTGACAGGAACCTGTCAATTTATATGCCACAGTAGAAGATCTGAGAGGATGGCAGGACCTCAGCAGCAAACAACACGAACATCCATGCCTTACCCGGGGCTCGAACCCAGGTCCCGTAGATCAGTAGCCAAGCGCGCTAACCACTCGGCCACGGGACGGCTCCAAAATAAATACCCCCTCAAGCAGCTGCTTGCCACAGAGGTCTGACAGGAGCCTGTCAGTTTATATGCCACAGTGTACTAATGAAATATTATAATTCGCATTTTCCAAATACTTAGTAGTTTTAATATATGCACTATGTTGAAAAAGTGTCCGTACACTTCCATGTTAAGTGAATGGAAAGCCACTTTCAAAGCTCCCTAACATTGAAAATAAACCTTTCACGCAAAAACTGTTATTGGCGATAAATTGTAGATGTCACTCAAATCTCTTTAAATATATTTCCCGTAATATTCGTTTAATATTTAAGGAATGAACGGAAGCTGCTTCAACTTTTGACACTAGTGAAAAAATACTTCAATAGATAAAACACAACTCTTGTAACAATTCGTTCACTAACATAAATTAAATATCTGAAGTTTGAATGACGATTTTTTCAGATTTCATCAATTTGGAGGTAATGTGACAGTGTCAGTTTTCAACAATCTTCAATCAGTATTTAAAGAGTCGTTGAAGTGGGATTTAACAGTTGAGTGGGAACCATTTAACAGCAGACGACACTTTCACATTGCCTCCAAACTGATGAAATCTTAAAAAATCGTCTTACAAACTTCAGATATTTAATTTACGTTAGTGAACAAATTGTTAAAACCAAAAATAAAATAATAAATAAACAAAAAAATAAAATTTGTTTAAAACTAAAAATAAAATTATTTAAAAATTAAAAAACATTAATGGGGCTTTAATTTAAATTTATTATTAAATTGCATCTAAAAAATTTCAAGTCAGCTAACGATAATTTTGATATTAATTTAGAAATATTTTTAATGACTCGTAATGATTCCAAGTGGGCGTGTATAACAAATAAATCGTGAAGGCAAAACTGTTCGGAATCTATGTCGTCCATTCCCGTCGACCTCGAGGACGCGGCGAACGACCTTCGTATGCTCGAGGACGAAATCGGAAAGCTCTGTCAACGACACCACGTTCACGTGCAGGGCTCGTGTTCATCGGATGACGTAGATGCGATGACGTTCCCAAAGACACAGAATCCCGATCGCAGAATCTCAATCTGTTGCGGGAACTAAGTTTAGATAGACCGAAGTGTAACATTTCGTGTTGACTCCACCAGTAAGGAAGTTGATTCAACCAATCTGCTTTCTGATGACCTCGTCATCAGTGGCGCAATAGGAACTAATGCCTCGTCATGCTTTCAATCAATGAGACAATATACAACAGTAATCTTTTGAATAATTGTTTGCTCACTGAATCTCTGTATCCAAATGATGAGCGTCCATGAACCAAAAGAAATTCCGTCATGCTTGATCCAAGGACTCTCTAGCAAGATGCAAATTCTCTCTATCTTAAGGCAATTAAATAGATGAAACATTCAGATTGTATTTTGTAACTTTAAAGTTCGTAAGAACGAATTAAAGAGTTCAGACAAACAATACTGAAATAGCTAATCATCCGATTAAAAAAACGACGCTATATTCACTAAAAAATCTGCTTTCTTCCAATTTTTTACACCACGGATTCTTTATGAAAGAAATTACATAAAATACATTACGAAGGAAATTGCATCATTTAATTATCTTATTTTTTCGAAATTTCTTCGCCTAAATGATGGCATGATGGAAATCATGATGATGGCATGATGGAATCATTTCATGCAAATTCAGTGTTCTGAATCTTAAAAGTAAAGTTTAAACTCTTTCAGAAACAGATGTTCTATGGCCGAAGAGTTTGCAAGAATTAGGAACTTATTCTTTAACTGCCATTTCCACAAAGTGCTGAAACCCTTTTATTGTGCTAGCCTTTATTCTCTAATAGATGACTTCGCATGCAAATATTTTATTTCATGACGGCCTTTCGTGTCATCGTTTTCTCGCACGTGTAATTTGGATTGGGTTGGGTTGTTTTACCTCTGAGCGGCACTTTTTTGCACACTATGGGCTAAATGGCCAAGTCACATGGACCCCGAAGGCTCAGAGAAGGTTGGGGGAGGGGACCCACTGCAACGGCTGTTGGGAGACAGATGGTAGCCTCCCGTCAAGGCCATCCAGTGTGTTCTTTAACGTGCACAGGGCATGGCTCTCCCGCACACGAGGCCACGGCTTAACGTCCCATTCGACGGACGGCGGCCTTTCCAAGCCCATCGGTGTCCCCTACTGACCGTGGGCAGGGCGGGGAATTTTGCGGAGCGTGTAATTTGGAAAATATACTTTGAATATTATTAATGAATAAGAAATAAAATTTATCTGCCCAACCCGAAACCCATTCTTTTATTTTGCTTTGCCTCTCCAAGAATCGTGCCAGCGTCCCTGTTATGCAAAAAACATTCATCATTAACGCTTAAGTAAAATTATAAGATTAAGAAGATCAGCTGAAGAGATTTTAGCGCGAAATCTTTGCCCAAATTCTGCGATCGTAAAGCATCTAGGAAGTTATCTGGCAAGAGAAACAATAACAGCTAGTTGTTCTGGCTCACTGAGTTCTTTATCTTCGAAGAATTGCACGCTTCAAACATTCGCGCGGCTTGTGCTCACTGATCTCATCGAGTTCTATCCGGATGACGCTGCTCCATGTTCGTGTTTCTAAAGTGGCGCCAATTTAGCAACACGATGATTAGACATAGCTTCGAGTTCAAAGGAAGATGTGTCGCTTGATATGCGTCGTGCGGGAGCTTCGACGTCTCATTGAATTCACCCGCGAACCTTAAACGGAACTAATATGTTGAACCTTTCAATTTCTTTTTAAAATTAGGAAATTAGTTGTTTTTTATGTGCATCTATAAGTTTTATTTCTCATTTACAGAAAGTATTACAGTTTATTTTTCGAAATTTAGTAATTTCGGTGGATTGTTTTACCCCCAAGTACTTTTTTGAAATACAATGGGCTTAAGTAGCCTAGCTACCTCTTTGTTCTCTGCTTCACCCCCACCCCTCTTCAGATTTGTGACCTGACCCTTTAATCCAGTGTTTCTCAACCTTTTTTTTGCCATGCCCCACTTAAGCCTTTCTAAAATTCTTATGTCACCCCCCCCCCCCCCTATGTAAAATTTAACCGCCATACGGTTAAACTCTGAACGAGTCCATTTTCGAATTGCCCCCCTTGATAATCAAATTGCCCCCCTGTGGGGCGTGAGCCCCACGTTGGGAAACACGGCTTTAATCCATTCTGGAGAAGAAAAAATATATACATATCTCGGAGCAGGGCGGATATAGGGAGGAGGGACCAAGCCCCCCCCCCCATCCCTTCTTCAAGCTTAACCCTCTCCCCTTTAGTACGCCCTGAATCATATTTTTCGTATGATTGAGAACTGCTATTCAGCTTAAAGTTGCTTCTTTTTTCTTGCAGGTAAACTGTAAGGAAGTTGCATTCAATTACCACATTGTAAAACACAAGAGGCTTTTGCAAGAGGATTTCTCACGGTTCACTGTAATTGCACCTGAAAACGGTATTCACTAATTATTATTAGCTTTTATACCACTTAATCAGTATATGAATTAATGTTATAGTCAGAGTTACATCATATTATGAAAAATGGCCCACCCGAAAAAGGTTGAACGTTTCTAATACGAGAGGTATTCAAAAAGTTCTTGACATGCATCTGCAGAACAAAAACCATTGCACCTACCTCAACCAAATTTTTATTGTCTTTCAAAGTACTCTCCTCCAGCATCTACGCCAATTCTGGAATGCTTGGTGGTAGGAATACTCCGCAATTCTGAATGGATGCATTTTGCGAAGTCTTGCAACCTAGAAAAAAGTTCCGTTTTAATATTTGGAAACAACCAAAAATCCATGGTGCAAGATCAGGTGAATATGCAAGATGGGGTAGCTGTTTAATTTTTTTTTTCCGCTCCATCTCCTTAACCATTTTGGACAAAACAATGTTAGTGTAGTATTGACCATTTATAATCATTTGTTTTCGGTTAAGGTGTCCACGGCTCTTCCTTGAGCGAAAGTCTTGTCAGAGGATTTGGGGACACGGTTCATCTTCTGCTACCCAAGCATATTTGTCGATCTTTCTGGGAGTTGTATAGTAATAAAACCACGTCTCATCACACATTGCCAACATTTCCTTGCACGAATCGACTCTACTCTTTTTTGTTGTTCTGTCAATTTGTGGGGTACCCATTTGGCACAGATCTTTCAGAACTTTAAATGTTGGTGAATAATTGTTTCCACATTGCCAATCGATACACGACATCAAAATTTATTACCTGAACCGTGATATGTGTGTTTTCCTTGATGAGTTCACGAATAGCAGCCATAGGTCTCTCGTTCACGACCTCCTTTGGTCTTCCTGCACGAGGGATATCTTCAAGCGCTGCCATCCTCTTTCAAACAAGTCGTAGCTTGTTAACTTCGGAGGAACGAGTGCAAATCTACAGACACACTCAAGCGTCACGAACTTTTTGAAAGCCCTCCGTATAAAAGGAGCTGAAATCAGAATTCAATTTACGAAAAACCGAAGTGATACAAATTGTGAGTTTTGAAAAATAATTATTCAAATATAATTCTTCTAACATAATTTATTGTAATATAATTCTTGTACCTAATATAATTTATTTTAGTATAATTCTTGTAAAATTATTTATTCCAGTACATTTCTTTTAATATAATAGATTCTTATAGGTGTCAAATGGGCCCCCATCCCCCCAACCTTCTCTGAGTCCTTGGGGTCCTTGTGACCTGGCCATTTAGCCCATTGTGTGCAGAAAAGTGCCGCTCACAGGTAAAACAACTCAACCAACCCAATACAATATAATTGCAATATAATGCAATATAATTTATTGTACAATTAACCTCCCACATAACAAAGTCATCGGAGACCAGAAGATCTCAGCCAATCAGCGACGCCCTTTATGAGCGTTTGGAGCTCGTATGACTTTGTTTACATTGTTTGCCATGTTTTTGGTTGTCGAAAGAGACCTCTTGAAGACTTTTGCTTTTATTCAATTTTTTTTATTTAAAGGTGAATTAATAGTTGATCGCAATGGCCGCTAAAGATAATTCGCAAAAGGATAGGAAAAGCAAAAAAGGTTTAGCCCTTGAGATAAAGCAAGCAGTCGTTGAGAAGTCTGAAAAGGGATCAAAATAAGTATGCTGGTTAAGGAGTATGGCTTGTCTCAATCAACCATTTCCATCATCCTGTTAAATAAAAGCTACCAAATTGATTTTATTTCTTGATTGTTTTACTATGTTGCTATTAATTTTAATCTTTTGCATTGTTCTTATAATGCTTTTTTTTTTCTATCAAAGTGTTTAATTTTATAAATAATGTTTTAAGGTCAAAAACATTAAATTGCGATAGTCTTGGAATGAATTAGGCCTTTAACATACATTTTCTAAATTCACATGAAAGTTTTCGTGGAACGAATTAAATTCGTTATGTGGGGTTTCACTTTAAAATAATTCTTGCAGTATAATTTATTCTAATAAAAGTAATGTAGCATCACTATTCTACTGTAATTCTTGAAATGCAATTTATTCTAATATTATTTTTGCAACATATTTATTCTACTTCTCACAATACAATTTGTTTTAGTAAGATTGATTATTGGGTACTTTTCGGTTAACGGGGCGCACCAATCTTCTTTTCGTATCCAGTGAATCTATCGTACGCATTATGAAAAACGCCTCGATTGAGCGGAGGCCAAGTGAGAACGAATCAATAAAGTGTTTTTTATTCGAGGTTGTCCAATTTGAGTTAGAATACTAATATTTCACTTTACTACTTGTCAAATCCATTTCAGTGAAGTTAACAGATGCCAGTGATATCTAGTTTTTGATGACTTTTTGGAATCTGTTTTTTGACCTTTACTCTCTTTGGTACTTTTCGGTTAACGAATAAAAAATACTTTACTGATTCGTTCTCACTTGACCTCCGCTCAATCGGGGCGTTTTTTTATAATGCGGACGACAGATTCACTGGATACGAAGATTGGCGCACAATTACGACTGCCCCCCCCCCCCCCCGAAAAGTACCGATAATCGGTACCGAAAAGTACCGATTATTGTACATGATTTATTTTAATATAATTCATTCTAACATAATTTTTGTATACGATTTTTTCTAATATAATTCACTTTAATAAAATTTATTCTATTATAATTCTTTTAATATGATATATTCGAATATGATTTATTGAACTGTAATTTATCGTAATATAATCCATTGAAGGATACTGATCATCGTTGAAGGTTTTAAATACCCATTTCGCTTTCCTCTCTGTATTTCTCATCTTACTTTATGAAGAAGAAGACATTTTCAATTATCTCACGAAGGAATCCGCAGAGGAGGAGACTTTAGTCACGAGAAATGCAAAAAATGGAAGAGAGTAAAAAAATCGATTATCAACTTGCAAAGACAGCATTTCTATATTTTGCTATTGTTTCACATCACAATCGATCAAAATACTTTAAGCTTGACTACAAAGGATTTCTTCTGTAGTCCAAGAGTCATTTGTATCGTTTGTATCGTTTTTGGTGACTTTTTGGAATCTGTTTTTTGACCTTTACTCTCTTTGGTACTTTTCGGTTAACGAATAAAAAGTACCGCTAATGATTTCAGTCAGAACTGTGTCACCTGCTGCCTCTTCACCGGTGGGAGTATAGGGAGCTGCAGCTGAAAATAAAACAGCTGATGATGGGCTCGGCATATTGCCCAAGATTTTGTATATTTTGGGCTTTATATCTCGAGGTCATGGCTGAACCGAAATGAAAAAAAAAAAATGTAAGTCAAGTTGTTGGATCCAGTATTCAAAACATTCATCACTCGCCTGCTTCTTCTGTTCTTTTAGGAATCAGAGCAAGGAAGGGAAAGTTAACCAAAAGAAAATCTCAAAGCTAGGTAGTAAATGGTATTAAAAAACATGAGCATGTATAGTGTTAATAGAAAAAGCTACGGCAATTTTAAATGACGATATTTAATTGATGTATTGCCCTGAAAATAATAAATTAGGTGTCACAGAGAATACAACAGTTGAGACAACTTACTCGCCATGAGCAATTTGCTGCGGGCCGCAAAAAAAAAAAATGAAGTGGGATGACAGCAGAATAATCTCCCTTGAAGCTGCTTCATAATATGTATTATATCAACATAAAATAACTCAATTCATACAGTGTAAAACCGAGTCTATAATCATGTAAAATGAAACTGGTATCATTTTCTTGACCGTGTAAAACCGAAACCGTGTAAATCGAGGGATCGATGTATTTGCATTTTTACGCCGTAAAGTGTAATAATTTTGGCTTTATGTCTGGGGGTTCTAAAAATTTAAAATGTTGAAAACTGCAGAAAATCTTAAAACATTGGTGTCAGCATTAAATCTAATTATAAGATTTAAGTAAATGAAAGGTAATGGATTTTCGCAAAAGGAACACCCCCCCCCCCGCGACCTTTCTTGCTGGTGGGAGGCCACGAGATTTTCCGGTGCGCCACTGTGAGGAGCGTCTGTTATGGGAAATGATTTTGCCAAACGGGTTTAGTTATTAACATGCAGCGTGAGTTTGACTGCAAAGGAGGTATAAGCAGAGCAATAGTTGATGGGTTAGTGATAAAGTTTCAACAGACTGGTGCTTTTTTAGACAACAAGAGGGCGTTGCTGGCAGAAAGGAATCTCTGAACGTTTTCTAACATTGCAAGTGTAGAGGAAATGCTGGCAACCGTTTTAGACAAATGATGTTGTGGAGATAACTTGCTCGAGGATATCAGTAAACGAGTCGATCGTACGAGTAAAGTATGTAATAAAGCACGGTTACATTCTTATTTTTTCTGCATTGCTTCTATTTACCGAACAGTGGATAAAAATTACTTTGATGTTTTTGGTTTGTTTAGCCCTTATAAACAGGTATTAACTTTCAGTCTGCCGCCGTCCATCTGATGAGACGTTAAGCCCTGGCTTTGTGTGTGGGAGAGCCATACCCTATGCATGTTTAATAACATGTTTGATGGCCTGATTGGAGGCTGTCATCTGTATCCTTACAGCTGTCAAATGGGTCCCCATCCTCCCCCCCACACACACAACCTTCTCTGAGTCCTCGGGGTCCTTGTGACCTGGCCATTTAGTCCATTGTGTGCAGAAAAGTACCGCTCACAGGTAAAACAACTCAATCAACATAATAACTTTCAGTATTTTATTGCGAAAAGTATAATGCAGTGAAAGTTGGTTAATATGAAACTCTTAATTCAAAATTTCCGTCTAATTCGAATTTTCTTTTAATTTTAAAGCCATTTTTAATTTGAAAATTAAAAAAAAAAGAAGATTAGCCTTCTGCTCATATTATTAATATATTTGAGCTTCAATAATTCAAAAAGTAAATGTTCATAAACATTATATATTTGCGAACACAACCATTAAACAACCATTCTAACCAAAGGGTAGATGAAAATTAATTTATGAATAAGAGGAATATGCTGTCTAAGGAAGAGACATTTCCAGCTTTAGGGATACTCCGGAGATATTTCTCAGGGACACAAGATATGCCAATGACCATCGGATAATCGGTGACGTCATGCAACACATAGCGCTACAGAATCCTCAGAAAATGAAACAAAGCAAATATTAATGACCATTTTAAACGAGTCACAGTCAGGTCCGGATGTAGAAACAAAATCAAGGGAGGAATCAAGAAACTCAAACGAGTTGGGTTGTTTTACCTCTAAACGGCACTTTTTTTGGTACAATGGGATAAAATGGCCAGTTCACAAGGATCCCAAAGGCTCAGAGAAGGTTGGGGAAGGGGACCCACTGAAATAGCTGTTGGGAGACAAATGGTAACCTCCCGTCAAGGTCATCCAGTGTGTTCTTTAGCGTGCACAGGGTATGGCTCTCCCGTACACGGGGCCACGGCTAAAGAAACTTAAACGAACTGAAGGAATATAAAAGGATGGATTTCCTTTGCAGTATAACATTATCCCCTTCGTTTCAGAGGTCTTTAAAAATTTTCTTGAAAAATGCATGAAGCATAAATAAGTTTAACATTTTTGTGTCTTATACTAGCATCTTGAAAAGGGGCGGGGAGGGGGGGTACCGGTAACAGTGATAACTTTTTCTGTAGCGAAATAAAACTTTGTGTCCAGTTTCGAAAATAAATATCTTTTTGGAAGTGAATTAAATATTACCAGGGTCGCATCTAGGGGAATGAATGCTGGGAAGGGTAATAGAAGCAAAAAATATTAAACTTTCTTATACTTCACGCATTTTTTAAAATATGTTTTACAAAGACCTGTAAAACGGAGGGGGGAATTGTTCTACTGCATTGGAAATCCCCCCCCCCTTTACGTTTTTTTGGCTCGATTGTATTTCTTGCCCCCTCTCCCCTCTATTTTTTTTAAGATCCGAGACCGAATATTGCATTATAATGTAAGCTACATCTATTTTTTTTGTATTTCACATTTGCGTTTTTTTAATAGATAGTTCTGTTTTTTCCCCGTCGATTTCTAATTAACAAGGCTTTTCGTTATTAAAATTTTTTTTCTTGTTCCTTGAATTTTGAATTAACCAGGTTTTATTTACTTAAGTTTATATATGCTATTTGTTTTTCTTTGGTTATGTACAGTTGCTCAAAAAAGTATCCGAACACTACGATTGATTACAGAATTCAGGAAAAATATCTGGCAACGATTTTTTTAGAAATTAGTGATCTGGCAACCTTCGTGTCACGTGACACCAAGGTTGCCAGATCACTGTTTTCTAAAAAAAATCGTTGCCAGATATTTTTTCTGAATTCTGTAATCAACCGTAGTGTTCGGATACTTTTTTGAGCGACTGTACCCCATTTTAACTTTTTTCATTAAGTATTGGATTTAAGACGCGATCATCAACAGCAGGAGCTATACTGATGCCTATGCGGAATCCTTAGAAAATGAAACAGGGAAAAATTAATGACTATTTTAAATAGGTCTTTTATTTACTAAGGGCTTTTAATGATACGGTATAGGCTCCCACATTAGGCGAACTAGGCGGTCGCCTAGGACACGAAATTCGAGGGTCAAAATATTTCCAAATTTACCAAAAAAAACTCATACCAGCTGCTTCACCCAGGCCGCCTGGTCAAGGATGTTCTGTATTCGAGTGGGAGATGTTTACAGAAGTCCCGCAGTGGCCCACTTCATTCTTCCATGCATCACAGCACTTAAAAACCCTGTCTACATATCTGCGGAAGTGACATTTGCATCGCCTCTTCCTGAAAGCAGAATGCACGTGGAGTTATTTATAGCAAAATTTATCACGAAGAAGCTTCTTCACTTTTGCAGATAAAGGCACCAGACTTTCTACAAAATGACTCAACAGTACCACGGAAGTGAAGCAAACTTCCGAGGTATTATTCCAGCCGTGCAGTGATCCACTCTCCAGATGCGGAAGGAGCTTAAATTGAGCTTCAGTTGTGACAGACGAAAAAGTTTCAATTCTGGACGCTCAATGTTAAATGGTCATTCCGTTGTGCACAGTTCAATGCTAAATGGTCATTCCGTTGTGCACAGTTCAGTGTTAAATGGTCATTCCGTTGTGCACAGTCCAGTGTTAAATGGTCATTCCGTTGTGCACAGTTCAGTGTTAAATAGTCATTCCATTGTGCACAGTTCAGTGTTAAATGGTCATTCCGTTGTGCACAGTCCAGTGTTAAATGGTCATTCCGTTGTGCACAGTCCAGTGTTAAATGGTCATTCCGTTGTGCACATTTCAGTGTTAAATGGACATTCCGTTGTGCACAGTCCAGTGTTAAATGGCCATCCGTTGTGCACAGTTCAGTGTTAAATGGTCATTCCGTTGTGCATAGTCCAGTGTTAAATGGTCATTCTGTTGTGCACAGCCCAGTGTTAAATGGTCATTCCGTTGTGCACAGTTCAGTGTTAAATGGTCATTCCGTTGTGCACAGTCCAGTGTTAAATGGTCATTCCGTTGTGCACAGTTCAGTGTTAAATGGTCATTCCGTTGTGCACAGTCCAGTATTAAATGGTCATTCCGTTGTGCACAGCCCAGTGTTAAATGGTCATTCCGTTGTGCACAGTTCAGTGTTAAATGGTCATTCCGTTGTGCACAGTCCAGTGTTAAATGGTCATTCCGTTGTGCACAGTTCAGTGTTAAATGGTCATTCCGTTGTGCACAGTCCAGTGTTAAATGGTCATTCCGTTGTGCACAGTTCAGTGTTAAATGGTCATTCCGTTGTGCACAGTTCAGTGTTAAATGGTCATTCCGTTGTGCACAGTTCAGTGTTAAATGGTCATTCCGTTGTGCACAGTTCAGTGTTAAATGGTCATTCCGTTGTGCACAGTCCAGTGTTAAATGGTCATTCCGTTGTGCACAGTTCAGTGTTAAATGGTCATTCCGTTGTGCACAGTCCAGTATTAAATGGTCATTCCGTTGTGCACAGTTCAGTGTTAAATGGTCATTCCGTTGTGCACAGTCCAGTGTTAAATGGTCATTCCGTTGTGCACAGTTCAGTGTTAAATGGTCATTCCGTTGTGCACAGTCCAGTATTAAATGGTCATTCCGTTGTGCACAGCCCAGTGTTAAATGGTCATTCCGTTGTGCACAGTTCAGTGTTAAATGGTCATTCCGTTGTGCACAGTCCAGTGTTAAATGGTCATTCCGTTGTGCACAGTTCAGTGTTAAATGGTCATTCCGTTGTGCACAGTTCAGTGTTAAATGGTCATTCCGTTGTGCACAGTCCAGTGTTAAATGGTCATTCCGTTGTGCACAGTTCAGTGTTAAATGGTCATTCCGTTGTGCACAGTTCAGTGTTAAATGGTCATTCCGTTGTGCACAGCCCAGTGTTAAATGGTCATTCCGTTGTGCACAGTTCAGTGTTAAATGGTCATTCCGTTGTGCACAGCCCAGTGTTAAATGGTCATTCCGTTGTGCACAGTTCAGTGTTAAATGGTCATTCCGTTGTGCACAGTCCAGTGTTAAATGGTCATTCCGTTGCGCACAGTTCAGTGTTAAATGGTCATTCCGTTGTGCACAGTTCAGTGTTAAATGGTCATTCCGTTGTGCACAGTCCAGTATTAAATGGTCATTCCGTTGTGCACAGTCCAGTGTTAAATGGTCATTCCGTTGTGCACAGTTCAGTGTTAAATGGTCATTCCGTTGTGCACAGCCCAGTGTTAAATGGTCATTCCGTTGTGCACAGTTCAGTGTTAAATGGTCATTCCGTTGTGCACAGTCCAGTGTTAAATGGTCATTCCGTTGTGCACAGTTCAGTGTTAAATGGTCATTCCGTTGTGCACAGTTCAGTGTTAAATGGTCATTCCGTTGTGCACAGTTCAGTGTTAAATGGTCATTCCGTTGTGCACAGTACAGTGTTAAATGGTCATTCCGTTGTGCACAGTCCAGTGTTAAATGGTCATTCCGTTGTGCACAGTTCAGTGTTAAATGGTCATTCCGTTGTGCACAGTCCAGTATTAAATGGTCATTCCGTTGTGCACAGTTCAGTGTTAAATGGTCATTCCGTTGTGCACAGTTCAGTGTTAAATGGTCATTCCGTTGTGCACAGTCCAGTATTAAATGGTCATTCCGTTGTGCACAGCCCAGTGTTAAATGGTCATTCCGTTGTGCACAGTTCAGTGTTAAATAGTCATTCCGTTGTGCACAGTCCAGTGTTAAATGGTCATTCCGTTGTGCACAGTTCAGTGTTAAATGGTCATTCCGTTGTGCACAGTTCAGTGTTAAATGGTCATTCCGTTGTGCACAGTCCAGTGTTAAATGGTCATTCCGTTGTGCACAGTTCAGTGTTAAATGGTCATTCCGTTGTGCACAGTTCAGTGTTAAATGGTCATTCCGTTGTGCACAGCCCAGTGTTAAATGGTCATTCCGTTGTGCACAGTTCAGTGTTAAATGGTCATTCCGTTGTGCACAGCCCAGTGTTAAATGGTCATTCCGTTGTGCACAGTTTAGTGTTAAATGGTCATTCCGTTGTGCACAGTCCAGTGTTAAATGGTCATTCCGTTGTGCACAGTTCAGTGTTAAATGGTCATTCCGTTGTGCACAGTTCAGTGTTAAATGGTCATTCCGTTGTGCACAGTCCAGTATTAAATGGTCATTCCGTTGTGCACAGTCCAGTGTTAAATGGTCATTCCGTTGTGCACAGTTCAGTGTTAAATGGTCATTCCGTTGTGCACAGTCCAGTGTTAAATGGTCATTCAGTTGTGCACAGTCCAGTGTTAAATGGTCATTCCGTTGTGCACAGTTCAGTGTTAAATGATCATTCCATTGTGCACAGTCCAGTGTTAAATGGTCATTCCGTTGTGCACAGTTCAATGCTAAATGGTCATTCCGTTGTGCACAGTTCAATGCTAAATGGTCATTCCGTTGTGCACAGTTCAATGTTAAATGGTCATTCCGTTGTGCACAGTTCAATGTTAAATTGTCATTTCGTTGTGCACAGTTCAGTGTTAAATGGTCATTCCATTGTGCACAGTCCAGTGTTAAATGGTCATTCCGTTGTGCACAGTTCAGTGTTAAATGGTCATTCCGTTGTGCACAGTTCAGTGTTAAATGGTCATTCCGTTGTGCACAGTTCAATGTTAAATGGTCATTCCGTTGTGCACAGTTCAGTGTTAAATGGTCATTCCGTTGTGCACAGTTCAGTGTTAAATGGTCATTCCGTTGTGCACAGTCCAGTATTAAATGGTCATTCCGTTGTGCACAGCCCAGTGTTAAATGGTCATTCCGTTGTGCACAGTTCAGTGTTAAATGGTCATTCCGTTGTGCACAGTCCAGTGTTAAATGGTCATTCCGTTGTGCACAGTTCAGTGTTAAATGGTCATTCCGTTGTGCACAGTCCAGTATTAAATGGTCATTCCGTTGTGCACAGCCCAGTGTTAAATGGTCATTCCGTTGTGCACAGTTCAGTGTTAAATGGTCATTCCGTTGTGCACAGTTCAGTGTTAAATGGTCATTCCGTTGTGCACAGTTCAGTGTTAAATGGTCATTCCGTTGTGCACAGTTCAGTGTTAAATGGTCATTCCGTTGTGCACAGTCCAGTGTTAAATGGTCATTCCGTTGTGCACAGTTCAGTGTTAAATGGTCATTCCGTTGTGCACAGTCCAGTGTTAAATGGTCATTCCGTTGTGCACAGCCCAGTGTTAAATGGTCATTCCGTTGTGCACAGTTCAGTGTTAAATGGTCATTCCGTTGTGCACAGTCCAGTGTTAAATGATCATTCCATTGTGCACAGTCCAGTGTTAAATGGTCATTCCGTTGTGCACAGTTCAATGCTAAATGGTCATTCCGTTGTGCACAGTTCAATGTTAAATGGTCATTCCGTTGTGCACAGTTCAATGTTAAATTGTCATTTCGTTGTGCACAGTTCAGTGTTAAATGGTCATTCCGTTGTGCACAGTCCAGTGTTAAATGGTCATTCCATTGTGCACAGTTCAGTGTTAAATGGTCATTCCGTTGTGCACAGTTCAGTGTTAAATGGTCATTCCGTTGTGCACAGTTCAGTGTTAAATGGTCATTCCGTTGTGCACAGTTCAGTGTTAAATGGTCATTCCGTTCTGCACAGTCCAGTGTTAAATGGTCATTCCGTTGTGCACAGTTCAGTGTTAAATGGTCATTCCGTTGTGCACAGTCCAGTATTAAATGGTCATTCAGTTGTGCACAGCCCAGTGTTAAATGGTCATTCCGTTGTGCACAGTTCAGTGTTAAATGGTCATTCCGTTGTGCACAGTCCAGTGTTAAATGGTCATTCCGTTGTGCACAGTTCAGTGTTAAATGGTCATTCCATTGTGCACAGTCCAGTATTAAATGGTCATTCCGTTGTGCACAGCCCAGTGTTAAATGGTCATTCCGTTGTGCACAGTTCAGTGTTAAATGGTCATTCCGTTGTGCACAGTCCAGTGTTAAATGGTCATTCCGTTGTGCACAGTTCAGTGTTAAATGGTCATTCCGTTGTGCACAGTTCAGTGTTAAATGATCATTCCATTGTGCACAGTTCAGTGTTAAATGGTCATTCCGTTGTGCACAGTCCAGTGTTAAATGGTCATTCCGTTGTGCACAGTTCAGTGTTAAATGGCCATTCCGTTGTGCACAGTTCAGTGTTAAATGGCCATCCGTTGTGCACAGTCCAGTGTTAAATGGTCATTCCGTTGTGCACAGTCCAGTGTTAAATGGTCATTCCGTTGTGCACAGTTCAGTGTTAAATGGTCATTCCGTTGTGCACAGTCCAGTGTTAAATGGTCATTCCGTTGTGCACAGTCCAGTGTTAAATGGTCATTCCGTTGTGCACAGTCCAGTGTTAAATGGCCATTCCGTTGTGCACAGTTCAGTGTTAAATGGTCATTCCGTTGTGCACAGTTCAGTGTTAAATGGCCATTCCGTTGTGCACAATTCAGTGTTAAATGGTCATTCCGTTGTGCACAGTTCAGTGTTAAATGGTCATTCCGTTGTGCACAGTTCAGTGTTAAATGGTCATTCCGTTGTGCACAGTTCAGTGTTAAATGGTCATTCCGTTGTGCACAATTCAGTGTTAAATGGTCATTCCGTTGTGCACAGTTCAGTGTTAAATGGCCATTCCGTTGTGTACAATTCAGTGTTAAATGGTCATTCCGTTGTGCACAGTTCAGTGTTAAATGGTCATTCCGTTGTGCACAGTTCAGTGTTAAATGGTCATTCCGTTGTGCACAGTTCAGTGTTAAATGGTCATTCCGTTGTGCGCAGTTCAGTGTTAAGTGGTCATTCCGTTGTGCACAGTTCAGTGTTAAATGGTCATTCCGTTGTGCACAGTTCAGTGTTAAATGGTCATTCCGTTGTGCACAATTCAGTGTTAAATGGTCATTCCGTTGTGCACAGTTCAGTGTTAAATGGCCATTCCGTTGTGTACAATTCAGTGTTAAATGGTCATTCCGTTGTGCACAGTTCAGTGTTAAATGGTCATTCCGTTGTGCACAGTTCAGTGTTAAATGGTCATTCCGTTGTGCACAGTTCAGTGTTAAATGGTCATTCCGTTGTGCGCAGTTCAGTGTTAAGTGGTCATTCCGTTGTGCACAGTTCAGTGTTAAATGGTCATTCCGTTGTGTACAGTTCACGATTTCGAACAACACTGCCCAAGAAAAAGGATTTGTTTTTAAATTTAAATCCAAATGTTGGATAATATGAGGCTAAATAAAGCTTTCTAGACCAGGTACGATCAAAATACTTTTTCAGCAAATGTACGGTTTTCAGCTTTCTGAAACCGAGAAAATTTAGTTGTGTTGTTTTGCCTCTGAGGCACTTTTTTGCGCACAATGGGCTAAACTGACCAGGTCACAAGGACCCCGAAGGCTCAGAGAAGATTGGGGTAGGGGACCCACTGTTGGGAGACAGATGGTAGTCTCCCTTCAAGGCCATCCAGCGTGCTCTTTAACGTGCACAGGGTATGGCTCTCTCCGCACACTACTGACCGTGGGCAGGGCGGGGAATTTTGCGGAGATAAATCTCAACGCTGACCCAGCTGGGACTCGAACCTGGGAACTGCAGATTGCAAGCCAGGCGCGCTACTGACTGAGCTTCCCTCCCCTAGACAGTTTATGTAAATGATCCGATTTCAGTTTACTGAAACAGAGACATTTCTCTATCGGAAGTGTAACTCCATAGAAAATTTAACTAAATTAAACTGAAGCGCCGTAAGAAGACTGCAACGGCGCAATAAGTACATCGTATGCATGTAAACTGACAGGCTCCTGTCAGACCTCTGTGGCAAGCAGCTGCTTGAGGGGGTATTTATTTATTTTATATGCATGACGGACAATTCGCAATAGAGGAATTTTCTCGTGACATGGCTAATTTGAAACCCGCACGTGCCATGCTTCAGCCAGAGTTCGTAACTCGCCAACTACGCTGCCAAGCGTTGTTGGTGTTGTTTTAAATAAGTGCACCGACTCTTTGGCGCCAGTGCATATCGACTAAAAAAAACGCCCATTGTAAGTTAAAAAAAATGGAGTGAATACAGTGATTGCAAAACCGGTTTTAATTAAATTGGAAAATATAAATTGCGCAAAACGGAATGCCCAAAATTAAAACTGTTTTTTCTGTTTAGAGACATTTAGATGTCCCGAAAATTTGTTTCGAGGCGCCTGGATAGTTCTCTAAAAACTGGAGCAAATACCGGAAAACCGGTACCGCTCTCAAAATATTGATGCAAAACCGGATAATTCTTTAAAAACTGGGAAAAATCTCGGAAAACGGGAACGTATGAACACTCCAGAACAGGGGCCAGGCTCGTAATCTGTAGTTCCCAGGTTCGAGTCCCAGCTGGGTCAGCGTTGAGATTTATCTCCGCAAAATTCCCCGCCCTGCCCACGGTCAGTAGGGGACATCGATGGGCTTGGAAAGGCCGCCGTCCGTCGGATGGGACGTTAAGCCGTGGCCCCGTGTGCGGGAGAGCCATACCCTGTGCACGTTAAAGAACACGCTGGATGGCCTTGACGAGAGGCTACCATCTGTCTCCCAACAGCTGTTCCAGTGGGTCCCCTCCCCCAACCTTCTCTGAGCCTTCGGGGTCCATGTGACCTGGCCATTTAGCCCATGGTGTGCAAAAAAGTGCCGCTTAGAGGTAAAACAACCCAACCCAGAACAGGGACATTAAACTTATCGACTCCTGTCAGCCCTCTGTAGCAAACAGCTATTTGATGGCCTCTGAAAAAAAAAGAAAAATTTCTGTTATTGATTAAATATCAGTGTTTCTCATTGTTGACGATTGGGGCGGGGGTGGCTCAGTCGGTAGCGCGCCAGGCTCGTAATCTGTAGTTCCCAGGTTCGAGTCCCAGCTGGGTCAGCATTGAGATTTATCTCCGCAAAATTCTCCGCCCTGCCCACGGTCAGTAGGGGACACCGATGGGCTTGGATAAGGCCGCCGTCCGTCGGATGGGACGTTAAGACGTGGTCCCGTGTGCGGGAGAGCCATACCCGTGCACGATAAAGAACACGCTGGATGGCCTTGACGGGAGGCTACCATCTGTCTCCCAACAGCTGTTCCAGTGGGTCCCCTCCCCCAACCTTCTCTGAGCCTTCGGGGTCCATGTGACCTGGCCATTTAGCCCATGGTGTGCAAAAAAGTGCCGCTCAGAGGTAAAACCATCCAATCCATTGTTGACGATTTCATTTCCAGTTCTACGTAAATGATTATGTATGCAAAACAATGGGTGTCATGAAACCGGTTGGTAACGGTTGTTTAAAATATTAATCATCGCATTTGCAAAAAAATGGCAAATAAAAAGTATCATTTTCTATCCCTATACTCTAGAGAAATTGCTTTTAAATTTCATTTGTACAGAATGTAAAAGAGTACATCAATGAACGTCCATTGCCAACGGCGATAGAACCTGTCAGCTAAGTGCACTCGTCAAGCAACGTGTAGCGCAGAAATAAGGTCGTCCGAAGCAGCCTCTCATCAAGAGTCAATAAAGAAACGACGCTCTCTTACACCTCCGAAGAGATCTATACTACGGCGAGGCGTTATCGTTTTTGCCATCTTTTAAAAAACTAATTGTACAAATTAAAAATAAGTGATATGAAACTATGAAGATGGATTTTGCTTATAAAACTAAGTAAGGTGAACCTGACAGTGGGCGCCGTGGCTTAGTTGGTTAAAGCGCCTGTCTAGTAAACAGGAGATCGTGGGTTCGAATCCCACCGGTGCCTGCGCAAAATTTTTTTTTTATTCTTCTCCGAAAGCAATTTTCAGATTATTTAATCTTTTTAGAATCACGCACAGGAAAAAGCTTCGATGTCAAAATAATCGTTTTTTTTCCCTCCGGGGTGCGGGGGGGGGGAGGAGATGATTGCGCATTCGTAATATGCCCCCCCCCCCACCCCCCTCCAAATGCTGAAATATGGTTATATTACTGAATTGGAACTTTTCTTCCCTTTCTCACCGCAAAGCTTCGTCTAGACCAGGCGTGTCGAACCCGCGACCCTGAAGAGCTAGTAATGCGGCCCACAAAATCGTCAAGTTTACGACATAAGCTTTCAACATGATTATGTGCTTTTCAGCGAGTTTTTGATATCCCACTAGTTTCATGTTGCACTTTTTTTAATTTTATAATAAAAAACATAAGTAAATAGATGAAGTTTATTATTCATATACATTAACTATATTATATATTTTATGTGCGGCCCAAAACAATTAATATTCACTCAAGTGGCCCAGGGAAGTCAAATCTTCACTTAAATGGCTGGGGAAGTCAAATCTTCACTCAAGTGGCCCAAGGAAGTCAAAAGGTTGAACACGCTTGGTCTAGACATTAAAATTTCGATGTTTTTCTTTTTATATAATTAATAGGATGTCTGAAAGAAAACTGAATACGAAGTCAAAATGCCCTAAAATAAATTAATTCTGATAATTAATAAGATATTTATAAATAAGGATAATTATTGTATGTTTAGAATTTTCCAGTTTCCGAACTCATTAACGCGTTTTAATCTAATTATTGGAAATAGAATTTTTTTTGGATTGTATTACAACATTGTCGGTCGATAGATGGCGCTTCCTGTCATTCTTCGGCGACAGATTCGTTACTTTCCACCGCATATCGTTCAAAATCAGCTACAAATTGAATTTCAAATCTTTTATTAGCCGAATTCAAGTAGCACCGCGGTTTTAATGGTTGAATTTCAAAACTTTGGGCCCACATAAAAGCGGCTAATTCAAATCATGTGATGCCTATTGATTTTAGTGGCAAATTGGACTGTTGGACATTACTTAGCGTCGAAAGAAGTTACGGATATAAAACGTACGGCCAGTCTAAAATGTTAATTTGCCATCTCAGCTCTCAAATTATCCGAAACATTCCTTTTTGTTTCCAGTAGAATCTCGGAGAAATAGAAAAATTAAGGGGATTTCTTTTCAAAATGAGAAATTTCGTAACGAAATCTTGATCATTTTCAAATCATAGATCGCTTAGGTAGTAATTGTTTTTTGATTCACAAATTCTCAACGTCGTCATATCTGCACGAGCACAAAACTACCACGAGGAATAAAACAGAAATATGTAGCTGAAAATTAAAGTTTTATTCTATGAAGATAAAAGAAGAATATTTATTAGAGTGTTAAATGCAAAATACTGTGCTAGGTTACATTAGTCAGGATATGTGTTTTTTGCTTCACAATTGTAGTGGCTCTATAAGAGATAGATGAGGCGAATATTTTAAAATAAATATATTTAATTTGTAAATTACCAGTACATGCCTACAATTTTCCATATTAATTAAAAACATTATTACATAATTTATTATATATTTCTCTACTTTTTCTAAACGTATTCTTTTTTAAACGTTTTCGTATTTCTTTCTATTTATAGCAATTTATTGGTTTATTATATTAAAGCCACTAATTTCGCTGTATTCTATCAATAGTGGGCATGCAGATATATTTTAAATATTTTCTTCAATATGTAGATAAATACACATTACATGCAGTTTTTTCACAAGTACCGAGGATTTCGAAATAAATATTCGTATATTTTTTTATTATGCATCCTCACCGCACAGAGTTTTAAAGCGCACAAAAGGCGACCAAAACCCAATTTTTTTAACATTAGATGAATAATTTATCCAATGGCTTACCCAAGGGAGAGTTTCAATATCACAAATTTTCTAAGAAAACCCTTAAAATCAGAGATTTAAACACTTCAACGCTCACCCCTAATTGGAAATTTCTGGGTACACTATTGAATTCATCCTTCCTAGAAGCAGAGGCACATCAGTGGAATCTATTTGAGACATCTTAGAAAATATATTTCAAGTTTGCAAACTCCTTCATTGAACTTGTCAGAGTGTGGCGAATTAAGGAAAATGAGAATTATTTCAATTTTTTTAAGTAGTGCTTTTCGTACGCAATGCAACAAAAAAATTGTATCGCATTGTTTCAAAAAATACGAATTAGAATTGTAAATCGTTCATAGAAAGTAAATATAATTATTACATTACGTATGAAATTATTTTTCCCTATAAATTAATATTACTAATTAAGCTTACCATTTCGATTTCATTCACCATTTTTCCAAAGAGAAAAACAAGGAAAATATCATTTGACGTATTAAAAAAAATCCCCATTATTACCACTTAAAAATTTTCAGATTTTTAGACTTGCCTAGATGTGATTCACAAAAGGAATTTGCGGCTCGTAATTGCATTTTTTTTTTCTGCTAAAAAAAAAGGGATATAATTGCTTCATTTCTATGAACAAATTGACGTCACGAATTCCTATTCGTGAAATCCCAAACAATGTCAAATCTTTATAGCGAAACATTCGTTTTATCAGTGTTTTTCTTAGGGATGGCTTGCACACTGTGATGAACAAATTAAATCCGTGGGTTGGGTTGTTTTACCTCTGAGCGGCACTTTTTTGCACACCATGGGCTAAATGACCAGGTCACATGGACCCCGAAGGCTCAGAGAAGGTTGGGGGAGGGGACCCACTGGAACAGCTGTTGGGAGACAGATGGTAGTCTCCCGTCAAGGCCATCCAGCGTGTTCTTTAACGTGCACAGGGTATGGCTCTCCCACACACGGGGCCACGGCTTAACGTCCCATCCGACGGACGGCGGCCTTTCCAAGCCCATCGGTGTCCCCTACTGACCGTGGGCAGGGCGGGGAATTTTGCAGAGATAAATCTCAACGCTGACCCAGCTGGGACTCGAACCTGGGAACTACAGATTACGAGCCTGGCGCGCTACCGACTGACTACCCCCGCCCCAAATCCGTGAGGCATGTTAAGTTAAGAAATGATGTATAAACACTTCTGCAATTCACTCTTTGGTTATGAAAGATCAAATGCCTTCGTTAGAGTAAAATTATACTTATTAAATAATTTCATAGGAACATTTATTATTTTAATGTTTTCATGAACTTTTTAGAAAAAATATGAAGATTGACAGAAAGCTATTGTTCGTTATTCCAGCTACAATAACTCTTTGAATACTGAACGAATATTGCTGACAGATAGCTGTTACACAGATTTGAAATCTTATATTCAACAGGGCCTCCGATAAAGGGGGGATGTACGTCGCTAAAAAAAATCCGAACACTAAGGTTGATTACAGAATTCAGAAAAAATATCTGGCAACGATTTTTTTAGAACAATATTGACAGCATAATGGTACTATAAGGCAGTGGATTTGCTTATCAAACATTTCTTCACCCCACCGACAACAAATGTGAGCTCTGTGGCAAGTAATGTCAATTGTTGATATATGGCGGGCGAACGAAGCAACTCAAAAAGCGCGTGGCAAAGTTGCCAACTGTCAAAAAACAATAGCTACCGTTTATACTTTAATTTTAAATCGTACAAGAGATGCAATGTTTAAAGAAAGCTTTTAATTGCACGGTGAGATCTTGTAGATACAAGGATCGCATTTCTAAAGGCAATGCACGTAACTAGACAATCGATCTTTGAGAAACGTAATCGATTCAGTTTTACCATAAACTTTCCCAGAAAATCCCCACCGCTCCACACTTTGGAAAACGTTAATACGTAGGAGTATCAAAAGGTAAGTTGCACTTAGCGCTACCTGTCGTCGTAGTAAGGAAACAACATATGAAGGAATGTATGACGTAGTACAACCTTCTGACCAATGGCAATTGCAACACGCTAACGTGCATAGTGCGTTTGTTGTTCGTGAATGATGGTCCTCAACTCGATTGCTACTCCAAATTAGAACAGTTCGTTTTTTGTGGGCGATTGAATTGTGCGGAAATCCATCGAGAAATATCCCCCCGTATCCGGAGAGAATGCTTTGTCTAGTCAGGCTATCGTTAAGTGGTGCTAACATCTTTCTGTCTTTCACGGGAATAAATACATTTTTGTTGAGAGGTAGGGGGGCTCCGGAATTTCTGTCGGTGACCTTAATCTTCGGGGTCATTTTAGCGTTAAATATCTTCATTCCATTCCTACCATTTTCAAATATATGATGAAACGCCTATAATTATTATTCTAAATTTCGATATTGATCATCTTTTTGGGTTTCAGTTGTTTCGTTTATAAAAATTATCAAGAAAAATTTTCTTTAGAATACTGTTAATACTTGAAATTCAAATGATAATCTCTTGATAAATGTCCCGTTTTTATTCACCATTTTCATATCTGTTACGGATTTTCATAGTGCCAATTGCTTCACATCTCAGAATATTCGATGGCTACTTACTCGAGTTACTAATTTTGGCCATTTTTTTTAATGTTTTAAATCCATCTGAACCAGTTTGATAGCTAGAGCTGCTTCTCCTGCATAATAACCAAGTCTCAATAACCAACAAGGTTAAGGACTAAGCAGGAAAGGATTTGCTCTGGGGTCAATAAGCCACAGGTCTCTTTTCTTATTTCAATTTGTTTAAATCTGATAAATACTTCAGCTGAATATTCCATTTAAATTACTATAACTCTTCAGAAAAACTGCTCTTCACCATTGTAATGATGTAATGTAAATAGCAAATAGAGAGGCTATGATGAGACTGAGCAGTAGATGCTTTCACAGTTCTCCTAGATTGTTTGAATGGAGACCTCAGAGACCTCCTCATTCAATAATGCTATCCTCATTGATTGGTGACCTCTTAATTGAATAATGCCATCCTCATTGAATGGTCACCTCCTCATTAAATGGTGACCTCCTCATTCAATAACGCTATCCTCGTTGAATGGTGACCTCTTCATTGAATGTGACATCCTTATAGAATAGTGACCTCTTCATTGAATAATGCCGTCCTCATTGAATCATAATATCCTCATTGAATGGTGACCTCCTCATTGAATAATGCCATCCTCATTGAATGGTGACCTCTTCATTGAATGTGACATCCTTATAGAATGGTGACCTCTTCATTAAATAATGCCATCCTCATTGAATGGTGACCTCTTCATTGAATGTGACATCCTTATAGAATGGTGACCTTCTCATTGAATGTGACATCCTTATAGAATGGTGACCTTCTCATTGAATGTGACATCCTTATAGAATGGTGACTTCATTGAATCATGATCTCCTCATTGAATAGTGACCTCCTCATTGAATAATGACCTCTTCATTGAATGTGATATCCTTATAGAATGGTGACCTTCTTATTGAATCATGATCTCATTGAATGGTGACCTCCTCATTGAATTGTGACCTGTTGATTGAATGTGGCATCCTTATTGAATGGTGACCTCCTCATTGAATAATGCCATCCTCATTGAATTGTGACGTGTTCATTGAACGTGACATCCTTATAGAATGGTGACCTCCTCATTGAATAATGTCATCCTCATTGAATTGTGACCTGTTCATTGAATGTGACATCCTTATTGCATCGTGACCTCCTCATTGAATAATGCCATCCTCATTGAATGTGGCATCCTTATTGAATGGTGACCTCCTCATTGAATAATGCCATCCTCATTGAATTGTGACGTGTTCATTGAACGTGACATCCTTATAGAATGGTAACCTCCTCATTGAATAATGTCATCCTCATTGAATTGTGACCTGTTCATTGAATGTGACATCCTTATTGCATCGTGACCTCCTCATTGAATTGTGACCTGTTCATTGAATGTGACATCCTTATTGCATCGTGACCTCCTCATTGAATAATGCCATCCTCATTGAATTGTGACCTGTTCATTGAATGTGACATCCTTATTGCATCGTGACTTCCTCATTGAATAATGCCATCCTCATTGAATTGTGACCTGTTCATTGAATGTGACATCCTTATTGCATGGTGACCTCATTGAATAATGCCATCCTCATTGAATTGTGACCTGTTCATTGAATGTGGCATCCTTATTGAATGGTGACCTCCTCATTGAATAATGCCATCCTCATTGAATTGTGACCTGTTCATTGAATGTGGCATCATTATGGAATGGTGACCTCCTCATTGAATAATGTCATCCTCATTGAATTGTGACCTGTTCATTGAATGTGACATCCTTATTGCATCGTGACCTCCTCATTGAATAATGCCATCCTCATTGAATTGTGACCTGTTCATTGAATGTGACATCCTTATTGCATGGTGACCTCATTGAATAATGCCATCCTCATTGAATTGTGACCTGTTCATTGAATGTGACATCCTTATTGCATCGTGACTTCCTCATTGAATAATGCCATCCTCATTGAATTGTGACCTGTTCATTGAATGTGACATCCTTATTGCATGGTGACCTCATTGAATAATGCCATCCTCATTGAATTGTGACCTGTTCATTGAATGTGGCATCCTTATTGAATGGTGACCTCCTCATTGAATAATGCCATCCTCATTGAATTGTGACCTGTTCATTGAATGTGGCATCATTATGGAATGGTGACCTTCTCATTGAATCATGACCTCAGAGAACTGCTCAGTCTCATATTCTTCCCAGTTGTGACTGAAACTATTATGTTCCACTATATATGTTCCACTGCGATGCCGTGTCTTCCGGCCTACAGCTATAACATAGAAATATCGAAGACTTCGTATCGTTATTATTGAAATTCAATTTAGGGCAGTTGTGACACAGGATTTTGAAAGGGGATGCGTAATAAAATCCTAAATCGGTCACCGAGGAGATAGAGAGAAAGCTATAACCGACATTCGGACAAACCTTCGGTAAAGAAAGAAACGAAAAGTTTACTTGCTAGTCTCCTATTTTGCTTCACCTCTGCAATAATATTAATGTGCACACGTTTTTTTTTTTATCTAAATCTGAATTGGATGAATCATTTAAACGAGAAAAAAGTAGAAGAATCAAAGATGAACTAAATTGCTATCAGAAAAAATAATATGATTTTCTTTCTGAAAAAAAAATTTTTTCAAGAAAACAATTCTCGATTTCATTTTCAATGTCGACAAGAAAAAAAGCATCTCCGAGAATATCATTTTTCTTTGGCCTGAAGGTTAAATATTTAATTGGTCTCTTGTACAAAGTGCGAAGTTCTGTCAATATTAGTTATCGATTGACAATGGCCAGCGGAAATGTTTTAAAAAAGTGGTTCTATTCATATTCCCTTCGAAATTTGTGCAAAAAATTTAAGTTTAAAAATAGGATGCAAAAGTTATGATGCACGGTAATCAATATTTTTAACTTTAATATATTATGAATCCCAAATTCGACAACTAAAATTAACATAACTACCCTGGAAATATTTTCCCTTTTTCTCGGATCTCCTTAACTTCCACAACTGCAAAAAAAATCTCTTCACATCCCTCAAAAGAAATAATCTTCCTCTTTCACGCAGTTTCTATTGTAATAATAATTATATTCAGCAGAAAATATTCCCTAATCCTGTAATGAATGAGTTCATGTGACACATCTGCATGCTCTTCCACAAGGGTGTTCTATCTTTACTACTGGAGTGCCAATTTTAATTCGTTTTCAGAAAACGAGCTATTGAATTTGCTTTGTTGTCTTTCCGTATGTAAAAATTCAACTTCTTTTTTTCAACAGATAAGCTGAAATTTTTTTGAGTTTTTAACTATCTGAGTAGTGTTAATGGCTATGAATATGAGTATTAATTTTATAAATTTAAAGCAGGAGGCCGAATAAACATATTTATTTACATAAATTAATTAATTCAAGATACAAGTAGATTACACAAATACAATGCACTAGAAGTAAATACAGTAGGGTCTCCAAATAAGTTACGGTTAGGTTTCTGAGAGCCCAGCGTAAATGCAAGTTTGTTAGTGTGGGTTCCTTTATGTAAAGCTATCGTGCATATACTAAGGCAACTACGTGAACTCCTATAAACCATGCACACGTGTATATAAATATTATTTGTGTAAATTAAATGAACATAAACCTCAAAGCATAAATTTGATGAAATGCTGGACCAACACTAGTTTTTTAATCGTGATTCGCTTTCCCCGACCCCTCAAAAGATAGATCGTTGGGATCGACTTTGGCTTCAGTTTTGACAGATATTTTGGTTGATGATTTCGCCACCTTTTTTATGCAGTTTTCGAAACAGGAGGGTGCTGCGTGATGGCAGAGGATGGAGATCACGTTTTTTGCAGCACTTTCTTGAAGAACATAATGATAGAATTTGATGAACAAGAGCTGGAGTTCTTTGAACATCTCTCTTAACAGGAAGGAACCCCTGTTCACTTTCCGAGTGACCTTTAAACTTCTTTTCATCCAAGGATCGTACAGTCGCTCAAAAAAGTATCCTAACACTGTGGTTGATTACAGAATTCAGAAAAAATATCTGGCGACGATTTTTTTCTTAGAAATTAGTGATCTGGCAACCTTCGTGTGTCACGTGACACGAAGGTTGTCAGATCACTAATTTCTAAAAAAATCGTCGCCAGATATTTTTTCCGAATTCTGTAATCAACCACAGTGTTCGGATACTTTTTTGAGCGACTGTACTCCTGCACTTTTTAGTTAGCTAGTTTGAAAGCCTTCGTTTAGTTTCGGGGGGGGGGGGGTATTCCGAACTCCCTAGTCCCCTCTCCCTTCCCGTGGATACGTCCCTGAGTCCCATGATGCCTGATCGATCTCTTCTTTTTCTAATTCATCCTCAGCATTTTGACAACTTCTGTTAACTAGTCTTCATCTCCAATCAGCAATAGAGTATTTTAGAGGATATTATGGAAATATAGATGGGCCTACCGACAGTGGCTTCTAATGACGAATTACCGCTGAATTTGTCAAATAATTTTGAAAATTAATTTATTATTTTAATTTTGTGAGTTGGGGGACAAATGCTAGGAAAGAGTAATAAATAAGTATAAAAGGGAATAAGCATTGCTGCTAGAATTTGTAAAAATCTGTGAAGATCATTGGAAATAGGCGAATTTGGTTTGGTTTGGTTTGTTTTGCCTCTGAGCGGCACTTTTTTGCACACCATGGGCTAAATGGCCAGGTCACATGGACCCCGAAGGCTCAGAGAAGGTTGGGGGAGGGGAACCACTGGAACAGCTGTTGGGAGACAGATGGTAGTCTCCCGTCAAGGCCATCCAGCGTGTTCTTTAACGTGCACAGGGTATGGCTCTCCCACACACGGGGCCACGGCTTAACGTCCCATCCGACGGACGGCGGCCTTTCCAAGCCCATCGGTGTCCCCTACTGACCGTGGGCAGGGCGGGGAGTTTTGCGGAGATATGTCTCAACGCTGACCCAGCTGGGACTCGAACCTGGGAACTACAGATTACGAGCCTGGCGCGCTACCGACTGAGCCACCCCCGCCCCATATGCGAATTTAATGCACTTTAAAATTCACTATGGCTGGACTCTCCAAAAAAAAAAAGACGACAATGGCTAGGGTTGGATCAGTCAATTGCATGCCCCCTGCACATGTCAAAAAACGTACTGGATGCCCTTACAGTAGTCTTCCGTCTGTGTCCTCATCCCTTGTCCATTACTGAGCTTTTCCGGTTCTCGTAACAAAGCCACGTGTATCAGAAATGCGTTGCGTTGCGAAACAAATCTACAACATGAATATTTCTACGAGGACTCTAGTCCCTCGTAGACTCATTCAGAAAACTTTTTGGTTTGATTTAAGATATATAAGATTTTAATTAAAGAGCATTTAAGATATTTATTTTTTTAAGGTATGAAATTAATATAGAATAAGAAATATATTTTTGTTTAGATTTGGAAGGTTCCAGAATATTTTTTAAATTTATTTGTGTAATATTTATTTTTTTGAGCTTTTCATAGAATTCTTTTCTTTCTATATTATATTTATTACATTCAAATAAAATATGTTCAACATTATGTATGGAGCTGCAGAAGTTACAATTGGGAGAGTCAATTTTTTTAATTTTGAATAAGTAAGAATTTGTAAGTGCCTTATTTATTTTGATTCTGATGATAGCATTAATTTCATTCTTTTTTAATCCAAAATTTTTAAATTCAGAAATTAAAGGTGAAATTTTAAATCTATGTGTGTGTGAAGCATTATTAATATACCATTCTTGTAGTTCTTTTTGTCTGTTGATTTTATTGTTTGTTTTGAATATGTTAAACATGAAAGGTGTAGTAATAGTATTTGTTAAAGATTTAGCTTGTTTTGCCAATATATCTACATATTCAAAAATGAATGGCATTATTTTATTCAAGTGACTACCTTTTTCTTAACCTTGATATTATGAACCAAGATAAAAATGTATTAAATTTAATAGACCTAGTTAATTCATATGATTGTTTTGTTTTAAACAGTGGATTACCAACTAGAGTTGGAAATCAAAGTTCTACACTAATTGATTATGGAATTTCGAATGTAGATTGTCAAAATGGAGTTCTGATGTCAAAAATTACAGATCATTTCCCCACATTTTTTCTGGTCCAAAGGACAAATTTTCAAATGCTACCTAGCAGTTATAGATATAGAGAAATCAATGACAATAATATTCTGCAATTGCAATATAAATTAAATCGTATTGATTGGCAATTCCTTTACTTAATCAGCGATGTAAATGAAGCATATAATTATTTCATAAATATTTTTATAAATCACTATAATAAATATTTGCCCACGGGTATTAAGAAGTTCCAAAGGCCAAATAAATATGCTCCTTGGATGACGAAAGATCTGAAAAAATTAATAACTAGAAGAGATAATTTATACAAAAAAGCAAAAGAAACCCATTTAGAGGATGACAGTTCTGCATATAAAGAATTTCGTAATTTCGTTACTGCCCAAATCAGACAAACAAAGAACGCCTATTATAACAGTAGATTTGATTCTAGCAAAAATTCTAAACAGAAATGGAAATATCTCAACGATGTTTTGGGTAGAAATAAATGTAAGTCAATAGTAGGAGACATTTCTTCTGATGATGCAATTATTGCTGATGACTATGCGAAGTCCAATGCCTTCAATAGCTATTTTCATGATACCGTTAACGAATTGATACTGAACCAAACTGAAAAATTTCATGGCAAATATAAATATCAAATTGAGTGCATAGACCAGACATTTTATGTCATGCCAATTGTTACTCAAGAGATCAGTAACATTGTGAATGATCTAGGAGCTGATAAGTCACCAGGTATAGATGACATAAATATTAATGTAATTAAAAAGATTATACATACAATAAAAGAACCTTTGTGCTATATATTTAATTTATCAATAATAAACGAAGTATTCCCGGATAAACTGAAAATTGCCAGAATTCTTCCCATACATAAATCAGGTGATAAAGAAAACATAGAAAACTACAGACCAATTTCAATTTTGCCAATCTTCTCGAAAATCTTTGAAAAGCTAATTTGTACACGTATGACTAAATTCCTAGATAATATGAAAATTATCACACAACAACAATATGGTTTTCAAAATAAAAAATCTACTCAGACAGCCATTGCAGATTTATATGAGCATATTGTCAATCATTTGGATGCAGGTCACATTGGATTAGCTGTATATCTTGATTTTACGAAAGCATTTGACAGTATTAACCATGAAATTTTGTTAAAGAAAATTGAATTTTATGGCCTGAGAGGTAAAATAAATAACTGGTTAAGAAGCTACTTATTTCAGAGGAAAGCTCTTGTAGAAGTAAATGGTAGTATATCAGATGAACATTTTATTTACAGAGGTGTGCCTCAAGGTTCGATTCTTGGTCCGATCCTTTTCCTACTTTACATTAACGACTTAGCAAAGTTACACATTAATTCAAAGATGTTATTATATGCTGATGATACAAGCATTGTCGATTTCAACCAAGATTCTGCAAGCCTGATTAGCAGTGTTAACTACTCTCTAAATATTATATCTGAATGGTGCAGACATAACAATTTATTAATAAATGTCAAGAAATCCAAATACATGATTTATAAAAATAAAAACAAAAATATCGATGAGAAATGTTTCGATGTGAAGATTAATGAAATTAAGCTAAAGAGATGCACTGAATATAAATTCTTAGGAATATGGATCGATGAAAATCTGAACTGGTCATTTCACGTAAAGCAGCTGAGAATCACTCTGTCAAGGAATATTGGTATGATTGGTAAAATACGTCATCTGGTTAACAAACAAATTTTGACAAATTTATACTACTCTTTCATTTATTCTTATATAACATATGGAATCTTAGTCTGGGGTAATACTTTTGACTATAATCTGAATGCTATATATCGTCTTCAGAAAAGAATTGTTAGATATATTGTTGGTAAAAGATATTATGATCCCGTGGCACATCTATTTTCTGAGGTTAAAATTCTTAATGTCTATAATAATTACAAACTGATATCAGGAAACTTTGTGTATTCGATTACAATGAGATTGATTAAATTGGATAGATTTAAAGACTATTTTCAGAGTCTTTCGAATTTTCATAATTATGAAACACGTCATAGAGAGGATCTGAGTATACCTTTGTGTCGATTGTCAATTGGGCAGAGATCTATCAAATACAATGCAGTAAAAATTTGGTCTGAATTTCCTGATGATGTTAAAAATGCAAAATCTTTAAAATTATTTAAAATCAAATGTAGAACGTTTCTACTTACAAAGCAATGAAACCTTCTTCTATGTATCAGTGTAATATGTCTCATAACCATTTGACCTTTTATACTATTGAATTATTGTGCTATTTGAATTATTGTATACTTTACTGTTGTCATAATTGAACTTTAAAGGAAATAGGGAGCATTAACTAAAAATAAGCGTCAGCTTACTATGCTCTCCTTTTTTGTTTCGCCTTTCCTATTAAACACCAATATTTAATATGATTGTTATTTACTTTTTCTGATGCAATTGATATTTCTCAGCTATTTCACTTCTCAATTTTTTCATGTATATATTAATTGTTATTAGATAATTATGCTATGTAAATGTATATTGTATTGACTGGCGGAATAAAATAAAGATTATTATTATTATATTATTAAAATGTTTCCATTGTTCCTCATTCTCAGTTGTTAGCAAACAATGTTTGTCATAATGCGAAATCAACCTATCATTCTGGTCTATCATGGTATTTCTGGGTGTTAAAAACTTCACTGTTAAATGATATAAAAATGGTCAGACCTAAATTAAGCTTTCCTCTAAGATCTGGGGCGGGGGTGGCTCAGTCGGTACCGCGCCAGGCTCGTAATCTGTAGTTCCCAGGTTCGAGTCCCAGCTGGATCAGCTTTGAGATTTATCTCCGCAAAATTCCCCGCCCTGCCCACGGTCAGTAGGGTACACCGATGGGCTTGGAAAGGCCGCCGTCCGTCGGATGGGACGTTAAGCCGTGGTCCCGTGTGCGGGAGAGCCACGTGTCGTGGTCCCGTGTGCGGGAGAGCACGTTAAAGAACACGCTAGATGGCCTTGACGGGAGGCTACCATCTGTCTCCCAACAGCTGTTCCAGTGGCTCCCCTCTCCCAATCTTCTCTGAACCTTCGGGGTCCATGTGACCTGGCCATTTAGCCCATGGTGTGCAAAAAAGTGCCGCTCAGAGGTAAAACAACCCAACCCAACAACCCTCTAAGATCTAGTGTTCCTAACAAGCCCATTTATTAATAAATAGACAGTCATATTGCAATGAAATCCATTGGTTGAAATCATGCCTGTCTGAGTCTATAAAACTATAACGTAAGGGAGGGGGCAACAGATTGGGTTTCCATTGCAGTGTAACATTTCCCCCTTCGTTTTATACGTTTTAAAAGAATTATTGAAAAAACGTAAAATATGCACAATTTTAATAATTTTTGGTCTCCATTATACTTGCTAGCATTCTCATCCCCCAGATCCCCCCTTATTGTCCTCCCCCTAGATCCAGCTCTGGTTGAAATACATGCATGTTTATAAATTGATTGAGCCTTAAAATAAGAGAAAAAAACAAAACATTTAACATCACATTTGGGAACGTAAGCAATTATTGTAGCAGTCACATTTTAAATGTGATATACAGGGTGATTCAAACCTCTTGGGCCGAACTTTAAGGGGTGATAGAACATGCCTAAACAAACACTTTTCGTCATACAATGTCTGGTCTGAACTCAAGCGGTTTTTGAGCGACTATACGATCCTGGCGCCTAGAGGGCGCTTTCCAGTGAACACTTATAAGCGCTGGTTTTCGCACTCGTCGTCATTTCTACCGTGGATTGCAGAACGGATGGATTGTTTCACGAATCAGGGGAAGGCGGACATGCATTTCACGTACGGAGCTGCGGACGGGAATGCGAGGGAAGCCCAAAGACTACTGGGAGCGCTTACCGACCAGACGTTGCCTGATCGTAAAATCTTTCAGCGATTGCACCGGTATTTGTGCGAAACGGGCTCCTTTGTCAGTGGCTTGCAGGATACAGGGCGAGCAAGGAGTGTGAGGACGCCACATGTTAGAGAGGAAATTCTACTTAGGGTTGGAGATCGTCCCGAATGTAGCACGCGAACAATTTCCCATGCCGTAAGTGTGCCCCAATCGACGATGTGGCGAGTTCCATGAGACGAACGATTACACCCCTACCATGCACAGAGGGTGCACGCCTTGACACCTGCAGATTATCAGCCTCGTGTGGATTTTGCACAGTGGTTCCTGCAGCAGACTGCAGCGCAACCGAACTTTGATGCACATGTCTTATTCACTGGCGAATGCACCTTTACATGTGAGGGCATTTTTAATATCCACAATTCACATGTGTGGGCCACCAGTAATCAGCCCGCCATACGTCCACATTCGTACCAGCGGCGTTTCTTCATAAATGTTTGGGCTGGAATCCTCCATGACCATTTGATTGGCCCATACCTTCTGCCAGCCCGACTGAAAGGGAGAACGTACCTCGTATTTTTACAAGAAGTCTTGTCAGAATTACTGAACCCTGTTCCAGCAAATAATCAATCAGGTAGTGGTTCCAACATGATGGAGCGCCACCCCCATTTCAGCGTGGTTGTGCGGAACGCCTTGGATGCAACATTTCCAGGACGATGGATTGGTCGGGGTTGTCCCATCGCTTGGCCGCCACGATTGCCTGATCTCTCATGTCTGGACTTTTTCCTATGGGGCCATATGAAAAGCCTCATCTACGATAGCCCCATCGATTCCAATGAGGATCTTGTTGCCAGGATTTCTATTGCCGCTGCTGCTGTACGAGAAATGCCTGGTGTTTTCGCCCATGTACGCCGATCACTACGTCGAAGGTGTGAAGCCTGCATTAATGTTGGCGGTCGCTCTTTTGAGCAGTTTCTGTAATTTGTTCAATAAAATTCTGTACTTTCTTTTCTGTAATTTCTGCAATTGTTTCAAACCTCTTCTGTCATTCTTGTGTTTCTTCGCTTCCTCACACAGTAACTGCTAACCCCTAGCGCTTCACCGCTCGAGTTCCGACCATGCATTGTATGACGAATAGTGCTTGTTTAGGTGTGTTCTATCACCCTTTAAAGTTTGGCCCAAGAGTTTTGAATCACCCAGTATAATTGCAGCTTTTATGAAAGTTCTTATTTCTGCAGACGAGAATGCAATTTTTAATTTCCCGAACTAAGGCATCCGCTCAGCTTTGCTCCGCTTTAACTATGATGAGTCTAAGAAATTAATTCGCGAAGCCCATGGGCAATCGACTGGGAGCAGACGTGATTCTCAACGACTATTACAACTAAGCAGGAAACACGATGAATGAAGTTCACTCAAAATGAATATCCAAAAAGGTCCAGAAACCTATTAAAACGGGCCTAACGAATGTATTATATGTAAAGGTGATTTCGTAAATAACAACGCTGTCAGGAGTTAATTCATATTATGGCTGGCAGTGAGTCGGTTTTACATTCACGAGTCTTGGTTTATGATCAAAGCTCCATTAGGCGCTGTCTTCCAGCATCCAAGACAAAAAAAGATTGAGTGAAGCAACAAGCTTTTTCCTTACGAAAAGTTTCTTGCGCAGAGAGAGTTCCCTGGAGAGAGATCAACACAAATTGAAGTTTACTGTCTGATAAGGCGTTGCGAATGGCAACTGAGGATTCATCCCAATGAGCGCTTCGCCTCTCGTAAAATTTTACGACCTTAAAGCTGACAATTGAGAGATAGAAAGAAAACAATCTCAAATGGGGGGAGGGGGGATGAGAGGTTGTCTAGACTTTCTTGATAACTTTAAATGTCGTTTGCCTAAGCATGAGGTCATGCTAAAAGGTCTCTGAGGAAGATTTCGCGCCTAATTATGGCCATGCTCTTAGTTATTCAAATGCGGAACATTTATTTGAAGTAGTAGTTATAAAATGTTTTAAGAGTGCCTCAGGATGCCGTATGGTGTGGAATAAATGCATCAAATCTAGGATGGATTATGGATAGGAGGACACATGTATTTTCCCTCTCCGTGAAATTTTTAATTACCGGATAAAAGTCCAAAAGAAATTGCAAACCACTGAAATGCAGGAAAAGAAATATACATTGCACTATTCAGCAAGACAAATTTCTCATGCAAAAATTACAGGAATAGCTGGTTTAAGCCTATAGCTTCCACCCATAAACTTCCCCCCCCCCCTCGTAGATCTATCCTGCCAGCAATTCAAATCAGTTCGTATATGGTCGTAGATTAAACTTTTATTAAGTTTAAATCACCAACGTTTTAAAAGTGATGGGCGACTGCGACAAACTTTAAATAGGTAACAGGAATCATGGCAGATGCTAATATGCAGTGACGGATTAATGGGGCATAGGGCGGTAGTTCCCAAACTTTATATCCTTAGTTTTTTTTTTTTTCGTATGGACGTATATAAAGAACAGTTTTCTCTCCTCTAAGCAACTTATCACACATCTCTTCTCATGAGGAGCGGGGGTGGCTCAGTCGGTAGCGCGCCAGGCTCGTAATCTGTAGTTCCCAGGTTCGAGTCCCAGCTGGGTCAGCGTTGAGATTTATCTCCGCAAAATTCCCCGCCCTGCCCACGGTCAGTAGGGGACACCGATGGGCTTGGAAAGGCCGCCGTCCGTCGGATGGGACGTTAAGCCGTGGCCCGTGTGCGGGAGAGCCATACCCTGTGCACGTTAAAGAACACGCTGGATATCCTTGACGGGAGGCTACCATCTGTCTCCCAACAGCTGTTCCAGTGGGTCCCCTCCCCCAACCTTCTCTGAGCCTTCGGGGTCCATGTGACTTGGCATTTAGCCCATGGTGTGCAAGAAAGAGCCGCTCAGAGGTAAAACAGTCGTTCAGACGAGGTAAAGCAACACAAACGCGTTTTTTGTAATCTAAAGGGGCGGGGGTGGCTCAGTCGGTAGCACGCCAGGCTCGTAATCTGTAGTTCCCAGGTTCGATTCCCAGCTGGGTCAGCGTTGAGATTTATCTCCGCAAAAATTCCCCGCCCTGCCCACGGTCAGTATGGGATACCGATGGGCTTGGAAAGGCCGCCATCCGTCGGATGGGACGTTAAGCCGTGGCCCCGTGTGCGGGAGAGCCATACCCTGTGCACGTTAAAGAACACGCTGGATGGCCTTGACGGGAGGCTACCATCTGTCTCCCAACAGCTGCTCCAGTGGGTCCCCTCCCCCAATCTTCTCTGACCCTTCGGGGTCCATGTGACCTGGCCATTTAGCCCATGGTGTGCAAAAAAGTGCCGCTCAGAGGTAAAACAACCCAACCCAACTTCTCATGAGATTATTTATTCCCATGCTTTGAAAACCACGCGTAGTGGGGAGGAGGGATGCTTCCACAGCTGGAAGAAATATATATTGCACTATTCAGCAAGATTAATTTCTCATATAAAAATTACCACCAAGACCTGGTTTAATTCTGTAGCGTCCACCCATAAACTTTTTTTCCTTACTTTTCTAACTTTATATAATTTGATATACACCTAATCCAGATGTTCCTGATGATTTAAATTCCCTTTATCCGGCTTCAAGGAGCTATTTCAATAATTATAAATACGGATTAATAACTTCATTTAAGGCATCAGGAACAAGGCAAATGAGATTTTACTTAGATGTTAATTGTAATAGGAAAAGTGGGCTGGAGGTGTTTGCTCAGACAAAAGACTTCTCAATGCGTTATATCTTCTGACATATCTGCACATTTGATACATGTCTAGGCATCAAAATATTCCTCTACATTATACCCTTAATGGTATGTTCAAAAAGTGAAAAGTAGGGCGTCGATGAGTTGTTGGGTTGTTTTACCTCTGAGCGGCACTTTTTTGCACACCATGGGCTAAATGGCCAGGTCACATGGACCCCGAAGGCTCAGAGAAGGTTGGGGGAGGGGACCCACTGGAACAGCTGTTGGGAGACAGATGGTAGCCTCCCGTCAAGGCCATCCAGCGTGTTCTTTAACGTGCAGAAGTTATGGCTCTCCCGCATACGGGCTCACGGCTTAACGTCCCATCCGACGGACGGCGGCCTTTCCAAGCCCATCGGTGTCCCCTACTGACCGTGGGCAGGGCGGGGAATTTTGCGGAGATAAATCTCAACGCTGACCCAGCTGGGACTCGAACCTGGGAACTAAAGATTACGAGCCTGGCGCGCTACCTGCTGAGCCACCCCCGCCCAGGGCGTCGATGATACGGAACAAATGCGCATTACTTTTTAGAGAAATCTGTGGCATCGTGAGTACTTTCGGCTCCAGCGTGTTTGATCGTATTCTGCTGTTTGTGACAACAATCCCGGAATCATGAAGTCTCCCTATGTGGTTGCTTATTCCCATAAGAGCACTTCAGATAATTCAGAACAATTCACAATACCAAGAATCCAAGTTTCCCCCTTCTCAATGCGTTATATCTTCTGACATATCTGCACATTTGATATATGTCTAGATATCAAAATATTCCTCTATAATCAACACACTTGATGTTGCTTAATCGTAACTGTTAAGTAATGCTATAATATTATTAAATATTAGAAGACTTCTCAATAATCAAACATTTAAACTAAAATATTTGTGGTAAATAAAAATAGGAATAAGAGCAGAATTTAACCTTGAGAAGATACGACATAACTTTTGAAGTGTTTTCCCCGTCTTTTCCGTTCAACTATTGCACAAGTAACCTTTGCTCCACAAAAAACTTTTCCATTTATCAGAAAGTAGAAAATTCTGTCTGCTCAGCATCTCACTCTGATCTGTGTTGATACTTGAGCATTATTTGTTTGACTTTGCAACTCACAATTTGATGATAAGATAAAGTCTTGTCAGAATCGAGATCACTTCAATGAACAAGTTCAGGGCTTGAGAAAGTAAACGATAAACAAAACATCCATCTCTCATCCAGTCAGCTTTGGATGATTCCACACTTTGAACCCCTGCAACCTATTTAGATTGGTCATAAAATTAGGGTTGGGTTGATTTTACCTCTGAGCGGCACTTTTTTGCACACCATGGGCTAAATGGCCAGGTCACATGGACCCCGAAGGCTCAGAGAAAGTTGGGGGAGGGGACCTACTGGAACAGCTGTTGGGAGACAGATGGTAGCCTCCCGTCAAGGCCATCCAGCGTGTTCTTTAACGTGCAAAGGGTATGGCTCTCCCGCACACGGGGCCACGGCTTAACGTCCCATCCGACGGACGGCGGCCTTTCCAAGCCAATCGGTGTTCTCTACTGACCGTGGGCAGGAGCGGGGAATTTTGCGGAGATAAATCTCAACGCTGACCCAGCTGGGACTCGAACCTGGGAACTACAGATTACGAGCCTGGCGCGCTACCGACTGAGCCATCCCAGCCCCTCATAAAATTAGGATTGGGTTGTTTTAGAAATACCTCAGTAACTGATTTCTACTGCGTGACGAGTTAATTAGATTTGAAACTGATTTCTGCTGGTCTGTTGTAGGAGAGCGAACTCAGCCGACAAACGTTTGTCAAATCTCAGTACGTCCCTGACAGAGACATAATTTATGTAAAAGTGTTATTTTCTCAGTTGGAAAAATTCCATTTCCGAGTTGGAAAATTTTCGTCTCCCCCCCCAACCATAGCCCTTCGCTACCCCCCTGGCAACTGCTACCGGAAAAAGAAGCAAGGTGGCTTGTTGCCTCTACTGCATTGTTGGGCGGAGCAAGTTAATTTATTAAGCGTTTGGATTCGGAACTTTTGGTTGTGGTTATATAATCCTGAGCAACGGGCAAGAGAAACCGCTTGCTAGCCAACGGTCATTTCCCCCAACACTAAAATCTACTTAGTATTATTAAATAGAAATTAAAAGCAAAGATTAAAAAAATACCCGTCTTCCCATATGCGCCCTAAAAAGTAGAAAATAAAACTAAAGCTCAAATCAGTCACTGAATTCGTAGTCACTTCAAAGGAAATTAGGGCGCCGGCAATCTTGTCGAGTAGGTAAACGGCGCCCTATCTTCCTTTGAGGATTTTTTCTATTCTTGCATTTTTTTTTCTATTGTTTGATAAATTTACGAAAGTTACTACAGCTTCTAAGAAGAACTAAAGAACTTGCGCAAATTGAGATATAAAAAGAAAATCCGCTTAGACTCCGAAAATAGAGGAACAAGTAATACTGCCCCCCCCCCCCCCCTCCACCTCTCTCCCGCTTCCGCTTGCAGTGGCCGTGGAACGCAGAAATATCCGGCTCCTTCCCTTGGAGATCCTCTTCGTATCCACTTCCTTTCCCATCCCCCAGCCCCTCCTACTACGTGAACCCCTGACGCGGCACCTACTGTTCTCCTGAAATATTCTGTTTCGGATGGTATTGCCGTGCACGTGAGCAGGCCCACATGTGGAGATGTGCTCCAGCAGCAGACGAGCAACTGTGTCAACAGGGCATACCAGCTGGAGGAACAGCACTTCAGAATACGTCATCTACCGCGGATGAGCTGCAGACTTGCTTGCTTTGCATTCGATTTCGTTACTCGCGGGAGGTTTGAGATGGTTTAATCTTGCGCAAATTACCATACGACATTTATTATCTTCAAGTAGTTTGATAAAGAGAAATTCTTTAAACACTGAAGACGATCTGGTGGATTTTTTTTGGCGAATAAGCACGAGCAGATAACTTCTAGTAAACGAATCGCAAGTGATTGCAAGAATCATGGGAATGAGGAAATCGTTGTTGCAATCCCAAGAAAGCAAATAAATCGAGAAACATCTGGTATTAATGACAAAGAACTATAAACTGATGAAACATTCTGCATGACATGTCTAATGTCTTCGGTGCCAAAGCTTAATCTCGAAGGAGAAGTGGGGGGGGGAGGGGCCATGCCCCCTCTCCTAAAGAATTCTGATAACCAGAACGGAGACAAAGAAAGTAAACATATTTAAATATATATTTTTTGTGAGAACGTTTCTTTAAAAGACAGTTTAGATCAGAGGTTCCCAAACTTATTTGTCCTACCGCCCCCTTTTCCGAAAAAAAAATTACTCAGCGCCCCCCTGGAAATCTACCTTCTTTAAGCGAACAAACAGAAAGATGCAGTGACAAATTTGCTTTCTTTGATGTATCTGCATTTCTACCTACGTCCTACAACACAGTAAAGAAAGATGTTGTTGTAAATAAGACACCTTGAAGCTTGAAATTATTTATTAAAATCAACCATAGTAACATTCGCATTACACACAGAAAATTAAGATAATGAAGGATAATTTTATGTGTTTATTTGGAAAATAAAGTAATCACTACGACTTTAACTCTATGTTACACAACAGATGAAATATGTACGAACGGATTTTCAAAATTTTCTTCTCTTCCCTTCTTTATGCTTCCACCGCCCCACAATTGCACCCGAGGCTACTACCGACCCCCAGGATCGTTCCAGCGCCCCCCAGGGGGCGGTATCGCCCACTTTGGGAAACATTGGTTTAGATGGAAGGGAAAATTGTATATTTGCACTATTTGATTGGAATTATTTCTGGAAAAAGTATACTAGAGTGGTCTTTTGCTTTGTTCTGGTTCAATCCAGTCACCCCCCCCCACACACACACACCCTCGTCTCTCCACTTCCCGAACCTAATTTAATTTTCAACGTAGATATAGGGGGGGGGGGGATTTCTCAGTCGGTAGCGCGCCAGACTCGTAATCTGCAGTTTCCCAGGTTCGAATCCCAGCTGGGTCAGTGTTGAGATTTATCTCCGCAAAACTCCCCGTCCTGCCCACGGTCAGTAGGGGACACCGATGGACTTGGAAAGGCCGCCGTCCGTCGGATTAGACGTTAAGCCGTGGCACCGTGTGTGGGAAAGCCATATATCCTGTGCACGTTAAAGAACATGCTGGATGGCCTTGACGGGAGACAATCATCTGTCTCCCAACAGCTGTTCCAGTGGGTCCCCTCCCCCAACCTTCTCTGAGACTTCGGGGTCCTTGTAACCTGGCCACTTAGCCATGGTGTGCAAAAAAAGTGCTGCTCAGAGGTAAAACAAACCAAACGTAGATATGAGCTTATTCGATGTTAATTATATTTTTGACCATTAAGTATGTGCATGTAAATGCAGTATATATAAGAAAAACGGCTCCTCGAGCAGCTGCTTACTACGGAGAGTTGACAGAAGAGTATCGGCATAATAACCCACAGAGGAGATCTGTGAGAAAAGTGACACCACAGAAGAAAGACGACATTTGGAAAGGAACAGGACTCGAGATCTGGTCCTTTTACACCGCAACAAAACACGCTAACCACTCGTCCACAAAGCTAACTTGTTCTAGTGGGAAACATTGGTATAGGTTTCATTCCAGAGAAAGATTCCAAGCTTATTCATTTTAGAAATTGAAAGGGGCGGGGTGGCTCAGTCGGTAGTGCACCAAGCTCGCAATCTGTAGTTCCCATGTTCGAGTTTCAGCGTTGAGATTTATTTCCGCAAAAATCCCCGCCCTGTCCATGGTCAGTAGGTGTCACAGATGGGCTTGGAAAGGCTGCCGTCCGTCGGATGGAACATTAGGTGTGGTCCTTGTGATGGAGAGCCATACTCTGTGCACGTTAAAGAACACTATGGATGGCCTTGATAGGAGGCTATCATCTGTCTCCTAACAGCTGTTCCAGTGGGTCCCCTCTCCCAACCTTCTCTGAGCCCTCCGGATCCTTGTGACCTGACCATTTAGTGCATTGTGTGCGAAAAAGTGCCACTCAGAGGTAAAATAACCCAACAGCAATTTAGAAATTGAAACAAAATGTGCGCAGATGATGAACGCTTTGATAAAAACCCAAATAGGAGTTATCATGGCCAACTTGTCTGAAGCAATTGAAGCTTATACTACATGGATCACGGAAATAGATAAAAAAAATAGCCTTCAGAATAATGATTGGGATCTTATTAACACTTTTCTGAATTAATTCATAGTTCATTTTTTTGAAAATTATGGTCTTAAATTACGGTAGCTAATTTTGATGTAACTAAAAATATTGATACCAAATTTTATGGGGGGGGGGAAAGGATTGATCTACGTAACTATGCCGTTTCATTGTGAATTACAGACACGAGATAAATGAAAAGTTTGTCTTGTTTTATTTCTGAGCTGTACTTTTGTGCACACAATGACCTAAAGCACTGAACACGTGATATACTAGAGAGCTGTTAAGAGACGAAACCTCCCGTCAAGGCCATCCAGTGGGGGCTCTTTATGTGCACAAAGGAGAGCTCTCCAGAATAGGTGCTCTTTATGTGCACAAAGGAGAGCTCTCCAGAATAGGTGCTCTTTATGTGCACAAAGGAGAGCTCTCCAGAATAGGGGCTCTTTATGTGCACAAAGGAGAGCTCTCCAGAATAGGGGCGTTATTGCTTAACGTCCCATGCAATAAAATAAATACCCCCTCAAGCAGCTGCTTGCCACAGAGGTCTGACAGGAGCCTGTCAGTTTATATGCCACAGTAGAAGATCTGAGAGGATGGCAGGACCTCAGCAGAAAACAACACGAACATCCATGCCTTACCCGGGGCTCGAACCCAGGTCTCGTAGATCAGTAGCCAAGCGCGCTAACCACTCGGCCACGGGATGCAATGGAAGGCTTATTTTGAAAGCCTATCAGTGTTCCCTTTCTCATGAAGTATAGAGGTTATCGGTGCCTTTAGGAGAAAATCTCCATGCAAGCAAGTGAGGACTCGAACCTAGGAGCATCAGGTTGAGTCTGTCGTACAACCGACTCAGTAATTTCCCATTTCAACAGATTCTATGCGAGTGACTTTATAACATTGATGTCCAACCGATAGCTCGCGAAGTTTTCTTCGGCCGACTGCTAGAGAGAGACCTCTGAAGTTTTCCCAGTTATGACCCACGTGTTTCCGCGAGTTATTGGGTTGGGTTGTTTTACCTCTGAGCGGCACTTTTTTGCACACCATGGGCTAAATGGCCAGGTCACATGGACCCCGAAGGCTCAGAGAAGGTTGGGGGAGGGGACCCCTGGAACACCTGTTGGGAGACAGATGGTAGCCTCCCGTCAAGGTCATCCAGCGTGTTCTTTAACGTGCACAGAGTATGTCTCTCCCGCACACGGGGCCACGGCTTAACGTCCCATCCGACGGACGGCGGCCTTTCCAAGCCCATCGGTGTCCCCTACTGACCGTGGGCAGGGCAGGGAGTTTTGCGGAGATAAATCTCAATGCTGACCCAGCTGTGATTCGAACCTGGGAACTACAGATTACGAGCCTGGCGCGCTACTGACTAAGCACCACCGCCCATTCCGCGAGTTATAAAAGGGAAGTGCCTGACGTGAATTTTGAACAAGCCAAGTAGATCCTGAGCCCGAAAACTTTGTACACCACTGCTTTAGAAGATAAAATGTGTGCTTTATTTGATGGTGATAACCCATGTTCCTTTATTTGGACGTAACGATTACGAAGATGTTTTGATGGGAAGGAAAAAAAGCGTAGAGATAAAAACAGAAGTAGATAAAGATTTTAAAAAAAATGAACATTAAAAGTGCGACCTTAATGAAAAAATTAAGAAAACAAAAATAAAACGTAAATCGGAACAGAAACGAAAATTTTATGTTAGGAAAAGAAACACAAAGAAAATCAAAATCCCTTTTTCTTTAAAGACCGTTTCTTACATTGTTTGTGTACATACGTTATATGACGGTAATAAACTGCCTAATGATCTCTTTTCTCTCACTCACCCCATCGGAAGAGAGATGTCTCTTATCAGCTGGCAATCCACTTGACCTGCGGACTTACCTCTACCTCCTCCATTGGCGCCTCAGCAGCGATACACTCCGTCGATTAGATTCCTCGGTTTCAACCCAAACAACCTTTTTTTATTCTTCTATCGATCTTCGAGGTGGTTCTTCGGTCAGGATCTGTCAACAGAGAGACGCGCGTTTTATCTCAGCTGCGACACCTTGTTGGTTGTCAACGTTCGAGATTTGTGATCTGTGACGTCATTATTTCTTTGGCGAGCAACAGGCTTGAAATCTGTGTGCGTAGAACACTTCAACTGCTTGATGTTTAAACAAGAGATGAAGAAATTTGCTGATCATTTATTTGTTTGATTTTCAATTAAACATTGTGAGAGTGGGGCACTAGGGTCGGGTGATATTGGTTTTGAGGAGGAAAGCGCCGTAGAGCTGACAGTATCCTTTAAATTCATTTTAATGAGTAATTTCGTATTAATGAAGGACGGTATGTCGCAATGAATCTTAACCCATTTGGTCTCGGACCTTTGTTAACAGAAACTCGCATTTGTAAGTGAAAAACTCGGAACTCAAAATAAAGCTTATATTATGTTTGGAGGCTTTATATAATAATTTAAAAAAAAATGACTAATAATGTGGTAAATTAAATTAAGGATTTTTTTTACTAATGTTAATAAAAAGAGAAGTTTATTTATGGATCTGCAATCAGAATTATATATTTTGACTGACTATTCAGTCTTTAGTTCTGCGCACAGTATTTTGCGCGTACAAATGCAGAAAAGGTATTTGAATTAATTTCAAAATTAGATTTAACTATAGCTGCAGGGTATGATAACTTAAAGGAGAAAAAAAATCTAGATACAGATTAGATCTTCTGGTTGATGCTATTAATTTGTCAATAGAAACAGGAACCTTTGTGGTTGATAGGAAATATTCTATAATTAAACCAATTTGTAAAGGAGGAAAAGAAATATTTATAATAATTATCAACTTATTGCAATTTTGGCAATTTTGTTTCTCTAAAATCATTGAAAAAATATTCAAAATAGCGTGATTATTTCTTTAAATATTTTTTGCATAAAGCTAATTTGTCTTCAGAGAAAATTGTAGTTCGTATCATGCACTTCTAAAATTCAACGAATTGATATGATCAAATCAATAATAAATAAGAAATATTCGATCAGAGTGTTTAACTGAAAATCCCACAAATAAATATTCGGCAAATCTCTTATAAGAGGATGAATAACAGTAAAAAGATTGCAGGAGTTTTTTTTTGATATTAGAAAAGCGTTTGACTCGTCAAACATTATTTCAATCATAAATTATATCATAAAATATATTTTTAAATCGTAGAAATTACTTTGAAATTTCATGGATTTTATGAGATAGTTTTTGTATTGTTTAAAGGTTTTATTGAGAGTAGAATTGTAATTATTAACAGTTAAAAAGTAAGGTGTCATTAACCTTAAGTGGTATACCTCAGGGTTCGATGTTGGGACTTTTACTTTTTCTTACATACTGTTTATCGATGATTTCTGTAAATTAAAATTTGCTGGAGAAATTCTCTCTCTTGCAAATGATACATGTAGTCTTTGAAGAGGAAAATAACGAAGCATTGCATTGGAAAATTAATAAGATTTTATAATGATTAAAAAGTTATAATAATAATTAAATATTAAAAAACTTAATATATATATATTAAATTAATTTCTTTACTTTTATTTAACAATATTATTAAATTTCATGAATTGAACTGATTAAATACAGAATCCTGTAATTGTGAACTGAACGAAATATAAATTGTCAAAATGACTGATAGCTATAATTGTTTTGGGATTAATAATATTATCTAACTTAAAATGGAAGAAAACATATTCACTCATCTCTTCAAAACTAAGAGACTAAATGAAGATTTTGTATGAAATTTATTACTTGAAACATTGCGTTAATTCTGATTTCCCACGAGACATTTATTTTGCATGGGAAATAAATGCAAAATATTTAACAATTTCCATGTAATTCCAATATATGGAAATTGTTTGGGTGGCGAATATAAATCAATTTATTAGCATTAATTTATGTACAAATTAAAATATTTGGTAATCTTATACAATTATTCTACTAGCAGTGCCGTTTTATATAATATTTGTTACTAAGAAAATTTTTTTTACCTCCCAATGTTATTTATTTATTTGTTCCCAAAATCATATTACATAACAGCTATATATATATGGTATTTTAGGAAACAAATATAGTTATTAAAGAACAAAAATGATAACAATAACACCAATTATCAACAAACAAAGAAAATTACATGATAAAAAAAGGAAAGATAGAAAAAATTTTTTTGACTTAGCAATGTGGAGAACCAAGGGGCTCCTGATGCCCTTCAAGATTTCGAGAACGAGTAAAGTATTACAATAAGTGGCAACACATACGTTGATTTATCTCTTAGTAATAAACAACGTTTCGAATTTAAAAATTATGTCATATAATATTTAATCCAAAATCATAAAGTGAAATAACCATTTCAAAGCGACACTCAACAAACATAAGAGTAACGAAAGGAAATAGATATTCAAATTTAAAAAAATGTTCCAAATTTTCAATTTCAAATATATATATATTTTATATTTAAAGCGAACTAAATTAATTTCATCCCTAATATTTAACTCTAAACTATTGTAAATTTTAGGAGCTAGAAAAACAAAATGACAATGACAAACACAAATGTTTCCAGCTCTAAGCATTTCACTGGTGATTTCATCCACCTTGGGGATTTATGCAGTTTTAGTTTAGAGATAGCCAAAGTGACTTTGGAATGTGATATAGGGCCATTATTAAAGCCAGTAAAGCATCTATCCTTTTTACAAACAATGGGAATAGAAATAATCACATTAATTAGAACTTCTCTGAAATGCTCAGCCCACCTAGCCATCACAGAATCCTCACTTTCAACCACCTTGCCATGTTTATCCCTCAATCCCTATGTACCTGTTTGTTTCTTCCCACATAAAACATTAACAATCTGGTACAACCCCCTGCTGTTGTGCTGTCTAACTGCTTCCTCTGCTTTGTCAGCCAAGCTATCAAGCCAAAGACTTATCAGCTGATCATTTACACCACTTATCAGCTGATCTTTACACCTTATTTTACTTTATCACTGATCCTTTACACCAGGCATGTCAAACACGCGGCCCGCGGGCCGCATGCGAACCGCCGGGAACTGTTCTGCGGCCCGTCAGATCGTAGAATTGCTCATATCATGAAATGCCCGATCATTCCATTTTTTTTTTGTTTTGCGGCCCGGGATTTAATATATAATACTTAATATGGCCCTCGGTGGTTAACGAGTTTGACATGCCTGCTTTACATGTTTATTAAGTTCATTGTAATGCCTTCTGTTAGGGCTAGTTGGTTGTTGATTCATATTAATCCTGCACTTCCTTCTTTCAGAAATAAGTTCCATAGCCTTATCACACAAATAATTTTGTTTCCTCTGTTCCCTTTTACCCAAAAGAGTACTGTTGGTTTCAAGAAAAGCCTGTTTAAACTGATCCCATTCTTTCTCAACTTCAGCAGTAAGCAAACCACGATTGTCATAATGAATAAGTATCCTGTCATGGTATGGTATCATGGTTAAATTTTGCTGTAAGAAATCTTTCATTAATGCAGTCATATCCTGGAAGGGCATCACTGTCGTGTCTGCTGATAAGCAAGCCTACACCTTGGAGATGCTTTCCATCTTCCCAGCCTGAAAAGAGAAATTTAAAAGTTATTTTTAAGTATCTCACCTTTACCTGTCCATCTGGTCTCTTGCAAGCCGAGAATATCTAGGTTATGCATTGGAATTCATGAGTGAGAACATCAAGAGAATAATCTCTATATAACGTCCTCATATTCCACGTACCTGCAGAGAGAAATGATTAGTAGGATTTTTAAAGAAACTAGGTTTGTTGAGATAGGTAGGGCCAACAATATGAAACAGCCCCCTGATCGCAGGCATGGGACAAAGACCTGTTCCTCCTCCGCTAAAGGCTGAAGTCACCGATGCTGGTAGGAACTTCAGACACCACCTAAGTGGACCTTTTCAAGAGTCATATGGCCTGTCTGAGACACATTACTCCAGTTTAGGATTGACGATGCCCAACTAGCTAAGTGAGGGTTCAGGTACTTGCATGGCCTCTGATCAGGATTATCCACTAGCTGATATAAGGTATCCCGTGCATCTGTTCACTTAGGGCTGGAAACCCAGAAGCAAACAGAAAACAGTGGTAGATTCTCCCTCAACAGAGGCCCACCAGTGCAACAAGTCCAGGATCCATAATCGAGCTCAAATCCATAAACCAATCCAGTCTGGTGGGTATAAATGGTCAGCACCAGGACCCTGTGAAGTTAACTACTCCTCAGCAGGGTTGAAAAAAAGAAAAAGTTGCCATAGATGACCAGATTAGTAGGCCACACTGAGCTGGCAGTCCTCCCCTTCCATTTCTAATAGTTCCCTTCCAAAAGGAAATATCACTTTTGAAAGGTACTAACGGTCTGCAGCACGAGAAGGCGGAGTCGGACATTAAGTGCTAGACGTGGCCGGTTCTGTGCATCATCACTGAGGATATAAATTAATATTATTTCCATATTTTTTTGATAATTTTCCTATATAAAGATGAAGACTTAATTCGCATTAGAGATTTTAACTCCCGAGTCTTGAGTTAACAATTTTACATTGGAAAAAAAACGGAGAAGGAAAATTTCCAATCATTTATCATTTTATTGTGCCTAATTTTTTTCAACTCACTCGACTATACAATGAGAACGAAAAATATTTAACAAGTTTTAAGAAATACTTGCGAGCACATTTCTCAAAATTTGACAATATTGAAGATATATTTAGTGTAACAAAATAATTTTTTAATAATAATGGATGAGGAAATTAAATATTTTTCTAAAATTCCATACTCACACGTCTTGGATTTTTTTTTATTATTATTCTTTTAAAGAATGTATTCTGATTTTACTTTTTTTTTCATAATTCAAATTAATTTTTTTATTACTTGGAATGTTCCTTAGTGTTCATGTATAACTTATTAACTCCATTCATGGTTTTTGTGTTTTGATGTTTTCTGGTCTTTGTCAAATGTTGTATTTGATGGTGTGTCGTATTTGGCAATGGGGTGAACATTGTGTGTTTAAAGTGTTCATGTATTCTTTCAAACTTTAATAAATTTGAATTTAATTTTCTTGAACACAGATATTTCAAAAGACAGGAGAAGAAGCTTGCCAAACCTTTTCTGGAGACTGTAAAGGTAAAAGTACGAAAAGGTGCGATGCATACCGAGATATGTTAGATGCCCTACACAAGAGGTTATTGGATTATTTAATCACCTGAGCGGCACTTATACGGACACCATGGTCTACATGTCCAGGTCACAAGGATTCCCAGATCTCAGAGAAAGTTGGAGAAGAATATCCACTGGACAGCTGTTAAGAGACAGTAACTTCAAGTCAAGGCTATCCAGAATGTTCTTTAACGTGCACTCAGTATGAATGGCTCTCGTCCCATCGACGGTCGATGGCCTTTCCAAGACTATCGCTGTCCCCTTTTTCAGCCGACGGAGAGAGTGGGGATTAGTGGAGATAAATCTCGACGCTGGCACACTTAAGACTCGAACCTTACGAGTCTGGAGCATTATCCATTGAGCCAATCCTCGGACTCCTGGACAAGATTCATCTTGTCTACTCCTTCAGCCTCAATGCTTTTTAAACTTTTGCGACCCCGTAAAGAGTATCAGTGGACTTTGATGACCCGATGATTTTTTACGACCCGATAGATAGTGCCATTGAATCTTTGCGATCCTGTTGATCGTGTCAGCAAACTTTTCCTTCCCAAAGGACAGTGAACTTTTACGGTCCTGTGTATCTTACAAGCGAACTTTTGTGATCCACAACAGAGATAGTGAACTTTTGTGACTCAGTTAGATAATGCCAATGAAATTTGTGATCCACCATCTTTATTACATTTGCCCCACTTTTCTGTCACCTTTTCTCTACTACTAAGTACCAACTAAACTTTTTTTCAAAAAGGATCGAAACTATCTGTCTGTTTGCGTTAGAGTAATTTAAAGGAATGCGTATTGCAGATCAGTCATCAAAAGCAAGAATTATGATGACAGATCTCCCTCTTAATGATAGGTTTTACAGGTGAAACAAGCTGCGAAACAAAGAATTTCAAATAACAAATATCATTATTTGGTCTGCAACATTTATTGTTCAGTAAGAATACGATACCCAAATCTAACATTTAATTAACAATCTAGGTTGACAGCAACCAATGCTGGTGACCCGGCCCGTGCTTTTTTATAAAACGCTGTTTCAATCAACTGTGCAACAGAAAGTGTCTCTCTGTGAAACCAACCGAACAACTTCCAATCAGCCTACTTTATAAACTGAAAATGGGACCTTGCCAGGCGAAGGAACTGGGGACGCGACCTTGACACGTGTCAAAAGTGGCCACGCGCGTTCAACCCTCAATGTAATCAAGCGTCGACTGGGCAAACTACGAAAACATAAAAAAACTGGTGCGGTAGTTAGAGAATCCTGGCTATTATTTCAGATAACATACCCTTTTGTGATAGCTGTGATTGAAGAAGTTGGCAGAAAATCTGTTGTTTCAATGGGCCAGATAGTGGCAATTTATCCTGGAGGGAAAACGAGATGAGAATACTTCCTTTAATATGGATAATCCAAGAGTTGTAAAAAAAAACTCTTACAAATTAATCACGAAATACTACTAATAATAATTATTATCGCCATCGTATTTCACAGTACAGTCAATATCGATGTATAATTTAGATATCAAACAAAAAAAAGACTGAAAAAAAAAAACAAGTACAGGGCAAAGCGTTTAATAGAAAGTCAGGGGACCAGTGAACATATCGCGCGTTAGTAGCATACTGATGAATCCATTGAATGTTTCACTTCTAACGATGTTCATAGCTTACGCCGTATTTTCATAATGGAGATCAAGATACAGATTAATCAACGCATTATACCACTAGAATTTCTAGTATAAATGCATGGTTTCCGATATTACTTCCAGTTTTACATTTCTACATTTAGCGCCCTCTAACGATGGTAAATTAAGGCCATTTGGTGGATTTGAAAACTATGAATTATTGTATTTAGTTAACACCTGTTCAGCTCAAATTTTTTTTTAAAATATCTCTCAAAACAAAAAGTTGTTTCCCCCCCCCCCCGGGATGAAGGGACAGATTGTTGCTGCAATGTAAAATTACACGCTGCCACTAAAATATCAATTGTAGCCCAAATAGATCGTTTGCAATATTCGTGTGAAATTTTAAAAAAATTTTATCTTCAGAGGGCGCAATTAAAGCTTTTGGGAGATTATAAAAGTGGGATTTTAATAATTTATCAATACCTATCCAACCCAAAAAAATTTCAATTTATCTATCAAAACAATTTTCGCTTGAAACAAAAAAAAAAATGCATTTCCCAACCCCCTACTGGGATAATGGTGAAAATAATTTCTAACGTAATGGTGAAAATTTCAAATTTCTAACGTAATTACATCGCTTTAATATCAGTTTGAAATTTTGAAATTTTTAACTTTTCCACCGTTAGAGGGCGCAATTATAGCTATTAGATGATTACGAAAGTGCGAATCTTAATTATTCGTAAATGGCTCTCCAATAAAAAAAAAGAATTTCAAAATTATCTCTAAAACCCAAAAAGTTCGATGTCTACAGGCGACGAAGCTTTGTTGTTTTGTCTCCCTCTCATTGGCTAGGTTGGCTCAGTCGCTAGAGCGTTAGGAACGAAGTCTGATGTTCCCAGGTGCAAGTCCCCACTATTCATTCTCAATGTAGGGGTAGTGGGGACTTGCACCTGGGAATATGTGGTGCAAGTCCCCACATATTCCCAGGTGCAAGTCCCCACTACCCCTGCATTGAGACTGAATCGCGGTCTTCTAAGTCTTTTTCTACCCTCAGCGAAAGGAATTTAATGGGTCTGGAAAGAACGCTGTCAAATAAGACGGTAAGCATGCTGGATGCCCTAGATGGGAGGCTTCCATCTGTCTCCTAAGATCTACCCAGTGGGTTTCCTTCCTCAAAGTTCTCTGGATATATTTGGTTAGTTGTTTTACCTCTGAGAGGTACTATTTTGCACACCATGGGCTAAATGGTCAGGTCACAAGGACCCCGAAGGCTCAGAGTAGGTTGGGGGAGGGGACCCACTGGAACAGCTGTTGGGAGACAGATGGTAGCCTCCCGTCAAAGCCATCCATAGTGTTCTTTAACATGCACAGACGTATGGCTCTTCCGCACACGGAGCCACGGCTTAGCGTCCCATCCGAAGGAGGTCAGCCTTTCCAAGCCCATCGGTGTCCCCTACTGACCGTGGGCAGAGCGGGGAGTTGTGCGGAGATCAATCTCTACGCTGGCTGAGGCGGGACTCGAACCTGAGAGCTGCAGATTGCGCCCCCTGGTATTTGGGACTTACCCATTTAGTCTATTGCGTAGTGCTGCTTAGAGGAAAAGCAACCCGACCTCTCCATCGAAAGATGTATTTTCCTCTCTTTGGCTCCCTTTCCCTTATCAAATTCTGACTACGCTCCTGAGCGAGCTATGCGATCAATTGCTTGCCATTGTTTCGCAAGACTAGAAACTGAAAAGGTGGCCAAGAAGGGAAAAAGGATAAATCCTTCACTGACAAATTAAAACGTTCTTCTCTTGGTTTTATTGCAGCGCATAAAATATAAGAAAACGCTGATTAGAAAAAAAAAAACATACAAAGCTAAAGAATCGAAACTCTAATATCAGCAATACGTAGTCATTAATTTGTATATTGCTGATGAATTCTAGGCTTCGCTGCAACAGATTTGCGTTTCGCGTTGGAAAAGTGCAGTCGAACAACACGGGCCAAGGTCGGAAAAAAGTCAAGTTATTTTGATTGCAAAGAAGACGAATTCTAGCCTGCAATCGACGTTGTTTATTTGCTGTCAAAGTTCAGTTTATGAACTCCAGGAAAGGTGTGAATTCTCCGATTAACTCGTTGACCGACGTTTGGCGTTCGCTTCCGTTGGTACAATTCTTATGTCTTCTTATTTAAATCTTCATTCTCTGTGCTACATTTTCAAATACTCATTTGAATTTTTCATGTTAACAGCTTCATCCTTTTGTTTCAGTTCTCGGAAACAACTTCATCTTTGTCGAAGCAAAATCTCCTCATCCTCGGAGAAATTGAATACCTCATGATCGAATATTCTCAAATTCAAAGAAATTTTATCTTCTACGAATTTCAATTCTTCATTTTCCAATGTCATCCTCAATAAAACCGAGTATTCTCATTCTCTGGTATTCATCTTCATCCTTGGCGAAGCTGAATATCCTCATTCTCGGATATCAACTTCGGGGAATCTGAATATCCTTATTTTTGGAAATTTGCTTTATCCTCTGTGAAGATGAACATCTTTCTTCTTGTATGTGCAGTTCCATCCCTGGTGAACTGAATATCCTCTCTTTCGCATATTCATTTCCTTCCTTGGTGAACTGAATATCCTTTCTTTCGTAAATTCAGTTCCATCCCCGGTGAACTGAATACCCTCTCTTTGGTACATTCAGTTACATTCCTGGTGGGCTGAATACCCTCTCTTTGGTACATTCAGTTGCATTCCTGGCGGGCTGAATACCCTCTCTTTGGTACATTCAGTTGCATTCCTGGTGGGCTGAATACCCTCTCTTTGGTACATTCAGTTGCATTCCTGGTGGGCTGAATACCCTCTCTTTGGTACATTCAGTTGCATTCCTGGTGGGCTGAATACCCTCTCTTTGGTACATTCAGTTGCATTCCTGGTGGGCTGAATACCCTCACTTTGGTACATTCAGTTGCATTCCTGGTGGGCTGAATACCCTCTCTTTGGTACATTCAGTTGCATTCCTGGTGGGCTGAATACCCTCTCTTTGGTACATTCAGTTGCATTCCTGGCGGGCTGAATACCCTCTCTTTCGTAAATTCAGTTCCATCCCCGGTGAACTGAATACCCTCTCTTTGGTACATTCAGTTGCATACCTGGTGGGCTGAATACCCTCTCTTTGGTACATTCAGTTCCATCCCCGGTGAACTGAATACCCTCTCTTTGGTACATTCAGTTGCATTCCTGGTGGGCTGAATACCCTCTCTTTGGTACATTCAGTTGCATTCCTGGTGGGCTGAATACCCTCTCTTTGGTACATTCAGTTGCATTCCTGGTGGGCTGAATACCCTCTCTTTGGTACATTCAGTTGCATTCCTGGTGGGCTGAATACCCTCTCTTTGGTACATTCAGTTGCATTCCTGGTGGGCTGAATACCCTCTCTTTGGTACATTCAGTTGCATTCCTGGTGGCTGAATACACTCTCTTTGGTACATTCAGTTGCATTCCTGGTGGGCTGAATACCCTCTCTTTGGTACATTCAGTTGCATTCCTGGTAGGCTGAATACTCTCTCTTTCGTAAATTCAGTTCCATCCCCGGTGAACTGAATACCCACTCTTTGGTGCATTCAGTTGTATTCCTGGTGGGCTGAATACCCCCCTCTCTTTGGTACATTCAGTTGCATTCCTGGTGGGGTGAATACCCTCTCTTTGGTACATTCAGTTGCATTCCTGGCGGGCTGAATACCCTCTCTTTGGTACATTCAGTTGCATTCCTGGTGGGCTGAATACCCTCTCTTTGGTACATTCAGTTGCATTCCTGGTGGGCTGAATACTCTCTCTTTCGTAAATTCAGTTCCATCCCCGGTGAACTGAATACCCTCTCTTTGGTACATTCAGTTGCATTCCTGGTGGGCTGAATACCCTCTCTTTGGTACATTCAGTTGCATTCCTGGCGGGCTGAATACCCTCTCTTTGGTACATTCAGTTGCATTCCTGGTGGGCTGAATGCCCTCTCTTTGGTACATTCAGTTGCATTCCTGGTGGGCTGAATACCCTCTCTTTGGTACATTCAGTTGCATTCCTGGTGGGCTGAATACCCTCTCTTTGGTACATTCAGTTGCATTCCTGGTGGGCTGAATACCCTCTCTTTGGTACATTCAGTTGCATTCCTGGTGGGCTGAATACCCTCTCTTTGGTACATTCAGTTCCATCCCCGGTGAACTGAATACCCTCTCTTTGGTACATTCAGTTGCATTCCTGGTGGGCTGAATACCCTCTCTTTGGTACATTCAGTTGCATTCCTGGTGGGCTGAATACCCTCTCTTTGGTACATTCAGTTGCATTCCTGGCGGGCTGAATACCCTCTCTTTGGTACATTCAGTTGCATTCCTGGTGGGCTGAATACCCTCTCTTTGGTACATTCAGTTGCATTCCTGGTGGGCTGAATACCCTCTCTTTGGTACATTCAGTTGCATTCCTGGTGGGCTGAATACTCTCTCTTTCGTAAATTCAGTTCCATCCCCGGTGAACTGAATACCCTCTCTTTGGTACATTCAGTTGCATTCCTGGTGGGCTGAATACCCTCTCTTTGGTACATTCAGTTGCATTCCTGGCGGGCTGAATACCCTCTCTTTGGTACATTCAGTTGCATTCCTGGTGGGCTGAATGCCCTCTCTTTGGTACATTCAGTTGCATTCCTGGCGGGCTGAATACCCTCTCTTTGGTACATTCAGTTGCATTCCTGGTGGGCTGAATACCCTCTCTTTGGTACATTCAGTTGCATTCCTGGTGGGCTGAATACCCTCTCTTTGGTACATTCAGTTCCATCCCTGGTGAACTGAATACCCACTCTTTCGCATATTCATTTCCTTCCTTGGGGAACTGAATATCCTTTCTTTCGTAAATTAGGTTCCATCCCCGGTGAACTGAATACCCTCTCTTTGGTACATTCAGTTGCATTCCTGGTGGGCTGAATACACTCTCTTTGGTACATTCAGTTGCATTCCTGGTGGGCTGAATACCCTCTCTTTGGTACATTCAGTTGCATTCCTGGTGGGCTGAATACCCTCTCTTTGGTACATTCAGTTGCATTCCTGGTGGGCTGAATACCCTCTCTTTGGTATATTCAGTTGCATTCCTGGCGGGCTGAATACCCTCTCTTTGGTACATTCAGTTGCATTCCTGGTGGGCTGAATACTCTCTCTTTCGTAAATTCAGTTCCATCCCCGGTGAACTGAATACCTTCTCTTTGGTACATTCAGTTGCATTCCTGGTGGGCTGAATACCCTCTCTTTGGTACATTCAGTTGCATTCCTGGTGGGCTGAATACCCGCTCTTTGGTACATTCAGTTTCATTCCTGGTGGGCTGAATACCCTCTCTTTGGTACATTCAGTTGCATTCCTGGCGGGCTGAATACCCTCTCTTTGGTACATTCAGTTGCATTCCTGGTGGGCTGAATACTCTCTCTTTGGTACATTCAGTTGCATTCCTGGTGGGCTGAATACCCTCTCTTTCGTAAATTCAGTTCCATTCCCGGTGAACTGAATACCCTCTCTTTGGTACATTCAGTTGCATACCTGGTGGGCTGAATACCCTCTCTTTGGTACATTCAGTTGCATTCCTGGTGGGCTGAATACCCTCTCTTTGGTACATTCAGTTGCATACCTGGTGGGCTGAATACCCTCTCTTTGGTACATTCAGTTGCATTCCTGGTGGGCTGAATACCCTCTCTTTCGTAAATTCAGTTCCATCCCCGGTGAACTGAATACCCTCTCTTTGGTACATTCAGTTGCATACCTGGTGGGCTGAATACCCTCTCTTTGGTACATTCAGTTGCATTCCTGGAGGGCTGAATACTCTCTCTTTCGTAAATTCAGTTCCATCCCCGGTGAACTGAATACCTTCTCTTTGGTACATTCAGTTGCATTCCTGGTGGGCTGAATACCCTCTCTTTGGTACATTCAGTTGCATTCCTGGTGGGCTGAATACCCTCTCTTTGGTACATTCAGTTTCATTCCTGGTGGGCTGAATACCCTCTCTTTGGTACATTCAGTTGCATTCCTGGCGGGCTGAATACCCTCTCTTTGGTACATTCAGTTGCATTCCTGGTGGGCTGAATACTCTCTCTTTGGTACATTCAGTTGCATTCCTGGTGGGCTGAATACCCTCTCTTTCGTAAATTCAGTTCCATTCCCGGTGAACTGAATACCCTCTCTTTGGTACATTCAGTTGCATACCTATTGGGCTGAATACCCTCTCTTTGGTACATTCAGTTGCATTCCTGGTGGGCTGAATACCCTCTCTTTGGTACATTCAGTTGCATACCTGGTGGGCTGAATACCCTCTCTTTGGTACATTCAGTTGCATTCCTGGTGGGCTGAATACCCTCTCTTTCGCATATTCAATTCCATCCCCGGTGAACTGAATACCCTCTCTTTGGTACATTCAGTTGCATACCTGGTGGGCTGAATACCCTCTCTTTGGTACATTCAGTTGCATTCCTGGTGGGCTGAATACTCTCTCTTTCGTAAATTCAGTTCCATCCCCGGTGAACTGAATACCTTCTCTTTGGTACATTCAGTTGCATTCCTGGTGGGCTGAATACCCTCTCTTTGGTACATTCAGTTGCATTCCTGGTGGGCTGAATACCCTCTCTTTGGTACATTCAGTTTCATTCCTGGTGGGCTGAATACGCTCTCTTTGGTACATTCAGTTGCATTCCTGGCGGGCTGAATACCCTCTCTTTGGTACATTCAGTTGCATTCCTGGTGGGCTGAATACTCTCTCTTTGGTACATTCAGTTGCATTCCTGGTGGGCTGAATACCCTCTCTTTCGTAAATTCAGTTCCATTCCCGGTGAACTGAATACCCTCTCTTTGGTACATTCAGTTGCATACCTGGTGGGCTGAATACCCTCTCTTTGGTACATTCAGTTGCATTCCTGGTGGGCTGAATACCCTCTCTTTGGTACATTCAGTTGCATACCTGGTGGGCTGAATACCCTCTCTTTGGTACATTCAGTTGCATTCCTGGTGGGCTTAATACCCTCTCTTTCGCATATTCAATTCCATCTTTGGTGAACTGAATATCATCTTTTCATCAATTCAACTTCATCCTCAAACGTTATCTTCTATGAAGCTATCTTCCTTTTCCGATATTCAACTTCATCCTCTATGAAACTGAACATCCTCCAGTTTTGCATATTCAACTTCACCTTGAAATGCTATAATCGGTGAAGCTGAATATTCTCACTTCCAAATATTCAGCTTCATCCACCGATGTCCAGCTTCATTCTGAAATCTTCATCTTCATTTAATTTTATTTATTGTGACATAGAAGAGGAAGATCTTATCCGTTTCTTCCATTCGTTGCTTTAAAGATAAATGTTTCTTTTTCCTTTTGCTCAAAGGAAAAAAAAAACATTTAGTGTCAACTTCAACATTAGTTTACAAATTGCTTCAATTAACGTCTCATCGTCATATGAGCCCCCCACATTGAAAAGGGAGAGGTAGCGAGGATAATTTGATTATTTTGGAATCCGAATAAGAATATTTCAAATACAATCGATTATGAAAAGTATTGGTACACCTCCATGTTAGGTGAATGAAAAGCCAAATGGAGAACTCTCGAACTCTGAAAACAATAAATTGCAGATCTTACTTAAATCTCTATAAATCTCGATCTTCTTATAAATCTCGATATCTTCAATAAGTTCCCAAATATTCATTTAGTATTTGGGAACTTATTGAAGCTGGAACATTTAACAGCATAAGATAAATAATAGCAGCATATCTTACACGTTTTAAAATTGATGGAAACTGCAATAAGGATTACACAAACTCCTAAAATTTCGTTTATTCTAATAAACGATTTATTAAAACGGCTAATATTTTAGTTTTAACTTTCGAGGTAAGTTCTTATGCCTAGCCTTTGCTGTTAAATGTTTCAGCTTCTTATGACTCTAAATATTAAAAGATTATTGCCACAAATCGATATTTAATATTTTTTAATGAGATAAATTTATCTCCACGTGGCATTTTTTTGGAAAAACTCGTATGTGCATATACACACACACACACCGGTCATTGAATTAAAAAACTTCATTGAATACCGAGTTGGATCTCCTTTAGCCCGAATTACGGCACGTATGCCATTTGGCATAGATTCCACAAAATGTTGGAGCGCCTTTACATCTCCAGCATACCAGGCATTCACCAGACAGTCCTTTAACTGGCTCAGATTTGACGGAAGAGGATTTTGATCCCGTATCTGTTTTTCTAACATTTCCCATACATTCTCAATGGGGTTCAGATCCGGGCTTAGTCACCACAAAGCCCGGTTCTGAATCACAGCAACTTCCTGGGCACCAGGGAATCAGTCGTTGTCATGATCGCTGATCCACTGCTGAACACATCTTGCGTGATAGGGAGTGGCATTGTCGTCCAAAGAAACAGTCGTCACCTGCTGGATAAAAAATTTAAAATAGCAGGATGGACTTGGCAACAATGCTCAGATAATCGGATTAGCAACAATGTTCAGATAATTCTTGGAGGACACCCGACCTACCAGCAACATCAGGGGGAACTGTTCCATACCAACAGAACGTGCCCCACACCATGACACCGCCTCCAGAATCTTGAGTAGAGTTTGCAAGGCAAGCTGGGTCAATTGCTTCATGGGGCTCGCACAGACTCTTTGCCTACCGTAGGTACAGAACAAGGTGTACCGTGACTCGTCGAACCACATGACTTTTTTCCAGTGTCCAGTCACGGTGTTCCTGACACCACTGTAGACGAACTTTTCGGTTCTTCGCAGAAATCAGTGGTTTCCGTATAGGCATGCGACTGCCTCTTCAATTCCCTGAGCATAGTTCGCTGAGATATGGGTCGGGAACAGCCTTCTTTGAATGCTTCAGTCAATTACTGCACACAGGAAGTCCTGTTTCTCCATACAAGCGATCTCGTTCCTGACAGATTGTCGTCACGCCACACTTACGCCTCTTAGAGAAGCAATGTGGGTTATTTTTCCACTGATTAAAAAATCTGAGATATCTCACCTTTTGAGAAACAAATCAGCTCTGTTTTTAAAATCGTCGATCCAGCCAGACGGACACCCACAATAAGCCCTTTATCGAACCCCGAAAGATCCTTTTTCCCATTGTGATCAACATTAATGACGAGCAGCAGTCTTAAATTGTTTCCTAGATCACGTGGTGATGCACGTGACCACGTATTTTGCATATACGCTGCGCAAGTGACGTTTATGTACATCTGCATAAAGGTTTCTAATTCAATGGCTGGTGTGTGTACATACATAATCCACAAGCAGCCAGAGTCCAAATTTTGCACTTGGCTACTGCAAGCGAAATTTAACAAGATCTTGTTTGTCGTTGTCTGCTCACCGCATACAAGGTCTCCCCCTTTTTCTGAGGTCTTTATGCACATCGTTCATAAATGTATTCACTTATTTGTCGTTGTGCATACGGTCAACATGACCAAACCAACCCAGTTTCTCCCTAACACGATGTTACTCAAAAGTGATGCGGACTGTTTCGCTTAATCTCATCATCGTATTGTATATATATCAACCAATAACAAAAAAGTAATCTGTGAACTTCAAAGTCATGAAAGGGATGAATCATTTAACTAAAGAAATGCACGAAATAAAAATGTGAAAAACATATTTTACTTTAATGTTTGACAAATTCTCTCTAAATTTATTTGAATTCGAACACTGTGCTATTGTCCTTCTCCAAGGTCACGAAAAGAACAAAAAAGAGGCGCATGTGAATGGCTTCAATGTCAGCGACTGATGCAACGCGACATCAACGACTAGCAGACTGGCTTCAGGCCAAGCCAAACTTTCTCTGCTATGCAGCTCTTAAAGCGCGCAAAAAACTCCATGTTGCTTTCAAGAAACTCCATGTGGACGTTTCTAAGGCAAGTACTATTATTCTGCTAACCCTAATTTTACCTACTCTATGTGCTGTTGGTGTTTAAAAAACTTCTTCGCTACTTCAGAAGCTCATTCAGCATCTGCTACCTAGTTGCATTTGAAACGCAAGAATTGCTCTCAATCCAGTTTCTCTACGAAGAGGCGGCTACAAAGGATGCGGATGGAGATATTTTGAGTTCAGCGCAGCCTCCGGTGTCAGTTGCCAGCGCACCGCAGCGTCTAATGCAACATCTGTTCGCTGTTCTATATCGGGGTGCGCTGAAAGGTATGTCTTGCGGCGGGAAGGATCATCCGCTACTCCAGGAGGAAGATGCTGAGGTCTGTAGGACTGAGAAGCATCCTTGTTATGTCTGGGACTTGCGCAAAGACTTCGTTAATTAAATCCACATCTTTTAATCGCGATCTGATCGACAGCTGGAGTCTAATTTGGAAATTCTGGCGACACGGGATCTTTTCAACGGCTGCAGACTAGAAATTCTGAAATAGTAGTCTCTTGCAGTCCCAACTTAAAAACTATTTAAAATTAATATAAAACTTTTAAATAAATTTCATTTTCGAATCATTTTTTATCACATAAGTGTAATACATTCGCAATTAAATTTTTTCCTCTTCATTTTTTTGTGAGCTATTTATTTTTTCTTTGCGAAAGATGTTTATTTGGGTCCAAATAGCATCATACTCCATTGTTTAAAAAAATAAAAATAATAAATAACCCCTCAAGCAGCTGCTTGCCACAGAGGTCTGATAGGAGCCTGTCAGTTTATATGCCATAGTAGAAGGTCTGAGAGAATGGCAGGACCTCAGCAGAAAAACGACACGAACATCCATGCCTTATCCGGGGCTCGAACCCAGGTCCCGTAGATCAGTAGCCAAGCGCGATAACCACTCGGCCACGGGACGGCAACTCCATTGTTAGAAGAGTCAAATTAATTTGGAACTGAAAGTGTTAACTTTAAGGGATGTCTGGCAGGAAATATCCAACAGGAGGAGATCTCAGGAGGGAGAACAATCGAAACGGAGTGAAAAAAATAGTAACTGCACGCTGGCCCGGTTTCAGACTTTTAAAGGTAGTGGTGGGATGCAAGTGACTGGACCCGGATGAGATAAAAGTCAAGTTCCACGAGACTGGATCACAGTTCCAGTATAAAATTTTTCCCACCATTTTAATGGTCCTTAAAAAAAATTATTGAAAAATGTGTGTAATATTGTGATGACCTCTCTTGATGGTGGTCCCTCGACCTTCCTTTTAATTTCTCCTTTAATTAAATATTCCAATTAATTAATCTTTATCCTTGATTCTAGGTTAATCCAGAGATCAGCGGATTGTTTTAACCGTGCTTTGATGTGCATCTGACTTGATGTGTACCAAATGGGATGTTCTCTGTTTGAAATGGCTATTAATCCTGTGCTTTGGACGAAAAAAAGACGAAAAGGACCATTAAAAAAGATAATGTCCAACACACTAGGTATAGGACGACACACTATTTATTTACACTTTGTACATTCACACAAATGTATACAGGGTGATTCAAAACTTATCGTTCAAATTTCGTGGGGAGGTAGGGAATACGTCAGGAAACCGATTTCACATAGGAAAGTATGTCCGCAAATGTGCGCATGCGTATGTAGAGGGCGCTGTGTGTACACAACCAGTGTACAGCTCGCCCGACCACTCCCGCTGTCATCAGTGTACGAGCTGACTTACTAGTGATAAGATGAATCGTTTTACGCATCAAGAGCTAGCGGATATGCATCTCGCATATGGGGCAGCTGGCGAAACGGGCCGCCGAGCTAGGCAAGTTTACGAAGACCGATACCCCAACAGAAGAATACCGCGGCATCAAATGTTTGCACGTGTGCATCGCAATCTGCGCGAACGTGGTTCACTGCGCAGCAACATGCAGGATATGGGGGGAAGACGACTGACGCGGACTGTCAACGTCGCAGAACAAGTCCTACAGTCCATCGAAGATAATCCGAATACCAGCACACGAGCTATTGCTCAGCAGCTTGGGGTCTCTCAGTCAGCAGTGTGGCGGATACTGCACGAGGAATGTGTGCATCCTTACCATCTGCAAAGTGTGCAGTTACTGCATCCTGACGATTATCCGAAGTGTGTGGAATTTGCACAATGGTTCATGCAGAAAGGTGCCGTGGACCCCAGTTTTCCAGCTTCTGTCCTTTTTACAGATGAAGCTTCATTCAGTCGTGAAGGTGTGTTCAATACACACAATTCACATGTGTGGGCTTACGACAACCCGCATGGTTCGAGAAGTCACGCTGCGCAACATCGTTTTGTAGTAAATGTGTGGGCTGGAATCATTGGTGACTGTTTGTTGGGACCTTACTTGCTACCGCCCCGATTGGACGGCCGGAAATACCTAATATTTCTCGAGACAGTGTTACCGACTTTTCTAGGCGCTGTTACTGCGCATACCCGCCGAGATATATCGCTTGGCCACCCAGGTCACCTGATTTATCGCCCATCGATTTCTTTTTGTGGAGGGCCATGAAAGACCATGTGTACGAGACCCCGTCGACAGTGAAATGGACCTTGTTGCACGAATAGTGGCCGCCGCAGGCATTGTCCGTGATATGCCAGGCGTTTTTGAAAATGTTCGGCGGTCAATGCAACGGCGCTGTGAATCCTGTGTCCGTGTAAATGGTCGCAATTTTGAGCACCTACTGTGAACCTGTACTTTACCTTGTTGGAATAAAAGTCACATTCGTTACCACTTAACTGTACTGTTTCCTTGTGTTCACTTTACTTGTCCATTTTGTTCATGTAGATGACGTTTGCGGACATACTTTCCTATGTGAAATCGGTTTCCTGACGTATTCCCTACCTCCCCACGAAATTTGAACGATAAGTTTTGAATCACCCTGTATATGTATACATGGGAATGCTCTTGATTCTGTGGGCTTTAGCTGTGTTTAATACTTTGCTGGATGAAACGGCTTAATTTGATATGCCTTGGAGACTCAAATCGACTTATTGTAACTTGATTGCTGTTTTGCTTTTACAAGCATTCACTTAATGAGATGGAAATCTTTATTTTTCCGTAAAGAAATCGCTTTACTGACCTCAAAACTCGGCGAGAGGATATCCTAATCACTGCTTGCCTACATAACCTGGTTCAAACAGAACCGAACCCTACTTCTTAGGGTTTTTGAGAAAAGCTACGTCACTTTGATGAGCGTGACTCTTCCGTCCCTGAGCCACTCCGCCTTGGTTTTTGTCGCATCTCGCACTTCCCTTTTTCGATGATTCACACCTTAACCCCCACCAGAGATACGAGAGGATTAGAGATTGTAATTGATTAGAGATTGTAACGTATATTTATATATAATGATCGCAAGCCTACAGCCCTTAGAAAAGACGGCTGTCTTGACCACATGATGCGAGGATGCAGAAAGGAATCACCAATCTGATGCATTGACAGGAAATAGGGATCGGCGTGTCGTATCGATATTTGAGCGCTATGCGAAGAAAACTCTCACGTAATCGAGAGGAAGGGAGAATAAGAAGATGCTGTTCTTGGCTCCTCTGCATCGAACGGAGGGATCCGGCGCCACTGGGGAAAGTTCCGATAGGAAATGACTTTTCGAGCTCTGTGTGCGGCTAGACGGGATTCGTTTGCATTGGGTAGCGTTCCTCTCTGTTAAATGCGAGGACCTAATGGAGGGTTGGGTTGTTTTACCTCTGAGCGGCACTTTTTTGCACACCATGGGCTAAATGGCCAGGTCACATGGATCCCGAAGGCTCAGAGAAGGTTGGGGGAGGGGACCCACTGGAACAGCTGTTGGGAGACAGATGGTAGCCTCCCATCAAGGCCATCCAGCGTGTTCTTTAACGTGCACAGGGTATGGCTTTCCCACACACGGGACCACGGCTTAACGTCCCATCCGACGGACGGCGGCTTTTCCAAGCCCATCGGTGTCCCCTACTGACCGTGGGCAGGGCGGAAAATTTTGCGGAGATAAATCTCAACGCTGACCCAGCTGGGACTCGAACCTGGGAACTACAGATTACGAGCATGGCGCGCTATCGACTGAGCCCCCCCCCGCCCCCCCTAATGGAGGACCGAACTTGTAATTTCGTTTTAAATGCGTTTGTAAACACTGTGGTTATGATAATAAATGTCATATGGGGTTTGAATAGTTAATGGGACCATCCAGCTTGTTGACTTGTTTCATTAAATAGACAAGTACTTTTTTAAATCAAGGCTCGGGACTCCTGGCGGATCGAGTTTATGACCTCATCATTATTTGTCTTTCACAACGTTTAACTTCTTTTTTCACCTCCACTCCGGTTACTGGCATTCTAAAAGGATGAAAGGGGGGGGGGGTGCATGGCTCCCTTGCCACTCTTCCCTCTAGGTCTAAGCCTGAATGTATGCATTGCACACATTTGTACTATTAAAAAATACTATTAAAAATAACGTGTATTACACTATTTGGTGATAATAAGTTTTCAAAATAAAAGTAAATAACAAAACGGCATTCTGATATATTCCTGTTCGATCCAGTAACTTGTCTCTCCAGCCGTCCCGTGGCCGAGTGGTTAGCACGCTTGGCTACTGATCTAAGGGACCTGGGTTCGAGCCCCGGATTAGGCATGGATGTGTGTGACGTTTTTCTGCTGAGGTCCTGCCATCCTCTCAGATATCCTACTGTGGCATATAAACTGACAGGCTCCTGTCAGACCTCTGTGGCAAGCAGCTGCTTGAGGGGGTATTTATTTTATTTAAATCCGGACCTGAAACATGAACGATGACGTCATCTGAATTGATTAACTCAAACCAAAAAAACAAACCAAAAAAAAATCGTTCCGTCCAGTTGCAATTTTCATTTATCGGTTGTGCTTAATATACAACTGTACAAAATGCATTTAAAGATTTATCTTTCCAAGAGTCAGCAAAAGGGTAATTTTCATATTCGTACTATCAAATTCCTCGTTAAATTTTACGTATTCTTTATTCCACTTCCATCATTTTTTAATTTCAAATTTGAACAATTTAGACTGAAACTTTACCAAAATATAGCACTTATACGTTTTATACAATTTGCGTTGGTTTGAGTTGTTTGACCTCTGAACGGAACTTCTTTTGCACACAATGGATTAAAGGGCCAGGTCACAAGGAGCAGAAGAACTCGGAGAAGATTCTTCCATCAAGGAATCCAGTGTATTCTTTTAACGTGCACAGAGTATGGCTCTCCGCCTTTTCAAACATACTGATGAAATTACATAGTAAAATATTGATAATGTATTTAATCTAAACAGGTCAAATATAACTATAAATAATGTGATTCAAAGAAAATTTTTATTAAACGTGTGCTTCGTGCGAAAAAAGAATCCTAAATAACGGCTATAACACTTCTTTGCGACTCTCCTTCGTAATGGTATGCCACCCAGAGAGGGCGCTCCATCAGTTAAAAAATCATTGCATTGAAGGATACGAGAATATTTTTCATTATTTTTCAAATTTATTTCATTACACTGAATTAATTGTTTTGACTTCATCACCAATATGTTAATCATTGAAATACTTTTAGCACTTTAAAAAAATTATGATTTCTAAATGTAAGTTTAGAAATCAAATTACACAAATGTTTTACCGTCCCAGTTGTGGGGGGGGGGGGGTGCTCGTAATTTTCATTTCGCAGGTTCGAGTCCCACCTGGGCCAGCGTTGATATTTATCTCCGCAAATCTCCCCGCCCTGCTCCTAATCAGTAGGGGACACCGATGAGCTTGGAAAGCCGCCGTCCGTAAATGGGACGTAAAGGGGACACCGATGAGCTTGTAAAGCCGCCGTCCGTAGATGGGACGTAAAGGGGACACCGATGAGCTTGTAAAGCCGCCGTCCGTAGATGGGACGTAAAGGGGACACCGATGAGCTTGGAAAGCCGCCGTCCGTAGATGGGACGTAAAGGGGACACCGATGAGCTTGGAAAGCCGCCGTCCGTAAATGGGACGTAAAGGGGACACCGATGAGCTTGGAAAGCCGCCGTCCGTAAATGGGACGTAAAGGGGACACCGATGAGCTTGGAAAGCCGCCGTCCGTAGATGGGACGTAAAGCCGTGGCTCCGTGTGCGGGAGAACTGTACCCTGTGCACGTTAAAGAACACGCTGGATGGCCTCGACGGGAGGTTACCATTTTGTCTCCTAACAGCTGTCCAGTGGGTCTCCTTCCCCCAACCTTTTCTGAACTCTCAGGTCCTTGTGACCTGGCCAATTAGCCCATTGTGTGCAAAAAAAGTGCCGCTCAGAGAAAAAACAATCCAACTGTCCCAATGGCAGAGGGATGTTAGTGCACTTAACTGAAGAGCGAAGTAACCTGGATTATAATCCTAGTTACAGTCTATGTCATCCTGGTCACATCCATTCTAATCCTGGAAAACATCCACGTGCAACACATGTTTTCTTCCTGATGTAAAATTTCTTCTGAGGTCTCGTCTTCCTCACATTACCTTTCTATGGCTCATTATACTGAGAGGCTGCTGTGCACTTCCGTGGCAAACAAGCTCATTCAAGAGTAAAATATAAATTATTTAGAATTCAATCAAGCATCGCTCCTCCTTGAAAAATTTCCTGAAAATTAACAAAAATTGAAAAACTATTAAACAAACTTCTAAATATATCGTTAGTTTAGTATTTTTGTATAAAAATTATTACTTTGTGTTTTGAGATAAATCCATAACTCTTTATTAAACTCTCTATTAAACTGCGAGCAAACATTGCCGAGATTTAAATAGATTTGTGGGGGCGGGGGTGGCTCAGTCGGTAGCGCGCCAGGCTCGCAATCTGTAGTTCCCAGGTTCGAGTCCCAGCTGGGTCAGCGTTGAGATTTATCTCCACAAAACTCCCTGCCCACGGTCAGTAGGGGACACCGATGGGCTTGGAAAGGCCGCCGTCCGTCGGATGGGACGTTAAGCCGTGGCCCCGTGTGCGGGAGAGCCATACCCTGTGCACGTTAAAGAACACGCTGGATGGCCTTGACGGGAGACTACCATCTGTCTCCCAACAGCTGTTCCAGTGGGTCCCCTCCCCCAACCTTCTCTGAGCCTTCGGGGTCCATGTGACCTGGCCATTTAGCCCATGGTGTGCAAAAAAGTGCCGCTCAGAGGTAAAACAACCCAACCCTAAATAGATTTGATTTCAATCTTTACCCCTCAGTCTCATTCCCAAGTTTATTCTTCAAGATATCGAGTTTCTATTTTCGCTTTCCATTGCCGAAACATGGGAATTTTCAACGGTTCGATAGAGCTCTCTGTATGTGACAAGGTAGCTGTTATTCGGCATTTTGTACGAATAATCAATTCATTAAAAAATAAGCAGCTGCTTGCCACACAGGTTTGACAGGAGCCTGTCAACATAATACGCCACAAACAAGGTCTGTAAAAAGAGTAATTCCTCATTAGAAAGACAACGAAAGAAAATAAATATCCGTGCCTTATCTGGGGCTCGAACCCAAGTCCATTTGCACTGTGGCTAAGCAATCAATCACAAAAATCTCCAAAAAAAATAACGATGTCTTTAGAAAATGTTTTTATCTAATGTAAAACACTTTGTTTTGTAATAAGATATTACATAAGACCCTGTCAGACCTCTGTGGCAAGCAGCTGCTTGAGGGGGTATTTATTTTTTTATTTTTTTAATTTCAGATACAAATTCCGTGCAAAGCATCACAGTTGATTAATATCTACGAAAAAGATGTTTCTCAGTGAGTTGTGTGTTAATAAAAGTGTCGATGATTCGATTCATTCCAAGTCGACCTTGATAAGGAAGACATCTTGATGACGTCATGATTGAAAGGATGTTTTTTAATAAATTTTACTATAATACTATTGCAAGTTGATTTAGGATATATTTAACAAATAAATAAAATAATAATACTTAACCTAATAATAATTAAATACGTATTTACATAATAGTTTTATTTTTTGTTATTGCTGTAAATGTAATATATTTATATTATATTCTAAAGCTACCTGCAATAATATTATAGCAAAATTATAAAATATTTCCTTCCATCATAACGAAACAAAAATAGTCTCGGACATTAGAATATTTGACGAATATATTTCTTCAGAGCGACTGATCAAAGAAGACGGCCATTTTTTTTTCTTTGCCACACGCGCTTCTCGTGTCTCTCCTCCTTTCCCGAGCACCTCGAAGTTCTTTTCCATGACCTCTCGACTTCGCTGCAAGTCTGCTTCAGGGGGATTTTTCTTCCCTCCCGAATTATCACAGTCACAACACGGGAGTCTCCCTGGCCCTGTTGCTCTCTTTTCTCAAAGCGGTCGATCGCGTTGGCTCACCATCCCCAAAGCCTCCCCATCCGATGAGACTGGAGGGGAGGGGGGATAGGGGCGTGAAAACTGCTTGCCTGTGGAATGTTCCCTCCATGCCACGGCATAAATATTTCTCTGTGACAACCCCACCGAGGGGCCGGCTTTGGGACAGACAGACACGGGAATGATCTCTCCACCAAGACCACTCGCGCGCAGAATGCTGCTTTTGAATTGTGAAGTGACATTTGTGCTAAAGAACGATGCATTGTTATGTCTTTGTTCGATTCGTCTGACTTTCTGGGACACTCAAGAATCGGAAAACTTTACCCAGGTGTGCGTCGTGTAGGAGGATCACCCTGTCGGGGGTTTCCGAAGGGGAGACAAATTGCCCTGTCATCAGAGAATGTCGTTAAAATGGATGGATTCTTGAAGAGGTCAGTTCATTGGGTCGTCTGCTGACGTTCAGGAAAAAGCTCCATTTGATCCCCTTACAAAGTGGTCCAGTATTAGGAAGACGAAAGATGTTTCCTAGGTGGTCTTTCTCCTTCGATTTTTTTAGAAATTAGTGATCTGGCAACATTCGCGTCACGTGATTACAGAATTAATGTTTTCTAGGTGGTCTTTCTCCTTCGATTTTTTTAGAAATTAGTGATCTGGCAACCTTCGTGTCACGTGATTACAGAATTGAGGAAAAATATCTGGAGCGTGTACAGCAACTGTACACGCTCCAGTTACCGTTCACAGCAAACTGGAGCGTGTGCAGTTACTGCATACGCTCCAGTTTGCTGTGAACGGTAACTGCACACGCTCAATATTTCTGTGAGTGAGCCCACACGATCTAGTATCAAAATAATATGACCACCTACAGTCGCTCAAAAAAGTATCCGAGCACCATGGTTGATTACAGAATTCAGAAAAAATATCTGGCAACGACTTTTTCAGAAATTAGTGATCTGGCAACCTTGGCGTCACGTGATTACAGAATTCAAGAAAAATATCTGAAGCGTGTACAGCAACTGTACACGCTCCAGTTACCGTTCACAGCAAACTGGAGCGTGTGCAGTTGCTGCACACGCTCAATATTTCTGTGAGTGAGCCCACACGATCTAGTATCAAAATAATATGACCACTTACAGTCGCTCAAAAAAGTATCCGAACACTATGGTTGATTACAGAATTGAGGAAAAATATCTGGAGCGTGTACAGCAACTGTACACGCTCCAGTTACCGTTCACAGCAAACTGGAGCGTGTGCAGTTACTGCACACGCTCCAGTTTGCTGTGAACGGTAACTGCACACGCTCAATATTTCTGTGAGTGAGCCCACACGATCTAGGTATAACACGATTGCCAGATTTTGTAATCAACCATAGTGTTCGGATATTTTTTTGAGCGATAAGAGGAACTGTTCAGAGAATTTCAATAAAACGCAAATTTTACTGTGTTCTAGGCATACAGAGATGTAATCATTATTTCTTTATTATGTAAAACAAAATAATAAATTATCTATCAAGAAGCTGTATGCTACAAAGGTCTGACAGATCTTCTGAGACCTGTCAGTTTAATTCGCCTCAGAGGAGATCTGTGATGATGGCGAGACCTCAGCAGAAACTGTCCATACTTTATACGGGCTCGAACCCGGTCCTTTTATCAAGAGCCAAGCACAGTAAGTATTCGGCACCAAAAACTCATCATAATTCGGATTGCGAAAGACTGTGTTTCTGAAGTGCTTTATTTCAGCTAATTAAGAATTTTTATCCAATAGATTGGATTTTTAATTGATATAAGCAGAAAATAAGAAACAGAGATGCAACATACGAAGGTGAATCAATAAATAAGGTGAACTCAAGTATAGATTGAAACGAGTTAATACCAGAAACATGAACATACATCATTTTTAAATGTAATCACCGACACATTTTTTCCAGCAATCAGGGGCGGGGGTATCTCAGTCGGTAGCGCGCCTGGCTCGTAATCTGCAGTTCCCAGGTTTGAGTCCAAGCTGGGTCAGCGTTGAGATTTATCTCCGCAAAATTCCCCGCCCTGCCCACGGTCAGTAGGGGATACCGATGGACTTGGAAAGGCCGCCATCCGTCGGATGGGACGTTAAGCCGTGGCGGGAGCCGTGTTAAGCCGTGTGCGGGAGAGCCATACCCTGTGCACGTTAAAGAACACGCTGGATGGCCTTGACGGGAGGCTGCCATCTGTCTCCCAACAGCTGTTCCAGTGGGTCCCCTCCCCCAACCTTCTCTGAGCCTTCGGGGTCCATGTGACCTGGTCATTTAGCCCATGGTGTGCAAAAAAGTGCCGCTCAGAGGTAAAACAACCCAACCCAACCCATTCCAACAATCAGGGTCGGATATAGAAGAAAACAAGGGGGACGGGGCCAAGTGACCCGAATGAAAAAGGGGTGGCCAAGATCGAGTAGGAGCGGAGTTCTGGTATAAAATTTCCCTTCCGTTTCAGTGGTTTTTAAAAAAATTTTAAAAATGGGTATAATATAATTATATATATATATATATTTTTTTCGATTTTGTTCGATTGCTTACCCCCCCCCCCCCCACCTCTCCTAGATACGATTGTGCCAGCAACAAATAACTTTTTAATTCCATCAGAGAAAAAATATTATTGGTAATGAGCATAGAAATTATGCACCGTGCTTTGATCGGCTGTATCGTCCTTGAACTTGCGCCCCCTTAGTGCATCTTTAAATGGACCAAACATATGAAAATCAGAAAGTTCGTTGGTTTTTCGCAAGGCACATTTGACGATGTATTTCACTTGATTTAACTAATTCTGACGGTCACTTTTAATCAGGTCACATTAAGATTAAATCTCATCACAGGCAAATCTTTCTTAATGGGTTTTAAATCTTTTTAATCTCTTTGTAATTTTTTTTGGAAAACGTCGTCAAAGAATGAATTCTTTTCACGTGAGCTCCAGAGAAAAAAAGAAAATGTGATTAAATCAAGGGGTAAGGTGAATAGATTTGTCTCTTCTGGATTGCGCTGTCTGCCCAATATGACAGATACATCTGTCCTTAAAATTGGTTATGAGGCCTCTGCTAATAGGTGCTTCAGTGCAGTAATTGGTTTCTCATCACGTGATGTGGTTAATGATCCTATCAGGGTTGACCTCATCTCAATGCGACAGACATCGATCTGCAGATGCGCAGAAGAAAGAAACCTCGCTCGTCACCTCACGTGCCGTCTCAAAGGCCAACGGATCTCCTGTTGAGAAATGCAGATGTTAGCACCATTATGCACCACTGTAGTGCTTCGGCATGTACAGTTGCTCAAAAAAGTATCCGAACACCATGGTTGATTACAGAATTCAGAAAAAATATCTGGCAACGATTTTTTTTAGAAATTAGTGATGTGGCAACCTTCGTGTCACGTGATTACAGAATTCAGGAAAAATTTCTGGAGCGTGTACAGCAACTGTACACGCTCCAGTTACCGTTCACAGCAAACTGGAGCGTGTGCAGTTACTGCACACGCTCCAGTTTGCTGTTAACGGTAACTGCACAGGCTCAATATTTCTGTGAGTGAGCCCACACGATCTAGGTATAACATGATTGCCAGATTCTGTAATCAACCATAGTGTTTGGATATTTTTTTGAGCGACTGTACATAACTACCTAGATCTTTCAGATTTTGAAAGGTTCCGTTTTTATTTTTCATTAGAGCATCAAGGGGATCGCATTTTAAAATGGTCAATGGCTGAACTAAGCAAACTAAAAGTGCAAATTTGGGGGCTTCTTCTTATTTGGGTTGTTTTAAATTATTCACCATACACCTATGTATAGATTGTATATATGAATAGCAATCATCATATTGCAATAGAGATAGAAATATTCTGATGCCCCCCCCCCCTATTACTACTCGCTCAATATGAAATAACATTTATACTCAGGCTCCTGCCCGTCCTCTGTGTCAAGCAACTGCTTGAGGGGTAAATTTATATTTTAGGGGCGGGGGTGGCTCAGTCGGTAGCGCGCCAGGTTCGTAATCTGCAATTCCCAAGTTCGAGTCCCAACTGGGCCAGCGTTGAGATTTATCTCCGCTAAACTTCCCCACCCCCTGCCCTCGGTCAGCAGGGGACACCGATGGGCTTGGAAAGGCCGCCGTCCGTCGGATGGGACATTAAGCCGTGGTTCCGTGTGCGGGAGAGCCATACCTTGTTCACATTAAAGAACACTATGGATGACCTTGACGAGAGGCTACCATCTGTCTCCTAGTAGCTGTTCCAGTGAGTCTCCTCCCCTCCCCCACAGGTTCGAGTCCCAGCTGGGTCAGCGTTGAGATTTATCTCCGCAAAATTCCCCGCCCTGCCCACGGTCAGTAGGGGACACCGATGGGCTTGGAAAGGCTGCCTTCCGTAGGATGGGACGTTAAGCCGTGGCCCCGTGTGCGGGAGAGCCATACCCTGTGCACGTTAAAGAACACGCTGGATGGCCTTGACGGGAGACTACTATCTGTCTCCCAACAGCCGTTGCAGTGGGTCCCCTCCCCCAACCTTCTCTGAGCCTTCGGGGTCCTTGTGACCTGGCCATTTAGCCCATGGTGTGCAAAAAAGTGCCGCTCAGAGGAAAAACAACCCAACCCAACCCCTCCCCCAACCTTCTCTGAGCCTTCGGGGTCTTTGTGACTTGGCCATTTAGCCCATTGTGTGCAAAAAAATGCCACTCAGTAGTAAAACGATCCAAACAACTGTTATACAAATAGTGTACATTAATGACATTTTCAGCATATAATTAATATGAGGCCAGGATTAGAAAAAATAAAGAGGGGAGAGGGCGAGCAGTTGACTCAATCGAGGCAGGTAAAATGAAGGGACAAGCGTTCTCGGTAGCCGAGTGGTTAGCGTGTTTGGTTACTGATCAAAGGGACCTGGGTTCGAGCCCCAGGTAAAGCGTGGATGTTAGTGTTTTTTTTCCTGCTGAGATCCCGCCATCCTCTCAGACCTTTTACTATGGCTATAAACTGACAGGCTCCTGTCAGACCTTGGGGGATAATTTATTTTTATATTTCATAGCATTTCATCCTCCGTTTTAGAAGTCTTTGAAAATTTCTTCAAAAGTGTGTGAAATATGCACAAGTTTAATTATTTTCTTTTGTCTTACAAGCATTCTCAAGGGGGGAAGCATGGCCCTCTTACCCCCTCCTAGATCCCTTATATCAGATTACAGAATTCAGAAAAAATATCTGGAGCGTGTACAGCAACTGTACACGCTCCAGTTACCGTTCACAGCAAACTGGAACGTGTGCAGTTACTGCACACGCTCCAGTTTGCTGTGAACGGTAACTGCACACGCTCAATATTTCTGTGAGTGGGCCCACACGATCCAGGTTTTTGTGAGCTCACGCGATCCAATGTGCTGTGAACATTAACCGCAACCGCTCCAGTTTGCTGTGAACGGTAATTGCACACGCTCCATATACATTGCATTATATATTCATACGCATTATATATGTTACCGGCAATGTATGAAAAACCGGCATTCTATAGAATGCCCGGCGTTTTTAGGCAATGTATGAAATATGAGAATTATTACATACTTTCCCTAGGCATTGTATAGAATACCTAGGCATTATATAGAATGACAAATACTATTTCGGCAAAGTATGAAAAAGGCTTTTATTGAAAAGATGCATGTGAAAATGTAAGAAGTACAAAATATAAGATACGGGTTTTTTCTACAAAAAGAGAAAAATACCATTGCTGAACTACCGCCAGAAATATTAACATCATAACCTATAATGAATCTGTCGTCCGCATTATAAAAAACGCCCCAAATGAGGTAAAGCCAAGTGAGAACGAATCAGTAAAGTGTTGAATATTCGAAGTTTGCAATTCGAGTTAGGATACTCGTATTTCACTTTACTACTTGTCAAATCTATTTCAGTGGAGTTCCGAGATGCTTGTGAATTGTTGTTTTTTGATGACTTTTTTTAATCTGTTTTTTGACCTTAACTCTCTTTCTATGGAAGCTAGGGTTCTCAAACTTTGGGATCCCTATTGAGGCAACCCTCTTTTACACTCTTACAACGCTAGGGGGGGCTTTTCCGAATGGAAGGGTGTCTTTTTGGTGTCCAAAGTGACCAACTACGGCGCTCTGTTTTTTATCGAAACTAGGGACTGGCGGATCTGGCAATCAGGGTGAGCCTATAGGGGACCCAGGGGAACATTTACTGGTCAATTCGAATTGGACTGAGTGCTCTGGCTCTCTGTTTGAGGCGAGCGTCGAGAGTCACGTGACTCGCATTGCGACATTAAACATCACTGCCGGGAGTATTTTATACTTTGCCGATTTGCCTTTTGGCATTCTATAGAATGCATAGGAAATGTGTGAAATATGAATCGTTTCATACATTGCCGGCTAGTTTTAGGCATTATATACAATGCCTAGGCATTCTATAGAATGCCGGATTTCAAACTTTGCCGGTGACATATATATTAAAAAAGCATCCGAACACTATGGTTGATTACAGAATTCAGGAAAAAATCTGTAGCGTGTACAGCAACTGTACACGCTCCAGTTACCGTTCACAGCAAACTGGAGCGTGTGCAGTTACTGCACACGCTCCAGTTTTCTGTGAACGGTAACTGCACTCTCTCAATATTTCTGTAAGTGGGCCCACACGATCCAGGTTTTTGTGAGCTCACACGATCCAGTGTGCTGTAAACATTAACCGCAACCGCTCCAGTTTGCTGTGAACGGTAATTGCACACGCTCCATATTGATTGCATTATATATTCATACGCATTATATATATTAAAAAAGTATCCGAACACTATGGTTGATTACAGAATTCAGAAAAGCTTTAATACCGCAACACCCCAATGTCAGAATGGAAGGACATTATCCTATTACAGTGTTGTAGAAATTAATTATAAACTCTGTATATTTATACTTTCTATTAATGACTGTCAGTACTTTAAAAATTAATTTTTTTTGCAATTAGTATCATTTGTGTCACTGTTACATTCATTAATTATTTTGTAATAATTAGACTTAAATTACTTGTAAATAAAAAAACAAGACTGCTTCAGAAGTATTCTGTACGATTTATTGATAAACTTGGAATATTTCTGTTTAACAGTTTTGGAACTTTGAGTTATGCATATATTATGCATAACCATATCGTTACAGATGCTTGAGAATGGTTCTACGCTGGTGCACGAAATTAAGTTACAACCCCATTTTATGTGAATAGGAAAGTAATTTCGAAACTCTGTAACTTCTAAAATAAGATTTTTTAAGGTAAAATGTGACTGAAGATAAAGATCTGAATTAAATCTATAAATCTCGATTTTCATTGGTACTTAAAGAGGTATGGAAGCTGGAATATTTAGCGTCAGTAATGCACTTCCATGAAACTCATACAATATTGACGAATATTGAAACACTTGCTGACGCAAACATCGAAAATATACCGAAGAGCCAAAACATTATGACCACCTGCCTAATATGATGTGGTCTTCCATGTGCCATAAAAACAGTTCTTACCCGGCGAGACATGAACTCTACAAGATTTCTAAAGGTGTCTTGTGGTACATGGTACCAACACGTTACCAGCAGATCCTTTAATTCGTGAAAGTTATGTGGATCGGATATGCTGTTCCAACACAAACCACAGATGCTCGATTGGATTGATGTCTGGGGAATTTGGAGGCTAGGGCAACACCTGGAAGTCTTCCTCATGTTTCGCGAACCATTCTCAAACAATCTGGGCAGTGTGGCATGGCGCATTATCCTGCTGAAAGAAGGCCATGAAAGGATGTACCTGGTTTGCAATGATGTTTAGGTATGTGGTAGATGTCATAGTTTTCTGCACATGCATGACTGGACCCAGGGTTTCCCAGCAGAACATTGTCCAAAGCACTATACTTCCTCCACCGGCTTGTTTTCGTCCCACAGTGCATCCTGATGCCAATACTTCCCCAGGTAAACGACACACACGTACACGGCTATCCACATTGTGCAACAGGAAAAGAGATTCATCGCACCAGACGACCTTCTTCCAATCATTCAAGGTCCAGTTTTGATGCTCGTGTGTCCATTGTAGGCGCTTTCGACCTAGAACCGAGGTTAGCAAGGGCACTTGGAGCGGCCTGCGGTTACGCAGTCCCATTTTCAGCAGGGTTCGATGTACTGTGTGTTGTGACACATTACTCCCGTCACCAGCATTCAAATTACGGGAGAGTTGCGCCACAGTATCCCTTGTGTTGACTTGTATATATATGCATACGGGACAGCCTTCGCTCACCTTTAGCATCGATGAGCCGTGGTCAGCCCACACCTTGCCAGGTGTTCGTGGTTTTTCCCTCCTTGGACCACTTTTTGAAGGTACTAACCACCGCTGAAGGTGAGCACCCCACAAGCCTTATCATCTCTGAAATTCTCTGACCCAATCGTCTGACCATTACAATTTGGCCTTTGTCAAACTCACCTTAGTTCGCTGCCTTTCCCATCTGAAGAACAAGAATAACACTGATTAACAGAGCTCAGTATCAGGTGTTATTTATACCGATTCATGACCTTCACACGCACCGTCGTTGCTTCGATTGCATAAAGACGCGCTGGTCATAATATTTTGGCTCTTCGGTGTATACACTTATCTTATTAAACATCCCGAAGCGACACTAATTATCTAGGTTTTAATTAACTTTTGAGCGGACTTAAACTTTTTCTTTATGGACGGGAATTCTCAGAGATTCTATTCAAGTAGTAAAAAAACTACGTACCTTTTTTAAAAATTTCTGTTAATAATAAGAAGCAATATATATTTCTTGTATGTGTTTTTAATAAATAATTATGCAACCTATTCTGCAATGATATGCAATTTATTACAGTGGAATATAAGCACGCTCTTTTTCCCCTGGATCCGATGGTTTAGAAATTAGTGATCTGGCAACCTTCGTGATACAGCAACTGTACACGCTCCAGTTACCGTTCACAGCAAACTGGAGCGTGTGTAGTTACTGCACACGCTCCAGTTTGCTGTGAACGGTAACTGCACACGCTCAATATTTCCGTGAGTGAGCCCACACGATCCAGGTTTTTGTGAGCTCACACGATCCAATATACTGTGAACATTAACCGCAACCGCTCCAGTTTGCTGTGAACGGTAATTGCACACGCTCCATATTCATCGCATTATATATTCAGACGCATTATATATATATTGAAAAAAAATCCAAACACTATGGTTGATTACAGAATTCAGAAAAAATATCTGGCAACGATTTTTTAGAAATTAGTGATCTGGCAACCTTCGTGTCACGTGATTACAGAATTCAGGAAAAATATCTGGAGCGTGTACAGCAACTGTACACGCTCCAGTTACCGTTCACAGCAAACTGGAGCGTGTGCAGTACAAACTGGCCACTAAAAAGTCCATGCTACATTGAGGCCACACAAAGTCCATTCTACATTGAAGTCAAAAGAGATCCAATGGTTATTGCAGATGGGAACTTCTGTTTTCATTGTGGACGATGCCCGTGCAATTCCCAGTCTTATACCTCAATGAACTACTTTATATGAAGTGCCCTTATCTTCAATAAATCCCTCGAATCAATAAGAGGCGTAATGTGGGATGCAAACAAGGGCCATTGCGGAGCTCATTGTTCGTGATCTGATTCGCAAGGACCATGACCCCACATAAACCCGATGTCAGCTCTCGGAGCGGCCAGTTCACTGACTCGAGCTCTGGTTATCTGGGATCGGATGAACGTCATCGGCGCCACAAGAATACTTCCATTGCAGTGCACCAGGCGTCGCTTCCTTTCCTTCAGTCAGGAAATGCTTCGTTCCCTCCATCAGACCCAATTCGATGCGGAAATCACTTGCTCAAAAGACTCGTTTAGGATGCAACAACAGCCCCGCTCTCAAGGCTAATTTTATTAGAATATATAACTCATGCGTTAATTTGTGTCTTCGTTCAAGTGCTGATTGTCTTTATTGGCTTTTGCAGACGGTGTAACACGGAAGCTCGAGAAGGAAAAGTTTTCCCCTTTTTCTTTTCTCTGAGGGGAGGACGATCATAAATTTTGCCAATTGAAGCAGTCGTGTATATTTTATTCTTTCTCTTTTTTTGTTATTTTCTTCTGCTGTCGCCTCATTAACGACACTTTAGGAGATGTTTTATCAGTGCACCGAGTCAACTTCATTTGGTAGTCAAACTTTCATTTGGTAAACTTTTTCGAGTCCAAGTATGTTTAATGCAGACCACAGTTTAGAAGCGGGTGTTTGACAGTTCTTTTTTAGTTCGTTTTTAAAAAAAAACAAGCGAGCTAATGTTTTCACTTTGTCGTCTGTCTGTACACATTTTTTTTAGATATAACTTAAAATTTCTTTTTGGGTTGGATAGGCATTGACCAAATATTATAATTGGCACTCTCTTCTGAATCTCCCAATAGCTTTAATAGCGCCTTCTAACGGTGGAAATTTTAGGAAAACGGAAAAACTTTTAATGAATATAGAAGGAAAAAAGGAGCAGAGGAGACAGAATTATTTGAGTGATAAGGCACTTGAGCTTATATCAGAAAGAAGGAACTGCAGGAATGTCCTTAATCAATACCCTACTAGTCCTAATACAAAGGATTACAGAGAGCTTAATAAACGTGTAAAGGATCAGTTAGCTGCTGATAAGAATCTTTGGCTTGATGGTTTGGCTGACAAAGCTGAGGAAGCAGTTAGACAGCACAACAGCAGAGAGCTGTACCAGATAGTTAATGTTTTGTGTGGTAGAAAACGGACAGGTATACAGGGATTGAAGGATAAACAAGGTAAGGTTGTAGAAGGTGAGGATTCTGTCATGGCTAGGTGGGCTGAGCATTTCAGTGATATTCTAAACAATGCGGTTAGTTCTATTCCCATTGTTTGCAATGATGATAGATGCATTAGTGACTTTAATGTTGACCCTATAACACAATCTGAAGTTATTTTGGCAGTTTCTAAACTTAAACTTCATAAATCCCCAGGGGTAGATGAAATTACTACGGAAATGCTTAGAGCTGGGAATGTTTCGGTTACCACTTGGATGACTGAAATTCTGAATATCTTTTATGATAAAGGCATGATTCCTAAGGATTTTACCAGAGCTATTGTTATCCCTATTTTCAAAAAAGGTGATCGTAGTTCTTGTGATAACTATAAGGGTATCAGCCTACTCTCTGTTCCAGGTAAAGTTCTTTCCATGATTGTGCTTAATAGAATTAAGAACCTGGTTGACAGTCAATTGCGTGATGAGCAATGTGGATTCAGAAGTGGTAGGGGATGTGTGGATCAGATATTTTCACTTAGGCAGATTCTTGAGAAATGTTTAGAGTTTCAGAAACCGTTGGTTGCTAGCTTTGTTGATTTCAAAAAGGCTTTCGACTCTGTTGATCGTCATAATTTGTGGTTGATTGTGAGATCATATGGTATACCAGACAAGTTACTTAACATAATGAAAGCTCTCTATAATAACACTGAGTCGTGTGTGAAAGTTGGTAAGGCTTGTAGCAATTGGTTTAGCATTACTTCTGGTGTTCGACAAGGGTGAATTTTGTCTCCTTTTCTCTTTAGCTTGGTTATTGATTATGTTATGCGAAATTCACTTCAAGTTAAAGATTTTGGCCTTAAATGGACTGGAGATATGAAAATTTCTGATTTAGATTATGCTGATGATTTAGCCCTTTTGGCAAATGATGTTGATGAGATGAACTCTTTCATTCGAGCTGTTGATGAGACTGTTAGTAGAGTAGGTTTGGTTATAAACAGAGAGAAAACTAAAGTGATAAAAATTGGTCAGGCAGGCTGTGATTCAGTTCATCTGAATGGTTGCAGTCTTGAGCAGGTGTCACAGTTTAATTACCATGGGAGCTATGTAACAGATAATAGTGATGTGCGGCATGAGATTAACAGACGTATAGGGATTGCTGCCGGGACTTTTAAGAATCTATGGAGATTGTGGAGAAATAGGCGTATACACCTAAAGACTGAAATTAGACTGTATAATAGTTTGGTTCTTTCTAGGGTTAGTTATGGTAGTGAAACTTTGACGCTGTGTAAACAAGATAACAGGAAACTAGATGCTTTTGATTCTAGATGCTTACGTAGTATCTTGGGTATTAGGTGGTTTAACTTTGTAACTAATGATGAGGTTAGGCAAAGGAGTTTGCAACCTCCTTTAAGCAGCATATTGTGCAGAGAGAGACTCCGCTGGTTTGGCCATGTTGCCCGTATGGATAATTATAGATTGGCGAATAGGGTTATGAACAGTGTGCCTAGAGGCCTCAGAAGGAGGGGGAGACCTAGGATGCGGTGGGCAGACAATGTCAAACAGGACCTTGTTAGAATTGGTGTGCAGTGGGCGGATGCAGCAGATGTAGATCAGGACAGATATGCTTGGAGAATTAAACTGCGCATTCTGGTTGGACCTCCGTAGCCCATGGCTGCATGATGATGATGATGATGATGATGATGATGATGATGATGATGATGATGATGATGATGAGAAAACGATCTATTTATGAAGAAATCGGAAATTTTTTTGATAGAGTATGTTGGTCAAGGGATTACGTTCTAACTCCCTAACCCAGAGGGTAGCAAACCAAACTTTTCAATTTTAAAAATATAGTTTTATTTATTTCATTATTTATTTATTATTATTAATTTCATAGGTGCTAACAAATATACTATTTTCAGTTTCTCTGTCAACCAATAGTTTCTAATTTCCACTGTTAGAGGACGCAAAATAAAAGATTTCATTTTCTTTGAAAACGATAATCTCATATTCGCCAGCAGCACTTTCTTTGTTTATTTAGTTTATTAGATAAAAACGGCTTAGCTCAGAAAGTTCCAACATTACGAATATATTTGTAACAATTTAAATACACTGCACGACACTGAAATTGCCCCGCCCAGAAGGAGTGAGGGGATAGGGGTGAAATGTAGCACACACATAGCATACGTATTGGCATACCATGATTTAATTTGCAGCCAGTTACAGCGGTTAGAAGATGAGATAATGCAGCACAATATGACTGCCTCAGTAGGTGGTTGCACCGCCGTGAACGGCAATACAGGCAACAATACGGCGTCGCATGGAATCATACAGTCAACGGATATGGTCCTGAGGAATTGCACACCAAGTAGCGTTGACTTGCTCCCATAATTCATCGAGATTTCATGCCAGCTGGTGAGAGAATTGCACCTCGTCCAATGTGGTCCCACAGATTTTCTATTGGGGATAAATCTGGCGATCGTGCTGGCCATGGCAACACTTGAACATGTTGCAAACATTGTCTGGAGACCCTAGCAGTGTGTACACGGGCGTTGTCAAGCTGGAAAATGGGCTGCTGCATGCCTCCCAGGAATGGTTACAAAACAGGCTGCAGAACCATGCTAATGTATCGTGCAGCTGTCAGTGTTCCTGTGATGTGGACAAGGAGTGACCTGCTGTCATATCCAATAGCACCCCATACCATTATGCCTGGCTGACCAGCCAGGCATAATGGTATGGGGTGCTATTGAATATGACAGCACTGGGGTGCACAGTTGGTCGCGAACAAAAGCTGGATCCATCCTTTTGCCAGGTTGTCACCATACACTGACCCATTGATCATCGCCATCTAGACAGAAATGGAATTCATCACTAAACACAACAGTGCTCCATTCGTAACCCCCGCTTGCATGACTTCGGCACCAAGCCAGACGAGCGCTGCGATGGTTTGCAGTCAATGGCAGTCGACATAATTGTTGCATAGCGTGCAGGTGTATCTCATGCAACCTTCGGTTTACTGTTCGGGTCGTTGTGGGGACGTCCATGGCTGCTGACACAGTCCACCGATACCGCCTGCAGTGCTCTGTGATGACGAACGAGTATGCAAAACAATGCGCCTGTCAAGCGTGCTGACGTCTGTTGAACGGCACTACTCCCTCTGCGAGGCACACTAGAACCTCATTTTGCCACTGTTGCCAACAGCATCCAACAGGTCGTGCATTCCGATAAACATGGGCAGCGACACGACATGTAGTCTATCCAGCTTCACATAAGCCTATAATCCTTCCTCTCTCAAAAGGATCCAAATGGCAAAAAACCTGCCAACAGCGTGAAAAAGGCATTTTCGGCCTTCGCTGAACAATTTTCCAAGCGGAACCACTTAATCTCAACCGTTCGCACGACTTCCACCTGCATAACACGATGCCATCCCTGCTCCTTCTTGCACCTTTCCCTTGAGCCACACACGTCATTGGCTCTGGATTTATCATCAATTGCATATCTCAACCCTTCTATTTGCATGTTTGTACGACCTGTCCTTTTGGGTGGGGCACTTTCAATGTCGAGCAGTGTAAGTAATGGCACAATGAACGGGTTCATAATGAAAAACTTATTTTAATATTTTAAAATCTCAGTAAATTTGGATATTCTTTCCTACAAGGAAATATATATATATCGTAGTTTCTGGCATTATTACGGGGCGGGGGTGGCTCAGTCGGTAGCGCGCCAGGCTCGTAATCTGTAGTTCCCAAGTTCGAGTCCCAGCTGGGTCAGCGTTGAGATTTATCTCCGCAAAATTCCCCGCCCTGCCCATGGTCAGTAGGGGACACCGATGGGCTTGGTAAAGGCCGCCGTCCGTCGGATGGGACGTTAAGCCGTGGCCCCGTGTGTGGGAGAGCCATACCCTGCGCACGTTAAAGAACACGCTGGATGGCCTTGACGGGAGGCTACCATCTGTCTCCCAACAGCTCTTCCAGTGGGTCCCTTCCCCCAACCTTCTCTGAGCCTTCGGGGTCCATGTGACCTGGCCATTTAGCCCATGGTGTGCAAAAAAGTGCCGCTCAGAGGTAAAAGAATCCAATCTCGAAAGACGGGAGGCTACCATCTGTGTCCCAACAGCTCTTCCAGTGGTTCCCCTCCCCCAACCTTCTCTGAGCCTTCGGGGTCCATGTGACCTGGCCATTTAGCCCATGGTGTGCAAAAAAGTGCCGCTCAGAGGTAAAACAACCCAACCTGGCATTATTACACATTTACCTCTGTTCTTCTCTTTCTTTTTTTCTTAAGGCAATGTTAAAATGCACCAAATATCTGGTGATCAAGATTATCGTGTAACCAAAACATTCCAAGTGAGATTTAAATCATGGCCATCACTTTCATCATGAACTTGAAATAGTTAAAGAAGTTCAGTGTCGAATTCAAAGCGTATGATTGGTATTTGAGAATTAAAGACAGAAGTTTTTAAACGTTTACCATTTTCAAATTAATATGGGATTTTTCTCTCGAACCTCTAAACCTTTGCCCTGTCTTCGATGAGAAGGAGGACACCGTTGGGCTTGGGAAGGATTGCTACATCATGTTTGTATCTTTTTTTAGACTTTATTCGAGAAAATTTCCAAACATTCCATCTTTGGAGAGAATGGGATTAAATCATAAGCTAAACTATAGTCCAATACATTTAAATTCCTCTCGTTATAAACTTTTCAAACCTAGGTTTTAGTCTAAACAGAAAAGTCGTCCAAAGTATTAGTTCCTTTTAATCTTTTGTACAATCCTTCCGTTTATTCCACGTTTATAATTATGTCCACATATGCATACAAAAGCTGTTTATCTGGCGATAATTCAACAAAACATTTCTTGCACTAAGCAAGGTGATTCTATTTATTAGTATTAAAGCCTTCTCTTGAAAACGCTTTCTTTATTGTCGAGTGTCTCAAGAGCTGGATGCTTGAGCTTCACTGATAAGACGATCTTTTACTCTGCTTTGCCCTTTGAAGTGAAGGAGGTGTACAACTGCTACTCGGCACTTCAGCAATCTGATGGCTCTGGATGAGCAATATCTGGCGAAGACAGCAGCTACACAGTAGCAGAGGAAACTCGTAGGTCGACGCCATTCGTTGTTTGGCTGGGCAGCGAAGAGGTCAAGGTTGCAAGCATGCATTTTGTTTGCATTCGTCTCCACAAATCAATGTTATTTCGATTTCGATATCTAAACAAGCAGATTACATGTTTGCCACAAAATCTTCCATTCTCGTTTCTCAATTTTTTTTACCCGTCCTTTATAGATGGCGCCAGTCACGTATCTAGGATTATTTTTTGGGGGGCGGTTCTAAACCTAAGGTTTTTCTCAATAACAGTAATGTATGCATATATAACACTGAAGCAAACTGAAATCTGTAGGGAAAAAAAAGCATTTTTAATTATATGCTGTTCCCGTGGCTTAGTGGTTAGTTCCCAGGTTCGAGTCCCAGCTGGGTCAGCGTTGAGATTTATCCCGCAAAATTCCCCGCCTTGCCCACGGTCAGTAGGGGACACCGATGGGCTCGGAAAGGCCGCCGTCCGTCGGATGGGACGTTAAGCCGTGGCCCCGTGTGCGGGAGAGCCATACCCTGTGCACGTTAAAGAACACGCTGGATGGCCTTGACGGGAGGCTACCATCTGTCTCCCAACAGCTGTTCCAGTGGGTCCCCTCCTCAAACTTTCTCTGAGCCTTCGGGGTCCATGTGACCTGGCCATTTAGCCCATGGTGTGCAAAAAAGTGCCTCTCAGAGGTAAAACAACTCAACACAACCCTTAGTGGTTAGTGTGCTTTGCTGCGGATGAGAGGTAGTCAGGTCCAAACTTCGGAAAGTTTCCCATCTCTTGGATCAGGTCACTTCGTTCGTCTTGTTATCAGGTCATTTAGTCCATTTTTTAGGGAATTGTTACCCTCACGGATAAAAGAATCCAGCACATAAACATTACTTGTTCATTCAAGTTTATGAGCATCAGATTTATTTCCATTTTCTGCCATACCAGTAGTAGTTTGAAACCGTTATAATAAAAACATTTTTCTGTCTTGCAATAGCCTTTTGTCACTGATCTCCTTGCCAACGTCATCAAGTAACAGTCCAGACAGTTACAATACACAGTTCACAATTGCACCTTTGCTTTGGCATCAGCTATCACTCTCCCACGAAACACTGACGGCATTATCCGAATCTGTAAAATGTGTCCACTGATACAGCACAACGATTAGATGGATCTCGTTGATTTTTCTCTGTTCTTTCATTTCTAAGCTGCTCTTTTGCAGAGGAAATACGGCACCAATGCAATTGAAGACTCAAAAATTAATGTCTGTTTATACATTAGGTAGACATATTAATCTTAGATAAGGAATACGACGCATGAATTTAAAAGTTGCATTTGCAGTTTCTGCTTTACCGAAAAAATTGTAATCGGAAAAATAAAGTGAAAATTTTTCTGATATTTAAACAATCCTTCTACCGGTAGGTAAAGTTCCATAAGAAAAGGATTGAAGTTTATATGAATGTTTTCTGCTGAGGTCCTGCCATCCTCTCAGATCTTCTACTGTGGCATTTAAACTGACAGGCTCCTGTCAGACCTCTGTGGCAAGCAGCTGCTTGAGGGGGTATTTATTTTTTCATTTATTTATTATTATTTAATATTTCTAAATACAGTAGCAGTACGGACTGGCAAATTGACGTGGCTCTGGAAATAGCTGGTAGACCGGACTCCGGATACATACCACGCATGAGCGCTCTCAGAAATATAATAATATATATAAATATATAAAAGAAATATAATAAAATTTTTTTCGTGGGTTGGTGTGGGGTGGAACAAAATATACATTTCGACCGGAGTCTGTATTTTTATAAAATGTCTTTCAACGACAGGGGATCCTGGGGTTTCGCCTCCGGGTAAGAAATTTTCGAAAAAAAATAACGAAAATAACCTCCATTTTAAGGCTGATTAGTTGGACCGGCTTCTCAGGGAGGTTATGAGAATATAAAAGAATGAACCTGGTCTTCTTCCCTCTTGCAATCAAAAATTATTGAAATAAATTGTGATTCATAGGAAGAGGAGGAGGTGGGAATTTACGTCCTTTGAAATCTCAAATCGGATTCATCTTCAACATTCTTTTTTTCTACAAAATTGTGATGACTAAAAATATTAAAAAAGTATTTTCGGCTTATTCAGGTGTCGGAGCTTCACACACGCAAAAAATATATTAGATCGGGATACGTCGCAAAATGCACATTTGAACTGAAAAAATTTATATGAATTTAGAGTTTCGTCTCTGGAATTCCTTCTCGAGAATTCAACGAGAAATATGCGATTTCCAAAATGCTCGTTTCTTGAGATATGTCTTAGTAAATTATTATTTTATAATAATTGTGATGTCCCCGGGTGTTCGGATCCTTTCCGACTGGGCCAGAAGTGATGACTTCCCTTCACAGGATCTTGATTGACTGAGCCAGATGTGATGACCTCTAATTCGGATCCTGTCAGACTGTGACAGATGTCGTGACCTCTAGTTCGGATCCTGTCAGACTGTGACAGATGTCGTGTCCCTTGGCTCTAATCGTGTCAGACTGTGACAGATGTGATGACCCAGTCCACACAGGAGAGAGAGAGACGATGATATTATTGCTACTTAATTCACTTCGGTGAAATTTACAGGTTCGCGGGTTTTTAGGCCCGTGCCACTGTATGCCTCAACTTTGCTGTGTTGAATGAAGAATAACAATGGTCTATCAATTACTGCACGAGAGTTATATAGGGACGACACAATTTATTTATAATATGTACAGCTACGTGCTGGGAATGAACTCCACTCCGTGGGCCTTTGCTGTTTCACACTGTGGTTCCTTCTGAATCCACAAAACTACTATCGAATTCACCGCTCAACTCCGTGAGCCTTTGCTGCTTTGCTACTGCAAATATTACTAAAATGAGGTGGAGAATTGCGCACTCTCACCTCCCTCTCACCGATCTGCTACATCGATTAACATTCCAACAAGCGCTGCACCAACTGGAACGGAAGGCATCCCTACATCGCATATACCTCTTTGGTGAGACGCAAAATAATGTACAATGCAAAAACTATTTACAAAAGGGCTCTGGTATAGGGAGCCCCTCATTGGAGGCTAATTTCACCATGAACTTACAAAACCTTGAACCTTGAACAAAAGGGTAGTCGTCAGGCTAGGGTAGCCAAGCTACCCTAGCCTGACGACAGGGCTAGCAGTTAAAGCGATCGATACTTTATATGCTTTTAAAGTATCACTTTAAACACTTTAAACACAGTGCGTAAGTAGTTATTTTAACTAAAATTGTTGCATTATAAAACGTAAAACAGAGAATAGTTTTATTTAATTTCCTTTCGTTTTATAATAGGTATAATAAATATAAATGTTTTGTTCTATAATAAATAAAAATAAATAAATACCCCCTCAGGCAGCTGCTTGCCACAGAGGTCTGACAGGAGCCTGTCAGTTTATATGCCAGGGAGCAGGTCTGAGAGGATGGCAAGACCTCAGCAAAAAAACAACACGCACAACCATGCCTTACCCGGGGCTCAAACCCAGGTCCCTTTTAGATCAGTAGCCAAGCGTGCTAACCACTCGGCCATGGGACGGCTCTATAATAACTATGCAAATATTTGTTTTATAATTACAATATTATTGCTTACTTAGTAAGCTGTTTTGTTAATCTTTACAGTTTTAGTTATCTTAATAAAAGATTTGGAAGAAATTTAAGAAAAAAAGGAATTATTTTTTTATAAAATTAGATTTTTTGGGGAATTCAGGTATCTGATTCCTGATTTTCGAAACTTTACATGAATTACCTTAAAATAATTCTATTAGTGGCACTGATTATTGTTTATAAGACTATTTTTTTTTATTCAGTAGGGTGCAAAGCGCCCCTTTTATTTAGAGCACCCATGGTATTAGGTGAATGTAAACTTTCTCTGTTTAACACAAATGGAAGGGGTAGTCTTAATTTACAATTTAGAGGCTAAAGTTAATACAAAATGTACATTCTTATTGAATAAAAATAAATAAATATAAAACAATAATAATAATAAAATTAACCCATTTCTATGCACATAAGCGCTCTATTGTTATAGCAAACTGCGTAGTCTGTTTTCTATAATTTTTAAACCATAAAAACTTCGTTTACACGCAACCTGAGTAGTAATAGTATTTTTATATGAAATGTAAATATTATAATAGGCAGTACAATGTAAATTATATTTTGACAGTACATCGAAATAGCAATAATTTCCAATTTTTGCATGGCGCATTTCATATAGCTGTCGATTCTTGTACGCATGTGCAACGGTTGCTATCAGAAACCTCAGCCGTTCTGCAGTCAGAGATATGGAGACCCCATCTTCCTCGGCACTATCTGCCCACGGTCGAACTCGCTCAGGTCGCCGCGTTTACTCGTCATAACAGTCGCAGTTATGCTATATAGCAGGTAGGTATCTGACCTATTTATAGCCTCTCAAGGAGTTCGTCACCCTAATCTGTCCCAATGATTGGCAGATTAGGGCAGATTAGGGGCAGATTAGGGCAGATTAGGGGCAGATTAGGGCAAGTTTTGGGACAGATTAGGGGAAGGTTGTGAATGGGTGCGGTGTGTAAGCCAGGGCTTGACTTTGACCCTCTGCGGCCCTAAGCTAAGGCATTTTTAAGAGACCTTAAAAAATAAAAAAATTAATACCCCCTCAAGCAGCTGCTTGCCACAGAGGTCTGACAGGAGCCTCTCAGTTTATATGCCAGAGTAGGAGATCTGAGAGGATGGCAGGACCTCAGCAGAAAAACGACACACAGATCCATGCCTAATCCGGGACTCGAACCCAGGTCCCTTAGATCAATAGCCAAGCGTGCTAACCACTCGGCCACGGGACGGCTAAGAGACCTTAAGCTACTCAAATTCAAGAGGTCCCAAAAATTCGATAGATTTATTCTGATTGAGGGAAACACTGAAAAATAAACACGAAATTGATGTGGTGAAAACATTATTCTAGCTTGGTAAGAAAAGATCAACAGTGTTTGCACAATAGGTTAAATATTAAAAAAAAGTTTTCACAACGCAGTTAAAACTTGAAATACATGTTTTTGAGGCCCCTCATATTGCGAGACCCTAAGCTGTATTAGTTTAGTCAGCTTATGCGTTAAGTCCGGCCCTGTCTATAACAAATTATGCTTTCAGTGCATATTCATACATACATATTCAATTGTTATTTTTAAATTGACTCATTTTGAAATCAGATCTTGTAATTCTTTTCTTAAAGTTGTTGCCATTGCTATTTCGTGATATTTTATAAACGGTCCCCTTAACCGTATTTCCAGTACAATTTTCTGGACAGCCATTTCTTAAAATGTTTTTTGATCTAACATTTATGAGTCAGCGAATAATTTTTCGTGATTTAGAAAAATGCCCTCGATTCAGTTTTTTTGCTCTTCACAATAACATTAAAATCCTAACAGTCGGAAATGCGGAAATGTTCTGTCGAATTATAAAACTCATGGTCTTTAGTTTTTTCATCAGTTTTTATTTTCAGATTCTCTCTCTTTAGGAAGATTTTCTTCTGACATTATTTCACAGTTTTCTTCCTCCAGTAATTTATTTGCTCATTCGGAAAAGAATTTCAAAATTTCAATTGCATTATTTATATCGCGAGATGCATTTTTAGGGGGGGGGGGGAGTAATCCTGTGTCCTGAAAATTTTTAAATTTGTAAATATTGTCTCAAACTTCAATAATGATTTGAGGAGATTTAGTGCACCTTGCCTAGGTTCAGTATTAAATTCAGTATTAAATAAGTAAGAAAATTGCTCTTAATGTTGGTTAATATATTAGTATGTGTGCACAGAGTACTTATATTCAGATTTAATGATTTTGATAGGATTATTGGCACTTTGTTTCAAAAGTGGGTTATAATTGAGATAGATAGATATATAATAAAGTTGTTTTTTTAGCCCTCCAGAGTCCAGCCTGAAAAACTGGTTTACATCCAGAGGCCAAGCTACACTGGTTCCCATAAAATATGATAGCAGATAAAGATCTCAAATAAATCAATATCTCTATTTTCAACAATATTCATTCAATATTTAATGAGTTATGGAAGTTTGAATATTTAACAACAGCAATGCAGTCTGAAGAAACTTATACAAAATTGAAGAATAGTGAAAGAATTCTTTACACAAAGTTCTAAAATACAAACTTATTTTATTAAACACTTTGATACAATACTTATTACTAAGTTTTAATTAACTTCTGAAGTCAATTTTTGGTGGCTGGCATTGTTATCGCTAAATATTCAAACTTCCATAACTCATTAAATACTGAACGAATATTGTTGAAAATCGAGATATTGATTTATTTGATTGAGATCTTTATCTGCAATCACATTTTTCAAAACAAAAAAACTTATTTTAGAAGTTATAGAGCTTTGACGTTCGCTTCCCATTGACTTAACATTGGGATTTTCTCCTTAATTTATGGAAACCAGTGTACTTTTAAAAGTAATTTTTGCAGTTACAAATAGACATAAGTATAAATGTATATTTTTTATTTAAAAAAAGAGTATTTCTATTAATAATGCTTTTCCAAATTTATTGTCCCTCTCAGAACATCTAACGTATTAAAATGTCTGTGGACTAGGAGCAACAGGTTTCAAATATCTCCGGGTCAGGGACATACCCTAAGAGTTAACCCCCTCCGTAAATCTGGTCGTTTTACACGAAATCCGAAACTTGTCTACCTGCTTTGAAATACAAAACATTTATTTCCTTATTTTAGCCCCATAGTATATGTCCGATACTAAAAATACATTTAAAGGACAACTATAAAATGTTACTCCATATGGAATATAGAATATACAGAATATCCTTTTAACCATTTCATTTCAATTTTCTCTTTCTTTCTGTCCTGTGTAATATTGCACGGTCTGGTTGAACCTCCGTAGCGTATGGCTGCTTGAGGATGATGATGATGTGTAATATTTTAGTAATTGGGACTCTACACAAATCTCATTTTCAGCCCTCCTCTCCCCGATATTAAATTGTCGAACCTTTCCAGAAATCAAATGCAAAATCGTTATGAGTGAAAAGAGTTCGAATAAAACTGTTTCTGAAGTTAAAAATGCAAAAGTTTTTTGTCTAAAGAAGCTAGTGTTTGTTTTTTTTTTTCTTTTTTCCTAATTTCGTTTGTCTTTTTCTCGGAAAGGTCGCTGAAGCTCTTGGGAAGCAAAACGTCTTTTCCGGCAGCCCTCTTCTGAACGTCCGGTAAAACGAGTGTCGTTTAACCGAGAGACTGTTAATCCCCACTTTACCTAATTATTGCTTTACTGATGTGAAAGGAAAATTGGCAATTTAAGTTGGTAAGAATGCATTGGCTTCTCTGCCAGGGGCGGCATAATTATGGGGGAGGGGGCGTTGGCAAAATTCGAAGCGACGACTTGATAAAATACTTATTTTCTGAGTAGGCAAAATTTGATTTCCGAGATGCAAAATTTTTGCCCTCCCCCACCCATAATCCCTTCGCTATTCCCCTGCTCCTTGCCCTGCCTTAAGAAACGGGACGATCAGTAATTTCAGCGTTGAAGTTGAAAACGTGGCAAAGGGGGGCACAGGAAGAAAATAGTTCTACCAAGTTTCAAAGCATACGAATTGAAACGACATGTTTTCAGTTCCTGCGTGGGCAAAAGCTGCAGTGAATTAAACAACTGGCTGACCCATTTATTTAAAAATAGTGAAAAAAAGTGTAATTTGCAAATTCTAGAAAATATCCTTATACTGGAAGTTTTTATGTTGATAACAAAAATAACTAAAAGCTGAAATAAATTATATTATTATTATCCTACCTAATCTAGTATATGCTTATAATTTTACTTCCTAGGTCTTAAATGCTATCTTCTAGAAAACTTCTACATAGCTTTTAGTTAAAGTTTAAAGAAATTAAATCATTTAAATGCTTATGCATAATTAATTTCCTTCCATTCTTCCCTTCTTTTGCTCAACTGCTGTCCAGGTGGGGCGGGGGTGGCTCAGTCGGTAGCGGGCCAGGTTCGTAATATGTAGTTCCCAGGTTCGAGTCCCAGCTGGGTCAGCGTTGAGATTTATCTCCGCAAAATTCAACGCCCTGCCCACGGTCAGTAGGGGACACCGATGGGCTTGGAAAGGCCGCCGTCCGTCGGATGGCACGTTAAGCCGTGGTCCCGTGTGCGGGAGAGCCATACCCTGTGCACGTTAAAGAGCACGCTGGATGGCCTTGACGGGAGGCTACCATCTGTCTCCCAACAGCTGTTCCAGTGGGTCCCCTCCCCCAACCTTCTCTGAGTCTTCGGGGTCCATGTGACCTGGCCATTTATCCCATGGTGTGCAAAAAAGTGCCGCTCAGAGGTAAAACAACCCAACGTTAACGAACACGCTGGATGGCCTTGACGGGAGGCTACCATCTGTCTCCCAACAGCTGTTCCAGTGGGTCCCGTCCCCGAACCTTCTCTGAGCCTTCGGGATCCATGTGACCTGGCCATTTAGCCCATGGTGTGCAAAAAAGTGCCGCTCAGAGGTAAAACAACCCAACGTTAAAGAACACGCTGGATGGCCTTGACGGGAGGCTACCATCTGTCTCCCAACAGCTGTTCCAGTGTGTCCCCTCCTCCAACCTTCTCTGAGCCTTCGGGGTCCATGTGACCTGGCCATTTAGCCCATGGTGTGCAAAAAAGTGCCGCTCAGAGGTAAAACAACCCAACGTTAAAGAACACGCTGGATGGCCTTGACGGGTGGCTACCATCTGTCTCCCAACAGCTGTTCCAGTGGGTCCCCTCCTCCAACCTTCTCTGAGCCTTCGGGGTCCATGTGACCTGGCCATTTAGCCCATGGTGTGCAAAAAAGTGCCGCTCAGAGGTAAAACAATCCAACCCAGCTGTCCAGGCTCGGTGCATAAAGATGACCTTGGGTTGACATCAACAAGAACTGCTTGGCTACAATTCACAAGTATCATTCGTTTGATAGGTTTCTAAAGACAAAGTGAATATAAATTATAATGATTTTTCTCTTACATTCCTTTTTACTTTCTTTTTCTGAGATTTCAGAATTCTGCAACTTTTGGAACTCTTGCTATATTATAAAGCGCAATGCTAAATTTCAGTGAAATGATCTTTAAAAGATAATTTTTGTATATTTCTTGTTCCTCTGCTCATAAATAACGCACATTCAAATTGAAATATTTCTTCTACAAAACCAAAATTCTTGTCTGGAAGGATTAAGACTTTTCTTGGCATACGTTTAACGGTGAATTCTGAGCTACCTGCACGTTCGTCCATACGTGGGTTGTTTTACCTCTGAGCGGCACTTTTCTCACACAATGGGCTAAACGGCTAGGCCACAAGGACCCCGAAGGCTCAGACAAATTTGGGGGAGGAGAACCACTGGAACAGCTGTTGGGAGACAGATTGCGCCTCCTGTCAAGCGTGTTCTTTAACGCGCACAGGGTATGGCTCTCCCGCGCAATGGGGCCACGGTTTAACATCCCGCCAGGCAGACGGCGGCTTTCCAAGCCCATCGGGTTCCCTACTGACCGAGGGCAAGGCAGGGAAGCGAAGATAAATCTCAACGCTGGCTCAGGAGAGACTCGAACCTGGAAACTACAGTTTAAGAGGGGGCGGGGGTGGCTCAGTCGGTAGCGCGCCAGGCTCGTAATCTGTAGTTCCCAGGGTCGAGTCCCAGCTCGGTCAGCGTTGAGATTTATCTCCGCAAAAATTCCCCGCCCTGCCCACGGTCAGTAAGGGACACCGATGGGCTTGGAAAGGCCGCCGTCCGTCGGATGGGACGTTAAGCCGTGGCGCCGTATGCGGGAGAGCCATACCCTGTGCACGTTAAAGAACACGCTGGATGGCCTTGACGGGAGGCTACCATCTGTCTCCCAACAGCCGTTCCAGTGGGTCCCCTGCCCCAACCTTCTCTGAGCCTTCGGGGTCCATGTGACCTGGCCATTTAGCCCATGGTGTGCAAAAAGTGCCGCTCAGAGGTAAAACAACCCAACCCAACAGTTTAAGAGTCTGGCGCGCAACCGACTGAGTCCCTCCTACACATGGATCACCGATTGTTTTCACTGATTAATTTATCATAACCCGAAACTGAGTCAACCCTTTCCCGCAGCGGTCTCGACACCGACGACGGTTGGTTCCGATTCCCTTTGCAACAAGGGGAAAGTGACTGCAACAGGAGTGAACTAGTTCAAGATGTGAGGAGAGAGTTCGTTGCTGTTTTTCTGGGTCGCGGTGCTTTGAGCAGCGACGCGCTCCTTCCTTCAAGCTCTCAGCCTTGTAAGGGAGTTGGCGTCGCTTCGAAAAAGAAACTTTGGAATATTTCAATGATAAGAACAAGAGGTTATCAGCGCACTCCACCATAGAAGTTTTCCGTTGTTAGAATTTTAAGTAGCCAGGCGTTAAGTGATAATTAAAATAGGTTGAATTGGGAATGAATCGAGGATTTAAATTATTCTATCAATCTTTGTCACATTTCGTTTACAACCCACATTTCTTTCTTCTTTGCTGAGCACTGATTTAATGCGCTTGAACTTCTTACAATGTTTTCTTTCGCATGTAGAGAATCTTTTTCGGTTTAATTGTATCAGCAGCACTTCAAGAGTTGTGAGTTGGTTCACACGGTGAAGACAATTCAGTTATTTTACTTCTGGGTGGCATGTTTGTGAAAACAGGGGACTAAATGGTCAGGTTACAAGGGCCCAGAGAAGGTTGGGGAAAGGGACCAATTAGAGAGCTCTTAGGAGACAGATGGAAGCGAACCGTGCCGCGGCGTCCCATCCGACGGACGGCGGCATTTCCTAGACCATCGTTGTCCCTTTTCTGACTGAGATCACATACGAGGTATTAGCGGGTTGGATTTTAGGTTGTTTTACTTCTAAACGGTTCTTTTTTGCACAGCAGTATGGCCAGGTTACAATGACTCCGAAGGTTCAGAGAAGGTTCTCTGAGAACCTTCTCTGAGCCTTTGGAGACTTGTAACTTGGTCATACTGCTGTGCAAAAAAGAACCGTTTAGAAGTAAAACAACCTAAAATCCAACCCTCTAATACGATACTGGAACAGCTGTTAGGATACAGATGGTAGCTTCCATCCAATGAGTTCTTTACGTCGCAGAATATAGCTCTCCCGCACAAGGGGCCACGGATTAACGTCCCATCCGACGGACAGTGGCATTCCCCGAGCCCCATCGGCGTTCTCCTACAGACCGAGGGCATGGCGGCGAGTTTTGAAGAGAAAATTCTCAACTCAGCTCAGATGGGATTGGAACCTGGAAACTGCAGATTACGAGCCTGGCACGCTACTGACTGAGCCATCCCCCTCCACAGGTGAAGAAGCAAACTGGATTAAATCACATTTCATTAAAAAAGCACCTACATCAGAACGCTGCCATGCAAAAAAAACAAAAAAAACAAGGTACAACTCTTACTCATCAATGCAAATAGTAGCATAATGACTCACTGGTACAGTCGCTCAAAAAAGCATCCGAACACCATGGTTGATTACAGAATTCAGAAAAATATCTGCCAACGATTCTTTTAGAAATTAGTGATCTGGCAACCTTCGTGTCACGTTCAGGAAAAATATCTGCAGCGTGTACAGCAACTGTACACGCTCCAGTTACCGTTCACAGCAAACTGGAGCGTGTGCAGTTACTGCACACGCTCCAGTTTGCTGTGAACGGTAACTGCACACGCTCAATATTTCCATGAGCGAGCCCACACGATCTAGTATCAAAATAATATGACCACCTACAGTCGCTCAAAAAAGTATCCGAACACCATGGTTGATTAAAAAAAATTCAGAAAAAATATCTGGCAACGATTTTTTTAGAAATTAGTGATCTGGAAACCTTCGTGTCACGTGACACACAAAGGTTGCCAGATCACTAATTTCTAAAAAAAATCGTTGCCAGATATTTTTTCTGAATTTTTTTTTAAATCAACCATAGTGTTCGGATACTTTTTTGAGCGACTGTACCAGTAGTCAGGTGTGTGCTAAAGGTAGCACCTTATAATAGCTGAACACATCAATGTTAAAAGGAATTAACAGGGTGGATCTAGGGGGGAGGGAAAAGGGGGTCATTCTCTCCCTCCCCTTTGTTAATACTAGCAACGGGAATAGAGACAAAAATGTTAAACATATAACTTATATATTACACGTATTTTTTAAGAATTTTTTTTAAAGACAACTGGAACGAAGTGAAATTTCTACACCGAACTGCATTCCGAATGTTCCTGGCTTGGCTCGAACCAGTCACTTGACCCCCCCCCCCCCCAACACACACACACACAGTTATTTGTTTTCTAGTTTCGGGCCTGACTATTGTTTACCTCGCCAATGGGGAAGTGGCATACCTATGTAATGATACCAAAGAATGGAACCAGTACGCCTCTTCATAAAATAGTAGTACAATTATGCATCGGTGGAAAAAGTAGCACCAGTACACACCGATTTCCTTTTTGTTTCTGGTTATGTGGTCCATATCGTCCAGTTTTCATTTTCGTCACTGAATGCCCACATTTAATGAGTATTTGATGTTCCGCAAGGCCCTTGTTTGTGCTTCGCATTATTAGCTTTTCTTCAACTCATAAGCATTGAACCATGTGCTCGACATCAGCTCCAAAGCGATGAAGAGTGCTCCATTGTTGCTTTCATTTCCTCTATGTGCATACCTCTACACTCATCTACTTCAAAATGGCCTCTAATTGAGCAGCAGGGCACAAAAGGAACAGAAGCCTTCCTTGCTCATAGCTTGCAGTTCATCATGCATCGTGGCATGAATCAACTGATGCATGGAGGAGCATCTGAATCAAGAATTCATCTCATCTTATACCGGGTTGGGTTGTTTTACCTCTGAGCGGCACCTTTTTGCACACCATGGGCTAAATGGCCAGGTCACATGGACCCCGAAGGCTCAGAGAAGGTTGGGGGGGGGAGGGGATCCCACTGGAACAGCTGTTGGGAGACAGATGGTAGCCTCTCGTCAAGGCCATCCAGCGTGTTCTTTAACGTGCACAGGGTTCTCATTCATCTCATCTTATACCGGGTTGGGTTGTTTTACCTCTGAGCGGCACCTTTTTGCACACCATGGGCTAAATGGCCAGGTCACATGGACCCCGAAGGCTCAGAGAAGGTTGGGGGGGGGAGGGGATCCCACTGGAACAGCTGTTGGGAGACAGATGGTAGCCTCTCGTCAAGGCCATCCAGCGTGTTCTTTAACGTGCACAGGGTATGGCTCTCCCGCACACTGAGCCACGGCTTAACGTCCCATCCGACGGACGGCGACCTTTCCAAGCCCATCGGTGTCCCCTACTGACCGTGGGCAGGGGGGGGGGATTTTTGCGGAGATAAATCTCAACGCTCACCCAGCTGGGACTCGAACCTGGGAACTACAGATTACGAGCCTGGCACACTACCGACTGAGCCACCCCCGCCCCCATCTTACACCTTTTATCATTAAGTTTTGCTTGCTCTTTCTTTCCTTGTGTGATTTATTGTTATTCGTGCTTACAGAGATCCTCTAGCAAGTCGAGTGGTTTGAGCTCTTGGCTGTTATTCAAAGGGACCTAGGTTTGAACACCAAATGAATAATGTATGGACGTTTCTGTGTTGTCTCTAGTTCCTCACAGATCTTCTCTACGGCAGGAAGTACCCAGAGGGGGGGGGGGTGTGTGGGGGGGTTCCTTCGAGAATCCTGTCAGTAGTAACATCAATGAGAGTTCTGGCATAAATAAAAGGGGCTCGAGAATTCTATGAAAATCCATGGGAAAAGTTATGGGAGATGAGGGAAAAAGTACGTTTCTTGTGGTTTTTGTTAAAATTATGCTACTACTTCTGTCGTCTTATACGAAATCTCAAACTTGTCTACCTGATTTGAAATCTAAAATTGTTGTCTTTGCATAATTTTACTTCAGCCCCATGTTTTTTTTTATATCCGACACTCAAAATAGATAAAAAAAACTGTAAAATCTCATTCTATATAAAATATCATATTAACCTTTCCTTTTGGTGGAATATTTTAGTAATTGGGATACCGTACTCAAGTCGGAGCGGGGGTGGCTCAGTCGGTAGCGCGCCAGGCTCGTAATCTGTAGTTCCCAGGTTCGAGTCCCAGTCTGGGTCAGCGTTGAGATTTATCTCCGCAAAATTCCCCGCCCTGCCCACGGTCAGTAGGGGACACCGATGGGCTTGGAAAGGCCGCCGTCCGTCGGATGGAACGTTAAACCGTGGCCCCGTGTGCGGGAGAGCCATACCCTGTGCACGTTAAAGAACACGCTGGATGGCCTTGACGGGAGGCTACCATCTGTCTCCCAACAGCTGTTCCAGTGGGTCCCCTCCTCCAACCTTCTCTGAGCCTTCGGGGTCCTTGTGACCTGGCCATTTAGCCCATGGTGTGCAAAAAAAGTGCTGCTCAGAGGTAAAACAACCCAACCCGTACTAAAGTCTTATTCTCACCCCCCTCCACCGAAACTCGAAACTTAATCCTCGTCATGTGCCTGCTCTATGGCGTATTATTCGTAAACTCAAAGGCCCTTGTCATTCCTTTGTGACAAGCAGATGCTTGAGGGTAAATTTATATATTTTTTAATTTAAACTAGTTTTTCAAATTACGTCAAGTTACATTCGTAGAAAAGATGCAACAAGTCGAAACAGACTTCACCGTAGAAATAATGGTTTAATAAGAGGTTACTTTCTTGATCACAAATAAAATTTTCGTAAATAATTTCTTCCTGGCCTTGAAGAAAACGAAAATAAATCCCTTCATATGTGGGAGTAAAATATGTTTAACATAAATGATACTAGTCCACCGTGGAAATTTTTTTAAAAGTTTATCGGTTGGCGATAGATTTTGGATTGAGAAAATCAACTTTGCACTCTTCCTGAAATGCACTGGATCTGTGGGTTGGTTCAGCCATGGTGCGCCAAGCTTGGAACCTGATGTTTCCAAGTTCCAGTTCTTCCTCTCTTCAGTCGGTTAGAAAGAGGATGCCAATGAGCATGGAATCTGATGTTTCCAAGTTCCAGTTCTTCCTCTCTTCAGTCGGTTAGAAAGAGGATGCCAATGAGCTTGGAATCTGATGTTGCCAAGTTCCAGTTCTTCCTCTCTTCAGTCGGTTAGAAAGAGGATGCCAATGAGCTTGGAATCTGATGTTTCCAAGTTCCAGTTCTTCCTCTCTTCAGTCGGTTAGAAAAAGGATGCCAATGAGCTTGGAATCTGATGTTTCCAAGTTCCAGTTCTTCCTCTCTTCTGTCGGTTAGAAAGAGGATGCCAATGAGCTTGGAATCTGATGTTGCCAAGTTCCAGTTCTTCCTCTCTTCAGTCGGTTAGAAAGAGGATGCCAATGAGCTTGGAATCTGATGTTGCCAAGTTCCAGTTCTTCCTCTCTTCAGTCGGTTAGAAAGAGGATGCCAATGAGCTTGGAATCTGATGTTTCCAAGTTCCAGTTCTTCCTCTCTTCAGTCGGTTAGAAAGAGGATACCAATGAGCTTGGAATCTGATGTTGCCAAGTTCCAGTTCTTCCTCTCTTCAGTCGGTTAGAAAGAGGATGCCAATGAGCTTGGAATCTGATGTTTCCAAGTTCCAGTTCTTCCTCTCTTCAGTCGGTTAGAAAGAGGATGCCAATGAGCATGGAATCTGATGTTGCCAAGTTCCAGTTCTTCCTCTCTTCAGTCGGTTAGAAAGAGGATGCCAATGAGCTTGGAATCTGATGTTTCCAAGTTCCAGTTCTTCCTCTCTTCAGTCGGTTAGAAAGAGGATGCCAATGAGCTTGGAATCTGATGTTTCCAAGTTCCAGTTCTTCCTCTCTTCAGTCGGTTAGAAAGAGGATGCCAATGAGCTTGGAATCTGATGTTTCCAAGTTCCAGTTCTTCCTCTCTTCAGTCGGTTAGAAAGAGGATGCCAATGAGCTTGGAATCTGATGTTTCCAAGTTCCAGTTCTTCCTCTCTTCAGTCGGTTAGAAAGAGGATGCCAATGAGCTTGGAATCTGATGTTTCCAAGTTCCAGTTCTTCCTCTCTTCAGTCGGTTAGAAAGAGGATGCCAATGAGCTTCGAATCTGATGTTGCCAAGTTCCAGTTCTTCCTCTCTTCAGTCGGTTAGAAAGAGGATGCCAATGAGCTTGGAATCTGATGTTTCCAAGTTCCAGTTTTTCCTCTCTTCAGTCGGTTAGAAAGAGGATGCCAATGAGCTTGGAATCTGATGTTTCCAAGTTCCAGTTCTTCCTCTCTTCAGTCGGTTAGAAAGAGGATGCCAATGAGCTTGGAATCTGATGTTGCCAAGTTCCAGTTCTTCCTCTCTTCAGTCGGTTAGAAAGAGGATGCCAATGAGCTTGGAATCTGATGTTTCCAAGTTCCAGTTCTTCCTCTCTTCAGTCGGTTAGAAAGAGGATGCCAATGAGCTTGGAATCTGATGTTGCCAAGTTCCAGTTCTTTCTCTCTTCAGTCGGTTAGAAAAAGGATGCCAATGAGCTTGGAATCTGATGTTTCCAAGTTCCAGTTCTTCCTCTCTTCAGTCGGTTAGAAAGAGGATGCCAATGAGCTTGGAATCTGATGTTGCCAAGTTCCAGTTCTTCCTCTCTTCAGTCGGTTAGAAAGAGGATGCCAATGAGCTTGGAATCTGATGTTTCCAAGTTCCAGTTTTTCCTCTCTTCAGTCGGTTAAAAAGAGGATGCCAATGAGCTTGGAATCTGATGTTGCCAAGTTCCAGTTCTTCCTCTCTTCAGTCGGTTAGAAAGAGGATGCCAATGAGCTTGGAATCTGATGTTGCCAAGTTCCAGTTCTTCTTCTCTTCTGTCGGTTAGAAAGAGGATGCCAATGAGCTTGGAATCTGATATTTCCAAGTTCCAGTTCTTCCTCTCTTCAGTCGGTTAGAAAGAGGATGCCAATGAGCTTGGAAAGGCCGCCGCTCGTCGAACCTAACCGTGGCTCATTTCAGGAGAGCCATTCCTATGGGATGCTAAAGAACACACTGGAAAGCCTTGACGAAAGCATCCTATCTCTGTCCTAACACATGTCCAGTGAATCCCCTTCTATCAGTAAGGCTTTAATGTCCCCATGATCTGGCCATTTTGCGTATCCTGTGCACGAACATTACGTCAGAGGCGAAATAATAACTTAACCCAACTCGAAGTACAACCCGCGACAAAAATATTTTTACTTCATTTAAAAACTAATTCGAGTAATGCTAATTTATGCATTTTTTCCCAATGGATCTCAGTGAAAGTATATAACTATAAAAAGTCGGTATTAAATCTTCTTCTTGTTTTTTACTTTTCCTCCTTTGATAAAAAAAAGTTTCCTGTATAATCGAAAGAGTATATTAGCGTTTAATTGTTTAGCTCCACTAAATAGCAATAATCGTTTGAAATTTTGGAATTTTCTATTTTTTTCACGGTTAGAGGGAGAAATTGTAGCTTTTGAGAGATTCGGGTTGGGTTCGGTTGTTTTACCTCTGAGCGGCACTTTTTTGCACACCATGGGCTAAATGGCCAGGTCACATGGACCCCGAAGGCTCAGAGAAGGTTGGAGGAGGGGACCCACTGGAACAGCTGTTGGGAGGCAGATGGTAGCCTCCCGTCAAGGCCATCCAGCGTGTTCTTTAACGTGAACAGGGTATGGCTCTCCCGCATACGGCGCCACGGCTTAACGTCCCATCCGACGGACGCGGCCTTTCCAAGCCCATCGGTGTCCCTTACTGACCGTGGGCCGGGCGGGGAATTTTTGCGGAGATGAATCTCAACGCTGACCCAGCTGGGACTCGAACCTGGGAACTACAGATTACGAGCCTGGCGCGCTACCGACTGAGTCCCCCCCCCCCTCCGCCCTTAGAGATTCGGAAAGTACAAATCGGAATATTTCTTAAATATCTATCCAACCTAAAAGAAGAAGTTCGATGTCTATAGACAGACAGACGACAAAGTAAAATTATTTTCTCGTTTCCTTTTTATTTTATTTTTTTTTTTTCATTTTGGGGAGGGGGTGGCTCAGTCGGTAGCGCGCCAGGCTCGTAATCTGTAGTTCCCAGGTTCGAGTCCCAGTCTGGGTCAGCGTTGAGATTTATCTCCGCAAAATTCCCCGCCCTGCCCACGGTCAGTAGGGGACACCGATGGGCTTGGAAAGGCCGCCGTCCGTCGGATGGGACGTTAAGCCGTGGCCCCGTGTGCGGGAGAGCCATACCCTGTGCACGTTAAAGAACACGCTGGATGGCCTTGACGGGAGACTACCATCTGTCTCCCAACAGCTGTTCCAGTGGGTCCCCTCCCCCCAACCTTCTCTGAGCCTTCGGGGTCCATGTGACCTGGCCATTTAGCCCATGGTGTGCAAAAAAGTGCCGCTCAGAGGTAAAACAACCCAACCTTTTTATTTCGTTTTCTTTGAAAATGAGATAATAGTTTCGCTTTTTCGTCTGTCTGTCCGTCTGTAGACATCGAACTTTTTTGTTTACAGAGATAAATTAAAAGTTCTTTTTGTGTTGTGTAGGTATTGATGAAATATTACGATATGCACTATCCGAATATCTGTAAAGCTATAATTACGCCCTCTAGCAGTGGAAAAAGGTGAAAATTCCAAAATATCAAACGAATATTGCAAACGATGTATTTATGCTAGAAATTCGAAATTTTGCTAGTGGAATCTGAAGGTCACGAAGTTCCCATTGCCAACAATGAATTGATCTCTTAGACCCAGAGGGGGTGGGAAAACACATCTTTTTAGTTTTAGCAGATAACTGTTTTTTAAAATAAATTAAAAATTCTTTTTTTGGGGGTTAGATAGGAATTGATAAAATGTTATGATTCACGCTTTCGGAATCTTTGAAACGCTATAATTGCGCATTCTAACGGTGGAAAAAGTTCAAATTTTCAAAAGAATATTGCAACAATGTATCAATGATAGAAATTTGCAGTTTTGGTGGTGGAATGTGAACGTCATGATCATTGGAAACGATGCAAGTGATAATTAGATTATTCTATTTTAGTTGTATTGGTAGTAACGAAATATTATTATTCGCAGTTTTCAAATACTTAGGTAAAATTAATATATATATTTTTACAGATCGCTAAACATGGAAACGGTAGAGCTGTTATTGAGTTTTTCAAATAATATCTATATAATAGAAATTTAAAATTTGAGTGGTAGCTTTTTAAGAGATATTCTACCAATTTTCTGAGAGAGGTGAAAAATGCAACTTTTTAAATTTATGAATTAAAAGACGAATACCCTTACTTCGTATAATTACTAATAATATACTATTTAAGTTTTTTCCCCATCAAATTAAATTAAAATTAAAATTGTAGAGGAGTGAAAAAGTAGGCAAAGGCAAAACTTCATTCTCTTTGAAAACGAGATTTTCATATGCGCCAGAGGCGATATATTGGTTCTTCTAGTTTTGTTTTTTTTTTTGAAAAAGAGATAAAAATATCCCTTGAATGAAAAAGAAATTGAGAATCTCTGATCTAAAGACTGAGGAGAAATTCCGGGAAGTAACATATAACGATCAGGACATAAAAATCCTCAAACGAAAAATTTATCTTCTAAGTAAAAAAAAATTAAGGAATTCCAGCCAGTTCAACGTAAAAGGACAAATTCCATGATCTAAAGAGGCAAGACGGAACTTCTTAATCAATCACCGATCATCCCCATCCTTCCCTCGATGAGAAAGGGAGGCACCGATGGGATTGGAAAGGCTGCCTTCCATCGGATGCGACATTAAAACGTGGTTCCGTACAGGAGAACCACATCCTATTCACGTTGAAGAACACGCAGGGTGGCCTTGAAGGGTTGGGTTATTTTACCTCTGAGCGGCACTTTTTTGCACACCATGGGCTAAATGGCCAGGTCACATGGACCCCGAAGGCTCAGAGAAGGTTGGGGCAGGGGACCCATTGGAACAGTTGTTGGGAGACAGATGGTAGCCTCCCGTCAAGGCCATCCAGCGTGTTCTTTAACGTGCACAGGGTAATGGCTCTCCCGCACACGGGACCACGGCTTAACGTCCCATCCGACGGACGGCGGCCTTTCCAAGCCCATCGGTGTCCCCTACTGACGGTGGACAGGGTGGGGAATTTTTGCGGAGATAAATCTAAACGCTGACCCAGCTGGGACTCGAACCTGGGAACTATAGATTACGAGCCTGGCGCGCTACCGACTGAGCCACCCCCGCCCCCAGGCCTTGAAAGGAGTCTGCCATCTGTCTCTTAAGAGCTGTCCAATTGGTCCCCCTCCTCAGCCTTCTCTGAGCTCTGACTCTCGTGAATCGGCCAACGTGTGCGAAAAGAAAAAGGTGCAGCTCAGATTTAACAACAGTCTTAAATAAAAAAAGATCAGATTTCTTTTTATGATCGAATATAGAGAAGAACAAAAAAAAGTTCGGAAAGTTATGGAGGAATTTTAACATCCACCGTGAAATAACTCTTGATTCAGTAGAAAAATAAATGATCAGATGTTCCTAAAATCAGCATCAAAGTGATGAAGAAATATTATATCATCAGTGTAAAAGGATCAAAGGCAATTCCTGCATAAATGTTAAACAATTAAGATCATTTTTTCTCTAGAATATTCACAGGTTGTAATGAATTTTTTAAAACTGATCATGAGATTTAGAGAAAGAGAATGAACTCAGTTTAAAGTCATAGAATTGGGCTGTTTTACTGCTAAATGAAATCTTTGTTTTTGCCCACGATGAATAATACCGCCTCTAGGTCACAAGGACCTCGAGGGCTCAGGGAAGGTTGGGAGAGGGAGCCATTGGACAGTTGTTAGGAGACAGACAGTAGCTCCATTCAGTGTGTTCTTTAACGTGCACAGGTTATAGCTCATCCAGCACACGGCTGTACCTGACATCTGACGGGCAGATGTCATTTCCACCCCCATCGGTGTCCCCCACTGACCGAGGGCATGACGAGGAGTTTTGCGGAGATAAATCTCAAGGCAGGCCCAGCTGGGACTCGAATCTGGGAACTGCAGATTATGAGGCTGGCATATTACCTACTGAGCCAGCCTCTAATAGTCATAGGAGTACTTTTCTATATACTACTAATCGAGAGTCTTAAACTTGTTGGATTGCCAGCAGAGGTGATCCCTTAACCCTTATCGTTGCTCTAGAAGAGATCCGTCCAACCCAAACTTAGGTAAAGAGCCACTAGAAAAGAAAAACATTCTGAAAGGGCCACAGGCTCGTAATCTGTTGTTCCCAGGTTCGAATCCCAGCTGGGTCAGCGTTGAGATTTATCTCCGCAAAATTCCCCGCCTTTGCCCACGGTCAGTAGGGGACACCGATGGGCTGGGAAAGGCCGCCGTCCGTCGGATGGGACGTTAAGCCGTGGCCCCGTGTGCGGGAGAGAGCCATACCCTGTGCACGTTAAAGAACACGCTGGATGGCCTTGACGGGAGGCTACCATCTGTCTCCCAACAGCTGTTCCAGTGGGTCCCCTCCCCCAACTTTCTCTGAGTCTTCGGGGTCCATGTGACCTCGCCATTTAGCCCATGGTGTACAAAAAAGTGCCGCTCAGAGGTAAAACAACCAACCTAATGGGTCACAGGAAAACTTAAAAACGAAAACATACATTTATAATGAATGATAAGTGGGGGAAAACTTTATATATTTAAAATATCTTGATTTAAAAAACATAAATGTATATTTTTAATAAGAATTATGAAATGCCAAAATCGTTTAGTAATGCAGCTGAAAATGTTTGGTCAAAAGAACTGAAAGAAGTGAGTCAGTTGCAATGACGATTTGTATCACGAAACTCTTTCGCAGTGAGTGCGGAGTCGGAAGGACCTGCTCTAGAAAGAACCTGTCTTTGCCTTCAGAAATGGCCTAAACGACTCTGTGAGCAGCGTAAAGAGGACACGTGATCTTCTTATCAGAAAGGGATCGATTGTGAAATCCTTTCTTTCAAAGTGACTGTAGAACTCTTTTCACCGCTGGCAGCCGAGCGCTGCAGAGGAAACGATCTTTTCGTTGACGGCAAAAGTTTCTTCCAAATTAAAGATTTTTAATTCAGTCGATTATCGTTCGAAATTTTATCTGATGAGCCTTAGTTCTAGGAAACATTAAAAAATTTCAGAACTTGGTGCGAAACTTCAAGACTTTACCGAAAGCGGAACTTCTCTCAGTTTTTATTATTTATTTTTTGTTTTCAACTTCTGGTTTTTTTTTGAAGCGCAGATTTAGAAATAAAAAATAAATTGGCCAAATTAATAATAAAGTAGATTTAATCGTATTCGCCAGTTAACCACTTAACTACAACTATCCCTCGATTTACACGGTACTCAGTTCACACAATTTTGGCTTTGCACGGTCAAAAAATGCAACCAGTTTCGATTTACACGGTACTGACTGAGATTTCCTTTCTATGTACGTCTCAGTCAGTACCGTGTAAATCGAAACTGTTGCATTTTTTGACCGTGCAAAGCCAAAATTGTGTGAACTGAGTACCGTGTAAATCGAGGGATGGGTGCATTTATTTCATCACTTGTCGTCTCCGCTTAGGGGCGGGGGTGGCTCAGTCGGTAGCGCGCCAGGCTCGTATTCTGTAGTTCCCAGGTTCGAGTCCCAGCTGGGTCAGCGTTGAGATTTATCTCCGCAAAAATTCCCCGCCCTGCCCACGGTCAGTAGGGGACACTGATGGGCTTCGAAAGGCCGCCGTCCGTCGGATGGGACGTTAAGCCCTGGCCCCGTGTGCAGGAGAGCCATACCCTGTGCACGTTAAAGAACACGCTGGATGGCCTTGACGGGAGGCTACCATCTGTCTCCCAACAGCTGTTCCAGTGGGTCCCCTCCCCCAACCTTCTCTGAGCCTTCGGGGTCCATGTGACCTGGTCATTTAGCCCATGGTGTGCAAAAAAGTGCCGCTCAGAGGTAAAACAACCAACCAACCAACGTCTCCGCTTATTTTCTGAAACCATTTTTTGCCAGTTGGCTTCCCCACATATTTTTCAAGACAAAAATGAGTTTCTTTTATTGATTTTACATTTTTCTCCTATTATCGATGAGCTGTCTTTTGAATAGCCTCACTTTAAAATATTATTTCATTGCAAACTTTTAACCCTTTCAGTCCCCCCCCCCTGTAACTAACGGGAACACTAAACTTATAAATTATTTTAATGAACATGAAACTATTGAATTCAGTGCATTTTCTAATATTGTTTCCTATATGAGAACTTGTAATATAATAGTTATATTTATCATTAATGAAGAAATTTTCTAATCATTCACTTTAGTTTAATTTTGTTTTACTTTTATTACTTTTGTATCTTTTTCAGCTAAAAATGTTTATTTGGCTGCAAATAACAATAACAAAAAACATCATGCCCCAAACAGTGTTAGATAAACCAAACCGAACTGGGTCTCGAGAAGTCAAGAGAATTCCAAAGAGTCAGAATTTGCATATTGGAGCATAGGATAATTTGTGACGTCAGTACGACTAACAGAACAGATTTTAGAGCTCGTATCTCTGCTGCTGCCTTATTGCTGCGACTGTTTCATCCTCACTGGTATGTATGCAAAATCTGTTTTTTGGGTTGTTTTACCTCTTAGCGGCACTTTTTTTTTCACACAATGGGCTGGTCACAAGGACCCCAAGGGCTCAGAGAAGGTTGTAGGAAGGGAACCCCCTGGAACAGCTGTTGGGAGACAGATGGTAGCCTCCCGTTAAGGCCATCTAGCGTGTTCCTTAACGTGTCCCGCACACGGGACCATGTCTTAACGTCTCATCCGACGGACGGCGGTCTTCCCAAGGTCATCGGTATCTCCTACTGACTATGGGAGGGCGGGGAGTTTTGTGGAGATAAATCTTAACGCTGAGCCCAGCTGGGTTGGGTTGTTGAGATGTTTTACCTCTGAGCGGCACTTTTTTGCACACCATGGGCTAAATGGCCAGGTCACATGGACCCCGAAGGCTCAGAGAAGGTTGGGGGAGGGGACCCACTGGAGCAGCTGTTGGGAGACAGATGGTAGCCTCCCGTCAAGGCCATCCAGCGTGTTCTTTAACGTGCACAGGGTATGGCTCTCTCCCGCACACGGGGACACGGCTTAACATCCCACCCGACGGACGGCGACCTTTCCAAGCCCATCGGTGTCCCCTACTGACCGTGGGCAGGGCGGGGAATTTTGCGGAGATAAATCTCAACGCTGACCCAGCTGGGACTCGAACCTGAGAATTACAGATTACGAGCCTGGCGCGCTACCGACTGAGCCACCCCCGCCCCTCCCAGCTGGGACTCGAATCTGTAAAATCTGGTATCATCGCAGGGTAGAGTTCCTTTGCTTCTTTCAAATAAATGCGCTCCTTTTCCAGTTATTTATTTGTTATTAGCCGATCCCAGCGAATCTTAAAGGAGCTCAAACAACAAAAAGGCACTTCGGGATAAAACAACCCCTAAACTGTGATTATGATTTGATTAGACGAGTAAATTGATATTAAAGAATCCCATAAATTGAGAAAATGAAGCTTTTATTTTTCTCATTTCATCTCAGAATTTGGAGAATTTCATGAGAATTTGCGTCTCATTAAAAAAGTTTTGGATAGGAAAAGATGATGTAGGAATATGAGCGCGAGATTGGATCAATATATCACTCGAGCTCGGTGATATCACCGAGCTCACACGTGTGTCTATTCTGAGTTATTATTGCTCACCCAGACGTTAAGAAGATATGGTAACTTCACCTGGGTTATTAGATTGTGGTCGCGACATCATTCGTGAAAATCGATAGTCTCCATCGACACACCTGCTCGTCGGATGATTTCAGATGATGTTAAGCTGTTTGTCTTTTGGTGCCGAGGCTTTTTTCTTTCGTTCATATATATAAGGAGGGGAAAAATGTGAAGGAAATATAAAATGGTGATTTTACCAGAGCCATTGTTATCCCTATTTTTAAAAAAGGTGATCGCAGTTCTTGTGATAACTGTAGGGGTATCAGCCTACTCTCTGTTCCAGGGAAAGTTCTTTGCATGATTGTGCTTAATAGAATTAAGAGTCTGGTTGACAGGCAATTGCATGATGAGCAATGTGGATTCAGAAGTGGTAGGGGATGTGTGGATCAGATATTTTCACTTAGGCAGATAATTGAGAAATGTTTAGAGTTTCAGAAACGTTGGTTGCTAGCTTTGTTGATTTCAAAAAGGCTTTCGACTCTGTTGATCGTCATAATTTGTGGTTGATTGTGAAATCATATGGTATACCAGACAAGTTAGTTAACATAATGAAAGCTCTCTATAATAACACTGAGTCGTGTGTGAGAGTTGGTAAGGGTTGTAGCAATTGGTTTAGCATTACGTCTGGTGTTCGACAAGGGTGCATTTTGTCTCCTTTTCTCTTTAGTTTGGTTATTGATTATGTTATGCGAAATTCACTTCAAGGGAAAGATTTTGGCCTTAAATGGGCTGGAGATACGAAAGTTTCTGATTTAGATTATGCTGATGATTTAGCCCTTTTGGCAAATGATGTGAATGAGATGAACTCTTTCATTCGAGCTGTTGATGAGACTGGTAGTAGAGTAGGTTTGGTTATAAACAGAGAAAAAACTAAAGTGATGAAAATTGGTCAGACAGGTTTTGATTCAGTTCATATGAATGGTTGCAGTCTTGAGCAGGTGTCACAGTTTAATTATCTTGGGAGCTGTGTAACAGATAATGGTGATGTGCGGCATGAGATTAACAGACGAATAGGGATTGCTGCCGGGACTTTTAAGAACCTATGGAGAGTGTGGAGAAATAGGCGTATACACCTAAAGACTAAAATTAGACTGTATAATAGTTTGGTTCTTTCTAGGGTTAGTTATGGTAGTGAAACTTGGACACTTTTTAAACAAGATAACAGGAAACTAGATGCTTTTGATTCCAGATGCTTACGCAGTATCTTGGTCATTAATTGGTTCAACTTTGTAACTAATGATGAGGTTAGGCAAAGGAGTTTGCAACCTCCTTTAAGCAGCATATTGTGCAGAGAGAGACTCCGTTGGTTTGGCCATGTTGCCCGTATGAATAATTATAGATTGGCGAATAGGGTTATGAACAGTGTGCCTAAAGGCCTCAGAAAGAAGGGGAGACCTAGGATGCGGTGGGCAGACAATGTCAAACAGGACCTTGTTAGAATTGGTGTGCAGTGGCCAGATGCAGTAGATGTAGCTCAGGATAGACTTGCTTGGAGAACTAAATTGCATGGTCTGGTTGGGCCTCCGTAGCCCATGGATGCTTGAGGATGATAATGATGATGATGATAAAATTTAATAAAATGTCACGTAGCGATTCATCGCCATTATCATTGTGGACATGAATTCTCTAAAGCGAGTAATAACCATTTAGCCCATTGTGCTAAAGCGAGTGGAACTTACATCTGAACGTCACTTTGGTGAACACAATGAATTAAATGCCTCGATCACTGCTGAATTGTTTGCTTCTTCCAAAAAGCGAGTCTTCCTTTTTGAGATTATTTCTGCAATGAGTGTCCAGTGTTTGGGTGAATCGCTGAATTTCTTAGAAAACGAATTCCTTACGTAAACGGTCAAAGTAATATGAAGTTTATACACATTATTCGTATAAGCAATAATTCATGTCTTACTAAGTTTGTATGAAGTTCGAAGATAAAACTCATTTCGCTTGACAAAACCAAATTGTCAAAATGAGAGCAGAAATAAAAATGCCCGCGACAAATATAAATACTGGAAAACACAGGTCGATTATTAAAAAAAAGAAAGAAAGTGCTTCCTTACACAAAGGATGGCGCTCAGATGTAAAACAACCCAACAACAACACAAAGGACGGCGCTCAGATGTAAAACAACCCAACAACAACACAAAGGACGGCGCTCAGATGTAAAACAACCCAACAACAACACAAAGGACAGAGATAACCTAGAAGCTATGTTAGTCTTCTATTTTTTCATACAACATACAAACACTTATACAAGGACAGGAGGGGCGGGAGGGGCTCAGTCGGTAGCGCGCCAGGCTCGTAATCTGTACTTCCAGGTTCGAGCCCTAGCTGGGTCAGCGTTGAGACTTATATCCGCAAAACTCCCCGCCCTTCCCACGGTCAGTAGAGGACACCGATGGGCTTGGAAAGGCCGTCGTCCGTCGGATGGGACGTTAAGCTGTGGCTCCGTGTGTGGGAGAGCCATACCTTGTGCATGTTAAACTACACACTGGATGGCCTTGACGGGAGCCTACCATGTCTCCCAACAGCCGTTCCAGTGGGTCTCCTCCCCCCAACCTTCTCTGAGCCCTTGTGACCTGGCCATTTAGCCCATTGTGTGCAAAAAAAATGCCGCTCAGAGGTAAAACAACCAACCAACCAACGACATGCCCCGCTGATCTAGTAGTCAGTTACGCTAACCACTAGACTAGATAGGGTCTATAATATTGTATTAATATTAAAAAAAATTTAATTTCTGTCTTTTTTGTTGTCCCTTGTACATATTTTGTTATCAGTTTAATAATGAAATACTGTATACTAGTCTTGAGCGGATAAGGCTCGGTCGATAGCTCACCTGGTTCGTCATCTCTGGTTACCAGTTGAGAATCCCAATTGCGCTTGCGTTGAAAATGATCCCCCTTAACATTCACTCTGCAGCAATAGGCTTGGAAAGGACGCCGCCAACCGAATGACCTCGTGCACTTTAAATGCCAAAAGCTGAATGGCTTTGAGACTTCCATGTCTCCTCGCCAGCGGATCACTTCCTCAAACCTTCTTTCAGCTCTTGGGGTCCTTGTGACCTAGCCATCTAACCCACTCTGTGCAAAACATTTGCCTCGGAGGTAACTCAGCCGAACCTAACGACACTTGATTATTGCATTTCCAACCAATCAAGCATCAAGAGTAATTATGTACAAAATTTTTTGCAATTTTTTGCACATAATGGGCGAAATGACCAGGTCACAAGGACCCAGAGAAGGTTGGGGGAGGGGACCCACTGGACATTTGTCAGGAGACAAATGGTAGCCTCTCGTCAAGGCAATCCAGCGTGTTCTTTAAAGTGTACAGGGTATGGCTCTCTCATACACGGGCCCACGACTTTACACATCCTATCCGACGGACGGTGTCCCTTTCAAGCCCATCGGCGTCTGAAGGCAGGGAGCTTTTGCGGCGATAAATCTCAACACTGGGCCAGCTGGCACTCGAACCTGGAAACTGCAGATCACGAGCCTGGCGCGCTACAGACTGAGCCACCCCTTATGTATACATTTTTTTTCTCAACAAGAAAAATCGATTAGGATGATTGGCATCGTTTCATTTCCCTTATTTCCGCCTTAGTGATATTTGGTTTTATGTTGTTGGGTTGGGTTGTTTTACCTCTGAGCGGCACTTTTTTGCACACCATGGGCTAAATGGCCAGGTCACATGGACCCCGAAGGCTCAGAGAAGGTTGGGGGAGGGGACCCACTGGAACAGCTGTTGGGAGACAGATGGTAGCCTCCCGTCAAGGCCATCCAGCGTGTTCTTTAACGTGCACAGGGTATGTCTCTCCCGCACACGGGGCCACGGCTTAACGTCCCATCCGACGGACGGCGGCCTTTCCAAGCCCATCGGTGTCCCCTACTGACCGTGGGCAGGGCGGGGAATTTTGCGGAGATAAATCTCAACGCTGACCCAGCTGGGACTCGAACCTGGGAACTACAGATTAGGAGCCTGGCGCGCTACCGACTGAGCCATCCCCGCCCCCAAAAAAATCGAAGGTATCTTGAAGATCAAGTCAACTTCTTAACCAGACGACTAGATACTTTGGTTTTATGATAAAAGGCAACAGATGGAACAGGTATTAAGCTGGTAAATAAATGGCAAAAACTGTTTCTTAACCCCCCCCCCCCCCCAATCACTTTATTCCTTAAGTATCATCAGTTTCCACAATTCTTGAAATGTAGAGAATCACATTTTTTTTTACGTAATTGTGCTCATAGGATTATATCGAACTTATTTTGTACCAAAGAATTGGACATTTTTGAAAAATTTGTTCTCGAGAGATTAGTGAATTGTTCTGGTCTTTTTTTGTCGCACAATGGGCTAAATGGCCAGGTCACAAAGATCCCAAAGAGAGGTGGAGAATAGGATCTTCTAGACCAGTTGCTCTCCACCTTTTTGGCCGACTTGAAGGCCTGGTCGGCCCAGGCTCAAAATCAAGTTGACAGCGAATGTCTGTTGAACCCATTTTGAATGTAACGCTAAAGGTTCTCCCGGTTGAGAAGTATTGCTGTAGATAGCAATTAATGATCTTGACGAGGAACAGACGAGTCTCCCGTTTATACCATTTAAAAGCATCTTTAAAAGTGCACAGGGTACGCTTACGTGCACACAGAACTTTGGCTTAATCCGACGAACGAATGTTTTTCCACGTCATTACTACGACCCTCTTCCCCCTCCCCCCCCCATGACAATCACCAACAGATATGGCATAACTCGGCATGGGCTCATCCGCCATTGTCAATAGCGGATTTTCCGAAGACGAAACGAAGATTTAATGCATCTCTTAAAATGTTCACAAAGAGATACTGTATAAGACATAATACGAGGTCGATTAACTCACGATACTGAAAGGGTGGGGGGGGGGGGGGCTTCTAAATATTAAGCATCTTTGGACAAACGTCATACAGAAAATAATTTATGCTGGGTTGAGATCGTCCTTGCACGACAGAAGCTCAAAATTGTCTGCTTAATTAGGAACGAGTGAAAAGTTATAAAGGGGGAGGATAGAATTTGTATTCGAGTGGGAGTATGATCCCACAACCCCCCCCCCCCCCCCCGATAAATATGCCAGTCACTTTTACCATCTGAGCTAGTGGTCATTTTGGTCGAAAGTATTGCTAGAGGGTTGGGTTGTTTTACCTCTGAGCGGCACTTTTTTTGCACACCATGGGCTAAATGACCAGGTCACATGGACCCCGAAGGCTCAGAGAAGGTTGGGGGAGGGGACCCACTGGAACAGCTGTTGGGAGACAGATGGTAGCCTCCCGTCAAGGCCATCCAGCGTGTTCTTTAACGTGCACAGGGTATGGCTCTCTCCCACACGGGGCCACGGCTTAACGTCCCATCCGAAGGACGTCGGCCTTTCCAAGCCCATCGGTGTCCCCTACTGACCGTGGACAGGGCGGGGAGTTTTGTGGAGATAAATCTCAACGCTGACCCAGCTGGGACTCGAACCTGGGAACTACAGATTACGAGTCTGGCGCGCTACCGACTGAGCCACCCCCGCCCGTATTGCTAGATTGGAGAGAGTCAGTCAATAGAAATAAAGCAATCAGAGTTGCGCATTTACACCAGAAGAATAAGAAATCACGTGGCTAGTTTAAAATTTGCTCCAAGAGTTGTGAAAAAAAGTTCACCCTGTTGAACAATTTTCGGTATTCCCGATAACCACTGCTTCGGCTGATACGACGGCGTTGTCTGGTATTCGACGCCCCTCATCGCATGAACCTTCGTCTTTCGTCTAACGTTTCTTCCAGCAGCGACAGACAGCAAGGATAAGTTTCAAATAGCAACTGCCTTCTCTGGTGACTTTTGTTCGAACAATGCACAAATTTAATCCGAATATTTTCCTTGCATATTTTGTGCGGTAGTTTTTCCTCTGGACCACACTTTTAGGCACACAATGGGAAAAATGGCCAAGTTCCAAGAACCCCGAGGACTCAGAGGTTTGTGAAGGGGATAAACTGAATAGCTGTTGAGACATAGTTTCCCGTCAAGGTCAGTCATTCAGTGTGTTAACACGAACAGGGATGTTTTATCTCTCGGCGGCAATTTTTTGCACACAATGGGCTAAATGGCCAGGTCACAAGGACCCCGAAGGCTCAGAGAAGATTGGGGAGGAGACCCATTGGAACAGCTGGAAGTCTCTGGTTAAGACCATCCAGCGTGTTCTTTAACGTGCACAGGGTATGGCTCTCCCACACAGGAACAGGGCTTAACGTCCCATCCGACGGACGACGGCCTTTCGAAGCCCATCGGCGTCCCCTACTGACCGTGGACAGGGCGACATGCACAGAGTATCTCTCCCGCACACGAGGAAGTCTCGGCATTGTGTGCAAGAGAGCCCTTGACACTAAACAAACACATGAGGGCGTGGCTTATACTGTCCCATCCGACGGACGGACTTTCCAAACCCATCTGTGTCATCTTTCTCACCGAAAGCAGGGTGGGGGTTAGCGGAGATAAATTTCAATGCGGACACAAGTGGGACTCGAACCTAGGAACTGCAGATAACTAGCTAAACTGAGCCAACTCGAGCGCTCTAAATCAGTGGATAAAAAAAAATTCAGATTGAAAATTAAATTATTCCTCCCGAATCCATCATTGACTGCCTCGCAACTACTGGAGTCTAGGAGGGGTGACGAGTGGGTTGTTCCGTCATAACGGAGGGATTCTGCCAGCTTTGAGGTTCAATAATTAATGAAGGGTAAAGGAGTCCAAGTGGGGGTAACAAGTGTGTTGTTCCGTCATAACGGAGGGATTCTGCCAACTTTGCGGTTCAATAATTAATGAAGGGTAAAGGAGTCCAAGTGGGAGTAACAAGTGTGTTGTTCCGTCATAACGGAGGGATTCTGCCAGCTTTGCGGTTCAATAATTAATGAAGGGTAAAGGAGTCCAAGTGGGAGTAACAAGTGTGTTGTTCCGTCATAACGGAGGGATTCTGCCAGCTTTGCGGTTCAATAATTAATGAAGGGTAAAGGAGTCCAAGTGGGGTAACAAATGGGTTGTTCCGTCATAACGGAGGGATTCTGCCAGGTTGCGGTTCAATAATTAATGAAGGGTAAAAAATCGTACGTGAAATTTTGAAGCTTAAAATGTTTCATAAATATTTTTGTTTTTCATTATCATCTAATAAATCACAAGGACAATAACGAGACTAAGAGTAAGCTTTTATTAGTTAACAGTTCATATTTACATAATTCACATAATTCAGTAAATGGCTGGAACAAGATCCTCATCGTTAACAATAACTTCGGAGGTACATCACATTCTAAACATTGCAATAATCTCAGTTGAAGCACTCATCTAAAATGTTTTTAAAACCATTCACTGTTTAAGAAATGGAAAAATATTGTACAATTTAGTTTTGTCGCTTCCGATCTAACAGCTGCTACCTGGAAGAAAGAAAAAATGTTCCCCACCTTAAAATTTGTCATGATATAAGAGGAATTAGCAGAATTAAATCTTCTGCACGTGGGTACATTATCATAAAATTTGAGCAAACGTTTGGCAAATCTTCATTTCGATTAAAATGTATTTTATTTCTCGAGTTATTTCTTTTGTACACGACTTCAGTGTCAATGTGAAATGGGTTTTGATTACTACTCTCTGGTTTAATCAATCGGTGGAATACTTTCGATAACTCATGTTTTGGAAGACTATTTGTTAAAAGCAACTTTCGAGCGAAAAATGGACGAGATTTTAATCTTTCTAGCAAAATTTAATGACGTATAATTTATTGGCGTAAATATATAGAAGAATGCTAAACTATTACGCTACATACCTATTTTGTAATACAGGAAACTAATTCTAAAAAATTCTTATCATACTAAGATATAACAATTATCATACAAGACAAAAATATTTAGCAATGGTTGACATTTTTTCAACCACATATTTAAAGATTTTATACAGTTAAAAATTTATATCTTGCACTAAATTTTATTTGCTGAATTAAAATATTCAAGATCTTAAGTGACAAAGAATTACTTTCGTTGGATTAAATGATCTTGCATGAACATCGATTTAAATGCCCGCTGGGATGAAATTTGAATACTGCAGCCTTCCTAAATTTACTGCAAAATCCTCGCAACATTAGAGGAAATTTCTGTTTGGATTATCCACAACGACTAAAAATTGTGTTTTGTTCGGATATCCCCTTTAAATTTTAACTGAAATATGCCGATGCTCGTAACAATGATGAAAATCATACTGAGAAGCAATGCCGGAAATGGACTAGCGCTGGTGACCGGAGCAATAAAGTGTAAACAATGTATGAAAAATAATTGTGTAAATTTTGTTCATAAAAAGGCTTTAAAAACAATTCTATAATTTTCTTATTAGTCATAAATGCTGATTATTATCAAGAAGTCATTTTACGTAAATTAATCAAGAAGTCATTTTACGTAAATCCTAATTTGTTGGAGATTCATTATGTCCCATTATTCCACCATCTCATCCTATTCCAGTGCCCAATCATAACGAGTTATGTACCACATGGAATTTTTGAAGTAGGGTCATCAACCACCTCAAAATATGTGCCCTTCTTCCTCTCCCTTAAGGAATGTCATCTGCTTTTCCTTATTATCCTCTCCTACTGTCGTCCCTCGTTGTTTTTTCCCCAATAAGGGAGAAAAATTTAAAGAGGGGACAATAACAAGAATCTTGGGAGAGTGGAAAAAATAAACGTACACACCTGAAGAAAATTAGGCTGTATAATAGTTTGGTTCTAAGGTCAGTTATGGTAGCGAAACGTGGACCCTTTGCAAACAGGAAATTAGATGCCTTTGATTCTAGATGCTTACACAGTATCTTGGGTATTTGGTGGACTTCGTAAATAATGATGAGGTTAGGAGTCAAAAATCTCATGAGCAGCATATTTTGCAGACAGAGACTGCGTTGGTTTGGCCATGCTGCCCGTAAGCATAGCTGCAGATTAGCAAACAGGATTATGAACAGTGTGCCTAAAGGCTTCAGAAAAAGGGGGAGCCCTAGGATGCGGTGGGCAAATAATGTCGAACTAGAAAATGCTAGAGGTTGCTAGAAATGGCCTAGAATGGCCAAATACAGCAGTTGTAGATCATGACAGACATGTCTAGAGAACAAAGTTATCGTCTCGTAGAACCTCCATAGCTCATGGCTGCATGAGGCTTTTGATGTACGACCTTAACATATGTGAAAAGGAAGCTTATAGTATGCAGAGTCACATAAGTATACAAAACATTTTCCTGCAAAGTACAGAAAAGGTTTTAATGACAAAATCGACTCTAAAAACCAAAATAGAAAATTAAAAAAATACCATCAGATATGCGTTCCGAAATCTAAAAACATGCCAATGACGAAATCGTTTAATGAATTGATATGAACTTCAAAGGAAAATATGACGATAAAACTGGTTTCTTACAGAATGAGCAAAAATTCCCTATTTTTCTATAAAAATAAATTCTTAATCATGAAACCGTGGCCCCTTGTGCAGGAGAGCCATATCCTGTGCACGTTAAAGAACACGCTGAATGCCTTGACGGGAGGCTACCCTCTGGCTTTCAAGAACTGTTCCAGTGGGTCCCTTCCCCCAACCTTCTCTGAGCCTTCGGGGTCTATGTGACCTGCCCATTTAGCCCATGGTGTGCAAAAAAGTGTCGCTCAGAGGTAAAGTTTGAGAGGGGGGGGGTCAATCTAATGAACCATATCAAATGAAAAAATATCCCCTGCTAGTTCAGATTATAGTCTTCTATTATCCCCCCCCCCTTCCCAAATGTGGGAAGGAAACTATTTAGGCGGGGGGGGGAGTTAATGTGAAGTTATGTCAATAAATGCTTCCAATGTGCAGAGTAACATTTTTAACATTTAGGCACTTGAATTTTCTACATTTTAGTGAACGTCAGAAAAGAGAATCAGTGCACACCCGTTGCTATTAATCAAAAATTTTCATCTATCATAAACAAAAATATTCCTCATGGGAGGGGGGAGGATAAACGCTGCAAGGACCACAAGATATATTCTTGTTAGCCTTTACTGACTGCTTTAGATCTTCGTCTCAGCATACTTCTCATAGGCGGAGGTCCTCCACTGGAAATGTCAACTATAAATCCCCCCCGTTTTCTTTTATCTGAAAAAAGGCGTTCTTTCAAAGTTTCTTGCCTCCTTCCCCTGGAGAAATTTCTGCTGACGCCTATAATGCGTTTCAGAGATATTGTTTCCAAAGTAAAAATACCGACAGGCTTGGAAAGGCCGCCATCCGTCAGATGGGACGTTAAGCTGTTCTCCGTGTGCGGGAGAGCCATATCCTGTGCACGTTAAAGAGCACGCTGGATGGCCTTGATGGGAGACTACCATCAGTCTCCCAAAAGCTGTTCCAGTGGGTCCCCTCCCCCAACCTTCTGAGAACTATTTTGCATACAATGGGTTAAATGGCCAGGTCACAAGAACCCCGAGGGCTCAGAGAAGGTTGGGGCCCATTAGATACTAGATGGTAGCCTCCTGTCAAGACCATCCGACGTGTTCTTTAACATCCTAGATATTGCTCTACCGCACACTGAGCCACGGCTTAACGTCTCATAAGACGGACGACTGCCTTTACAAGCCCATCGGTGTCTCAGGTTGGGTTGTTTTACCTCTGAGCGGCACTTTTTTGCACACTATAGGCTAAATGGCCAGGTCACATGGACCCCGAAGGCTCAGAGAAGGTTGGGGGAGGGAACCCACTGGAACAGCTGTTGGGAGACAGATGGTAGCCTCCTGTCAAGACCATCCGACGTGTTCTTTAACATCCACTAGATATGGCTCTACCGCACACTGAGCCACGGCTTAACGTCTCATAAGACGGACGACGGCCTTTACAAGTCCATCGGTGTCTCGGACTGACCGAGGGAAGGGGGATATGATTCCAGTGGAAAACTAATTCGTTTGCTCCATAACTTCAAAAATTAGCTTCTAGTAAAATACTACTGAAGATCAGGATTCTGATAGAACAGATGCAGAATTCGAGAAATATTAATTCTTGAAATATTCAATACTTAAATATTCCAGCTTCTATAACTCTTTAACAGTAGTAATGTATACATTTAACAGTCCTAACTTATAAAAAAAAAAAACTGATGAAGTAAATTCTTATGACTGGCAGTGATGATTTAAGCAATCTGATTTCTATATCTTTAAATATTGAACGAACATTGAAGTTACGCTTTTAAAAGTCACGAAGCCTCGAAATTGGCTTTTCACAACTTTTTATATTCCAGACAAAGATTTGAAAATATTGTCCAAAAAAAAAAAACTACTCTTGCAAAAGATGAGCAAGCAGCTAGAAAAAAAATGTATTGCAATATTTGATATTTTCAAAAAAATTCAATATGTGGCGAGAATGTTTTAAATATAAAACGGACGGCGTTCCGGCTGAATCCAGTTTACTTGCATCACTCGCCCCTGAAACATACGCATCTTCCATTAAACTAGGGGCGACTCAGTCGGTAGCGCGCTAGGCTCGTAATCTGTAGTCCCCGGATTCGAGTCCCACCTGGGCCAGCGTTGAGATATATCTCCCCTAAACTCCCTGCCTTCGGCCAATAGGAGACACCGATGAACTTGGAAAGGCCGCCGTCCATCGGATGAGACATTAAGCCGTGACTCGTGCATGCCATACTCTGTGCACGTCATACTGGATGGCCTTGACGGGAGGCTACCATCTGTCTCCCAGCAGCTGTCCAGCGAGTCCCTTTCTCAGCCATTGGGGTTTTTGTGACCTGGCTCTTTAGACCATTGTGTGCAAAAAAATGCCGCTCAGAGGTAAAAACAACCAAACCTTTCTTTCCAGTCAGTCGATTGCACTCCATTATTCAGAATTTGCTGCTCCTACACATGCAAACGTTTTCTTCGCCTACGCAGTCAAATTCAGAATTTTTCAGAAAAAAATTAAAAAATCATTTTAAGAAATTAAAAATGAGCCAAGATCCGTTGGATTTCATAATCAGCAAATTGTGATGAATTGATCTATTACCCTTATTCCCATGGCCACAATGATCCTTTGCAATTGTTAATCTGTGGCCTTATACTAAATGAAATTTGTTTTCGGATGAAAGGTTCGACTATTGTGGGATCTAAATTTTGACAACGTATTCTTAACAATTATGGATTAATCAAGAAACAAGATCTAGAGGGATCTTAATTGAACTGCGTTAAAGAAACCTGCTCTAAACTAGTTTTTTTTTCTTGCAAAATTTTGAAAACTCCAAATTCTAAAAAGTGCAGATTATAAAGTGCAAACGATTAAAATTCGCTATTTTGTGCAATTTTGGCCAGTACGGCTTGCAAGTGAAGAGCCCCCGACTTGCGAAGCCAAATTAAGCACTGGCCATTTCAAAATACGTTTCAAGCCTTTTGTTAAACCTGCGACAAACACCACGGTTGAGTAAGACACGTTACGAATGTCGATAAAGCACTTATGTCAGTGGAAAGCCTTGCAGAAATCACCGTGACTTTGAAAAATAAGGTCATCGAGATAAACTTTTGGTCAAACATTACCGGAGATAAGATCTTAATCGCGTCTCTCTAATGCTCATTCAGTTGAGATATGACCAACTAGAATTTTTCGCGTAAACATTTTTGAAGTTCGATTTTAATGAGACTTTCTCCCAACGTAAAATTATTCCGTTTTTTGAGCAGAGTATACTCCTGATGTTAAACTTAGAAAATAGAGTCCATTGGAATTTTAACCATTTGCTGTTGTAAATAATTTGAAAGGTGAAAATATTTGTTAGTCGCGTTTCGTTTTGAGCGAAAAGTTTTCTCTGTGCAATGGACAACCCATGACCCAAAAAAATACATCGATGTATTGAAGATAATACTTTTACTAATAAGTTTCAAAGTCAAAACCTTACAAAGGTCAACCTAATTAACTTCAAAAATTTCCCGCCAGATGAGAATAGAATCGGAGTGGGATAGCTCGGCTGCGAAGAGTATCGGCACGTTTTCTGAGAATTGGCGACGAAACTCAATTTTTGTTTTTCGTCTAAATCTTCAGTTGATGCAATTAAGGATTTTCTTTTTTAAATTCTAAAGAAATCCCAAATTAAGGTTTACTAAAAATCCGAATACAATTACATAAGCATAAAAGATACATTGAAATAAAAATTCCAGAGTTCGTTACTTAATTCTCCCTTTAAGATATTTTCTGCAAAAGATTATAAAAAACAAAAATTGGAATATTTACAGAAAGACCAACTTTTGTAGTTAGGCAAAGTGCAAACGATCTTTTGCTAATGTTTCTTTAATGTGCAAGATTGAAACAATCAAATGAAGCAGAACATAAATGCAAATAAACACCCCTTGGGGCTCGCAGTCCAAGGTCTACCGAAATCCAAAAGAATCAAATGAGGGGCGATCCCCGAAACTTTTTAGGGGGGGAAGGAGAATGCGATCGTTCGTACAATCTGCCCCCTCAAAATCAATATCTAAGAAATAGACAAAAATGGAACGAGGCTGCCTCTTATTCTGAAGCTGGTTGTTTTCTAGTGAGGTGAAGAAATCCTTTTAGTTTTTAATACAACCTAAATGCAAACTTTCCAACTCCCGCCGAAAACTGAATTGCGATTTTGCTTTAGAAATTTTTATAATCATATTGAAGCCACAACTTACAACATGAACTGAAAGAGAAATAAAAAAAGGTGATAAACCGCTTTGATATTTTGCCCTTTTTTTATACTACACAATGTGCCCCCTCCAAAAAAGTACGAGACGTACTTTGGCTATAAAATATATCTTCGTACATCATCGGAAATAGACTTCGAAGTTTAGGTCTAACGTGGGATGTGTTAAGGATGACAAATCTCCAAGAAGTTGAACATGTCACCCCACCCCCTTATCATTTAGCATAGGTACTATTGAACAAGGTACTATTGAAAACAGTTTGATATAAAACTTTAGTTATCAAACTATTTAACTATACTTCGAGAAGCAATAATTCAAATGATCAAAAACATCCGGATTATCTGTGATCAGGGCTTGTATAAGTCCCCTCTAACTTTACCCCTCCCCGTCTGCCTCCTCTAGGTCAACACTACAAAGATTTGAGTCAAATTGTTTCAACGCATTGATCAAAAATACGTCAAGATCTTAAAAACTTCAGCAAAACACCCATCAGAATCTGAACGTTATTAGCGCAAAAGGATTAAAAGGGATGTTTAGCAAATTCTTGAAATAAATTCTTCCCCACACTTAACAGGCAATTCTTTGTAAACGTATTATTCCGCAAAGTTGTCAGCCAGATCAAAACCAAGACATCTCCGTATATAAAATGATACAAAGCAGCTGATGACCTTTTTTCATAGAATCTATTCAAAATATTAATCCACTGGATACTAAAAACTTTCTAAGCATGGAGACTCAAATTCATGAATCTTTTCTCCTTGTCCGAACACTTCATCTTCCTATCGAACAAAGGGAAAATTTAAACTATCGTAAGGTTTAGGAATTCAAGTTCTCTCGTTTACTTCTGATTAGTAAACTGCCAAAATCGACAGATTTTCCCTGATGTAAACTAGTTTTGAAATCTAAACAATCTTGACTATTTTCATTTGGAGTCTTGCTGAGCACGAGCAACTGAAACTTCTGCCACTCGTGGATTTTGCGAGAAGCAATAAGGGGAAGTTCGGAAAGATGAAATTAAAATTTTGGCCAGGGAAGAAAACATGACCGAGGTTTGTAGTTTCTATTTTTGTTGTATACTTGAAACGAAGTTTGCAAAGTTAGAATGCAAAAGTAGAAATTTGGAAGGAATCGTGGTGTTCCTATGATGTCACACCCGACTAGTTTCGTCGCCGTAGCCTTCAGAGATGTATTTCATTTTCAGAACTTTTTCCCCTTCTATATAATCAATGAAAACGAGATAAAATTGCAGGTTCCATTAATCCATTTTAAACATGAAACAAGACCCGCTTTAATTATCCATCATCAATTTTCGAAGTATTCTACAAGAATCCCACATTTACGCTCGGATTTTTTTTTTAATCTACAAGGACAACACGTATTTAAAACTTAAAATTATTTTGCCCTAATTTATCAAAGGCAACCTATTTGATAGGAAAAAAAAAATTTTGCAGTGATGTCCGTGACCCAAAGATTAGGGAACTACTTCAGGGATTTCAAATTCAAATCTTACAGAAGTCGAATCAGTTCCATCTCAACATTCCTTAAAATACGGAGCCATAAATAAAACAATTACAGTTTTATGTTACCTATTGCTAATACCGAAACAAAGTTCAATTTCAGTCGCTTCATCTTCGGCTTAAAATCATCGCACTGGAACCAAATAGTAAGCCTCAGTTCGCTACATCGATTATGATAGGATGCATTGAGGGTCGTACAAAGCTTATTTCGATAGGCCGCATGCTTCACACCCACGTGCTAGTTAGTTCCTTTAGAGTGTTCTTTATTAAAGCTTTGTTGGCTCGCAAAGGTAACATAGCAAAAAAAAACACCCTTTCTAATTCAGTTACCGCTTAGAAATTTGCTCAAAACCGCACTTTAAGATCAAATACTTTGTAAGAGCGATTGAGAAGGAAAAGTGGCGGTAAAACTTCAAAACTGAAAAAATTTATTTGGTCGTATAAATTTCCAAATGGGTGACTACCTGGCTATATAGGGCACCAAATATATGGTTAATTGGGTAAGAGTCTGCTTGGCTCAAGTTCCAAATTGACGATTCACTTTAATAGATCTCTGCATATATCCTACCCCTTCCTCAACGGACGGTGTTGATCAGCGAAAGCTTTAAATGGAAGTCAATAAATTTGGAAAAAGGGCTATAGAGGTGTCCTACATTCCTGCTCGAGAAAAGCGATATTATTTCTGTTTAAAATTTTATTAGCATGAAGAATTGGCAAAAAAGATTTGAAAAGATTTTTGTCAGCGCTGAATGGAAAGTAGCGACTCAAAGTGTTCAATTGTTTTTTGACAACTGCATTAAGATTTAGTCCAAAAAAACATTAAAGGTTCATTCTCATTTGCTACGTCGTCCTGAAGAACCTTTCGCAAGCTAGACTGACTGCTGCTGCTGCTGCTTAATTGGAAGTCTCCACTGCTCTGCGCAAGCCTAGGTCCGAGTTTTCATTTACCGTGATAGAAAGAATTGTTTTCTTCCCTTTTAAAATGTTTTGACATGACTATTCCATGGTTTGTTGTGGTGTGGCCGAATAACGTTATTTTTATTATTTCTTGTAATGGTTTTCCTTTTTTCGAAAATATAAGGATGCTTATTATAATGAATTGTATTAACATGAAGCTTACAAGGCTACATGTCATTATCCTTACATAAAAGGAGAAGACCCTTAAAAACAAAAAATATCTGAAACCAGATTAGATCGACATACAATAGAAAAATCGAATCAAAATTGCAAAGAAAAAAAAAATGATATTTCAAGATACATCTAAATAGATTTTTATTCACACAACAGATGGCGCCACGTTAAGTGAAAAATTCCAGCATAGCTTTGCACATCGCATGGACAGTCTTTTTATCCCAATGTTTTCCGAATTCGTTTTTAATATAATTTGACAAAGGTATAACAAATGCGTGCTTTTTCTTTTCCTCGCAAGTTGTGTTCGCATTTTCATAGAATTGTTTTAGAAATTTTGGACTTCCAATTGAGTTTTTCTATTCATTGAAGTGCTCGATTTCGGTTAGGTATCAATATATACATTGATCTAACGGCAGAAACTGTTCAAAGATATGATTTGCAAACACCCTGTAAAATATATATAAAGTTCATAGAAGCAACTCATTCAAAGTGCCACATCTTGGATTTAAGCAATAAATGATACTGAAGATAAAAAAAAAAAGATCCTCCGACAATGCTTACCAAACTTTCATTGAATACGCTTTGGATATTGAACACTTAAGATAAATAGTGCCAGAATATATACATGAAAAGAGGCACGTTCTCTAAAATATTTATTGTGCATTTATCATCATCTATGCTAATAAAATTAAAAGGTACAGTGAAACCTCGTTAATACCAACAGAACTGCATTTTCTCAACTACAGAAACAACATCAATGCAACAAAAGTTGATTAAAATGAAAACATTACATTACAAATAGTTGTTACATTTTATATAACCTTAAAAAATATCAATTTTGTTCACATAAGTGGAAAAAAATGCTTCCAAAATACTTTATCCAGAAATCGACATTTCACTGTATATCCAATACTTCACTGCTTAAAGTAAAACTTGGGAATATATCGATATCATCCGTGAATTTTCCTTACTTTTTATGCAACAATCAATCAACAAGCACTCGACATGCTGATGCGAAGATCAAGCGATGGGAATTCATTCCTTTTTCCTGGAATATTCAAAATCCCGAATTGTAAGAGTATATTTCTTCCCCAAACGAGTTTTCACTGTAAATTTGAGAAAATTTTAATGTATTGAGAATTTGCACAAGCTTTAAGAGAAAATTAAAAAGGCATTGGTAACAAATAAAACGTTGTCTCTAACCAGAAACGAAACACTTAATTTAAAACAGTAACTCAACCTACGAATTTTTAGTACAGGAAAATATTAAATAACAAAGAAAAAACGATGCCCAGCATGATGTGATAATGAAAGTTTACTTTTTTCTCCCCACAGTCCAATAATAAAAGTTCTGGTGGAAATCTTTAATAGTTTTCAATCATTCCAAATGGGAGGAATTCTCTTAAAACACGAAGAAACACATGCAGCTGTGTAAAGGAAACTGTCATGTCTCTTTACTAAAATATATATATATCTGTTTCGGAAGTGAAGAGTTTTTATCCCTCCCAGAGTGATCGATAAAGTCTTAACGACTAGGCTGATGAAGAGAAGAGAGAGCTTCACAAGAAATTGACACATTGTCACAGACAATGAACAAACCAATGGTTTCCTAAAAAAAGAAGCTTATTCTTACTCCCGCACATAAAAGTTTATCTTAAAACCTTTCAGAACTCCACATTTTCTCTTCATCTGTGCTCAGATTAAGGTGCATAAGGACCCGACACAAATCCAGTATCACAGCACTCAGGGACGGTGTCTTTTGCCTAGGACTAGATAAAGCACTAACCTCGACGATTAATCCTCAATTCTGCAGCTGCATTCTCGGTTTGTTTTTGATATGGATGTCTTCATGCAGCAAAAAGGTGGCACACGAGACTGCCGAACGATGCATTTGTATATATATAGCAGTTGATGATTGCTACCGATTTAAAGCGCAGCTCTGAATTTCCACTGTCAAATATAAGGGCTGCAGTAACAAAGATGGCACATGTATTGACACGATTATTGGCGAGCGCCAAATTTTAGAAACTAAATGGAAGAACAGCTTTCATTAAGGGAAAGAGAAGAAGTATATATACATGGCTTAAATAAAGATACCTTGCGTTCAACGCCGAAACCAGTTTTTTTTTCTACACACAGCGCACTTTTTTGACGTCAACACGTGAATGTTTGGAACGTTTTATTTCGCACTTTGTGCGTACAGATGGACAACGGGAATGGAAGCTATCACGCTAACTCCAGACACATTTAGTGGACGAGAGAGGGGCTCACGGACTGGTGGCAAGATCCAATCCCAGCTGGACTGCACACCCTTTGGGCAGTCTGCCGATATTGCTGGTCGTAGCGGCCAGCAATCTTAAGCATCCAGGACCTGTAGTCCATACCTGAAAAAAATAAAGATTGGAATCAACTCTTCATTAAAGCAATTACATAAGGATGTTTTCTGCATGACTGATTTTGTGTCAGACACTCTAAATTTATGGGTAGCATAATAGATCTCGGGCTGTTTGACTTCAAGTTAGATTTAAATCTTTTGATTGTTTCACCGTGAGGAATTTTTCTCACGCAATAGGTTAAATGGCCAGGTGACAAAAAATTAAAACCCGCGTTCTCAGAAGTAGAGAAACCCGACTGGAGAAATGGAAGGCTTCCGTCACGGTCATCCGCTTATACTTTAACATGCTCCGGTTAGGATTCTCTTGTACACCGTACCACGGCTTTGATGGTAGTCTCCTGTCAAGGCCATTCAATGTGTTCTTTGACGTGCACAGGGTATGGATCTCCCCGCACACGGGGCCGCGGCTTAACGTTCCAAGCTGACGGAGGCATCCTTTCCTAGTCCATCGGTGGGGCGGGGGTGGCTCAGTCGGTTGCGCGCCAGGCTCGAAATCTGTAGTTCCCAGGTTCGAGTCCCAGCTGGGTCAGCGTTGAGATTTATCTCCGCAAAATTCCCCGCCCTGCTCACGGTCAGTAGGGGACACCGATGGGTTTGGAAAGGCCGCCGTCCGTCGGATGGGACGTTAAACCGTGGCTCCGTGCGTGGGAGAGTCATACCCTGTGCACGTTAAAGAACACGCTGGATGGCCTTGACGGGAGGCTACCATCTGTCTCCCAACAGCTGTTCCAGTGGGTCCCCTCCCCCAACCTTCTGAGCCTTCGGGATCCATGTGACCTGGCCATTTAGCCCATGGTGTGCAAAAAAGTGCCGCTCAGAGGTAAAACAACCCAACCTAGTCCATCGGTGTCCTCTGACGTGGGCAAAGCGGGGAATTTTGCGAAGATAAATCTCAAGGCCGGCCCAGGCGGGACTCCAACCTGGGAACTGCAGATTACGAGCCTGGCGCGTTACCGGTTGAACCACCCTCACCCCAAATGGGTTCAGTAACTATCGAATAAGTTCGGATGGTTTCGCGCAGTTATTGGCTCTAACTCTTACAAAAAAAAACACCGTGTTAGCGAAAAAGTGGACTTTGAATGGATGAAATTCTCTGTCACATCACTGGAAATATAGACTCGGTGTTTTCCTTTCCTCTTAAGTGACGAAAGGAACCACTCAATCTGATAAGCCACGTCATTTGACAAGATGATTTAAAAATTGCTTCCGAGCCAACAGATCCAACACTTTCCTTAACAGGCGTAGTACATGTTTTGAATGTTAGACTGCAATCAGCAAGAATAAAGGCAAAATTCCGTGCTATTCTGAGACCGAAAACCATCGAGAATCACCCAAAAAAGAGAATTAGTTTAAGTCAACTTCCTTACTTCTCTCTAAAAAAAATTTAACTCTTTTAAGAGTTACATGTTGACCTTTTAAATGAGAAAGCACCAGAGCAGTAAGATTGGATGAAAAGAGTCGTCACGAGGACAAACATCGATATTTTTAGCTCTCTTCCTTGGAAAAGGAAGTCTTTTCGACAAGAAAAGGATAAACGTAAAGCATCAAAAATTTGTTTGCGAAAATTTTTCTTTCACTCAGTAGCACCTTCGATCATTTTGAAACGTGCTTTGCTTTCTTTTAATCGACCAATCCAAAGGCATTCAAGCTCCACGTGGGAATTATCCATCATTTACATATGCCAAGAAGATGCCGTCGCTTCCAACTACAGATAAAGGGAAATGCAATTACTGGTACGCAACGTGACCCTGGAGAAGGTCAGCTTTTATTTCCTCTTCACGTGCCGCAAAGGAAAGAAGCGGAAATCCTAAATTTGTTTACGAACGTGAGATGGCAAAATTTTCTCGCTTGGGGGAGGGGGAGAATTATCCATCTCGAGATTGGTGCCACCGTTGCGACAACTAGAAGAGTTGATCGAGATTTTGAAAATATTTGCGAGATGTGGAGGAACGTTCTCGTGCTGTGGCAATCGAGAAAAATTCCATAACGGCAGACTTATTTTTGCTAGAAATAATTCTTCTAAAGAGATACAGCCATTTATATTTGTTTTCTATTGGTAGTAGCATTTTTTTTTCATATGCTTAACAATATAAACCAATTTGATATCTCTATACAGAAATTTAAATTATCGATATCAGAAATCACATTGAACATGACTTAAAAATGATTTGAAGAAATAATCAAAGGAAATTAGAGAACAAAATAAAATGTTTTCATGCTTGTTTCACGTTTTGTTGTTTTATTTTATCAAATTCATGTTGTTCAATAAGATCGCACCGAAGCAAGGAAATACGATTAAAACAAAAAGATACACATTTTTTAGAACCATTAATTGGCAAAATAATTTAGTTAAGCACTTAAAACGTTTGGCCAAAAAATTGTGGCAAATGAGCCAGATTCGATAGATCGATGATTTGCCAAAAAATGGGGCAAATGAGCCAGATTCAGTAGATCGATGATTTGCCAAAAAATTGGGGCAAATGAGCCAGATTCAGTAGATCGATGATTTGCCAAAAAAAAATTGGGGCAAATGAGCCAGATTCAGTCGATCGATGATTTGTTTTAGTCGCTGTTATGTTCTTTTGCAAAGAGCAGCGAATTGGATGGGACAGACTTACAGAAGTACTGGACAGAAAAACAATTTCATGTTACCTCAAACAGAAAAATCACATTCAGAGGCTCAATGAAAACTTCGATGTGTTTTTTTAATGAAATATATGCCTAAAGATCAAAATTAAATCTGGATTTTAAACAATATTTGTTCAGTACTCAAAGAGTTACGAAAGATGGAATATTTATAAATACCCCCTCAAGCAGCTGCTTGCCATAGAGGTCTGACAGGAGCCTGTCAGTTGAATACGCCATAGTAGAAGGTCTGTGAGGATGGCGGGACCTCAGCAGAAAAACGACACCAACATCCATGCCTTAATCTGAGGCTCGAACCCAGATCCCTTTGTAGGCAAGTGCGCTAACCACTCGGCCATTGGAACAGGCTACAAAATAAAATTGACCCCATGATTAAAACAGGTTGAAATCATAGTTGACCGTACACAGGGCGCAATACACCCGGTACTCTACCATTTTGGGGTCAATTTTTTGTAGTTTGTTAAATATTCCAGCGTTCGTAATTCGTTGAATATTGAACAAATATTGTTTAAAATCGAGATTTAGATTTGAATGCGAAGTTTATCTTTAGACATATTTTTCCTTAATAATCATTTTGAAGAAGTTATTGAGATTTGAACGCGATTTTCTATTGAGCTCGCATGCAACTGCTTCTAGTTTTCTGTCCAGTATCTGTAGATCAATGACAGAAGAAAAAATATATTATCTAAAGAAAATGGCGAGAGCAATTTTATTTTCGCAGTAATTTCGTGTATTTCAGAGTAATACTCCATACGGGATATTAAATTTTTAGAAAACCAATTTTAAAAAATTATGTCAAACAATTGTTTCAATTAGAAAAATGGAATGGTTGAAAAACTATTTTTGCTTACGTCACGTCACGGAGCTAGGGCATTGTTGGATATCGCATAGCTAAAAAACAGTTGGGCTGTTTTATCTCTGAGCGGCTCTTTTGCACACAATGGGCTAAATGGCCAGGTCACAAGGACCCGCAGAAGGTTGGGAGAAGCAGACCCACTGGTCAACTGTTGAAGACAGTGATAGCCTCTCATCAACGCCGTCCAGAGTTGTTTAATGTGCACAGGGTATGGCTCTCCAGATCACGGAGCCACGGCTTAACGTCCCATCCGACGGACGGCGGCCTTTCCAAGCCCATCGGTGTCCCCTTTCACACTTAGGGCAGAGTAGGGGTGAGAAGTAAAAAACGGCGGTTAAAGTTAAGGATGTGTCTGAAGTAGAGTTCGTTGACCTCGTTCATTGAAACTTAGCAAGGAATTCGTCAGTGAGAAATTAAGTAAAGGATATGGCTGTACAGAGGCGATAACATCCGACGCTGGGGAAATGGATTTTTGATTGGAACGGAAGCAACTGGAGACAAACACTTCCTCCGTCAATGGCTGCAAACTGTGTCCCGTTTCCGTGAACTTTTAGATAAAGAAACAATTTTGGAAAAGAATACAGCTGATGCTCCAACTGTTGCAGTTTTTAAGTCACACCTAGTCTTAATTTAAATGAAATTCATCTGTCGAAACAAAAAATTTCACTTGTTTAAATGCAGTTTTTAAATAGCGGTAAACAAATTTTCTTGTAGCAAGAAATGGATATTCCAAAAACTGTTGACAAGCAATGCAAAATTCCCTTTTTAGAGTGGGTCAGTTTGTCCTCGGCGAGATTCAACACTGATCCTTCCACCCGTTCAGTTTTTGTTTCTGCATGGATGAATCGGTGATTTCCCTTAAAGTGGGAAAGAAACAATTTTGCTATAACCAAGAAAAGGAAAATTGTTCTTAACGAGATGGGGCTGGCTACAGCATATTCGAGGTTATATTAGATAAGTGCAAGTCTATCGAGGAATAAACATCTAGTTTCAGTTAATTTTCACCAAACACAATTTAGATTTTTTTTTCTACCACGTAGTTGTTTGCCTGATCTATGGAGTGGCTCTTTTTCGCACAAAATGGGCTAAATGACCAGGTCATAAAGACCCCAAGAACTCAGAAGATTTGGAAAGGGTCCATTGGTCGGCTGTGAGGAGATACATGGAATCCTCTCATCAAGACCACCCAGCATGAACTTTTATAACCTGCGCAGGGTAGGATTCCTGCAAACGGAAACACGGCTCGACATCCCATCCGACGGTCGACAACCTTCCCAAACTTGTCGGTGTCCTCTTTCTCACCGAGAGAAAAATGCTGGTGGTGGTGGTGAGGGAGTTGGCGGAACTAAATCTCAACAATACTGCGGCAATACTGGCGGTATTTAAACCTCGGAAACTTAGATTACGACCACACAGAGGACTACCACCTCACCCGAAAGTCTATAACTGGTCTGAGGTCTGAGAAAGAAATACGCTGGTGTGGGATCCGGTACAAATCGGTATATTTCTGTCATTGGTTCTATAACTACAATTTCATGAACAAAAACTCAAATTTCAATAATAGTTGACAAAAGTAGAACAGGTTAATATTAAAAATATAGAGGACATTTTAGAAGAGACATTCAACTTACTGTGGTTGGGACTTTCAGTTGGCATCATGTGCTCTCTTTCCCCAAAGAGAAGGAACTGTTACAGCTGCTAAGCCTAAATCACATTTGCCTTGGATTAAGAAGCAGGTATCCAGTAGACAACGATAATGCACGCTACGTTTGATTGGCTTTTGGACATTTTTCAAAACGCTCACAGTGCAGAACCAGGAACTCTGTTGTGGTTAAATTAAGCTCCACAACTCCGACAAATACCAGTGAAAAAAACTCATTATCAGCATCTACATAAATGCATTTTTTGTTCTCGGGGATATTTGATATTTGTTGTGTTTTTTCGATAATTGTTGCTAGATACTTTGGTCGCTAATCATTTAAATGACGAGTGGGGGGGGGACAATAAGAATGCCCTTCAATTACCAATAAGGCCCCTCGGTTATGAGGTGACTCCAACTGGCAAATTCAGACCACGAATCCAAGTTGGCTTTAAGGGCATCGTTGAATTTCTGTCCAATCACCGTAGTGGTGACCTTCTTATTCGATGCGGCGAGTTTGTAGTTATCCCCGCTGTTGTTATCCCAGTGTTCGACGCCCGCGCACCTGAAGCACACGCAGAACTCGACCAGTTGAAACTTCGCTGCAGAAGGTGGGATGGAGATGGAGAATGAGAAGGTGTCGTAGAGGGAGGCACCTCCTTCCACCCCGCTCGGGACGAAAGTAGCTGGCACATCCTGACTTCCCACCCAGCGATCGAAGCTGATGCGAACGAATACTTCTTTATCGAAGGCGATGTTCTTCACTTTGATGGTTCCTGTGAGGTTATCTTCATCCTCTCTGATGATCACATTCTCCAGAGACACGCAATTCTTCTGCAACCGACTGCGGAACTCGAGATAATCCGACGCCGGCTGCGCAAACAATGGATCCCATTTGATGTCGGAAGTGACGTTCGGTTTGATTCCCTTGGTGACCTGTTCCAGAAATTCGTCCGTCCACCTCGGAGGACAGTCCGACGGTTCCGTCATCACTTTCACGTGCGTTAACTCGAGCCCTTTATCGTCGGCGAACCAGACGCGCTTCTTGCTTCTCTGGTCTTCAGAATCCGCCTCGCCGCCGTCCTTCACAGTGAGGCAAGATCGCACATTGCCGAAGTGGCCGTTGCTGTGAAGGTCGTTGAGGCCGTTCAGTGCCGCTGCCAATTTGTTGTGGCGATTATGGGGGCCTCGACAGCTGCCGTAGCGGAAGTCCATGAAAGCAGTGTGGCCGAATAACGGAGGACTAGCAGACAGGATCATCTCCAGATCCACAGGCATCGCAGGCGTTTGGGCTGCTTCGAGGGATTTCTGGGATGTTAGTTTTCTTTTTCCAGTAGTACCACCTAGGGAAATAAAAATGAAGTATTAAAATTTTTCGAAATAAAACTTAAATAGTATTCCTTTTAACCCTATAACCCAAGTCCGCATATTGCTTTTTAAGTAGCCATATAACGTCAGGGTTAGAGGGTAGAAATGTTAATATTTTTTCAAAATTAAACTTTCATAAAAGTAGTGTTTTTGATCTACAAGCTACATGTTTGAATACGTGGTAACGAGTCTCAAGATCTTTAGAAAAGAATCCTTTACACATCCAAGCACAAAAGCATTTGGGTATGTGAAATTTACATCTCACGTAGTTAAGAAATTAATATGCCAAACCTCACACTTAAAATTGTCCCTATTTGGAAAATGTTTAACTTTTTTAACTCTCTGGAAAATGATATCTTCCCTCCCTCTAGTAAATTAACTTTATTGTTAAAATATGTACCTAAGAACGAAAAACATAAGCTGCCAATTACACCCATCTACACAGCGGAAATGACCCTGCTCGTACAGCTAGATCAATTTTTTCACCTAAACTTTTGTCACATGCGATTTTAAAGCTCTTTGTCAATAGATATATAGCATCGTCAAAAAAGGGCTTTCATAATGGTGTGGGTTTACGGGACATTATTTTAAAAAAGCTTCGCCATTCTGAAAAATTTTGCTATTTGAACTGTAAGCGATCGAAGAGCTGTAACAACTTTACATCAGGGACGTAGATGGGACATATTTTCGGAGAAGAAGCGCTGGCAAAACTTCAGGGTTGGGGAGGAGGGGGGTGGGGTTATAAATTAAAAACATTGAAGAAAAATATTCCCGATAAGTGCAAAATCTTTCATTTATTAATATTCAGTTCTATCTAACACACTAATGGCATAAAACAACACATACCAAAAATCCATTTCTTAATTAATCTTCTAAACTTTTCACATCGTATAAATTTTTTTTTTTCGTTTTTTGGGGAGTGGGGATCTCCGATTTTCAAGATTCCAAATACCCCAATAAGAGGGATCAGATACAGAAGACAATTGACAGCGTCAGGGAAGGAGGTCAAGAATCTCCTTAAAATGAAAGTAGACGAGACGAATTTAGTTCACATTTATTAAGAATAACAGCGAATCCCAATATTCAAAAGTTGTTGATTGTCTAAAGGTAATGTATTCTGTTGTGAAAGCTGAACATCTACCATTTCGATTCGATACGCGGAAATTCGTGGAATTGCAGACGCTTTCCAGAGTGAATGCGGAAGTCGTGCTGTGGCAGGCGACTCCGGAAAGGATATCCTCTGAGGCAAAAGCTGAGACTCCAGTTTTCCACATTAAAACAGGATATGCGTCTTACATTGGAATACTATTATCACACAGGATCGTTACTACGAAAGAAGCAAGCAGGCTCAAAGATAGGAAAAATTTAGGAAGAGGAGCAAGTGAATGGATTTAATCCGAATAGACTAGAACAATTCTTTTGATAGAAATCATCGTCCCTAATAGGAAATTTTCACCCTTCCGATTTAGCGGCGTTTAAACACAAAATTCTTTTTCAGCTGGTTCTTAAAAAAATGATTATAATCGATCTGAGTAAGGGAATTCACTCGACAACTGTTAGGAGACAGATGGGATTCTCCCGTCAAGGCCACCCAGCGTGTTCTACTTTGTGCACAAGGCGTGGCTCACGGCTTTACGTCCCACCCGACGGACGTTAGCCTTCCCTTTTCCTTTTTTGCATATTTAAGACAGCATATGGCGCCAAGCTTGCTATTCTTTAAATATTAGATAAATGAAAAGAGCTTTACACGAAGATTGTATGTAAGGTGCCATTGTATGAGGGGTACAAGTACTTGAAGATAATATATAAAAAATATCGAAAACTGACAAGATATTAAAAACATTTTTGCGATTAACATCATTTCTAGAGGACTTTTTTGTATTTAGAACAGGTTTTAAGCACGAATTCATTTCAAAAGGAAGAATCTTTCGTTAACCAACATCTGCTCGTTTGCATGTGACGCAAGTGCGACCTTCTGCAGCTTGAAGCACGCCTCGGCAGCCTTGAGAGAGGTCAGACGAGGGCTCAAATGAGCTGCTCATTACACCGCTGGAGCCATTTAATTGTCTGCGCTGATCTTCACATACTGATAAGACAAAGATCTTTTCAGGTGATTCAACTTAAGAGGTCTAAGTCGAGGATGGGAGAGCTTTTGGTCATTTTTATCTTGCTGCACCAACAGCTGAAAGAAGTACTAACAGATTGCTTGTTAGCCTTATCCTATTCACTTTAAGTTCTCAAAGTCATACTTAAATGGGGGTTCTCAGCACTGCACTTCTCCCACCCCCCTCCCGCACACTCAAAATTTCTATTAAATCTAATATTCGATTCAAATTTAGCACATAGTAAAAGCGCTATCATCTGACAATTTTTTAGTTCCAAAGTTTCCTAAATTTTTCTACTGGAATAATGTGTTTAAACATCCGTCAATAGTTCTTAATAGAAATTTCATTCGTCCTCCCCCTCCTAACGGAATTTCCCTCCTCCCCCTTAGTTTTTGTATCCATCTTTGTTTTCAATATGAATAATTATCATTAAATGAATTAGAATATAAATGTAAATTAATTTTAAAGGCACTGCAGGTCTTTTGCAGTTACGAATCAAAAAATTATTGAAAATAGATCCGTGTTTCTTTTTGTATGTTTTGTAAATAAACTAAAATATTTTTGAACCTCCTCAGACCACTCAGTCCCCCCCAAAAGGTGGGAGTTCGCAGAATTTGAAAAGCCCGACTCAAAATACCGCATTTTCGTGTATCAATTCTAAACAATAATAAACGTAGATGTATCAAACAGTATAAAGATATAACTACAGTGTGATTAATAATCGTAATCGCATTTATGCCGATTTGCACATTATATTTATGAGATATTGGAAATCCATTAAAAAAGTTTTGTGGAACAGAAAAGTGTCAGAAAATAACATTTCATCTCATTTAAAAGCTGAATAAATTTTACCTAAATCATTGAAAACGGCTTAAAGCTTTTATTACCCTGATAGAAACTGCCTGTGTACTCAACTATCATTACTACATACCAACGTCAGACTTGAGAATGTTGGTAACCGTAAATGAGGCGAAAAAAACTGGTATATTTTAATCTAAGGGACCTGGGTTCGAGCCCCGGGTAAGGCATGGATGCAGGTGTCGTTTTTCTGCTGAGGTCCTGCCATCTTCTCAACCTACTCTGGCATATAAACTGGCAGGCTTCTGTCAGATCTCTGCGGCAAGCAGCTGATCGAGGGGGTATTTATTTTTTTTATACGGTTAGTAAGAAATTTGTTAACTACCACTAAAACGGAGGAGGGAAAAAATCATACAATGAACGCGCTTCGGTTAGTCGATGAAATGAAAGAAACATTTACTGCAAAAACAGATAACGCACTTTTGGATCTATAATGAAGCCAGTGTATAAATTTGACGTTTAAATGCTAGAATTCTTAAAGTTGAGATTGTTTTACCTCTGAGCGGCACTTTTTTCACACAATGGACTAAATGAGCAGGTCACAAGAACCCCAAAAGGCTCGGAAGGTTGGTGGAAAGAACCTATTGGATAGCTGGTAGATTCCTTCAAAGCCATACACAACATGATCTTTAATGTGCACAACATGATCTTTAATGTGCACAACATGATCTTTAATGTGCACAGGGTATGGCTTTGCTGCAAGCAAACCACGGCTTTACGTCGTGTCCGACGGACGCCGACCTTCCTAAGCCCATCGTTGGTTAGCGGAGATAAATCTAAGCACAGTTGGGACTCAAACCAGGGAACTGCAGATTACAAGCTTGGCACGACACCGACTGAGCCGCCTCTTTCTGTGCCGTTCCTATAAGAGACGTGCTATGTCGAACACTAAGAGTCCCCAACGTTACGTGGAACAGAATATAAAGCACGAAATAAAACATTTCTATGGAAAAACGGCAAACCAAATTCTAAGCTTCATAACTCCAAAATAATTTCCGACGTATTGATGCCATTATGCAGTAGCAAAACCGCGTCATAGGCCCTGGTGAAATATATATTTTTTGTGTGAGTGCCATTGTAGTATGAAATGGAGATCCCCAGCTCCGGATGGGCCCTCAACACCATGCCCCCCCCCCCACACCAATGGTAATTTTCTCCCCTGTCATTGAGCACTAAAACATATGACCTCAAATAATTTACTTAAGAAAAAAATCACATTTTATTTTTTACAATCCAAGTTTCGCAACTATTGTACTGTATTTCGACAACAGTGGAAGCCAATATCACTTCGGAAAGGAAATTTTCACTCGGCAAGAAGCAGAAATTGCAATAACGAGTCCACTCCGATATAAGAATTAAAATTAATACACTCACTAAATGAACACCAACAGAAAATAAGTCAACGTCTTTATTTCAAAATATTAACCATCGAGAAAATGGCTGAGTGTCTTTTAGAAAAGTTCCGCCATTTGTATATGTTACAGAAGATCTTAATTATCCATGCTTATTAAAAATACACTGATGCGCATCCTTATCTTATTAAAAGTGATTAAAATATTCCATTTTTAACTCCAAGACTTTATATGCAGTTGAGTACAAAATCTGATACAAGTTCATTCTTAGGATGAGATTAATAACTGTTGTTGTCATTGTCCTTTTTCTTTAGACCATTAAAACGATGTCGGATGTGTCCACATGACAAGGTAATGAGCGAAAGAAGAATGAGGAAGAACAGGTTCAATTCTGACAAAAAGCATTATTCTGTTCGGGGATGGTTTTATGGGCTGCATTTCAAAATCTGCTGGAGAACTTGCTCGCTCGAAAGCAGCCCGAGGGCAAGGTCATTCGATTAGAATAGAGTTTATTTAAATATCGTCTGTGATAGCAGACGGCTGTTTATAACTATGCGAAGATAATTTTCCTTTTAACCGATAGTGATTTGATAAATAAAAACATATCGAGTACTCATTACACGTGAAAAGGGGATGGGAATAAAATCCTAATTCATTCTGGCTGCGTAAGTTTTTTTTTTAATTCAGTCACGACATCAATCGGACTTTTGATGTCAGGAAAGGAATCCGCACTAACTGGGGTTGGGGTTGTTTTACCTCTGAGCGGCACTTTTTTGCACACCATGGGCTAAATGGCCAGGTCACATGGACCCCGAAGGCTCAGAGAAGGTTGGGGAAGGGACCCACTGGAACAGCTGTTGGGAGACAGATGGTAGCCTCCCGTCAAGGCCATCCAGCGTGTTCTTTAACGTGCACAGGGTATGGCTCTCCCGCACACGGGGCCACGGCTTAACGTCCCATCTGACGGACGGCGGCCTTTCCAAGCCCATCGGTGTCCCCTACTGACCGTGGGCAGGGCGGGGAGTTTTGCGGAAACACTAACTGGGGAACTATTTTCTCCCTCAAGGGGTGAAATGTTTTATTGAAAGGTTTTGGATCTAGAGACCACAGAAATAAGCTAAACAAAAAAGCTGCGGAAGAAAAATATCGGTATTTACATAAAAACCGACTATATTAGTGGTATTAAAATTTTGCTGATTGGGAATTATGGAAGGCGTAAATTTTATTGGAATGTAATTTACACAAAACTTTTGTCGTAAAAATGCCTTTACCTATGTAACTTTTTCATTGATGCTAATATTTATTTTTATATTCAAGTTTTGAACATTTAAATTAATATCCAAAATTACCTGTATCTTGGCTTTACTGTAACCCCCTACATGAAATACATTATTATAATAATGAAAAATTAAACGAAAAACTAATAAAAAATTTAAAAACAATACAATTTTTTAGATACATTAAGCACCTTTAAGTAACACTTTAGAGGAATTACATAGTAGGCCTAAAGAACTCAAAAAAATGGGATAGAACTAGAAAAGATCAAACGGGATCTTGATTTGCTAATAATTCTGAATATAGTACGAATTATTTCTCCATACTGTTATTCCCAGGCGTGGATTGGCAAGGGGCGCTGAGAGCTGTAGTGTCCAGCGAGAGTCCCTTCGGACATCTTTGGAGCAGTTGTTAATTAAATTATAATTGTCATTTTACAGAAATTCAACAGAACTGGGGAAACCTATTTTAAGCTTCATGTACCAACTCTCAAAAGAAGCAGTATGAAATCTTGAAAGATTTTTATCGCACTCCCCGGGCCTTCTCTGCTACACCTGCAGCCCTGAAAAAAGTGCCACTCCGCCCCATATTATTACACCATTTCATCGCTTGGTTTTGCTTGACCTTATTTACCCATCCCCCTACACACACACGTCGAGTGGCATTTTTAAAAAGTAATGAAAGCTGGTCCCCCCCCCCCCTCCGCTTAACCAGGTCCGGGATCCAAAATTTCACCCCGACGTCATCATTCCTCCCAGTTTGCAAACTTGGCAGCATCCCCATTCTTTGTTGTATTCTTCGTTGATGATGCAACAGCAGTCATCTTGCCAAACCACTGATGAGGGATCATCACTCACCTAAAGAAACATTTTCTTTTAGGGCAGTTCACAGTTTGTAAACAAGATTCATCCATTAAAAAAAAAAAACCTATGTTGAACTTATTTTTCCGTTTCCTAAGAATCGGCCTCAAGTGTTCTTTAGGATTTTCTGGAGCGAACACCTAAAGCCATGCCAGCTTCTCGAGTGTTCTAAATTCCTTATTAACAACGAGAATAAAAATTGCGAGTGCCTTGACGTCAAGAACTTATAAATATCAAAGTTGTTTTTTTTTCTGAAAAACATAACCAGTTACATTTAGTGAATAGCAAAGGGTTGTTTCACTTCTAAGCGGCACTATTGTGCCTACAATGGGCAAAATGGACAGGGTTGGGTTGTTTTACCTCTGAACGGCACTTTTTTGCACACAATGGTCTAAATGGGCAGTTCACAAGGACCCCGAAGGCTCAGAGAAGGTTGGAGTAGGGGACCCACTGGAACAACTGTAAGGAGACAGATGGTAGCCTCCCGTCAAGGCCATCCAGTGTGTTCTTTAACGTGCACAGGGTATGACTCCGCACACGGGACCACGGCTTAATGTCCCATCCGACGGGCGGCGGCCTTTCCAAGCCCAGCGGTGTCCCCTACTGACCGTGGGCAGGGTGGGAAATTTTGCGGAGATGAATCTCAACGCTGACCCAGCTGGGACTCGAACCTGGGAACTGCAGATTACAAGCCTGGCGCTCTACCGACTGAGCCCCCCCCCGCCCCCCTCGTGCCGGGAAACAATATCGAGGGGTGCCATTAACAATTTAAAAAGTAATACTTCCTTGAGTGTACGCATCATTTAAATATACATCTTTAAAGGTCTTGTCACCAAATGCTGCGTTTCGGCCTAAAATCGGAGTTGTCGTTATGGTCTTAAACAGGTTGAAGTTATTTTCCCTTAAATTACTCGTCAAGCTGTCCATTTACAACGAAGTTATTAGTGTTTAATGACAGCAGCTTGGGTTACCTGAGCGGCACTTCTCTATGCACATCGACCTAGAAAAGATTGGGGGAGGAAACCCACTGAACAGCTGTTGGGAGACAGATGGTAGCCTTCCGTCAAGGCCATCCAAGTTTTCTTTAACGTGCACTAAGTATGGCTCTTCGGTACACAGGGCCACGTCTTAACGTCCCATCCGATGGGCGCCGGCCTTTAAAAGCCTATCTGTGTCGCTTGCTGACCGAGGGCCAGGCGGGACTCGAACCTGGGAACTGCAGATTACGAGCCTGGTGCTTACTTACCGAGTCACTCCCGCCCCTTATGGCAGGTGCCTGTCAATATAAAATACGGCAAAGATCGGTGAGGAAGGCGAGACAACATACACCAGGAAGAAAAAATCTGAAAGTTATATCTGGGATTCGAACCCAGGTACTTTTACACTGCAATCAAGCACTATCTTCCATTCTAGATCACTGAAAATTATTTTGTGCACGGTTTCATATTGATAAAGTAACTTATGTTTGAAATAAAAGTGCCAAAATGGTATGACAGTTTTCTGTTGCAAAACTGCCTAAAAAAGTATAAATACCCCCTCAAGCAGCTGCTTGCCACAGAGGTCTGACAGGAGCCTGTCAGTTTATATGCCATAATAGGTCTGTGAGGATGGCGGGACCTCAACAGAAAAACACGAACATCCATGCTTTACAAGTGGCTCAAATCCAGGTCCCTTATTAGCCAAGCGCGCTAATCACTCGGCCACGGGACGGCTCTAAAAAGTATATTTTAAATATATTTTCTTGAAATCCAAATCTCCCAACTTCTTTTCCATTTCAACTTTGACAAAAGACATTGTTTGTAACCTTACGAAGACGTGCAAAAACAATAAATCACAAATTAATTAATGTGCATGCCATGCTAAATGTTACAACCACTTCAACTATCGAGGTTGGAAGTTTTCTCTCTAATTCTACTGTTGACAAACACTTTTTTTTTTATAAACAAGTAAAACTACGAATTAAAAGAAAACTTTCTAAAATAAATTCTATAGTACGACATTATTTCGAAATATACAATTAAATTGGCTTTCGGTTTAAAAGCAAATTCAAAATAAAACGCAGACGACCTAATTATAGCGTGCCACATACAGACCACTCGTTCGAGATCTGTGCTTCATTAACATACATGGCACTTTCCCTTTATTTTAAACCGAAGATATTCATAAGCATTTCTAATACATATGTCAAAGTTTCAAACAGAAATTACATCTTGAATTGCATAGACAAAAACTATCCACAACACTTCTCGGCAAGTTTTGGCTTTTCCAAATTTTGTACATGAACTCATTAGAATAAAAGGTGGGTTGGGTTGTTTTACCTCTGAGCGGCACTTTTTTGCACACCATGGGCTAAATGGCCAGGTCACATGGACCCCGAAGGCTCAGAGAAGGTTGGTTGAGGGGACCCACTGGAACAGCTGTTGGGAGACAGATGGTAGCCTCCCGTCAAGGCCATCCAGCGTGTTCTTTAACGTGCACAGGGTATGACTCTCCCGCACACGGGGCCACGGATTAAAGTCCCATCCGACGGACGGTGGCCTTTCCAAGCCCATCGGTGTTCCCTACTGACCGTGGGCAGGACGGGGAATTTTGCGGAGATAAATCTCAACGCTGACCCAGCTGGGACTCGAACCTGGGAACTACAGATTACGAGCCTGGCGCGCTACCGACTGAGCCACCCCCGCCCCAATAAAAGGTGAAAAAGAAATTGGCCAACATACATGAAGTCGAAGATTCTTCCAGAGGAATTTTCAGCTGCTTTCAAATCTGCCCAACAGAGGAATAATATCAGTGGCTTGAATTCAACTGTTTTCCCGGTGCTTAAAACTGGTTATATGAGAAGACATAAACAAGTGTTATGCCATTATCTCTCGAAAGTCCCAAAGTCCAGTTCTATATTAGAGGCCTCTTGAACGCACGACGGCAGTCTAACCACTCACAAAGAGCCAATCCAACTACGGTGCTTTGAGACGATAACTTTTTTTTAATTCCCTACCACCGCGAGTAACCGCGAGTTAGATAACGGGAGGCTCTTCTGCGTCAATGAGAGCGCACTTTCTTTTTAATCGATATTCGGAATTAAATAAGCGTGTGAAACTTTTTTTAGGATCATACTAAAAAACGTTCAATTTTTTTTCTTTTAATTACACCCATCTCAGTCATTGCTTGATGCATCAAGAACTTATAAATATCCAAGTTTTTTTTGTGAAGAACATAACCAGTTACATTTAGTGAATAGCAAAGGGTTGTTTCACTTCTAAGCGGCACTATTGTGCCTACAATGGGCTAAATGGACAGGGTTGGGTTGTTTTTACCTCTGAACGGCACTTTTTTGCACACCATGGGCTAAATGGCCAGGTCACAAGGACACCGAAGGCTCCGAGAAGGTTGGGGGAGGGGACTCACTGGAACAGCTGTTGGGAGACAGATGGTAGCCTCCCGTCAAGGCCATCCAGCGTGTTCTTTAAAGTACACAGGGTATGGCTCTCCCGCACATGGAGCCACGGCTTAACGTCCCATCCGACAGACGGCGGCCTTTCGTAGCTCATCGGTGTCCCTTACTGACCATGGGCAGGGCGTGGAATTCTGCTGAGATAAATAGACAGGTTACAGAGAAAGTTGGGGGAGATTCACTGGACAGATGTTAGATGAGTCTCTCTCGTCAACGCCATCTAGTGCGTTTATTTAACAAGTAGAGTCTGGCTCTTGCATACGGGACCCACAGCTTCACCTCCCATCCGAAGGACAGCTGACTTTGTGTGTTTCACCTTTCTGATCAAGGAGAGGTTGGAAGCTATCGGAGACCCGAACCTGGGAATGCAGTTTACGAATCTGGCGCCGACTCCGTCCCAAATGTGCCACAGTTTGACAAAAACTTAAAATTTGGAAATTGTGGTGGAGTGTTTTCCAGAAAAGCTTTCTGCATATTTGTTGCAACTAATAGTGTATCTTTCTTGCATGAAATAATTAAAATTATTTCAAAAACTTATCCAGTTATAATGAAACTATACCATTTAATTCTAAATATAGTCGAAATCACAGAGGCGCATGATAGAGCAGCAGTCTGTTCCCGAGGTTAGAGTCTAAAATCTCCCTCCGTCAGATGAGATGCTAAGCCATGGTTCCGTGTATATAAACACCCTACAGATTAAAAACTCGATGGTCTTGACTGTCCTGTAACAGCATCTAGTGGATTATTGTTCCCAAGCATTGATGCTACATTTAGGAATTTTTTTTCCTTAACGATCTTTCTTATATCAAAACGATCAAATTATTAAAATTATTTGTTATATTGTCTGCCATGGTCTAAGACATTGAGCTATATAAATTGTTTGTCCTCACAGAGGGTGAAACAAGAATGGGGGATTCTCATAACCCCCGAAGAGTTGTCGTTGCCTTCTCCCAATGCAGTCTTCGGTGATGAGAAAGCGTCAGTCGTTCCCAGCGTCGTCAAGTATTTTCTGAAGGAGGCGAAATAAAAATGGCTGCATTCCCAATCTCTAAAAACAGAAAATGAGATCCACATTTTAAACTTGGGATCTCACCGAACTAAAACAAAATTTTAAAACTCTGATTTCACTGCTAACCTAATTCATATCCTTTGACCTTGAACTCTTAAAACATCGTCTGCAAAAGACTGGATTCCCCATGCTGTATAACATTTCCTCTTCCGTTTTACAGGTCCTAAAAAATTTCTTGAAAAACTCGGAAAGGGGGGCGCGGCATGCCCTGGGTCTACCTGATTTAAAGGAAGATGAGATACTTTTGTAAATCGTATTACAGAAATAATTAACCTCCTCGGCATTACTAAGACGACAGTAAAACAACAGTGACTTTCTACCTTTATTTAAATCCTACTTCTGCAGCAACTAGCTCACCTCGCAATCAGCTGGCACTTCGAGTACGGCCGGCACAGACACGTGCTGTCTGCCTACGTAAAAACGCATCTTAGGCAATTGAACGCCCACTTACCTTTTCACGGTAGAGTAGTCACCACGAAGCAGCGTCTCTATCAACGTCAGGTATCCTCTCACGAAACATGGCACCTCTGTTCTTAACTGGCACACACACTTATCCCTGGCCACTGTCATGTAACCCGCCTCGGCACACTCGACGCGTATAAACCTCGGAGCACTAGTCTCGTTTGCCGCCAGAGCCCTTATCGCTGACGGCAACGGCAGGCAGAGCAAGCCGGGTGCCATCCCCTGTTCACGTGCAGCATTTGCCTCGACCAATGGACGGGCGCCTGACTCGAGTGGCACATCCATGACTGGGGAGACCGTCAGCCGGGCCGGCCTCTTGGCTTGCAGCACACGTCTTGTCACTGCAGCAATCAGCACGAAAATGGACCCACGCCGGCAGCCATTTTTGTCGCAAGGACCTCCGATTAATGTGGAGGGAAAGCTCCTCACAGTCTAGAATGATCTGATGACTAACCCCTCTCCCCTCCCTCCCTCTTTATTTTTGTACGTCACCGTCTCAGTCACTTGTGACGCAAGAGAGAACGGTCTGGCGCTTTGCGACGTCTTATGCAAACTCGCCGGAAGAATTTCCGCTGACGATTCGAGATTTTTCTGCAATCAGTTTTTTACCATCCGATGAATGGAGAACATTTTACGATTGCAGAAAAAAGATCTATTGCACGTGGCATGAAGGGGGCGAGGATGGCTCAGTCGGTAGCGCGCCAGGCTCGTAATCTGTAGTTCCCAAGCTCGAGTCCCAGCTGGGTCAGCGTAGAGACTTATCTCCGTAAAATTCCCCGCCCTGCCCACCGTCAGTAGGGGACAACGATGGGCTTGGAAAGGCCGCCGTCCGTCGGATGGGACGTTAAGCCGTGGCCCCGTGTGCGGGAGAGTCATACCCTGTGCACCCTAAAGAACACGCTGGATGGTCTTGACGGGAGGCTACCATCTGTCTCCCAACAGCTGTTTCAATGGGTCCCCTCCCCCAACCTTCGGGACTCTTGTGACCTGACCCCTCAGAGGTAAAACAATTCAACGTGGCATGCAGTCAGAAAACTTCTTCCTGGATAACGGAATATGAAAAATTGGACGATAACAAAAGGATATAGGGGGGGGGGGAGTGGGAGCCATGTGATTGCATAGGAGTCGAAACAGATTTCCGCCTGGTAACAATTCCTCCCTCCCCCTATTTTTATGGTCTATTAAAAATATTGTTGCAAAATATCTGTAATATGTTTAATTTTTTTCGCCTGTATAGGAAGATTTATTTTTTCCAGGGGATGAATCGTATTGATTCGCAGTGACACTGCCGGGGTCCGGGTTCGAGACTCGATGGCGGCATAGGTGTTTGTGTGATTGTGCTGTTTTACCTCTGAGCGGAACTCTTTTTCACAACATGGGCTAAATGGCCAGGTCACAAGGACCCCGAAGGCTCAGGTTTAGGGATGGGACCCACTGGAATAGCTGTTGGGAAACAGATGGTAGCCTCCCGTAAAGGCCATCCAGAGTGATATTTAACGTGGACAGGGTATGGCTTTCACGCACACGGGGCCACGGTTTAACGTCTTATCCTATGGACGGCGGTCTTCCTAAGCCCATTGGTGTCTCTTACTGGCCGAGGGAAGGTCGAAAGTTTTGCGGAGATAAATCTCAACGCTGGCCCAGCTGGCACTCGAACCTGGGAACTGCAGATTAAGAGCCTGGAGCGCTATCGACTGAGCCACCCCAGCCTGTATGGTGTTCGTTCTAAATGAAGCATTGGGACATGTCCTTGTATGACATGGTAGACCAAACCGGAGCAGTTTCGAGGACCTTTCGCCGTCCTATATGTTGCAAATCAATCAAATATGACCTAATATATAGGACCCTAACGTATATATAATAATAATGTATCAACACAATAGTCAGGTCACTAAGACTCCCAAAGCTCAAAAATACCAATATTGATGTTATAAAATTTAAAGACTTCCATCCGATTAGGTATTATTATTAGCTTACAATAATTTGAAAGACAATATTTATTATCAGATACAGTAAGTCCGAAGTTTTTTTATTTGCATTCTACAAAAATATATATTATTATGGATTATAGAGCTTGGGACTGTGCGAGAGTATATTTTCGCTCTTAGAAAGTCAAAGGTCAACCGGAAAAGCTGCTGGTTGACCTTTGACTTTCTAAAGTCACCAGATTCGTTAGTGAGGGGGAAAAATTGGGTCAACCTTTCTCATGTCATCAACTTTTCTTCTTGATTCAGGATGATTTGCTTTACGGTTTCACCTAGCCAATTAAAACAAATGGTCAGCAAATAAGCCAGATCCTCTCCAACACAAAGCTCTTGTCATCAGAGCAAAAGCAAATGCTTTCTGCCACTTCATCTGAAGTGTTTAATTGTGCCGACACTTCACTTGCACACCTGACGAAGCTCTTTTGCTGAAACGCGTTGCGTGTGCGTAGTGATTGAAACGGACTCCCCACGCTCACCTGGGAGTAAGGAGTACAACACGTCAGCGAAAATGTGCTCATCCGCAGGCTCCTTACACAGTTGTGTAGTCAGCTGAGCTACTGGAAAGAGGTGTCGAATCACTTGGGTCAACAGAGAGGTCATTACCTTCGTGGCCCGAACAGAAAATTCCTTACACAGTTGTGTAGTCAGTTGAGCTACTGGAAAGAGGTGTCGAATCACTTGGGTCAACAGAGAGGTCATTACCTTGGGGCACAACAGAAGTGGCCCATTCGTGAAGAGGAAAAAAAATTAGTCAACTCCAGTTGGAACTGGGGATCCTATGAAAATGTTGATGCTTCGGTCAGTTCTCATAGATCGCGGGTGGTTGATAATTTAATTGACCTATGACCTATAGAAATTGTTCAGTGTCGCAGTTCACATTGAAAAGAAATGGCTGTTAATAAAATTGAGATGACGCCATCTTTACCCCTGGAGTGGGGTGGCTCAGTCGGTAGTGCGCCAAGATTTGCGTCCCACCTGGGACAACCTGAGGTTTATCTCCGCAAAACTTTCCATCGGTTAGTAGGGGATACCGATGGGCTTCGAAATGTCGCCGTCCGTCTGATGGGACGTTAAGCCGTGGCCTCGTGTGCGGGAGAGACCCTGTACACGTTAAAGAACACGCTGGATGGCCTTGACAGGAGGCTATCATCTGTGTCCTAACAACTGTCCATGTTGGTCCCCTCAATCTTCTCCGAGCCCCCGTGGTCCTTGTGACCTGGTCATTTAGTCCATTGTGTGCAGGAAAGTGTTGCAGTTAAAAAAAGAGAAGGTAAAACAACCCACTGTTACCCTTAAAGAAGCGATCTTTTAAACCACCTAAGTAGTAGTATTGTCGAGTTGTAAACTAAATCTTTACTTTTACGCATTAGTGGAATTTCCGAACAGAAAATTTGTTTATCCACATTTATTTGTTCTGGCTAGCTAACAGTAACGGGGTTCTCAAGAGAAAAGCATTTCAAAGGGTTGGGTTGGTCATAGCGCTACTTTTGAAGTCACTCAAAATGAACGTGAAAAAAGTGTAAATAAGGCATTGAAAGATTTGTGATTTCAAGAAAAGCACTAATGATGGGGGCAGAACATTCGTGAAGAATATGGACACTTAATGGCCTAAAGAAATGTCAATTTTGGCTCACAAAATATAGTAAATTGGAGCATTTAGGATGGCGTCCGTCCTTAATGCCACCCCCTTGAGAATGCTAATAAGGGTAACAGAGGCAAAAAATTAACATATATTTCTGCATTTTTCAAAAAAAAATTTAAAGATCTAAAACTGAGCGGGAAATGTTATAACTGCAATGTAAATTCAGTCTCTTACAGCCCCCCTCGCTCCCTCTATTTTTCCTAGATCCCGGCCTGTATAGAAGCATCTATTGAAGCTTGACAAATTGTCAAGCTAAGAGTATGGATTTAGGTTGGGTTGTTTTGCCTCTGGGCGGCACTTTTTTCCACACCATGGGCTAAAAGGCCAGGTCACAAGGACCCTGAAGGCTCAGAGAAGGTTGAGGGAGGGGACCCACTGGAATAGCTGTTGGGAGACAGATGGTAGCCTCCCGTCAAGACCATCCAGCGTGTTCTTTAACGTGCACAGGGTATGGCTCTCCCGCACACGGGGCCACGGCTTAACGTCCCATCCGACGGACGGCGGCCTTTCCAAGCCCATCGGTGTCCCCTACTGACCGTGGGCAGGGCGGGGAATTTTGCGGAGATAAATCTCATCGCTGACCCAGCTGGGACTCGAACCTTGGAAGTACAGATTACGAGCCTGGCGCGCTACCGACTGAGCCACCCCCGCCCATTACATGGTACAATAATTGGAGATGAAATGGGAAATCTGATCGCATCTGCACTACTCATCTTTTTTTTTCGGTCGCTTCTGGATTTTTTTTTTTAGATGGAAAAAAGTTAATCCAGATTGTGTGAAATAAGCAACACGGGGGTAAAACCTGAGGAATTTTGGGATACAAGAAACCGAAAAATTCAAAAATACATGAAGAATGATTGCAGAACAAAATGCAAATGGTTTTGTGTCTTTATTCAAAATCTACTTAAAAGAAAACTCAAGGACTTGATTTATAACTCAATAAATTCTATCTGTTTTGTGAAAAACATTTACTTACTAACAAAACACAAAATCATTGCAGCTTTCAGAGCTATTTCAGAATAATGAAGGTAAAACGAGGACAGTTGATTCTCTTATTCTTAAAAGAAGTCAACTTCTAGGTATCAAATGTTGAGCTTTTGGCCATACAGGAAACGTTTGAACTTGGCGTTATCGGTTTATCTTGTTTGATGTCGGTTCTGCTCATTACTGTTGCTTGGAATTCGTACCATTCACGGTCAGGATTCTATTTGTGGCTCTTCTTATCTCTCAACACCATCATCAGACTTTTAAATATTTACCTCGACAGAGTGCACAACAGCATTCAGATTCCCTTTGATGATGAATTGCATTAAGTTCGCATGCTGCGCTACTTCATTCCATCCTTTGGCATTAACAAAACTACACACGGAAAGGTGGTATCACTAAGTTCAGAGATTTTTTTCTCTCCAAGATGGGTTGGGTTGTTTTACCTCTGAGCGGCACTTTTTTGCACACCATGGGCTAAATGGCCAGGTCACATGGACCCCGAAGGCTCAGAGAAGGTTGGGGGAGGAGACCCACTGGAACAGCTGTTGGGAGACAGATGGTAGCCTCCCGTCAAGGCCATCCAGCGTGTTTCTTTAACGTGCACAGGGTATGGTTCTCACGCACACGGGGCCACTGCTTAACGTCCCATCCGACGGACGGCGGCCTTTCCAAGCCCAACTGTGTCCCCTACTGACCGTGGACAGGGCGGGGATTGGTTGGTTGGTTGTTTTGGGTTTAATGGCGCATTAGCAACTCAGGCTATAATGCGCCAAACGAATGTCTAAATAAAAGCTAAAAGTCATCACACCCACAACCAAATTTAAAAATTTACTATATATATAAAGAGAAAACAATGTAAAACTATAAAAGGAAACATAGTTAACAAGAAACAAAGGTAGAAATGTATAATAAATATAAAAAGCACCCAGGTGTAAGCGACCTGGGTTATACATTGCAATAAAACTAGAGACGAGTAAAATATCCAGAATATTTTAAAAATTGGAAAACAGCGTTAAAACAACAATGCTCTGATAAAAGATGTCCGAGTGTAAGGGGCTCGGACATAAAATCGTGAAAGTTAAAATAGAGTCGACGTTCAAAGTTAAAAGCAGGACATGAAAGTAAAATATGTTTTATCGTTAAAACGGTGTCACAAAACTCGCACTTAGGTACTGCGTCCGCCTTAAGAAGAAAAGAGTGGGTTAAAAACGAGTGACCTAAGCGGAGCCGAGCAAGGACAACTTCCTCCTTACGATTCCTGCGAAAACAAGACTGCCACGGTTTGACAATGGGCTTGATCTCGAAGAGCTTGTTAGCAACCTGTTCAGACCAAGATCTCTGCCACTGTGCCCGGAGCTCGATGGTGAAACGCTGCCGGAAATCCACATATGGAACCGGCAACGGAGAGTCGGACAGGGGCGTGGCGGACTTGGCAGCAGCATCTGCCAAGTCATTGCCCCTGATCCCGACATGACCGGGCACCCAACAGAAGAGAATCGTGGTGGTGGCTGCCAGACGATGGAGCTGCTGGCGGATCTTGGAGAGAACAGGGTGAGGCCGATGCCTCACTGAGATCAAAGCCTGTAGCGAGCTAAGCGAGTCGGTGTAAAGCACACACCGACGATGATGCTTAGCTGCTATATGGTCCAAGGCAATGCTGATAGCATGCAACTCAGCAGTGAAGATGGAACACTGCTGTGGGATCTGGTCTGCAATGATTACATCACAGCAGACCATGGCTGATCCCACTGAAGTGCCGGACTTCGAGCCATCTGTGAAGACAGGCAAGAAGTCCGGGTGCACAGCACGATGGCTGGCAAAGAGTTGCCGGTACACACAGTCGGGTGTAAAGGCCTTCCCCGTCCTGCACAGGGAAAAATCGCAGGAAGGGGAAACAGCGAGCCAAGGTGGAAGTGGCTCAGCTGTCGACTGTGCGATGCTATCGAGACTGGTGTTGATGTCTCGCAGGTAACCTCGGACACGCAAACCGAAAGGACGAATGGCAGTCGGCCGATTCTGGTATAACATTTCCCACCTGGGACTGAAAACGCAGTCCCAAGTGGGATGGCCTGGCAGGGATCGCAATTTTGAAGCATACTGCAGGGACAACTGCTGACGGCGAATAGATAAAGATGGTTCATCGGTCTCAACGTAGAGACTCTGGACCGGTGAAGTGCGGAAGGCCCCCGTGCACACACGGAGGGCCTGATGATGGAGGGGGTCCAGCACCTTCACCACCGAATCCCGGGCGGAGTCATACACCTGGGATCCGTAGTCCAGTTTCGACCGGACAAGTGCACGGTAAAGGCGGAGCAAAGAACATCGGTCCGCCCCCCAAGAGAGGGAGGAGAGGACCTTGATGATGTTCAATGCCCGCGTGCACTTGGACCTGAGATGTCGAATATGTGGTAAAAAGGTCAATTTCCGGTCGAAGATGAGACCGAGAAACTTGGTCTCCGCCACAACTGGAATGATGTTACCCCCGAGCCGCAGCTCGGGGTCCAGATGAAGATTACGCTTGCGGCAAAAGTGCACACAAGCGGTCTTCTGTGGGGAGAACCGGAACCCATTGGCCGTCGCCCAAACCGAGAGATTGTTCAGGGCAGTTTGCAGTTGTCGTTCAATGACCCTCATGCTGGACGATGAGCAAAAGATGCTAAAGTCATCAACATAAAGGGCATTGCCTACAGTCGGAGGAAGTTGCCGTGTAATGGAATTTATCTTGACAGCGAAAAGCGTAACACTCAGGACGCAGCCTTGTGGCACCCCCTGTTCTTGGGGGAAAGGCCGCGATAGAGTGTTGCCGACACGAACTCGAAAAATACGAGAAGATAAAAAGTTTGCAATGAAGATCGGCATGTGACCTCGCAAGCCGAAGCTGTGAAGGTCACGAAGAATGCCGAATCTCCATGCCGTGTCGTACGCTTTTTCGATGTCGAAGAAAACTGACACCAGGTGCTCTCGACGTAAAAAAGAATTCCTGATCGCCGATTCGAGGCGGATCAGGTGGTCTAAAGTAGACCGGTGCCTGCGAAAGCCACACTGGGTGTTGGAAAGAAGGCCGTGATGTTCCAAATACCAGGCCAGCCTGGTATTTACCATCCTTTCCAACACCTTGCAGACGCAGCTCGTCAACGCAATTGGACGATAATTCGAAGGAATCGTGGGATCTTTTCCTGGCTTAGGGAAGGCCAAGACGATGGCCTCCCGCCAGGAGTCCGGAAACTGCTCCTCGATGAAAATACGGTTGAAGAGTCGGAGCAGTCGATCCTTACTCGATGGTGAGAGATGTTGGAGCATGGCATAATGGACATTGTCTGGCCCCACAGCAGATGCACGAGAAGTGTGCAGAGCAAGGCGAAGCTCCTCCGCTGTGAATGGCCTGTTGTAAGACTCCAGGCCATTCGAATGGAAGGACAGCGGAGAGCGTTCGGCCCTGCTCTTCTGGGCCAGAAACTCGGGGGAGTAGGAGGACAGAGAAGAGATGGTGGAGAATGACTCCCCCAGTATGTCGGCAATTGCTCGAGGCGCAGCAATTGCCTGTCCATTGTGCTCCAGGATCGATAATGAGTGGGACGTGTACTTCCCACCCATCTTCCGGACCTTATCCCACACGACCTTAGAACTGGTTGTGCGGGTGATGGAAGATGTATATTTCATCCAAGATTCCTTCTGGCTCTGGCGCCGGACGAAACGGGCTTTCGCCCTGGCGCGTTTGAATGCTTCGAGGTTGGGGGACGTCGGATATCTCCGAAACACCCCCCAAGCCTTGTTCTGAGCCTTACGAGCTGCGGTGCAGTCGGGATTCCACCACGGTTTTGGGAACCGTGGAAACCGAGTCGAGGTCTGAGGAATAGTAGAGGCAGCTGCATGGACGATACAGTCCGTCAACTCCGCCACTGCGACATTGATGGGCTCCTGGCTGACAGAGTGCTCATCGAGCTCAGACAAGAGCTCGAAGCCACTCCAATCAGCCCGATCAAGCCTCCACCGGGAGACACGCGAAGGGCTGCAAGGCCCCCCACGAGAGATGGTACACACCACGGGGAGGTGATCGCTTCCATATGGATTGTCCTCGACCTCCCATGTAAAGAGTGGAAGGATCGAGGAGAAGCAGATGGTGAGGTCAATGGCAGTGAATGTGCGGGTTGGGGTGTGAAAGTAGGTACTGACACCGGTGTTCAACAGGGAGAGCGATGGATCCAGGAGCCACTGCTCCAAGACCCGGCCCCTCCCGTTGGTGTCAGCACTGCCCCAGAGCGGACTGTGGCCGTTGAAGTCCCCCATGATGAGGAAGGGGGACGGCAGCTGCGAGACGAGGTCATCAAGGTCATCCCGGAAAATGACGCTTCCGGGCGGGAGATAGACAGAACAGACAGTCAACGAAAATCCCACAAAGAGGCGGATGGCGACCGCCTCTAAGTCGGTGGTGAGGGGAATGACCTGAAATGGAGAATGGTTGCTCACGAGGATGGCAACACCCCCGTGAGCTGGACCATCTCCATCCCGGTCCCGGCGAACCAGAGAAAAGTGCCGGATAGTGGGATTGTTGGCTGTCTGCAAGAATGTCTCCTGAAGGCACACGCAAAGGGGTTGGTGTGCCCTCAGGAGGACCTTGATGTCGTCAATATTCCTCTGGAATCCACGACAGTTCCATTGAAGGAGTGTGGCCATCTCAGGTCTTGGAAGAATTGGCGGACGTCTTTCGATTTATTTTAACCGTCGCCAGCGACGGTTTAGGAAAATTAGGGCGGTCGGTGTCCATGTCCTCGGAGTCGTCCGAGCAACATGGATCCGAGACCGCCGAACGAGGAGGTAAAATCTTCTTTTTGGGCCCCGGCGGGGGCCCCTTAGGTTTTGTAGGTCTTGCTGTCTGTGGGCGGGGAGGAGGGGGCCTTCCAGAGGTGGAAGGCACAGACACAGGAATAGAAACCGGTGTCGATGTCGAGATGGACACCGACGTCGGCTTCGCCTGCGTCAAGAGGTACTTAGCAGCAGGCGAGAAAGATTCAGCTGGTGGAACGCTGATGTCGGTCTGCACCGCCACGGAAGCCATCTTAACGACGGGCTTTCCGACCACCGCACTGGCATAGGAGACCTTGCCAGGTGGGGCAGGCGGTGCAGCGAGCTTTCTCGCCTCTGGATAGCTGATGTTGTGGAGGGTCTTCAGGCGCTGTACCTCTTTCTCCTCCAGCCACTTCGGACAGTCGCGGGAGTACGCCGGATGCTCACCACGGCAGTTGACACAGCATGCCTTATCTGCTGTGCAGTCAGGTTCAAGATGATCCTGACTGCCACAACGAGCACAGGTGGGCTTGCCCCGGCATGCAGTGCGGGCATGGCCAAACCTCTGGCATTGGAAACAACGCAGAGGGTTTGGTATAAATGGCCGCACCTCGCACTTTAAGTATCCTGCCTTGATAGAAGTAGGCAGGTGTGGTGAGTTGAAAGTTAGAATGAGTACCCGGCTGGGCTCTAACTTTCCATTACGGCGTGACGAAACCCGGTGGACTGCTATCACTCCCTGGGCTGAAAGCTCCGAGAGGATTTCCTCCTCAGAAACCTTGAGGAGGCCCCACTCGGAGATCACGCCCCGGGAGGAATTGAGCGTCTTGTGTGGAGTGACTTCGACTGCCACTCCACCAATCGCTGTAACCTTTAACAGAAGCTCCGAATGTTTGGAGCATGCAGTCTCCACCTGCAAGTCACCGGATCTTAGGCGCTTGACAGATTTCGGCTCTCCCGCAAGACCTTGTAAACCCTTATTTATAAAAAAGGGGGACATGTCCCCAAGTACCTGATCACCCGTAGAGTGGATGATCAGGAACTTCGGAGACGGAGACACACACGAAGACGAAGGCAAAGACAGAGAAGTTGGGGGTTCATGGCGAGCCCTCTTTGCGGCATTGCTCGAATTTTTAGGAGTTGGAGAACTCATGGTTGTTTTTAAAAATTTCAGTGCCCGTTGTCCCCACCCACCATGGAGTCCAACAAGGGGACGCCCAGTTGGGCGCCAGGGCTGCCCGGGCACCATACCCACACAGCCAGTGAGCCAAGCCCTCACTACAAAACAAAAAGGAAAAGGAAAAGAGAAACGGTGGGAAACTCGTCGGAGTTCCCACAAAAGAAAAGAAGCAACAAAACAATAAAGTGCGAGGCAAGAGCTGGCCTCACAAAAGAAAGAAAACTACAAAATTAGTAAATGTGTGGGGAAACTCGCAAACCGTTGTCCGGACGGTGGACAAGGTTACTCACTGATCAGCATAGTTGACCCTAGCAGGACCAGCCCACCAGCCGATTGATCCTGAGGGGGCCGCCCCAGGACCTCCCGTTTACCTGAAGCAGAGGCCAAAGCAGTGTATAGCAGCGGCCCCGGAAGTCGCTGCCCAGCCCCGCGACAGACAGGCTCCCCAATGGCAAAACGGCCAAAGGGGACCCCACCAGTCATGAGCTGGGGAGAGAAGACGGGGACCCCTGAGCAACTGCCAGGATCCTCCTTTCCAGGGACACGGGTCTCCGCGCACGGCAAACACGCGGGCGAGCGTTTAGGACCCTGTGAAGGTAACCGAGCCAGCGGAACCTTCACAGGGTGGTCCCCTCACCACGGACAGGCTCTCGCATCGAGGGGACAGGGCGGGGAATTTTGCGGAGATAAATCTCAACGCTGACCCAGCTGGGACTCGAACCTGGGAACTACAGATTACGAGCCTGGCGCGCTACCGATTGAGCCACCCCCGCCCCCACTCCAAGATGAGTATCTGTTTTGTCTTAAGTATAAAATAATTGTTTTCAAGGGCGTTCCGGGGTTGGACATGATGGTAAAGAAGCAGCATTAAGCTCTACCAACCCTTAATGCTTAGCTAAATTCATTTGCGTTGATTGCTGCTGATATTGCATTAAAGTTAATAGTGACAGAAGAAGTGCTTGCAAATAATTACAGGAGATGTGCCAGTAGGCAGTGTACCAGTCTGGTGATCTGATGTTCCGAGTCCAAGTCCCCGTTTTCCTTGCGCCGAGGTTTTCTTCGCTAGCTGTGCTCTTGATAAGAGAACCCGACAAGCTTAATATAAAGTCTGCTCTCCGTCTGATGGGATATTAAACCGCGAATCAGTGCGCATGTTAAAGAAACCATTAGATGGTTTTTTACCACAGACAGCTATATCATACAGGGCCTGGACAGTGCACTAACAGAATTATTAATTTTAAAACATAGGTGTTTAAAATTTTACAGATTATGGTTGATTGCAGAATTCAGAAAAAATATCTGGCAACGATTTTTTTAAAAATTAGTGATCTGGCAACCTTCGTGTCACGTGAAACGAAGGTTGCCAAATCACTAATTTCTAAAAAATTCGTTGTCAGATATTCTTTCTGAATTCTGCAATCAACCACAGTGTTCGGATACTTTTTTGAGCGACTGTATCTCTTGAAATTTAACCGATACTATTTTTTTTCAATTTGATAATTTTAAAGCCTTCATAAATATTTTAATAAGTAATAAATTATTTTACGTTATTTAAAAGGAACAGCTTTTAAACTTTAAATTAATTTGAGTCATGTTTAATATTCCTCTTTTGTACATCACCGGAAAGAATAAAGAGGGAATCCTCACGTCAAGGACACCTTGATACACCGGGCCCCGGTCGTCCTTGCCTTTTGACCTGAGATTTCGCTGTTTATTCTTTCCAGAGGATAGCCACTCTATTTTAAACACGTAAGTGGCCGAGTGGTTAGCGCGCTTGGCTACTGATCTACGGGACCTGGGTTCGAGCCCTGGGTAAGGCATGGCTGTTTGTGTCGTTTTTCTGCTGAGGGCCTGCCATCCTCTCAGACCTTCTACTCTGGCATATAAACTGACAGGCTCCTGTCAGACCTCTGTGGCAAGCAGCTGCTTGAGGGGGTATTTTTATTTTTTTTTTTAAATCTTTGTTCTTTACGTACAGTCGCTCAAAAAAGTATCCGAACACTACGGTTGATTACAGAATTCAGAAAAAACATCTTCGTGTCACGTGACACGAAGGATGCCAGATCACTAATTTCTAAAAAAATTGTTGCCAGATGTTTTTTCTGAATTCTGTAATCAACCGTAGTGTTCGGATACTTTTTTTGAGCGACTGTACACGAAAAGCTCAGTGCAACTAAACGCTAAAAGTGAGCCGAAATACTTTATGAGTTGTGTTCGGTTGTTTTAATTTTCAGTGACATTCTTTTTTTTGCCCATAATCGGCTAAATGGCCAGGTCACAAGGATCTTTAGAGTTCAGAGAAGGTTGAGGGGGGGGGGGACTTTCCAAGCTCATTGGAAATCCCCCGGCAAGCGCGGACTGATAAAGGGCGCTGAACGCTAGAGCGTCCAGGGCCCTTTGTATCGTGGGCCCCTGGGAACCTTAAGGAGCAGGTTTTAATGATAATTTTACAGCAGTCCACAGAATTGGGGAAAACCTATTTTAAGCTTCACGTACGAACTCTAAAGAATAAGTATTGAAATTTCGAAAAAAGAAAAGACCGAATTTGTTCTCGTAGCCCGGGCCCCCCTGCTACAGCTTGCGGGGTCCCTGAAAACAAGTGTCAAACGCCTCTTCCACAGGACAGCTGTCAAGAGACAGATGGAAGCTTTCCATCAAGGCGTATCCAGCGTGTTTTTGAACGTACACACTCGTAAGGTATGGCCATCTTGCACACCGAAACACGGTTTCAAGTCCGGCGTTTTCAGTCCCATTGAAGTTCACAGAGTATTGAGTTATGGGGAAAATCTGATCAGGAGCCAGTACTGATTGAGTAAGATTCATCATTCGAATTAATACGTCACAAGGAATCGTCGAACGAAAATTATCTCTCCGAAATTTGAGCAATCGAGGGTCTCGATGGCTTTCCTCAGTTGCCATGACGAAAATCCGTTTTTTGGAGTTAATGGAGAAGGAGGAAGCAAACGAGCAAGCACGCGGGTATCTCATCTGATAAGGCTCAGATATCACGCAGGAGATGTCTCGAAATCACGCTCTACTCCATAGTGCTCTCGTCGCCAATACACGCGTGTCCAATGATAATTGAAAGTTCAACCAGATTGTTATGGCTAAATATAACATTTCGTTGTCAGAGATTTGATTTCACTAATCTTGCCTAGAGCGTCGATTACAAAACATGATTGCTGCATTCAGAAGCGTACCCAAAGGGTGGGGGGGGGGGAATATAAAAGGGTAATAAACCATCTAGGGGGCTTGGATGTCCCGAAAATCAAACTTCGCCCCATAAGACTGAAACATGCAACTTCCACTCACCATATTAGAACTTCCTTGGTACGCCATCTGGCTTCATTAAATAAAAACACAATACCCACCCCTCCCACTCAAGGGGCGGGGGTGGCTCAGTCGGTAGCGCGCTAGGCTCGTAATCTGTAGTTCCCAGGTTCGAGTCCCAGCTGGGTCAGCGTTGAGATTTATCTCCGCAAAATTCCCCGCCCTGCCCACGGTCAGTAGGGGACACCGATGGGCTTGGAAAGGCCGCCGTCCGTCGGATGGGACGTTAAGCCGTGGCCACGTGTGCAGGAGAGCCATACCCTGTGCACGTTAAAGAACACGCTGGATGGCCTTGACGGGAGGCTACCATCTGTCTCCCAACAGCTGTTCCAGTGGGTCCCCTCCCCCAACCTTCTCTGAGCCTTCGGGGTCCATGTGACCTGGCCATTTAGCCCATGGTGTGCAAAAAAGTGCCGCTCAGAGGTAAAACAACCCAACCCTCCCCCTCAAGCAGCTACTTGCCACAGTCAGTTTATATGCCATAGTAGAGGGTCTGTGAGGATTGCAAGACCTCAGCATAATGACAACACAAATATTCATGCCTTACTCGGGGCTCGAACCCAGGTCCCTTTGATCAGTAGTCAAGCATGCTTGAGTGGCGAAGGTTTCAAGCTTGAAGGCGAGACCTTAGCAGAAAGACAACACAAGCATCCATACCTCACGTGAGGTGCCTTTGATCAGCAGCTCAACGTACTCACCACTCGTCCGCGGGTCGTTGTTTTACTTCTGAGCGACACTTTTTTGCACACAATTTGCTGAATGGCCTTGGTTGGGGAGACCCACTGAACATCCGTTGGGAGAAAAGCAGCTTTCCGTCAAGATCATCCAACTTGTTCTTTAACGTGCACAGGATATGGTTCTCCCTCACATGGAGCGCAGGTGGGACTCGAACCTAGGAACTGCAGATTATGAGCCTGGCTCGGCCCTTAATAATATACAACGTAATATTTAGAATCAGTCCTACAACAAGATCAAAGTATCAACCCTATCTATAGATTTTCGGACGATTTCTTATGGAGATGTTACAAAGACATTTCTCACAAACATTCATGAATTTTGCCCTAAATATTTTCTTCCCTATTTTACCTATGTCATATAAATCGCGCTAAAACACAAATAATTTTGGAGATTAACGATATTTCTAAGAAATGAAATTAAATGAAAAATTGCTAGGGTGGTCCAACAAGAAAATGTTGGGCAATTCGTCACAGAGCGCTATAGAGAGAGGAAGACCGTACACACGCGTGGATCTCAGTGCTCTATAGCCAAATATACTAACCCGGTTGATAAAATACGCTGAACGCTTAGACAGCAAACAAATGGAAAATTTGATGTTTTCATTTTACAGGTTTCTTCGTTGAAAATCTATTCCCGTTAACCCTTTCAGGACCATAAGGTTTCTAAGAGTAAATATTAGTATGTAACTGTTTATTTTAGTTTGTTTAGACGTAAAATAAATAAAAATCATAAGAAAAATACATAACAATGTGTAGTTTTTTTGGAATTTTATGGGAAATATTTTTCCCAATGGACTATAAAGGTAACACAAATTATAGTTAGGCTTATTATGCAATGTCTTTTATTTATTGGTTTATTAGAACAAAATGTTAACTAAAATAATACAAAATTATGAAATAAAATTACTATACAAAATGATGTGCTAATTATGATATTCTGCGAAGCAATTTCTTTTGGTAGTGAGGCAAAGATGGACATTGCACATAGTACATATATTATGCGTCCTGACAGTTCTGTTTTTGTTTTCTAAACGTTCCCGTTTACGTAATTGCGTTCGGCATACGTTCTATTTTGACATTCTGTATAAAAAATGCAGATAAGGTTATAATTAAATACGACAATCACCAATTTTAACATGGGGGAAAATGTTTCCCTTAGTCGTGAAAGGGTTAAGTGCTACTGAAAATGATGGAAAATCGCAGCGAACAACTGAATTCCATGTTGGCTCAACTAAAAGGCAAACAACTTTGTTTCATCAACTAAAAGGCAAACAACTTTGTTTCAGTAAATAGGTGCCTTGAAATTATTCCTCACAGACTCTGCTTTTCGACACTCAGAGGAGTAGGGAATAATGCTTCAAGCATTAAAAACAATAAGGTGGCGATTTGAGTTTCTAGATTTCATCCAAGACTTCAGTAATTCGAGAAATCAAATGCAATAAGAGAAGCGCACAGAAGAGCACTTTGAAGAAGGCATTGTCGTCTGTAAATCATCTTTTTCAGACTGATAACCTCTTAAGTGAAGGAAATACTTTATATACGTATGTGCAATGGACATTTATTGCTAGGGATGTCTAACTTAGAACTGACTAATGAGATTAAAGATTCACAATTCATTAAATTAGAATTTCATGATTTATGCAAAGAATAACATATAATCCTTTATTTTCTCCAATGGAATTAGCGGATCAAATATCAATATTTAATTCCATAAATTTATCATTAACGTTTGGACGAATTTCATAGAAGTTTTAAGCCCCCCTTTTTTACCTTTTTCTGGATGGATTGCGTCGCTTGGCCCTTCCCCCTTTTTTTTCTAAATCCGGAATCACAAGGACTGAGAAGGTTGGGGAAGGGGATCCACTCCACAGTTGTTAAGTGACAGATGGATACCTTCCGCCAAGGCCATCCAGCTTGTTCTTTAACGTGCACAGGGTATGGCTCTCTTGCACGCGGAGCCACAGCTTTACGTTCCATCCGACGGACGGCGACCTTTCCAAGATCATTAAGACCCTTTCATCGAGGGCTGGGTGAGGATTTAGCAGCCTGAAGAAGGGTTGGGTTGTTTTACCTCTGATCGGCACTTTTTTGCACACCATGGGCTAAATGGCCAGGTCACATGGACCCCAAAGGCTCAGAGAAGGTTGGGGGAGGGGACCCACTGGAATAGCTGTTGGGAGACAGATGGTAGCCTCCCGTCAAGGCCATCCAGCGTGTTCTTTAACGTGCACAGGGTACGGCTCTCCCGCACACGGGGCCACGGCTTAACGTCCCATCCGACGGACGGCGGCCTTTCCAAGCCCATCGGTGTCCCCTACTGACCGTGGGCAGGGCGGGGAATTTTGCGGAGATAAATCTCAACGCTGACCCAGCTGGGACTCGAACCTGGGAACTACAGATTACGAGCTTAGCGCGCTACCGACTGAGCCACCCCCGCCCCGCCTGAAGAAGGACACAAGGTTTTTTAAGAAGAGTACTAGGCGACTTTTATATTCAGTCAGAAATACTACATCTGTGAAGCATAATTTCAGTCTTCCGATTTGTTAGTTATTCAGGATGATTTGTTAGAGAGTTATTCAGAAATATTCATGATGATTCTTTTCCTGACATCAATAATTGAGCCATGATGTTCAGTACACCAATACTCCCTGTGATTGCATCCCTTCGCTACTACAGAGCTGGGACATAGGAACAATCTCCAGTCATGGGATACTGCGTCATCTTATACAAATTAACCCTACCTCCATCCACTTTGACTCACTATAACCACGTCACCCACCACGGAAATGTGCATTTAGCTGTACAGCTTATTACATTAATATTATATTTTCCTTTCTTTGAAATACATATTGTTAGAAATTAAGATGCGAAGTCTGCCAATAACAAGAGCTACCACAATAAAAACCCAACAAATCTACAGTGTGTTAATTATAAAGGCAATTCTTGATGATCCGTGTTGTGTTGGCTGGGTTATCTCTGGGCGGCACTTTTTTGCACACCATGGGCTAAATGGCCAGGTCACAAGGACCCCGAAGGCTCAGAGAAGGTTGGGGGAGGGGACTCACTGGAACAGCTGTTGGGAGACAGATGGTAGCCTCCCATCAAGGCCGTCCAGTGTGTTCTTTAACGTGCACAGGGTATGGCTCTCCCGCACGCGGGACAACGGCTTAACGTCCATCCGCCGGACGGCGGCCTTTCCAAGCCCATCGGTGTCCCCTACTGACCGTGGGCAGGGAGGGAAATTTTGCGGAGATAAATCTCAACGCTGACCCAGCTGGGTCTCGAACCTGGGAACTACAGATTACGAGCGTGGCGCGCTACCGACTGAGCCCCCCACCCCAAGCAAATGGAGACCTCCAGTCAAAGCCATCAGCAATTATAGCGCACAAGGTTTCCCTCATATATACAGAATCACGACTTAATGTCCCATCTGAAGGAAAGCGATCTTTCAACTGTGATACAACTGGTACTCGAATCTCAGACCAACCAATCGCGCTCTTTCATTCTCTTCGTATTTTCTGAATTTTTTTATCAGTATACAGTTAAAATACGAAGCATACGTTCAGAGCAAATCTCTCAATAACTATGAAATACCTTCTTAAGACAAAAAAAAAAACCACGATAAGGCAAGGAAGAGAAGTTTGCATTTCCGAAAACCGATCGTAGAACATTAGTATGGGCCAAGGTCACCCTTCTATTGAGGTCGAGTTCGTCGATACCTTCTTACCTGCATATGTAACCGATGTTAGAACGCGTTGCAAGTCGCAAGTTGGATGTATTTCAGGGTTACGGAAAGACGGTCATGGTTGGGCGGCCTCGCATAAGCGTCTATTCATACCGCCTCGGCGCAGAGGCGGGAGCAAGGTAGGATCGAACACCCAGCAGAGCACTGGATGCTGTTGCCAGGGGCAACCAGAAACGGCTGCAGGGAGATACTGCACAGCCTCTGTAAGTTGACGATGCAACAAAGAAGCAACCATTGCATCTTTTCCCCCATCTCCAATGAAGTAACATCGGCCTCCACTTGGATGCTTCCCACGTCGGCTGTCTGAAAGATTAATGAACTGAGCAGTATTTTGGAAGCGGAATTATAGTTTCAAAAGTGGCACGTTTTGTTCCACATGAAGCGAATCAGTGGTTCAAATGCTAGTGCAGGGATTGCTCTAAATTATGAATAACTACGAAATAACTTTTCGAATCTGGGGTTGTTTTAACATTTAGTAGAGTAACAAAATACATTTTAGAATCGTCAACGGTTTTTTGATGAAGAACCAGAGTTATTATTCCAGAATACGACTGGGGCGGGGGTGGCTCAGTCGGTAGCGCGCCAGGCTCGTAATCTGTAGTTCCCAGGTTCGAGTCCCAGCTGTATCAGCGTTGAGATTTATCTCCGCAAAAATTCCCCGCCCTGCCCACGGTCAGTAGGGGACACCGATGGTCTTGAAAAGGCCGCCGTCCGTCGGATGGGACGTTAAGCCGTGACCCCATGTGCGGGAGAGCCATACCCTGTGCACGTTAAAGAACACGCTGGATGGCCTTGACGGGAGGCTACCATCTGTCTCCCAACAGCTGTTCCAGTGGGTCCCCTCACCCAACCTTCTCTGAGCCTTCGGGGTCCATGTGACCTGGCCATTTAGCCCATGGTGTGCAAAAAAGTGCCGCTCAGAGGTAAAACAACCCAACCCAGAATACGAACCGCTTTGCAATCACTATCCAGATGGAATGCCACATTCAGGTAATTGTCAAAACAAGGTGGCTATTCATCATGCTTTTATGATTTTTGTAGCCCCGTTAGTTCCATGCATTTTAGCATCAACAGATCATACCTTTGTCAACACAACACTGCTGAAAATTAAATTCGAGTATATTTAAAAAAAAAAAATACTTTTCACCAGTAACTTGAGGGAGTGCCTCAGCAGATAGCGCGCCAGGCTCGTAATCTGCAGTTCCCAGGTTAGAGTCCCAATCGTATTGCATTGAGATCCGTAAACCCACCTTGCTCTCGGCGAGGAACGACACCCATCGCCTTGGAAAGGCCGCCGTCCGTCGCATGGGACGTAAAGCCGTGGTCCCGTGTGCGGGAGAGCAATACTCTGGGCACGTTAAAGAACACACTTGATTGGATTGGGAGATTGCCATCTGTCTCCTAACAGCTGCCCTTTCCCAACTTTCTTCTCTGAGCCCTTGGGGTCCTTGTGACCTGAAACCATTTAGCCCATTGTAGGAAAACAAGTGCCGCTCAGAAGTTAATTAGCAAATAACATTTGCCATAAACAGTTTTAAAACGTCGTAATTTGTCCCGTGGCCGAGTGGTTAGCACGCTTGGCTACTGATCTAAGGGATCTGGGTTCGAGCCCCGGGAAAGGCATGGTTGTGTGTGTCATTTTTCTGCTGAGGTCCTGCCATCCTCTCAGATCTCCTACTGTGGCATATAAACTGACAGGCTCCTGTTAGACCTCTGTGGCAAGCAGCTGCTTGAGGGGGTATTCATTTTTTTTTTATTTATTTGGTCCATAATGCAGATTGATAGCAAAAGGCACCTTTTACAATATGACATCATGAAAGTGCTCCTTTTTATCTATCAATCTACGAGAAAAACTTCACAATTATCAGAACGCAGAAAGCCGGTCCCTCTGGCAGCGAGGACTTACCTGATCAAAAGGCTACTGATCAAAGGGACTACTACCTGCGATTAGAACCCCGGGTAAGGCATGGATGTTTCTCTCCTACGTCACACATCTTCTCTATGGTGCATTAAACTGACAGGCTCTTCTCTCAGAACTCTGTGGCAAGCAGATATCTGAAGAGTTATTTTATAAGTTGATAAAAACCGTCCCCATTCCCCTTGCTGCACTTGTTAGCAGAGTTGGGTTGGGTTGTTTTACCTCTGAGCGGCACTTTTTTGCACACAATGGGCTAAATGGCCAGGTCACAAGGACCCCGAAGGCTCAGAGAAGGTTGGGGGAGGAGACCCACTGGAACAGCTGTTGGGAGATAGATGGTAGCCTCCCGTCAAGGCCATCCAGCGTGTTCTTTAACGTGCACAGGGTATGGCTCTCCCGCACACGGGGCCACGGCTTAACGTCCCATCCGACGGACGGCGGTCTTTCCAAGCCCAGAGTTTCGGTGTCCCCTACTGACCGTGGGCAGGGTGGGGAATTTTGCGGAGATAAATCTCAACGTTGACCCAGCTGGAATTCGAACCTGGGAACTACAGATTACGAGCCTGGCGCGCTACCGACTGAGCCACCCCAGCCCCACTTGTTAGTAGAGTTTAATTTCCAGCCTTATAGCTGTTGATTGTATCCCTGCCAAAGTGTCTGCGTGTTTAATGCTACAACATCGAGTGGATCGTGCATGTAAAATCGATTCAAGCAAGACCAATCAAGAGCTATTAAGTGAATTATCAACTTCCTTGAGCAAGAGTCGCTTAGAACAATTGCTACGACGAAGTAAGCCTAAACTCTTTCTTCGTTTGAAGGTCGTCACCGAAGCATATTTGTTTTTTAAATGCAGCAATCATGCTCAAGTCAACAAAGATTATCCTAAAAGAGGAAATATTTTGCTTCCCCTCCCGCATTTTTTGCTACAGCTTACTTTTCTCAGTATCCTCCAAGAGTTTGTTTTTCTGGATCCTTTCAGGTACAGTCGCTCAAAAAAGTATCCGAACACTACGGTTGATTACAGAATTCAGAAAAAATATCTGGCAACGATTTTTTTTTAGAAATTAGTGATCTGGCAACCTTCGTGTCACGTGGTTACAGAATTCAGGAAAAATATCTGGAGCGTGTACAGCAACCACACACGCTCCAGTTACCGTTCATTGCCAGAGGATTACCTGATCTGGACTTACCTGGAGCGTGTGCAGTTACTGCACACGCTCCAGTTTGCTGTGAACGGTAACTGCACATGCTCAATATTTCCGTGAGTGAGCCCACACGATCTAGTATCAAAATAATATGACCAACTACAGTCGCTCAAAAAAGTATCCGAACACTACGGTTGATTACAGAATTCAGAAAAAATATCTGGCAACGATTTTTTTTAGAAATTAGTGATCTGGCAACCTTCGTGTCACGTGACACGAAGGTTTCCAGATCACTAATTTCTAAAAAAATCGTTGCTAGGTATTTTTTCTGAATTCTGTAATCAACCATAGCGTTCGGATACTTTTTTGAGCGACTGTACAGAGCTCTACGAGATCTAGATCGTCACCGATCGTCGAGATCTAAATTCGAAGCTTCGTATTTAAAAAAAAGCTTTTTTTGTGGAAATGAGGCTGAAAGGAAATCAAAGATCCCAAATCTATCTCAGTTTTGAATTTCAACAATATTCATTCGATATTTAAAGAGTTATTTAACCAGGGATACAAACCAGGAACATTGTTAAGCCACAAGAATTCACCTCAGAAGTTTCTTGAAACCTAAATGATAAGTATTGTGTCAAACTATTTATTAAAATAAGTTTCTTTTTAGAAATTTATCCAATGATGGTTTAAATTTTCGGGAGTATAAGGAGCTCGGTTGGTTAAGGATTAAAATATACTATCCTATAAAGTGTTTTGGGACATTCCATTCCACATTACAAGATCCCTAAAACTTTAAAAATAGCTTTTTGTGAAAAAATGTCATTCCAAACAAATTGAAGATCTCAACCCAATTTATCCAAATTTCGATTTTTCCCTAATATTCGTGTGATATTTAAAGAGTTATGAAAATTGAAACCATTAACAGCAGCGTTGCGAGCCAATTAGCATTCAGCTCAAATTTATCTTGAATTGTTTTTATCTCTGAGCGGCACTTTTTTTGCACACAATGGGCTAAATGGCCAGATTCAAGGATCTCAAAAAGGTTCAAAGAAGGGTTGGAGAAAGGAAATCCACTGAACAACTATTAGGAGACAGATTGAAGCCTCCAGTTAAGGCCATTCAGCGTATTCTTTAACATGCACAGCGTGGGTTTACTTCTGAGTGGCAATTTTTCCTGCGTAACATGGGCTAAATGGCCAGGCCACAAGGACCCCGAAGGCTCAGAGAAGGTTGATGGGGAGGAGACCCACTGGACAGCTGTTGGGAGACAGATGGTAACCTCCCGTCAACGCCATATAGCGTGTTCTTTAGCGTGCAGAGGATATAATTCTCCTGGCACACGGAACGCGGCTTAACATTCCATCCGACGGGCAGCGGTCTTTCCAAACCGATCTGTGTCCCCTACTGATCTTGGGCAGGGCGGAGAGTTTTAGGAAATAAATCTCAACGCCTGGCCAGCTGGTTCTCGAACCTGGGAATTACAGGTTACGAGCCTGGCGCGCTACCGACTGAGCCCCTCCCCCCCCCCGCCCCCAAACACAAGGTTTAGCCCTCATGTGCACAGACCCACGGCTTAGCATCCCATCCGACGGACGGCTGCTTTTCCAATCTCATCGATTTTTCTTTTTACCGCGGGCACAACAGGAGTTAGCGGTGATAAATCTCAAAGTTGGCACAGTGGAAACATTCCCTGAAAATTTAACGTAATTGGCAACTGTTATAACTAATCGCTCACTAAAATCATTGATTTTAGAAGTTCGTAAATATTCAATTTTAGTCAATTTTGAAGGAATTATTTATTAAACGCAAACTAAATAGTTTGCGTTTGACTTGTGTAAAACATGAATGTGTTAGAATTCCTGTTTTTGTAGCTGTGAAGAATTAAAATGATTTCGTTTATGAGAAATGTTGTCTTAAGGGGTTAGATTCTGTATTAAATGAAAAGCATCATTGATAAGAATCGATGTAGGATTTTTATATAAAAACTAATGTGCGTGTTTATCATTTATTTATTATATTGTTTTATCATTATACTAATGTATGGCAATAGTAATTTGCTATTTAGATAATCCATTTGTATTTGCTAAATTGATTAATAAATAAGTTCATTTACTATCTATTTGGTTATTTCGAATTCACGCACGGTGTTGTCAAATAAATATTGCTAAAAACTAGCTAAATATAAAATATTTCTATACGTATAATAATGCAAATATAAAATATTGTTAAAAAAATTCTGTAGAAAATGTGAAAAATTTGTTGTCGTCCCGTGGCCGAGTGGTTACCGCGCTTGGCTACTGATCTAAGGGACGCTGGGTTCGAGCCCCGGGTCCTGCAAAAATAGTGGCAAAAATAGTGCCGTTCAGAGGTAAAACAGCTCAACCCTCCGTTGTTGGTAATGGTTTTAAAACAACAAATGGATGCAAATATATAATCACTCTCAACTGCTCGAAACCATTTTTGTATGGCCGTACCTCATATTCATGGAAACAATACGGTTCCTGATGTTTCATTGCGGTGCTGCCATCTGTTGAATTATTCCTTAAATTGTTACATTGCCAATTACAAATGTTTTCGTTTTATTAAATCGAAGTTGGCAAATATCAATCTTTTCGGGCACAGTGATGCAAAGCAATGAAGCTAATCATTTACGTAGAATACTACTGAGAGGCATATTTTTTTTCTTTTCACATAACGGGTTGGATTGGATTGTTTTACCTCTGAGCGGCACTTTTTTGCACACCATGGGCTAAATGGCCAGGTCGCATGGACCCCGAAGGCTCAGAGAAGGTTGGGGGAGGGGACCCACTGGAACAGCTGTTGGGAGACAGATGGTAGCCTCCCGTCAAGGCCATCCAGCGTGTTCTTTAACGTGCACAGGGTATGGCTCTCTCCTGCACACGGTGCCACGGCTTAACGTCCCATCCGACGGACGGCGGCCATTTCAAGCCCATCGGTGTCCCCTACTGACCGTGGGCAGGGCGGGGAAATTTTGCGGAGATAAATCTCAACGCTAACCCAGCTGGGACTCGAACCTGGGAACTACAGATTGCGAGCCTGGCGCGCTACCGACTGAGCCACCCCCGCCCCTTTTCCACATAACGGGCTAAAAGGCCAGGTCACAAGACCCCATGGGCTCAAAAAAGGTTGAGAAAAGAATTCTAGTAGATACTGTTAGGAAACAAATGGAAGCTTCCCGTCCAGGCTATCCAGCGTGTTATCAACATGCACAGAGTGCGGCTCTCTCGGAACGGAGCCACGGCTATGTCTCATCGGACGGACGGCAGCCTTTCCAAGCCCATCGGTATCCCCTGCTGACCGAGGGCAGGGTCAAGAATTTTGCGGAGATAAATCTCAACACTGGCTCAAGTGGGACTCGAACCTGGGAACTTCAGATTACGAGTCTGGCACGCTTCCGACTGAGATCCCATAACTTACGAATTTAGCGCGTTACTGAATGACTTAGCCCCGTTTTTATGCACCCATTTTAACACCCATGAACATTTGGATGGATTTTGCTAATCGTGTAGAAAAGTTGGAGGAAAACAATCTGTAGAAAATGTGAAAAATTATTTGTTGTCCCGTGGCTGAGTGGTTAGCGCGCTTGGCTACTGATCTAAGGGATCTGGGTTCAAGCCCAGGTAAGGCATGGATGTTCGTGTTGTTTTTCTGCTGAGTCACCCTCAGCCATTTATTGGGGTCAAAAACGGAATCATTACTTCACTGACGTCATCAGGAGGTCGCGGGTTCTATTTCACACGGGCAAAAGATAATTTTTCAGCTAACTTAAAACTCTTATCCAATTTTCTATTTACAAAATATGGAATCGTATATACTTTTAAAATTATAGGTGACATTTTAGACATTTGACATCCCACGAAATATTTCAACAAGAAACGATTAAGAAGACGAAAACAGGTGATCGATTGTTAAAGTATAAATTTGAACCCAGGAGTAACACTTGTCGGGGTCGAATCTGGGCATGTCCTCCTCCCCTCTATGAAAATACTAGTAAGGGTAAGAGAGGCAAAAAATAATTGAAAAATGCATGAAATATACATAAGTTTAAGAAATTTTTTAAAAGGTCTCTAAAAACGGAAGGTCAAATGTTACACTGCAATGGAATTCCAGTCGCTCCCTCCCATTTTTTTTGTCGAAACCTAAACCAATTATGAAATATTTTTAAAAACATCTTTGCAAACAATCTTTGAATAAATTTCTTACTAAAAATACCTTTGACAACTGAATTAGAGAGTACAATCTTTCAAACCAATGTATCATACTGTGTGAAAACACATAAGCTCCGAGGCTTCGGGTTATTTTACCACTGAGCGGCACTTTTTTGCACCCAATGGGTTAAATGGCCAGGTCACTAAAATCTCAAGGGCTCAGAAAAAAATTGGGAAAGAGGACCCAATGGGCAGTTGTTAGGAGACAAATGGAAGCCTACCCGTCAAGGTCATCCTGCGTTTAACATGCACATTGGGCCCCGTCGTAAAGTCCTATCTAATAGATGGCGGATTTCTAAGTCTGTCCCCTGAGGTTCTGAGGCAATCTGATAGTCAGAATAGAAATGTGCAAAATTTGCAGCTAATTGGTTTAACTTCTGAAAAGTCTAATTAGTGATCAGTAACTTTCTATTTCCGAAGAAAATCTGATAACGCCGCAGTTACAGAAAGTGAATATACCTCTCTCGAAAGCACAACACTTGATAACCTATATATTTTCCTTATCAATAAAATAACTTATTATTATAGTAAGTGTTCTGGGAGAACTTGACAGAAAAGGAAATTTTAATTATACTTTCAAAAATGCTTTTTTTGCATTTCGAATTTTTTTGCACATTTTCTAGTTTTGAATTACAGTAAAATTTTATGTAGAAATATTTCGCCTTTATATATATTTAGATTGGTAATCTGGTAACCTTATGTTCTAAAGGAGGACGAAAGAGCAAGAAATGGAAGACGAAAGTGGATATGTTTTCAATTTGTGAAATAAAAATGTTTTTTCCCCACATATTATTTGAAGCATAAACATACTAATAGTTCAAACAGAAAAAAAGCATAAAATACTTATTCATTATACTTCGAAGCATAAGACCAGGGTCGATTTTTATTCATACTTGATATGCAAAACCAAGGCTTATTTGGCTTTGACATAGGGGTTAGTGAGCTAGCTACTGTTGCAGCAGAGACAAACGTTGTGTGTTTCTATTAATTCTGACTAAGGTAGTAGTGAACAGTGACTCCGGTCTTAGTTGGTCAACCCCCTTTGGATAAGAAGACTTATACAAACTAGGAGTAGTTTCCAGGATCGTTCCCTATCCTCTATGTTGCAAATAAAAAAACTTCTGTGAACTTTTATAGCCCCATTTATCCAAAGACGCTGTCTAAATTTTGTGCAATTTTCTAAAATGCAAGCTTTTTTCGATCAGTCACGTAAATAGCTGATTTTGAGCGTTACAAAAAATAGTAACTTTTACAACATTAACAGAATGACGTCGACACTCAGATTTATTAGTAAAATATTTGATAGTCACGGGTAGAAAGAAATTAAAATACAGAAAATTCGTAGTTTAATTTTATTTAAAGAGTTTATACAGAAAAGACGTTTTCGTGTTTTTTTTAGTGCTGGGAGGACAAATTTCGAGATGAAAAGGAGGACATGTCCTCTTTTTGGAGGACGTATATTTACCCCTATATTCCCGTGGCCGAGTTGTTAGCACGCTTGGCTACTGATCTAAGGGACCTGGGTTCGAGCTCCGGATTAGGCATGGATGTGTGTGTCGTTTTTCTGCTGAGGTCCTGCCATCCTCTCAGATCTCCTACTATGGCATATAAACTGACAGGCTCCTGTCAGACCTCTGTGGCAAGCAGCTGCTTGAGGGGGTATTTATTTATTTTTTTTTTATTATATTATATATACACCCTATATTAGATCGGGAAGTTAATGTGGTTGCCTGCAAACACGTTCTTCGTGGAGAATATTAAATTTCCGTAACCGAAACACATAAGGCAAAATCTTTAGATTTATTCTTGATAGCGAAAAGGAAACTTGCTTAGTAAACAACATCTGCACTTAACATTGGATGATGAAATAAAACACAGAACTTAATCTACGTAAACATATATGCAATATTTTTTTGTTACAAAACGATAATGTCGTTTTGTAAGCAAGAGATTGTTTTCATGACTTACGATTGATGAGAATGTCGTTCGAAAGCAAGAGATTTTGTTTTCATGACTTACATAAAATGCATACCGAAGAAAAAAGATGGCGCTTGTAGACACTTTCTCATTCTAACTCTCCGTCATTGCCGAATATTTTATGAAGAGCTTTGGAGCTGAAACGATGCGTCTACATAGAAAGCGGTTTGAGCGTTTTAACGCTGTGGACGTTTCCAAACAATCTGAAGTCTTGAAACCACTGTCTAAAACGAAGGTGGCTCTTACAACAAACTGGAACGTGTGTAGCAATTGCACACGCTCCAGCTTGTTGTGAGGCCACTTCTGTTAGGAATGATTTCGAAAGCCAGAACGCTACGGACAGCTAATAACGCTAAACCACTGAAATCGCTTTGTGTGGCCATACCCGATGGCGTGCAGAGCAAACATTTTCGACTTTCATCCACATCTATAGCGTCACGAGGCCGAAAAGATGAAATCACGATTGAAAAGGAAGATGGAAGTCCGACGACGACATTATGGAGACTTCAGCACGTGGGTTGTAGGAGATGAGGCATGAGAATTTGATGGCGCATTGAAATCAATGTCGGTACTTTCATTAAAAGACTGATCGATCTAAATAAATTGATAAAAATTACTTCATCTGAATTATAATTTGCTGACGTAATTGCCCAATCCGATGTTAGCAGGAAGAAGACATCGCAGTTAGTATTTTTAGTTTTTTTAGTGAAGACGTATTTTTAGTTTTATTTTACCAACCAGTTGTATCGATGGAGTGTACGTAAAAGTTTACAATTCCTAGGAAACACATTTCGTAAATGATAAAAATGTCCCAAATAACTGAAAGCTTCCTCATTTCGAGAGTGGACAGACATGTTCACTAATAACAGTTTGTACTCGTCGCGGCAAAGGTTCCACCTCTATATGGAAAATCTCAAAGGTAAATATTAGAGTATACCTGTCGCAAGGCAACTGTGCTGTTTAACGAAAAGGGGATGAGATTTGGTGACAGTGTAAGCCAGGGAATATGCAACACATTATCGTGCTGTTGGCGCCATTTGCGATTTCATCCAGTACGACGGATTGTTTTCGAAGTGTCCATCACCATCTGGAAAAAATAGCATAGGATGGGATACTCACGGTTTTCCAACGTGCTGAGGTACTCCCTGGCACTATTATTCAAAATCAGCAATGAGTTCAACTCATAAGAACAACTCTGGCACTGTAATATCGCCTACTATAGCAGGGGTTTCTAGTTTTTTCCGCTTGAGTTTAAAAACGATTTTTAATTTTAATGAACACGACTGCAAATAGTATTAAATAGCTGACACTTTTGTTAAACCACCTACTATAAAAGAGCATTCGCATTTAAATATCTTTTCCAATCAGATGCAAACTTTGTACTGTAATCTACGGGGAGACCACAAAGATATTTACGATTAAAAGTAGTTACGAGAATTTTGCATCCAAGGTGAGAAGGTCAAGCAATTTGCGTGCACCGAGACAAAAGATGAGCCAGACGTTTCCAGATCGGATAAGATTCGCGACGAGACGACTTTTTTCGAACCTTTGCTGTTAATAACTATCAGGCGCCCTGGTTTCCTTTCTTATCTGACGGGTTGCAATGTGGAAAAGGGTTAGGAAACAGTTATCGAGATATTTTCGTTAGCTTCTGATAACACTAATAGATTACTATACATAATTTACAAAGAGCGTATATAACAAAATCAAGAAGGATTTAAAATACCTTCTTCTAAGCGGCATTTTTTGCACGCAGTGGGCTAAATGACCCAAGGGCTTAGAGAAGGTTGGGGAAGGGGACCCACTGGAACAGTTGTTGGGAGACAGATGGTAGCCTCCTGTCAAGGCCATCCAGCGTATTCTTTAACGTGCACAGGGTATGGCTCTCTCACACACAGGACCACGGCTTAATATTATCCCATCCAACTGACGACGGCCTTTCCAAGTCCATCGGTGTCCCCTATTGAACATGGGCAGGGAGTTTTGCAGAGATAAATCTCAACGATGGACCAGCTGTGACTCGAACCTGGGAACTGCAGATTACGAACCTGGCACGCTACCGACTGAGCTACCCCCGCCCCATTACCAGGTCACAAAAACCCCATGAGCTCAGAGAAAGTTGGGGAAGATGGCCCACTGGACAGCTATCAGAAGACAGATGGCAGCCTCCCGTTAAAGCCATTCAGTACGTTCTTTAATGTGCACAGGTCACGCATATGGGGCAACGGCTTTACTTCCCATCCGACGGACGGCGGCCTTTCCAAACCCATTTGTGTCCTCTACTGACCGAGGGGCAGGGCGGGAATTTTTCGGAGATAAATCTCAATGCTGGCTCAGGGGGGACTCGGACCTGGCAACTGCAGATTACGAGCCTGGCGTGCTACCGAACGGTATTGGTCTCTTATACTAGAGGATATTTGGTGAAAGCTTCAAAAATATTTTAGTACTAAGTTACATTGTACGAAATACGGAAGTAAACTGCTTAAGCAACATTACAGTTCAAGGGGGGGGGACCCTCCTTCCGAGAAATCCCGTCGTCTTATAGGAACTCTCGACTGCCTTCTTTGAAATCCAAACCCGATCTCTTTGAATAATTCTACTCCCATGTTCCATGGCTGTAACTAAAGAAAAGTTTAAAAAATAACTACAATTTTAACCTTTCCTGTCCGGTGGAGTATTTTCGTAATTGGGAAATCCTGCTCAAGTATTTCTCGGACCCTTCATGAGATACTAAATCCTGAGTACGTTCTGTTCCAAGGGCCTAAAATATTTAACAAATTATATCACATTTTGATAGATTTATGCCCCCCACCACCAAATTTTAGAATTATTTTGCTACATAGATGAAAGAAATATTGGTATTCACGGCCTAACTTACACAGAGGCTGCTTCAATATCTCTTTGTAAGTTAGACAAAACTCGAAATTGCTTCTGTTAACTTCTTCCACACACCAATTTCCTAAATCCTTCTTCCCAGTTCAACACGATACATTTACATCATACTCTTTAGATTGCACAAGATATCCCGTGTGTCATAGACCTTGCACAGGGTATGGCTCTCCCCAGTGTGTCGGAGAGAAATACCCTGTGCACGCTAAAGAACACGCTAGATGGTTGATGGCAGTCTACCCTCTGTCTCCTAACAGACGTCTGGTTACTCCCTAACCTTGAGGCCTCAGCGTCCTTTTGGCCTGATGATTTAACCCATTGTGTGCAAAAAAAGTTCCGCTCAGAGGTAAAACAGTCCCTTTTCCATGGGCTTGAAAGCAATATTTTATAAGCCAGTCCTTTGATTTGACGACCGATTTATTCTCTTCTCTGTGGATTGCACTAATTTCAGAAACAGTTCTGTAACAATCTCGTTGAAACAAAATAGCGAATCCTCAATTAATTCACTTATTTGAAGGATTCTTCTTGAAAATTTCGTACCTTAATTTCTCAGTAGGATTCAAATCTGGGTTGGGTTGTTTCAGCTCTTAGTGGCACTTTTTGCACACAATGAACTAAATGGCCAGGTTACAAGGACCCGAGAGTTCACAGAAGGTTTGGGGAAGGTGACCCACTGGCCACCTTCTCTGAGCCATTGAATCGGGGGCAATGCGGGGAGTTGATTAAGATCGGGAAACTGCTCAGATCATTCTTTCAATGGTGCTATCTGCTAATCACTTCTCAACAACCTTCTCATGGTGGCAAGGAACGTTATTCATCCCGACATGTCCCTCCCAAAAATGATCCCTGGCTGTTGGCAACAATTTTGGTTTCAGTATTTTGATGCTTCCTTTCCAATGTGTTCTTTAAAAGTACGCAGATTCCTCTGCATACTTTTAAAGGATCTCCGCTTAACGTCCAACTCGACGAAATGCTGCTTCTCCTCCTAATCGTTGCCTCCTCTCTCAATCACGACAATGTGCGGGAAAGAGGAGAAAATCTCTATTCAGGCAAGATCCCTATTCGAATTTGAAAAAAAAATCAATTTTCGACGTAGGCATCGGGAAGTATTTTTTTAGATAGGGAAGGGGGGAGAGTCGGTTAAAAATCAACGTGTAAAGATATTTGGTGGAGACATATATTCATTAATGATCCGCGAATATAGCAATCTTGCATACATCATGCCACAATACAGCTAAGGATGCCCGAAAACTAAACGAAAAGAGGGAATTATTGCAAATGCCTGTTAAACAATTTTTTTTCAGTAATGAAAATAAATGATGTGCTTCATAAAACAGGATTAAATTTCGTTAAAGAAAAAAAAACATTCATTTTTGATACACTTGATATTCAACATAAACTAAGATTGCGATCAACTTCCCCAAGGGGGAAAGCAACACCCCCCGCGGACGGCAATGGTTTAAAAATAGTGGGCCATCTGCTGGACATCGACAATGTCATACCTAATGGAGATTAGTTACACTTGCCCCCCCCCCCCCCATCTTAAAGGTTTTAATAACAATTTCTAAGGTAGTCGCCAAAAATCGGTGACCCAAGCACTTCCCTCCCCGCAATTAAACTCTCTAGGCACGCTACTGCACAACTGAAAGAGTACAGTTCTGGAATGAGAAAGAAAAGTATCTAATACTTTAAATCGTAGGTAAGTTCAGTAGGGCACAACTTTCGAAAATGACGCCTTTGCAACGGTGCAGAGTCGCTCACTTAACCAATTGTCGGCAAGTGCAGTTTCATTTATTCCGACTTCTTAATGAGGAGAGGGGCGGGGTGGCTCAGTCGGTAGCGCGCCAGGTTCGTAATCTGTAGTTCCCAGGTTCGAGTCCCAGCTGGGTCAGCGTTGAGATTTATCTCCGCAAAATTCCCCGCCCTGCCCACGGTCAGTAGGGGACACCGATGGGCTTGGAAAGGCCGCCGTCCGTCGGATGGGACGTTAAGCCGTGGCCCCGTGTGCGGGAGAGCCATACCCTGTGCACGTTAAAGAACACGCTGGATGGCCTTGACGGGAGGCTACTATCTGTCTCCCAACAGCTGTTCCAGGGGTCCCCTACCCCAACCTTCTCTTAGCCCTCGGGGTCCATGTGACCTGGCCATTTACCCCATGGTGTTCAAAAAAGTGCCGCTCAGAGGTAAAACAACCCAACCTTAATGAGGATTTTGATTTGACTGCTTTTGTTGAGGTTTCGGTTGCTCAAGTACAACCGAAAGATAGATAACTCAATAAACGAATTGTTTTACTGACTGGAAACAAAATGGTGAAATGCAACCTAGTCTGTGGTTTTATTCCTATTGCACATTCTAGCAAGGCTTGTAGACATGTTTTAATGCATTCAACCAATTCTTAGATTACTGATCCATTAAGTTACGATGACGTTATTAAGAATAATAAACACCAAATCATTAAAATATTGAAAAGTAGAGAAGGAACATCAAGTGTCCTGAACTGAACCTGACCTTGAAGTTCACACTTTGCTTTTTATCGATGTTGTGTTTTCTGCTGAGGTCCTGCCATCCTCTCAGATCTTCTACTGTGGCATATAAACTGACAGGCTCCTGTCAGACCTCTGTAGCAAGCAGCTGCTTGAGGGGGTATTTATTTTTATTATTTTTTATTTATGTTTAAAGCATTTTTCAATTTCAATTCCTCTGTTTCGTCCCCCTGAGAACTTCCCACATGAAATTTCATGAAGAAAAACTTTGTGGTACTCAAGTATAACATCTTGCTCCAAAATCCTTTGATCGCCATTTTTAACCTTTTTCAGTAGTGCAGCCCTAATTCAAATAATACTAAGACACCCCATAGAGACTTCAAATCGCATCAAGACGGGAGAGTATTTTAAATCGTTTTCAATCTGTAAGAGACGCATGATCTAAGGTCTGGCTCTAGAAGAAATTTTTTAGTGGGGGGGGGGGGGAATCAAATGACTGAATTGAACTGGAACGGATCAGAACAAGCACTCCGGTATAAAAGACTAATTCTGCTTGACATAAAAAAGCATATTAAATAAAATTTTATTTTTGCTTCTTTGAAAAATAGATAGTTTTATTGCATTATCTAATTCAATTATATTATTTGCAACGAAGAGAAAGGACCGCCCTGGTTTCTGAAAAAATCCGTGGAGTGATGGGTTGGGTTGTTTTACTTCTGAGCGGCACTTTTTTGCACACCATGGGATTGGACCCCGAAGGCTCAGAGAAGGTTGTGGGAGGGGACCCACTGGAACAGCAGTTGGGAGACAGATGGTAGCCTCCCGTCAAGGCCATCCAGCGTGTTCTTTAATGTGCACAGGGTATGGCTCTCTCGTACACGGGGCCACGGCTTAACGTCCCATCCGACGGACGGCGGCCTTTCCAAGCCCATCGGTGTTCCCTACTGACCGTGGGCAGGGCGGGGAATTTTGCGGAGATAAATCTCAATGCTGACCCAGCTGGGACTCGAACCTGGGAACTACAGATTACGAGCCTGGCGCGCTACCGACTGAGCCACCCCCGCCCCCGTGGAGTGATGGTGTACCCTAGTTCGACTGTTTTCTGGTGTTTATCTACTGAAAAACGTTTCAACGGACATCCTCTTTTTCCCTTTTCAAAGTTGATGATTGTGACTCTTGCTCAATTAGCCATTGCAGCTGCTAGGCATTTGAAGCTTTCAGCTCCCAAACGCAAAACATTCAGCTGCCCAAAATTGTCATTTGCACCCTCCTTGACGAAAGATTTCTAGGCTCACTCAAGCGAAACATTTAATTGACCCTTTTGTAAGAACTCTCACACATAGTGTACGTGCTAGCATTGTGGAACCAGTGATGTTGCCCTCTGCCTCTTTCATATGTGATCTTGTTTTTAAATTTCATTGGCCAGTTGTGTAAATAGGGAGCCAGAGGTTTAGTTCCGCTCTCTCTCCACCAATAGAAAATTTCCCCCTTTATTTAAAATAATTTTTTCTTTCCTCTTGAGAATAGAAAGACCCAATATGAACAGAAACGCGACTACATATTAGTCAGAAAACAAAGTAGCAGCTTACAATAATAAATATCTTAAGCTCAACCTACGCCATCAACATTCAGCTCTGCCATTTTTGTCATCACATTTTTAAGGTACTGTGAGAGAAAACCAAAAGCTTTTCACCAATGAACGATTTTAATTAATATCACCGATACCAATCACAAACTATATATTTTACGCCTAAACAGTCTGTTCATAACCTCGTAGTGAAAAACTACTCTGAAAGGTTGTGTTTAGAATATGTGAAAAAACATAGTTTTGGAAGTCATTCAGGGTTGGGTTGTTTTACCTCTGAGCTGCACTTTTTTGCACACCATGGGCTAAATGGCCAGGTTACATGGACCCCGAAGGCTCAGAGAAGGTTGGGGGTGGAGACCCACTGGAACAGCTGTTGTGAGTAGATGGTAGCCTCCCGTCAAGGCCATCCAGCGCGTTACTTAAACGTGCAACACGGAGCCACGGCTTATCCGACGGACGGCGGCCTTTCCAAGCCCAACGGTGTCCCCTACTGACCGTGGGCAGGGGGGGAGGGAGTTTCGCAAGTTATTCAAGACCCATTTCAACATATAAGCCAGTGGCATAATTAAATTCTGGAGGATGACCCCAAATATTGCATTTAAACATGAACCGTAGTGTTAACATACAAATTTCGTTTGGAGGGTTTTCTGCATTTCTTGCACCCCCCCCCCCCCTGGAGATCATATCCCCATCTTAGCAGTAATAATTATCGGAAGCTTATTCAAGTTTCTTCCAATGAGTCTAGGAGAAGAATTTAAAAATGAAGTAATTTAAACTGCCCCGAAACATATGACAGAAATCAGAAATTTGACATTTAAAATTTGACAGGAAAACCAGGAATCCTTCACAATATGGTCCAAGTACATACAATCCCCCCCCCCCCCCCGATAAATACATAGAAAACAACGAATAAACGTCGGTTCGTTTCTTTACATGAATGCTTAATTATATCATATGCCCTATGAAGCGTTTAAATTTCCGGCTTTCAATCATTATAGATCATAGCATTAAATGATTTACGTATGGGATACTGATAGCACAGACTGATTTCGTATTGATCACGAAAAATATAGGGCTGAAGCGTCATCGTTTTCGCAACAGATTGTGAAACACATGAAACGTGTTTAATTCTTATTCAACATTCAGGATAATTATAAATCATAGGTTCATGGAATAATGACGTATTACATTAATGCGTCATGTAGGAGGTTGAAAATGGTTCTAATGGTTTTAAAAAACGTAAAAAAAAAATTTAGTAAAAAAATATAAGTAACTAACAGATGCAATAAGGAAACTGCAGAGCAAAGAGTTAAACACATATCTTGGAAATAACCTTTTTCTAGAAATATTTGATTCAAGTTTTATCTTTCCAATGAGTGCCTTTATCTGCAGATATGGACAGAGTATAATTCAGACACAGAGAGGAACGGCTCAAATAAAAATTGTTACTTTTTTGGTTCCTTACCTTTTAATTCTTGTGGTTTAGACGGTTGCAGTTTCTGAAATATTGGAACGAAACGTAATAGGAAAATAAAACATCAAATGACGCTGCACCCGAATGCTGCAGAGATCAGAACGATCCTATCTCCAGCTGTTCGAGACACAACGTTCACTGCAGATACGGGTTTCTGCTGTTGCCGGCCGCTCTTTGCCCATTCCCTGCACACTTGGCGCCATCTACTGACGTTTCAAGAATCCTGTTCGATTTTGTTTCCTCTGTTCCCCGATCTTGATGTTCATTCATAACTCAGTTACTGGCAAGAGTAGTATGCCCCCCCCCTATCCCCCCACTCCCACCCTCCGAGAACATTAGCAACAGGAATGGAGGCGAAAAAACTATAAAACCTATATGTATTACATACGCGTTTTTCAAGAGATGTTTTGGGGCGGGGGTGGCTCAGTCGGTAGCGCGCCAGGCTCGTAATCTGTAGTTCCCAGGTTCGAGTCCCAGCTGGGTCACCGTTGAAATTTATCTCCGCAATAATTCCCCGCCCTGCCCACGGTCAGTAGGGGACACCGATGGGCTTGTAAAGGCCGCCGTCCGTCGGATGGGACGTTAACCGTGGCCCCGTGTGCGGGAGAGACATACCCTGTGCACGTTAAAGAACACGCTGGATGGCCTTGACGGGAGGCTACCATCTGTCTCCCAACAGCTGTTCCAGTGGGTCCCCTCCCCCAACCTTCTCGGAGCCTTCGGGGTCCTTGGGGGCGGGGGTGGCTCAGTCAGTAGCGCGCCAGGCTCGTAATCTGCAGTTCCCAGGTTCGAGTCCCAGCTGGGTCAGCGTTGAGATTTATCTCCGCAAAATTCTCCGCCCTGCCCACGGTCAGTAGGGGACACCGTCCGTTGGATGGGATGTTAAGCCGTGGCCCTATGTGCTGGAGAGCCATACCCTGTGCACATTAACACGCTGGATGGCCTTGACGGGAGGCTACCATCTGTCTCCCAACAGCTGTTCCAGTGGGTCTCCTCCCCCAACCTTCTCTGAGCCTTCGGGGTACATGTGACCTGGCCATTTAGCCCATGGTATGCAAAAAAGTGCCGCTCAGAGGTAAAACAACCCAACCCTAGAGATGTTTTTAAAGACCACTTAAAATGAAGGGAAACACATTTTATTCTGGAACGGCGATCCAGTCACTTGTCTAGCCTCCCCCCCCCTCCTTCTTTTTATCTTTTTTTAGAACCGGGCAAGAGTATGCTTTGCGCTGAATAGCAAACTTGTGAATATGTATAATATTCTTTTGACTCGAAAAACGCACACAGTATGGAGAGAATGTCAGTGGAAGTGTTCGTGAAGACTTCGAGACAGAACAAGACTGCGGCAGAAGTTCAATTAAAACGCAGGGTTGCCAGATTTTCAGAGCTGGAAAGTGGGACATCTCCATCGCTGTCCCGCTTTCAATCTCTGCTTTCTGAAGAATGAAAGTGGGCGTTAGCTAAAATAGAAACGCGGACACTAAATAAATAACGGAAGCGTAAAAGCAGATCTCTTCGTTAATGACAATCTTGCCGCAATCTACAAGACTCAACACCTACATTTCGTAGAACGTTTTGTAGGAGCAGAACGCGTGCAAAAACAATGCTGCCAACAAAAAAAATTATATTTCAATCTAAAACCATTCTGAAAATGTACATTTTCGGTGTACCCTTTACACAGTTTTGCCCAACAACTGACGTTACTTTTTTTTCTTAATTTTTCCACCTGATTTAAAAAAAAAACCCAAAAAAAGGCACTTATTACCACCATTATTGCAAAAGATCAAAAACAGAAACATTAATGCTAAAAGAAAGACAAAATAGAAAGAATCAGCATGAATGACATATTTTTTTTATAAACAATGAGGATTAAAAACAGCCCTTCAAGCAGCTGCTTGCCACATAGGTCTGACAGGAACCTGTCTGTTTATACGCCGTTGGGTTGGGTTGTTTTACCTCTGAGCGGCACTTTTCTGCACACCATGGGCTAAATGGCCAGGTCACATGGACCCCGAAGGCTCAGAGAAGGTTGGGGGAGGGGACCCACTGGAACAGCTGTTGGGAGACAGATGGTAGCCTCCCGTCAAGGCCATCCAGCGTGTTCTTTAACGTTGGGTTGTTTTACCTCTGAGCGGCACTTTTCTGCACACCATGGGCTAAATGGCCAGGTCACATGGACCCCGAAGGCTCAGAGAAGGTTGGGGGAGGGGACCCACTGGAAGAGATGTTGGGAGGCAGATGGTAGCCTCCCGTCAAGGCCATCCATCGTGTTCTTTAACGTTGGGTTGTTTTACCTCTGAGCGGCACTTTTTTGCACACCATGGGCTAAATGGCCAGGTCACATGGACCCCGAAGGCTCAGAGAAGGTTGGGGGAGGGGACCCACTGGAACAGCTGTTGGGAGACAGATGGTAGCCTCCCGTCAAGGCCATCCAGCGTATTAAACGTGCAACACGGAGCCACGGCTTATCCGACGGACAGCGGCCTTTCCAAACCCATCGGTGTCCCCTACTGACCGTGGGCAGGGCGGGGAATTTTTGCGGAGATAAATCTCAATGCTGACCCAGCTGGGACTCGAACCTGGGAACTACAGATTACGAGCCTGGCGCGCTACCGACTGAGCCACCCCGCCCTTATACGCCGTAGTAGAGATCTGTGAGGATAGCGGGACCTCAACAATAAGGAGTCAACATATGCAATTTAAAATTTAAAAATACACTGGACACGGTGTCCGTGCATGTTTGGAGAGAAGGAAGGCTATTGGCACCGTAAACGGGACCTCTAGCTATTCAAACATCCTAGTCTTTTTTGAATTTAAATAAATTTTCTTTACCCCTGTAACTGAAAGCCTTAACCGCCGGATGAAACATTAATTAACGGAAGACAGTTATAATCCATTTAATATTCTTTGCTCTAATACAATTGAGAATGATAAATTTCATATTAAGCATAATTGGTTAAGCCACTTACACCAACAATGCTTACTACCATTAAATCTGCAGCTACATCTAATGCCTATTATAATGTTGCTCGAGCGAATTCGGGTGCATGGTACTACCTCCGAATCCCTCAGGAAGGGCGTGGCATTACACTAAGCGGCACTTGAATCTGAGAGCAGAGATAGCACTTCGCAGTGTGTAAGATATTACAAACTATTTTAAGCCACGGTATTTAATTGACGCGCATCGGCAGAACTTTAGCCTTGTACACAGATATTCCAAGATTCGAGTCCTTACTATAGCAGCGTTGATATTCTCCACTCTTCCGAAACCAATCCTCGTCGAGAAAGAGTTGGACTGGGTTGTTGTTTTACCTCTGAGTGGCACTTTTTTTTTTCTGAAGGTAATAAATGTTTTTTGCACACAATGGGCTAAATGGCCAGGTCACAAGGACCCCGAGGACTCATAGAAGGTTGGAAAAATTCGTGTTATACACAAACTCCAGCGTCACCTCGCTACGCCACTGATAAAACGAGTAACACATTCTGACGGATAACAATTTCTATATTGAATTGAAATACACGTACTGAATTAATGAGACATGACCAACGAAAATTATAAAAAATATTAAGGAGTTTTGAATCTAGGCGACTCAAGTATAATTTATAAGTAATTCGTCACATCGATAAAAGTTATTAGTGGTGTGGCGGGGATGGCTCAGCCGGTAGCGAGCCAGGCTCGTAATCTGCAGTTCCCATGTTCGAATCCCACCTTGGCCAGCGTTGAGATTTATCTCAGCAAAACTCCCCGCCCTGCCCATGATCAGTAGAGAATACTGAAGGGCTTGAAAAGATCGTCATCCGTCGGATGGACCTTAAGCCGTAGACCGTGTGCTGGAGAGCCATTTTATCTAGAGTCCTGTGCACGCTAAAGAACACGCAAAATGGCCCTTGGAGGACGGGACTGCCATCTGTCTCCCAACAGCTGTCCGGTGGGTCCCCTTCCACCAACTTCTCTGAGCTTTTGGAGTCCTTGTGACCTGGTCATTTAGCCCATTGTGTGCAAAAAAGTGCCACTCGGAAGTAAAATAACCCAAAGCTAGTGCTTATACGGCTACATAGAAAGCAGTTTCAGCAGTTTAGCGTTAAGAACATTTTCAAATTTCCGTGCGTTTTAAGACAACACCATTATCAGCGACGGAGGTGGCTTCACAAAACTGGCAGCAACTGGAGGATGTGTAGCTGATCGCTGCATACGTTCCAGTTCGATTGATTGGATTGGATTGTTTTACCTCTGAGCGGCACTTTTTTGCACACAATGGGCTAAATGGCCAGGCCACAAGGACCCCGAAGGCTCAGAGAAGGTTGGGGGAGGGGACCCACTGGAACAGCTGTTGGGAGACAGATGGTAGCCTCCCGTCAAGGCCATCCAGCGTGTTCTTTAACGTGCACAGGGTATGGCTCTCCCGTACACGGGGCCACGGCTTAACGTCCCATCCGACGGACGGCGGCCTTTCCAAGCCCATCGGTGTCACCTACTGACCGTGGGCAGGGCGGGGAATTTTGCGGAGATAAATCTCAACGCTGACCCAGCTGGGACTCGAACCTGGGAACTACAGATTACGAGCCTGGCGCGCTACCGACTGAGTACCCCCGCCCCTCTCCAGTTCGAGGGAAGCCACTCGCTGGTAATGGGGTTTTAGTTTAAGATGACGGCAAATTGGGAAATGTCCATAATGCCAAACTCCTCAGACCGTTTTCTGTGTGACCTACCTATTAGCCCATCCAATTCCCTTACAGATTTCGTAAAACATCTTCATCTATAATATTTTCACTTTATCATCTCTTCCCCCGAAACATAGAAGAGGTCAATGACCGAAATATGAGTTTCGTGTCTTGAACCCACCGTTTCGATCCGGCCGTTTTTATCTCGATGGGTCGAGATTTGTAAACAGACTGACGTTTCCACATTTCAGCGTCTCTAGTAGAAGAGATTCTCAGTGACGTGAGAAACTAGCCGTGTCATTCTTAAAGTGCATTCACGCTACACAATGTACTGAAGTTGTTTGCGTGGGAGCAGGATAAGACTTTGAAGCAAAGTCTTACCCTCAGTTACTGCTTGTTTTGACACATTGGAGAGCTACAGATGATAGACAACAACATACACGGAAGAGAAGCATTACAGAAATATCATGACATAGCAAAAGTATCTGAATGATATCTTCAGAATCAGACCGAGAATGCTCGTGTGAGGATAGAATCTTTTATCTACACGTGATAATCAAATATTTCACCAAAATCAACTTTTGTGATGTCTTCAATCGATCCTTATTGATGGGGGCGGGGGTGGCTCAGTCGGTAGTGCGCCAGGCTCGTAATCTGCAGTTCCCAGCTGGGTGAGCGTTGAGATTTATCTCCGCAATAATTCCACGCCCTGCCCACGGTCAGTAAGGGACACCGATGAGCTTGGAAAGGCCGCCGTCCGTCGGATGGGACGTTAAGCCGTGTTCCATGTGCGGGAGAGCCATACCCTGTGCACGTTAAAGAACATGCTGGACGGCCTTGACGGGAGGCTACCATCTGTTTCCCAACAGCTGTTCCAGTGGGTCCCCTCCCCCAACCTTCTCGGAGCCTTCGGGGTCCTTGGGGGCGGGGGTGGCTCAGTCAGTAGCGCGCCAGGCTCGTAATCTGCAGTTCCCAGGTTCGAGTCCCAGCTGGGTCAGCGTTGAGATTTATCTCCGCAAAATTCTCCGCCCTGCCCACGGTCAGTAGGGGACACCGTCCGTTGGATGGGATGTTAAGCCGTGGCCCCATGTGCTGGAGAGCCATACCCTGTGCACATTAACACGCTGGATGGCCTTGACGGGAGGCTACCATCTGTCTCCCAACAGCTGTTCCAGTGGGTCCCCTCCCCCAACCTTCTCTGAGCCTTCGGGGTACATGTGACCTGGCCATTTAGCCCATGGTGTGCGAAAAAGTGCCGCTCAGAGGTAAAACAACCCAACCCAACCCAACAACTCAGGGTCCTTGTGACCTGGCCATTTAGCCCATTGTGTGCAAAAAAGTGCCGCTCAGAGGTAAAACAACCCAACCCAAATCCTTATTGATGATTTCAAAAAGCCTGGTTTTTCGTTTAGGCTTTATTTTTTCTTTGTAAAATAAGTCAGGCTGTGTATTAATGGCAGTTCTAACTGGATTTGCATGAACCATTTAGATCTCATAATGTTAAAATAACTCAAGTTCATTAGATCATCTACTTGTATTCTTTTTCTAATGACTTGTGTTTTCATGTGCTGTTTTGCATAGTGAAAGAGACATAGTCCGTAAAATAAGAGAAAGATTCCCAATGTGACGTCAATCAATGGAAGTCTACCTTCGAAGCCTTGGAACTTCAAAAAAGTCAGAAGGTAAAGATTGCAATAAATCTTTCTAAATTTCGCTCTTCAACAACATTCGTTCAGTATTTCAAGAGTTCTAGTACTGGAATATTTCCAAACACTATTACTCGTTCAAAGCATTTACTAGAAAAAAATGAAAGCATAAGAACATATTTATTTTAGCAAACAGTTTCATATAAATGTATCACTTTTATATTTTGTGATTTTAGGAAGTTTTTTTGTTTTTTGGTTATTTGCAACATGTGGGATAGAGAAGGGTCTTAGAAACTATTTGTAGTTTGTACAGATTTCTCACACAAGGATATTTTGCCCAGGTCTTCTCGTACAAGGATATGCCTTACTAAGACTGAGGTCATTGTGGACTCCTGCCTCAGTTAGAGCTGAAGCTCTTAAGGTTGAGTTGTTTTACCTCTGAGTTTTGATTGCATTCTTATAATAAAGCGACAAGACTATTTTCTGTTTCATGTTGTATTTATCCCACTCCCATATTGACTACAGAAATAGCAATGCCTGGAAATAGACTTCGCCCTGGGAGCCATTTTATCGCGAGTCGGCCCTGCCTGTAGTTAAACGAAAGATCATCTATTGGTGGCAAGGCGAATTATTACGAATGGGATTATGAAAATCGTCAGAAATGTAGGCCGAAGAAATACAGGCAACAGAAACCTATAACATTTATCTGTCGTTGCTACATAGGGTTGGGTTGTTTTACCTCTGAGCGGCACTTTTTTGCCACAATGGGATAAACGGCTACATCGCAAGGGCTCAGAGAATGAGAAAAAGACCCACTGGACAGCTGTTAGGATGCAGATGGAAGCTTCCCGTCAAGGCCAAATAGCGTGTTCTTTAGCGTGCCTTGACTCTCTTGCACACAGGTTAACGTCCCATCCGACGAACGGTGGCTTTTTTGACAGAGGGCAGGGTAAGAGTTTGGTGGCAATAAATCTCCACGCTGGCATCCGAACCTGGGAACTACATTTTACGAGCCTGGCGCGATACTCACTGAGCCAACCCCCGTTCTACGCTTCACAGGGAGTTAGTATGCAACCGGTAGGTAAGATTTCGTTTCAAAAAGTAACAGTAGTTAAAATGAAGTCAGCTAGTGATGATTGGTCTTTAATTTTCCAGAATTATATTTAACAGCACTCATACTATCTACAACCAATCGAAGCCAATGTCTGGTTTCCGTTTCAAAATAGCCAATTCCGGACTTCTCCGGATATTTAAAACGATTATCTTGACATCTCTCCCATCAACTGCTCCACTTTGGCCATTTATCTGAAGAGCCACGTGTTCCACCTACCAAGAGTATTGACCGTTTCTGGATTCCACGCAGAGGAAGATCGCATCGTCACGTTCCCCTTTCACATGCCATAGGTGATCGAGGACATAGGCGGAATAGGATTGTGTATCATCTGCTGTCTGAAAGAGCGAGATTACGACTCGTTTCTTCATTATCTTGCGACCAACATGACTGCAGCATCTGCTGGAGGGGAGGGTCTCGAAGATTAAATATTCAGTTCTTCTGAGTAGCTCTGTTGGTCGTGGCTATCAGTGATAGCAGAGGAAAACGATTATTTATATACACAAACCACAAAAAGTAAATAAAAGAACTTGCGTCAAACTCTAAGATGTCTTTTGATGTCACAATCAAAGCCTTGACAGAAACAAAACTTATCTGTGTTAGAAAAATAAAGGCAGGTTCCTCAATCTAAGTAGCAGATGCAATGGTTTATAAATGCTGCATAAATCTTCTAGGCGTCTCAGAATCAGCTTCATGCTGTATATTTTTTAGATCTGCTTGAGCATTTCTTCCTATTATAAATGCAAGCACAAATGAAGTTTTGAATGGAATTAAGTTTAAATTTGGACATTTTCTCTTCATCTTCCTATTGCTTTTAGCCTGTTATTTTATTCGTCAGTTTTTGTCAATTTTTTCGTGCTTTTATCTCCTAAACAAGATCGTAACGAATTATATGTTAAATGATTGCTTATGATGCGAGGCATGACATAAGCTATAAAATGTTATCCCCAGTTTATTTCAAAAAGAGGATAGTTTGCAAATTGTTGTCCCAATATAGCTCTCCAACACAGGGGAAAATCGTTGAGAGTTATATCATCTGATGAAAGCTGGAACTGACAGAGGTCATAAAAGAATTTCCCATTCTAAATGAAGGAAAGACGGAAGTGTCAGTGACATTTCCTGAAAAAGAAGGGAAGTTGCAATTTGAAAAAAAAGAAGAAATGGTAAACAAATTTAAAAAATTTGTTTTCTTGTATGTGCCTTAAAAAGTTAAAATGAAAACAAAATTACCAATGGTTACATTGCTTTCTAAAATCATTTTACTTTCAAAGGAATATCTGACGCTTAAACTGTTTTTTTTTCAAGCCTCATTTCCTTTAAAATTAATATGATCTGAGTACCTGACTGAGATATAACCTTGATATTTGCGTCACTCTTATTTTTAACTTTTTAGAGCACATATAGATGATTGAATTTAATATTATTACTATTATTCTTTCTTTTCCCGTGGGAGAGTCATACTTTGTGCATGTTAAAAACACCCTGGATGGACTTGACGGGAGGCTACCATCTGTCGCACAACAGTTGTCCAGTGAGTTCCTTCCCCCAATCTTCCCTGAACACTCAGGGTCCTTGTGACCTGGCCATTTAGTCCATTGTGTGCAACAAAAGTGCCGCTCAGAGGTAAAACAACCCAATCCTTTTCCCATACTTGAAAGCAATATTTTATAAGTCAATTCTCTGATTTAACGACCGATTTATTCTCTTCTCTGTGGAATGCACTAATTTCAAAAGCAGTTCTGCAACAATTGAAACAAAATAACGAATCCTCAATTAATTCACTTATTTGAAGGTCTCTTCTTGAAAATTTAGTACAGTAATTTTTCCATAGGATTAAGATCTGGAGACTGCTGAGACCATTTCATTCTTTCAAATTCATCTCAACAACCTTCGCATGGTGGCAAGGAACGTTATCATCCTGACATATCCATCCTCAAAATGATCCCTGGCTTTGGCAACAATTTTGGTTTCAGTATTTTGATGTAATTCTTAGCTTTCACTGTTCCTTTTAAAATATATGTAGCATAACATTCCAACATCCCAATAGGACATGCATCTCCATACTATGACTTTGGTTGAATGTTTTACAATAACTTTAAGATAATGAGGGCTGAAATCATCTTCATAAGGCCGTCTTCCTACGTAGGAGCTACTCTGATTTCCAGTAAGGCAAAACTGACTTTTATCACCAAAAAACTACTTTTTCCCCAGTCCTCGGTATATGCATGGTTCTTTGTCCATTGTAATCAGCTCTTACTCTTAGAATCTGTCAGTAAAAGTTTTGAACGAACTGTACTATTCAGCAACCCAATTTAAAGAGTCTTTCTCTTACAGTTCTTGAACAGACATTGACTTTTACTGCCAATGTCAACTCTTTCAAAAGTTGTAGTGAATTGAGCTGAAAGTAGTTGTTCGCAAGCACAATCCTATATTGTACGCTATCAGCACATAAAGTTGATTTGTTAGGTCGCCCAAACTTACAAAAAATATTTACTTTACTCCACCTCCCTCTTGCTTTACTACAAAAAGTAGAGACCCTTATGTAATATGAGTGGAGTAGGTCCAATTGAGAGTTACTATTATTACATCCGTATCATCATTATTGAAAATTAGTGCGCCAGTGACTAGAAAGGTTGAACGATCCTGACTTACAAACAATAAATTCTTCACTACAGTAAAAAAAACACAATTAGCAACATAATTAAAATAAGCTTATATTCTTTTAAGAATATGGAACAATATAAAAATAACTCGGAGACATCTTTAATTTTCATCGGTGTGACGTAGAATTAATTATTCTTTAAAAAGAAGTTCTGAACCTCTTAAAGTCTAAAGCTTTATTAGTTTTCTTCGCAACAGAGTTCTTTAATTGGAAACCGAAAGTTCTTAAAACTTGCACCTCGTGACACTGAAGTGCAATACGTGATAAAAATCCGCGTGGTGCAATCCCAACCACTTAACCCGCTCGAGAAATCTGTAGTATCAATACTGACCTATACTGCCAGACAACCTGATATCAGATTGGAGTTTTGAACCAGAAAAGTGATCTTTGTATTTACTCCTTTTTTTATTGCGTTGGGTGAGCGACTTCGTTTCTCTCTGGTTGCAGTTGATCTAATGCCTTAATGAACCGAGCACCAAAACGAAAGGGTAAAAAATTCCATTAACGATACCGTGAAATGCGCCCTTCGTACTTTTGGACGTGGGTGTGTCAGAACTCAAAACATAAACTCAAAAGTTATTGGATAAATAGAATAGTATATTAGTAAAATGGTACAACTGTTACTGTACGAGTGTCATCTCTTCATCTACAACAGGGATTCTCAAGCTTTCCACCATGCCCCTCTTCCGATTTTTGAGAAACCCTCACTTTTACCTATCTCTCATTTATCATCAGCTAACCCGTTTTTAACAATTTTAAAGAGTAATTGAAAAGGGACAGTAAAAATTTCACATACACCCCAGTTTGGGTTGCTGTTTTACCCCTGAGGGCACTTTTTTCACAGAACGGCATGAATGGACAGGTCACAAGGACCACAAGGGCTCAAAGAAGGTGAAGAGAAGGGACCCCCTCGACAGCTGTTAAGGGACAGCTGGTAGCCTCCCATCAAAGCCATCCAATGAATATGTTTCTCCAAGCCCATCGGTCTCTTCTTTCTGACTGAGCAAAGGGTGGGGTTTAGCAGAAATAAATCTCAACGCTTGGCACAGGTGGGACTCGAATCTGGGAACTGCAGATTACGAGCCTGGCCCGCTGCCGACTGAGCCGTCCCCCGCCTCCCGAGTTTGGGAACCCCTGATTTATAATCCTTATGGTCAACAGATAGAAAGCACAAAAGTCGCATCAGAGTTCGCTATATTTGATCTGCTATTCAAAATAGTACAACAACTCAAACATTAATTATAAGTGCCGAATCGAAAGCATTTTTGAAGCCGTGCAATGGAGACAAAAATCAATCATTGCCATCGCCATTATTACATTAGTGGTAATAGCCACCACAGTTAGCAAATAGTACCTAAACAAAATCAAGACTGAAAAACGTTTCGTTTTGATTCAATACTTCAGATTAATACTTTAGGATTTGTACAAGAAGTAGGTCTAGGAAATATGGCGATTACTATTCACTAGCCAAAAATCTGTTGCAATCAACACACCCGGATGACATTCCCAACCTAAACTTTTAAACAAACTAATCCATTACCAACAGGTCCGGATCTAGAAAGCAATTGTAGGAGTTGAGGGGAATCAAATAACTGTTTTAAACTGTAAATTATCGGGTGGAGCCATTGCATCATCATTCTTAAGTAGCCATGGGCTACGGAGGTCCAACCAGACTGTTGCAGTTGTGAGTTTAGTTCTCCAAGCATATCTGTCCTGAGCTACATCTGCTGTATCTGACCACTGCACACCAATTCTAACAAAGTCCTGTTTGACATTGTCTGCAAACCACATCCTAGGTCTCCTCTCTTTCTGAGGCCTTTAGGTACACTGTTCATAACCCTATTCGCTAATCTATAATTATCCACATGGGAAACATGGCCAAACCAACGGAATCTCTCTCTGCACAATATACTGCTCAGAGCAGGTTGCCGATTCCTTTGCCTAACGTCTTCATTACTTACAAAGTTGAATCATCTAATGCCCAATCAAAAAGCGTCCAAGTTTCTCTACCATAACTAACCCTAGAAAGAACCAAACTATTATACAGCCTAATTTTAGTCTTTAGGTATATACGCCTATTTCTCCACACTCTCTATTGATTCCTAAAAGTCCCAGAGGCAATCTCTATTGGTCTGTTAATCTAATGTGCACATCATCAGTATCTGTTACATAACTCCCAAGATAATTAAACTGAGACACTTGCTCAAGACTGCAACCATTCAGATTAACTGAATCACTCAGCATAATCTAAATCAGAAATTTTCGTATCCAGACCATTTAAAGCCAAAATCTTTCCCTTGCAGTGAATTTCGCATAATATAATCAATAACCAAACTAAAGAGAAAAGGAGACAAAATGCATCCTTCTCGAACACCATAAGCAATGCTAAACAAATTGCTACAAGCATTACCAACTCTCACACACGTTTCAATATTATTATAGACAGCTTTCATTTTCATTTCATTATATATTAAGTTCAGCTTGTCTGGTATGCCATACGATCTCACAATCAACCACAAATTATGACGATCAACAGAGTCGAAAGCCTTTTTGAAATCAACAAAGCTAGCAACCAAAGGTTTATGAAACTCTAAACATTTCTCAAGAATCTGCCTGAGTGAAAATATCTGATCCACACATCCCCTACCACTTCTGAATCCACATTGCTCATCACGCAATTACCTGTCAACCAGATTCTTAATTCTATTAAGCACAATCATGCAAAGAATTTGACCTGGAACATAAAGTAGGCTGATACCCCTATAGTTATCACAAGAACTTCGATCACCTTTTTTAAAAATAGGGTTAATAATAGCTCTGGTAAAATCCTTAGTAACAATACCTTTATCATAGAAGATATTCAAAATTTCAGCCATCCATATGGTAGCCGAAACATTCCCAGCTCTAAGCATTTCCATAATAATTTCATCCACCCCTGGAGATTTATGCAGTTTAAGTTTAGAAACAGCCAAAATAACTTCAGACTGTGTTATAGGGCCAACATTAAAGACAGAAAATACATCTATCATCATTAAAAACAATGGGAGTAGAACTAACCACATTGTTAGAACATCACTGAAATGCTAAGCCCAACTAGCCATGACAGAATCCTCACTTTCTACAACCTTACTTTGTTTATCCTTCAATCCCTGTATATCTGTCCGTTTTCTACCACACAAAACATTAACTATCTGGTACAGCTCTCTGCTGTTGTGTTGGCTTTGTCAGCCAAGCCATCAAGCCAAAGATTCTTATCAGCAGCTAACTGATCCTTTACACGTTTATTAAGCTCTCTGTAATGTTTTCTATTAGGACTAGTAGGGTGTTGATTAAGGACATTCCTGCAGTTCTTTCTTTCTGAAATAAACTCAAGTGCCTTATCACTCAAATAATTCTGTCTCCTCTGCTCCTTTTTCCTAAAAGAGTACTGTCAGTTTCCAAAAAAAAAGCCTGTTTAAAACGATCCCATTCTTCATCAACTTCAGTAGTAAGCAAACCATGACTGTTATAATGGCTAAGTAATCTATCATGGTAAGCTTTAGCTATAACTTGGTCTTTCAGAGCTTCAGTATTAAAGGTAAATTTTTTAACCCTAGCACAACACTTTTTAAGCTTAAGTTGCAAGACACTTTTAACAAGGTAATGATCAGATCCAATTTCAGTTCCCCTATATGACCTGGTATTCCCAACAGAACTAACCCATTTGCTGTTAATTAATAAATAACCTATCATATTCTTATGCAGCTCATCTGGTGAAACCCATGTGTACTTATGTATGCCACGGTGTTTGTAATAAGTGTTACCATTGAGTTTACTTACCTATAGGAGACGTTGCCCATTGCCATTGCAGCTACCAATACCAAAAGAGCCTATCATTCCTCCCCAAAGGTCAGAGTCAGTACCAACTTTGGCATTGAAGTCACCTAGAACAAGGGTAATATCTCCTTTCTTGACAGAATTCAAAATATCATGAAGTTGTCCATAAAACCTATCCTTCTCATCCTCATCGGCAGCCTCAGTATATTAACAGATAACATTCAAGTCTTTAATGCTTGTCTGAAATTTTACTGTAAGAAACCTTTCATTAATGCACTCATATCCTAGAAAAGCATCACTAGATTGCGCAGGCCGAAAATGAAACATGCTGCTGGTTTTTTTTTCTTCGACATTTTTTGATACTTTAGCACTTTTTAAACGTTTTTGTCAATTTCTAAAAGCACAAATCCTTAATAGTTTCTCCGGAAAAGTTCGAATCTCCCAAGAGTTTTAATTTCCACAGAAAACCGTGAAGCGGGAAAATGATAAAACTTTAAACTTGTTATAAACCAATTATTCGAACTAGAAATTTGGGTTATAAAGTGTGGTTTTATCAGCCACATTTTATGTATGGAGTAATAATTAATGTAAACTCCTTGGAATTACATTAATAGCAGCAATTTGGCTCTTACCTCCAAGGTGTTGGAAAAAATGACTGTTTTGAGAAATAGATGAAAAAACTCTTTTTGATACTATGAAATATTATTATTCATAGTTCACAAAGCACCCAGCAGTTCGAATTTCTATTGTTAGAGAGTACTAAAATTGGAAATTGACGAGTTTCACACTCTTTTTGAAAACGGAAATCTCATATTCACCAGAGGCGATTTATTCTTCTATTATTAAGATTGCTTTTTATATCAGGCATCTGCAAGAAGAGCTAATGCTTCCTACCTTTAGCTTTTCCATACTGCGTCTAGATTCAGCTTTTTAAAAAAATACAAGTGTCAATGATGAACTGATAGTTAGCACGTGCTCCCTACGAATTACGAGATTGGATATTAGCTGCGATAGACAATCAACAAATTGAATATTAACGATCCAGAGAGTACACGACTTATGAGAGAACTGAATTATTTATGGTCAAGTGAGTCAATCATCGTTAGTGGGAAAAGGCTTGGCCCACATGTCATCGTAGAGTGCAATCGAGATAATGGTGGTTTGGGAATTGAGCCTTGAGAGTAGAAATCAGATTCTTACAAATGAAAATGGATGCTAAGACGGGAATATGAGATGGGAGGCAACTGATTAGTAATGAGAATATCGTAAAACATGGTACTGGTATAACAGAAACGAAAAAGCACTGGAAATAAGCAAAAATTCTGAGTAGAGACGTATCAGATGGTAATATTAATTGCAAAAAGGTAAATTTGGGCACGATTCTAAAATACATATTTTCCCAGTATAGCACAATGTTAATGAACGATTATTTTGATTTTAGAACTTTCCTTCACATCAGAGAAATTGTTGGAAAAAAGTAACACTCGCCTCACGTGTGCGACTAAAATATTGATAATTCCGACACTCTTCTACCTCGAAATATAAAGATTCCACCAAGTCGCTTTATTCCGTTACATATACTAATGCTACACTGCTATATATATATATCAATTAACACCTTTTCGACATCCTTATTGGCCTTGGAAAAACCGCCGTTTTTCGGAAGAAGCATTAAATCGTGGCTCCATGTGCAGGATAGTTGTACCCTGCGCACATTACAGAACATACTCGATGGCCTTAACTGGGGGCTTCCGTCTCCTAACAGCTGTCCAGTGGATCCCCTTCCCCAACCTCTTCTGAGCCCAGTGATATGACCGTTTACCTATTGTGTGCATAAAAGTATCATTTAGAGGTAAAAAAAAACAATCTAAACTCTTCTGTTTAATCTTCCCACACAAACACCAACTAGTTTGAACGTATTAGTGCTAAACTCATTTACTGCTCATGAAAAAAATACTCCCATCAAGCAGCTGCTTGCCCCAGAAGTCTGACAGGAGCCCGTTAGTTTATACCCAATAGTAGGTCTATGAAGATGGCGGTACCTTAGCAGAAAGTCAATACAATCAGTGCCCTTCTCCAGAGCTCGAACTCAGGTCCCTTTGAGTAGTAGCCAGGACGCTAACCCACTCCGCCACGGGACGGCATAACTACTCATGCAATTGCTTAATTATTGATAATACTTTATTAATTTTAAGAATAATTATTACTTATATATGAATTATTCTACAGCTGTCATGAACTAATAGGTTTAATGGCCATAAAACTCTTCTAGGAGAGTTTGTATATTTTTTTTATTTTTTTCCTGAATTAACTAAACTGTTGCATTCATAAGCTATCTATTTTTAAACACGTAAGTAGGCCTAAAAAGATTTTAATTAAAAAAAGAATTTGAAAGAAAAGAGTACTAAAATAGGGAAATTTAGTGACATAATCCACCAGTTTCTTCACCAGAGGTTAGCAACACTGCGCATCACTGAATTCACATCTTAAATGCCCATTTCTCGTACTAATTATTAGACGTTGACGATTTTTAGATGCAAACGACTCAGTATCTTCAACTTTAATAATCTCTACTACCACTTTTTCACCGAACAAGCCATTTCAGAATTTTCTTTCGGTGCTATATCTTTTGCCTATTTGTATGGTGTTAGTACAAATAAGGCTATAAAACGATGCACAAAAGCAGAGTTAATAGAATTTTCATTTCCTTATTTGGTGTACTTTGATAAAAACTGAAAACGAAGGCTATAAAAAAATTGACACGAGCAAGACAAACATACAATGCATAATTTTATATATGCTTTATGTGCTGTGTTTTATGAAAAAACAATTAGAATAAAGGGCATTAAAAATATGTTAACTCTTAAGGTCTACTTTGGCTATGGTAAAACCCCTATGTTTAAAATTTACGATTAGTAAAACCGTTATCGTGAGCGTTTTTTTTTAAGTACAAATTTAGTCATTATTCCCAAAGAGTGCTGGTTTATATGGACCATTACATTTAAAATAAAATAAAAAACAGAAAATGTTAAATGTAGATACTAATTTTATTAAGGGAATAGGTAAAATTCGGAACATGCCCTTCTTATGTCATTTCTTATACGAAAAATATTCTTTTAATATTTCGAATAATGCCAATTTTCAAGAATGCTCTTCATTACGCGTAGGTCGATTGCAGTTTCTTTTTAAATACACACCGTCTATTATTCAGAAATATTATTTACTTGCAGAAGCTTTGGTTGTGGGCAGCGCAAAACCGTTCGCCAACAGCCACTTCCCAGTTGTCTAATTTACCTCCTTAAGAATCGCTAACTGGGCTAGTAAAACGATATCATTTCGATACCTCAACTGATCGGTAAAACATCATATTAAACAAAATGTCTTCGTTATCAACTACAAGTGTAGAATGTTCACATGTCGTACTCCTGTTCATAAGAGCTTTGCACTTGACCTTGTTGAGTCACTCACCCCCGATATTGCTCCACGTGTAGCAGCAGCCGGTTGCTACCTAGTAAAGCATTGAAACTACACATTTGGCCTTGAACTTGTAGCTTTAGTCAAAGCATTTCTCTATTTATGACCGATACCGTGACAATACAGATCACACCAAGCACGGGATAGCAACACAGGAAATGATATTACACTGGCTTCTTGATGGTTAATCAAATTGCGTTGAAAACACGGATTGTCATGATTTCAGATAGTGGCAAAGTAACGTATAGGTCTATATAATGTCAAATAACATTTCACGCAGTGCAGGCATGATTTTCTACCTTCCCAAACAATATAAATTTTTGACCAAGTTAATTTATTCTTCTGTTAAACCGTTTATATTAAAATACCTGGTAAATCATAAGTAATTAATTGGACTTTTTTAATTGCTATTATTTAACAAATTTAATTGAAAAAAAAATATTGCTTAATTCGAAAGAAATGCTTTTTGAGCACCTATTGGAGGCGAACCGCGAGCGTCAACTTTGGAAGCAATTGAGGCAATGTGAGCGTAATTGGCGCACTGAGTTCTTCTAAGCCAAAGGTTGATTTTGCCATCGATTACTTGGCAAACTAATGATCTAACACAGTGGTTCTCAACCTTTTATGCTTCACAGGAGTTTGCAACCTCCTTTAAGCAGCATATTGTGCAGAGAGAGACTCCGCTGGTTTGGCCATGTTGCCCGTATGAATAATTATAGATTGGCGAATAGGGTTATGCCTAAAGGCCTCAGAAAGAAGGGGAGACCTAGGATGCGGTGGGCAGACAATGTCAAACAGGACCTTGTTAGAATTGGTGTGCAGTGGCCAGATGCAGTAGATGTAGCTCAGGATAGACTTGCTTGGAGAACTAAATTGCACGGTCTGGTTGGACCTCCGTAGCCCATGGCTGCTTGAGGATGATGATGATGACCCCCTGGAAATGTGTGTGTAACTGGCGTACCCTTGTATAGATAGATAAAATTATAGTTATAGTATAACAATGGAAATAAAATGAAACATACATATATATACATTAAATTTTGTATTCATAAATTACATATATCGATAAACACAAAAAATGACATAAATAATTTAACTAATCTTATAAAATCATAAACATTTTATTGGGTAATCGATTTTTGAGCCCTCACGGCGTACCCCACGTTGAGAACCCCTAATCTAACAGATCACTGACTGATAGAATGAGTTACAAGAATTAAGCCCAATATCGGTAACGTTTATAAGAATTGTGTCAACTGCTTCCAAATTTGCCAGACACTTCGTTACTGGCTCTTATGCTAGAAAAATCATATAAAAACCTTCGCATTGAAAGTTCGTGGCTTTATTATATTGACTACAACTTATCCAATTGATTCCTAATACACACATTGGCCACTGAATTAGAAACATTTATTCAATACCACGTTGGACCTCCTTTAGCCTGAATTACAGCACGTATGCCGTTTGGCATAGATTCCACAAGATGTTGGAGCGCCTTTACATCTCCAGCATACCAGGCATTCACCAGACAGTCCTTTAACTGGCTCAGATTTTACAGAAGGAGACTTTGCTCTCGAATCCGCTTTTCTAGCATGTCCCATACATTCTCAATGGGATTCAGATCCGGGCTCTGTGGTGGCCACGGAAGATGGTGGTAGTCGCTGTCATGCTCGCTAAACCGCTGCTGAACACATCTTGCGCAATAGACAGTAGCATTGTCGTCCATCACTTGCTGGATAAAAAAAGTCAACATTGCAGGATGGACTTGATCGACAACAATGTTCAGATAATCCTTGGAGGACACCCGACCTACCAGCAATATCAGGGGATCCGTTCCATACCAACAGGGGGCGGCAGTGGCTCAGTCGGTAGCGCGCCAGGCTCGTAATCTGTAGTTCCCAGGTTCGAGTCCCAGCTGGGTCAGCGTTGAGATTTATCTCCGCAAAAATTCCCCGCCCTGCCCACGGTCAGTAGGGGACTCCGATGGGCTTGGAAAGGCCGCCGTCCGTCGGATGGGACGTTAAGCCGTGGCCCCGTGTACGGGAGAGCCATACCCTGTGCACGTTAAAGAACATGCTGGATGGCCTTGACGGGAGGCTACCATCTGTCTCCCAACAGCTGTTCCAGTGGGTCCCCTCCCCCAACCTTCTCTGAGCCTTCGGGGTCCATGTGACCTGGCCATTTAGCCCATGGTGTGCAAAAAAGTGCCGCTCAGAGGTAAAACAACCCAACCCATACCAACAGAACGTGCCCCACACCATGACACCATCGCCAGAACCTTCAGTTGTGTTTACAAGCAAGCAATTGCTTCATGGGGCTCCCGCCAAACTCTCTGCCTACCGTCAGTACAGAACAAGGTGTACCATGACTTTTTTCCAGTCTTCCAGTGTCCAGTCACGGTGTTCCTACCACTGTAGACGAACTTTTCGTTCTTTGCAGAAATCAGTGGTTTCCGTATAGGCATGCGACTGCTAATACCAATCCTCTTCAATTCCCTGAGCATAGTTCGCTGAGATATGGGTCGGGAACAGCCTTCTTTGAATGCTTCAGTCAATTACTGCACACAGGAAGTCCTGTTTCTCCATACAAACGATCTCGTTCCTGACTGATTGTCGTCGCGCCACACTTACGCCTCTTAGACAAGCAATGTGGGTTATTTTTCCACTGATTAAAAATTCTGAGATATCTCACCTTTTGAGAAACAAGTCAGATCTGTTTTTAAAATCGTCGCTCCAGCCAGACGGACACCCGCAATAAGCCCTTTATTGAACCCCAAAAGATCCTTTTTCCCATTATGATCAACATTAATGACGAGCAGCAGTCTTAAATATACTGCTCACAAAAATTAGGGGATATTTCAAAATGAATATGAAGTGATGAAATATCCCCTAATTTTTGTGAGCAGTATAGTTGTCTAGATCACGTGACCACGTATTTTGCACATGTGCTGCGCAAGTGACGTTTACGTACATCCGCATAAAGATTTCTAATTCGGTGGCCGGTGTGTGTATGTTGACCTAATAATAAGCGTACAATTGGCAATTGATAAAAGTAGCCTGGGTCCGAGTCCCGGGTTAGGCATGGATGTTTGCGCTGTTTTCTGCTGAGGTCTCGCCTTTCTCACAGACCTCCAAACTATGGCATATAAAATGACAGGCTCTGTCAGACCTCTGTGGCAAGCAGCTGCTTGAGAGTGTATGTGTTGTACATTCCTAATAGTATAGACAAGCATTAGGACTTTGGACTGCTTTACTTTTGAGCGGCACTTTTTTTGCAGACAATGGGCTAAATGGCCAGGCCACAAGGACTCAGAGTTGGGGGAAGGAGCCTGCTGTCAGGAGACAGACGGTAGCCTCCCACCAAGGCTATTCAGCTTTCTTTAACGTGCACAGGGTATGGCGCTGCTGCACACGGAGCCCCAACTTAACTTCCCATCCGACGGACAGCAGCCTTTCCAAGCCCATCAATGCCTCCTACTGGCTGAGGGCAGGGTGGCGACTCAAGCATCAGGGCAGTATAGTCCGAACATAAATAGCATCAAGGTGCTAAATAAAGGATCAAATACCAGGATGTACAGCGACACCAAATTCATGTTCTTTATTGCTTGGTTTTTTTGAGGGGACCTTAAACATGAAACGTGTTATACGTGCAATGATTTATACTTGTTTCACACACAATGTCATTAATTTAAAAAATTCATAAACTACAGGAACGCTTCCATATTTTATTATGAAAATCCTACAAACGAGTTCAATGGAATGACAAATTATTCATGCTAAGGTGACTATTGTATATTGTAGTGTAAGATTCCATTTTATTTTTAAGTCACAAATTTTTTTAATTTATTAGAATGTTGCAGTGCACTGTTGAGCACTATATTTAAAATATTTAGAGTGGACAAGTGACTGAATTGGAATGGACCAAAACATTATTTCATTAATTTTTTTTTATCGAAATTTGCTGTCATTGAGCATTTTTGTTTTTCCTTTCCATTTTAGTGATTTGTACTTTTTTGCTCGTTTTTAGAAAAATAAAAGAGCTGTTTTCACTTTGTTGTCGTCTGTAGGCATCGAACATTTTTTGATTTTTAGAGAAAAATTAAAATTATTTTTGGACAGGTAGACAGAATGTTACGATTCGCATTTTCCGAATTCTCCTATAGCTATGATTGCGCCCTCTATAAGTGGAAAATTTTGAAAATTGCAGAATTTCAAACTAATATTGTATGCGATATAAAATAAAAAAATAAATATCCCCTCAAGCAACTGCTTGCCACAGAGGTCTGACAGGAGCCTGTCAGTTTATATGCCAGAGTAGGTCTGTGAGGATGGAGGATGGCAGGACCTCAGCAGAAAAACGACACATACGCCCATGCCTTGACCCGGGGCTCGAACCCAGGTCCCGTAGATCAGTAGCCAAGCGCACTAACCACTCGGCCACGGGACAGATAAGCGATATAACTACGTTAGAAATTATGGTTGTTAAATATGAACATCATGACCTATGCGTTGATAACAATGATTTTCACCTCTATCTCCAAATGGGGGGAGTGAGAAAACGCGTTTTACGCGAAAACTGTTTTGGAGATAAATTTGAAAATTCCTTTCGGGTTGAATAGCTATTGATAAACTATTACGATTCACACTTTTATAATAACCCAAAAGTTTCAATTGCGTCCTCTGACGGCAGAAATTTTTGAAAATTGCACACGAAATTGCATATTATTAGTTACAAATTTAATATTTTAGTGGTAGAGTGTAATGATCAACGGATTTACATTGGAGCAAAAATTTGTTCTTTCACCCTAAGGGTAGGTGGGAAAACGAAACTTTTTGTTTTGAGAGATTAGTGAAAAATTCTTGAGTTGAATCGGTACTAACGAAATATGATTTATAGTTTTCAAATCCACCAAATGGCCTTAATTTGCCATCGTTAGAAAGAGCTAAATGTAAAGCTTCAATATCGCAAACGATATATTTATGCTAGAAATTAAAAACTCTGGTAATAGAATGTGTTGATGAAGAATAGAATAACGCATAGTCATGTATTTTAAATTACAATTGTTATTATTAAATTTAAAATAACAATTTCGACTAAAAAAATTTCGGTTAAAATTCGACTGGTTGTTTATTTTTATATAAATACTTAATTTTAGCTTGCCAGAGGTCTGACAGGAGCCTATCAGTTTATACGCCGTAGAGAAGAATCTGCAAGGAAGGCAGAACCTCAGCAGAAACAACACAAACATCCATGCCTTACCCGGGACTCAAACCCAGGTTCCTTAGATCAGTAACCAAGCACGATAACCACTCGGAATAATAAAGAAACAATTTCATTTTAAATGAACTGGATGATTTGTCCATAACCCCTAGGAGGATAAGGAAATCCAACTCTTTCGATTCTAAAGGGAAAATGAGATATGCTTTTCGCGTTTTATAGGGCTAGTAATATAGTATTATTTACATTTTCCAATCCCCCATTAGTACAAATTACTACTGTTAAAGAGCGCAAAATTTGGAAAATGAAAATTTTCATTTTTCTCTAAAAACAATTATCCTATATTTGCCAGAGGCAATAAGTACCTTCTATTTTGCTTTTGTACCAGTTATTAAAATTCTCGCAGGAGAATCTGTAAACCTTTTATCATGATGGAAAGTTGAATCATCAAACCAGCCCTATAAGTCTTTTTCATATATTATAACATTTTTAATAAAAGGTATAATTTTGTTGAGTTTGAACTTGCAAGTCTGCAAAAAGTATGTGTAAGAGTGAATGAAATTAACATAGTGGCATCATGCATTTGTAGCCAGGCCTGGATCTAGAAAAAGGAGGGGGGAGCGACAGCAACCTGAAGGAAAGGGGACAGCAAGATGGAGCTTATATTAACTGGAACACCATTCCAGTATAATTACCCCCCCCCCCCACCCTCTGTTCACGCAATTTTATGAAATTTTCTTGAAACATTATGGGATATATATTAATATTTTTACATTATTATTTATATATAATCCAATTAATAATATTCTCAAGGGTTAACAATCAGGTTAGCTAGCATCTCTATCACCTAGAGTGAGAAGTATTGACGCTAGACCTAACTAGTGCTGTTCCAAGAATTTTTGTTGCTCCCTGGTGCCTCCCTTCCAGCCCTTCAATAGTTAGCATGGTCAATACCACAGAATAACTAGCTATCACAGATAGACAACTGAACACCACTGTTTGCAGCACCATCTATACTAATAAGCAGTCATTCTCATTTTCCTACCTGCTTTCAAACTGAGCAAACATCTTGCATTGAAATCGTATCACTCTAATATTTGTTTCACTTTCTTCTTACTTGAACTGCTTTGATCATATATTTTGATATGCCTGGAAATTGTAAGTCATTATGAAACACAATTTTAAGTGCAGCCCCAATACTGCACTTAACTGCAAGTTCAAGTTCTTTCACATTCCATCCGATTGTGAATAGTAATTGGTTGCTTTCAATTATTAATATACTTTACAATTGTTATACACAAATGTTTGTTGGCTTCTGTTCGTGTCACAAAACTAGAAATTAACATATCCTTCAGATGTAATTTGCATTAGAAGCCTTTATATTAAAATGTTACATGTATACGTTGAGTATTCAGTTCATTGCAAGACAAACTACCTCAAATACATAGTAGATAAAGTCTGAAAATTTCAGAATTATTTGGCACTAATATAGCCGTCCCATGGCCGAGTGGTTAGCGCGCTTGGCTACTGATCTAAGGGACCTGGGTTCGAGCCCCGGGTAAGGCATGGCTGTTTGTGTCGTTTCTCTGCTGAGGTCCTGCCATCGTCACAGACCTTCTACTATGGCATATAAACTGACAGCCTCCTGTCAGACCTCTGTGGCAAGCAGCTGCTTGAGGAGGTATTTATTTATTTTTATAAAAAAATTTGCTGCAGATCGAATTCTTTTGCATTTAATTATTGGATCAAGAGATCAAAGATTGTTATTTCGCATCTGGGGAAAATTTTTGTGAGGGGGAAAAACTATTACATTAACATATTTTTTGGGCAGTGATTACATGGAATTGAAGGGTTGGAAGGGAGGTACCATGGGAGCAACAAAAATTCTTGGAACAGCACTAGTTAGGTCTTGCGTCAATACTTCTCACTCTAGGTGATAGAGATTTCTATCATGCTACTGTGTGTTTAATACACTATGCTGTTCAGTGGTGATTGCTGGGGCATCAGTCACTGTGTATCTGAGGATTTTGAACTTCAGTCTACTTGCTAACATGGGCAGTGTTAGCCTCACAATGTCCTAAAATGGGTGGCACAAAACACTTGAAATGCTTAGTCACAGATATCTAGTATAATCAACCAGCTCAGCATCCTCATAGGAGTAAAGTTCAAATCCTATGACACCCAGTGACTGATCCACAGAACCAGCAACAATGTAGCAAGAGTGCCTATTAATAACATGGTAGCATGATACAGATCTGTCACGAAGTGAGAAGCATGAACAGCACACCTGTGAATGCCTCAGTGCCACCTCCCAGGAGGAAGGCACATACACCAAACTTTTCCTTGTTTTACAACTCAAGAAGCTGTCTGAAGAACGTATCAACCATGTCAACACATGTATGACATATTAAACTTCCCTGTGCTAATAAACCGTTATTGTAAGTTCATTAGTTAACAATAAGCTGTTTTTCCCCAAAACCACGTGACTAGTATAGCACTTACAGTATCAACACTAGACCTGTGAAAGCAAGTGTTTGTAGAGTAATTTTAGATCTCATTTAATTCTGAACACTGTATTTGTACTTTTATTAGTTTTATCTTTGTTTCAACAGATTTCAGTCCTCTGTAATTCTCCAGACACTTGACCGAAATGTTTCAAATTTCATATGCAGATTTCCCCTGTGCCACTTATGACATAGGGTTTAGAACTTTGAGTGGCTTTGTGACTGTAGAATGTTTCACATCGTTCTGCCATAATTTTCTCAGCTATGAACTGTGAATGGAGAAATCTGCTGAAGGAGAAATTAATTTCCATTCTGCCAAACTTTTGGAGGGTCGTATGGTAATATTAGTCAATTCTTTTACTATAATTATGCATATTTAATTATGATTCTTATCTTTTCCAACCCTCTCTCTGGTTATACTGTCTGCAATATTAACCAAGTCATAATATTCAGATACCATAATATAAAAATCATAATTTACAGTGCAAAAATACTTTTTATTTTAACCATGCTAACTTTATTAGAGTTTTAATGTAGTTATGGATAAAGTAATAAACTTGGTTATTATTTTTTACATGAAAAATATTAATAATGGACAATTGAACAACTTTTTAGTTCGATGATTTTATTTCAAATTTTCAATGTAAGTTCAATTTTATAGCAAATATACATTTTTCAATTCAAATTTTATAGCAAATATGTAAAATTATTTACTGAGCTGTAGATTCATTAAATTCTAAAAGTTGTAAGAGTCAGAAATTGATATTTAAAAGAATTTTATTCTTTCATTTCCAATTTCTATATTTTACTGCAATTAAACTTTTGCTGTGATATATTTTTGTAAACTGCAAATCTTGCAATAAACTGTAAACCTGCAACTTGTTTGGCATGGAAACATTCAACAGTTTAATATTCTTAAGTTTACTGCAAAATGAATACAAAAGGAAAAGATATCCATCACTTGAGACAAATACATAAAACACTGTATAAACATATTAGATTAGAACCACTGATCCTTTCTTCACCAGGAGAGATATTGGTTTGTACCTTAATATATGTTGAGATCCTGATTGCAAATCTATAACTTCTTCCTCTCTAAGAGAAGAAAAGTTTTTCAAAATTACATCTTACAGTATTAAAATTATTTTATTACATTTATTCTTTATTTCAACATGTACAATTACTAATAAACAATATTTTTATTACTTTTAAGTCTTATTTGATAGTCTAGATTTTTAAAAAAAAGCTTAATTTTACGCATTTTTTTCATAATTTTTTTATTTTCTTCAAATTGTTATTGAATTTACTGTTATACTAAGTAAACACATTAGTCTTTTCAAATTTTAATATACTGTGAAATATTAACATATTTAAATTTTTCTAGTGTTTTTAAAATGTTTTTTTAACATTTTTTTTCAAAGCAAAGTAAAATTTTGTAGTATTAAGTTGTTAGGCATAATTTATCATTGGCTAAGTAAATTATGACATAACCTTGGAGATGCTTTACATCCTCTCTCCCTAAAAAGAGAATTTTAAAATTACTTTTAAGTACCTTTACTTATCCATCTGGTCCTTGCAAATCTAGAATATCTAGATTATAACACTGGAATTCATGTGTGGGAACGTTAAGAGAATAATCTCTATGCAACATCCTCACATTCCATGTACCTGTGGAAAGAAAATGATTAGTAGGATTTTTAGAGAGACTATGTTTTTTGAGATAGGTAGGACCAACAATATCAAACATCCCTTAATTGCAGGTATGAGGGAAAGACCTGTTCCTCGACTACTAAAGGCTTAAGCCACCCTATTATGGTGGTTTTCTCCAGTGTAAGTTTGGCAATGCTTATATAAGTAAGGATTCAGGTACCTGCAGTGGCATCTGATCAGGATTATCCACCAGCAGATATAAGGTATCCTATGCATCTATTCACTCAGGGCTGTCAGCTCACAAACAAACAGAAAACACAATAGAAGATTTTCCCTCAACAGAAGCCCACCAGTGCAGCAAGTTCAGGATCCATAATCAAGATCAGAGCCATAATTTCATTGAGATTTATATACATGGTCAGCACCAAGATCCTGTGTAGCTGACCACTCCTCAGCAGCATAGAAAAAGAAAATGATACAGTAGTCATAGTAGTCCAGATCAATAGGCTGGACTTTAGGTTTTAGGCTTGGCCAGTTCTGTGCACTATCACACAGGATTGGTAAATACATTGTCTTCCAGTTATGCTTAGGTACCATTTACAGACCATTAGGTATACTGTAACCTCAAAAAGCTGCTGCCTCAGGAAATATTTGATTATTGATTTAATTGAAAAAATTTATTTTTTAAAACTAGCATTAAGAAATCATGATTTTTAAATATATTTCTGTTGTTTTAAAAATTTAAATTATACTCCAATATTTCCAGAATTAAATCATAATTGCCATGCCAGATCAATTTTATTTTCACTATATCAATCAGAAAAAGTATCATTTAAATATGTTTACAATTTTGTTTAAATGTTATATTTCATAAAATCCAGAATAAATGCTGCCTAACAGTACCAACATTGCTTATTTCCTTTCATTAATTATTTGACAAAAACGTTCTAAAGTTAACTTTCTTTTGACTAATCACAACTGAAAAAATCCTGGTCAGCTGGTAAAATATAAAATCAATTATGGTATTTTATGTTGAGCACAGTGTTTGATTCTTTAATAATAATTTATGCACACATACAAAATTACAATGCATATGTAACACAAACACATATAAGACATGAACATACAAAAACATAAATCAAGGATTAAACATATTAACTCATACAGATTACTAAAACAAATAGATAAGTAAAATACAATATTGTGACAAGAAATAAGATTGCAAAGTTTTCCATATTTAATAAATACAATTTCACTTATGTTCGGACTTTTTTCACAAGCCTCATTTTCAATATCAGTGTACAATCCACAGTGTGAGTTTTAAGTCATGTACAGTTAAGTAATTGCAGAACCTAATACAAGTTTTATTACACTTACAGTTTGATCTTTTGCTCTAGTGACTATTCTCTCAATTGAAGAACGTATACAGCTGGCATTAATGTATGAAAGTGGTAGCTTGAAACATGTGGACAAAGATTGAATAGGAGACATCCAGAATACAATATTACTATATTTCCTGACTTAAAAACTTATCTTATATTGCAAAATTTTGTTTCATTAATTATCAGAATGCTGGTAAATTTGCAAATTAAAAACAGATTGGTTTGAAACCATGAAAAACTTGATCTATTTATGTAATAAACAATATGAAAACTTTATCCTACCTGTTTTCTGCAGTTTCTTCTATCAAAATTCCAGGACAATCTTTCCTTACTTTTATAAACACAGACTTATCCATTTGAGGTTTGGGCCCTAACAAAATATAGGTCAATTTCCATTCACAAAATACCCAAGGCAAATTACTTAAAACAATATACACTCCAAATCATTTATATTTACATACAGAAGAAATAACAGTTGAAGCATAAATATTAATATACACTATAACACATTGAGATTGCCCCACCCAGAAGGAGTGAGGGGATAAGAGTGAAAAGTAGCATACACATAGCAATACATATTGGCATACCATGATTTAATTTGCAGCCACTTAGAGCAGTTAGAAGATGAGATAATGCAGCACAATGCGACTGTCTCAGCAGGTGTGTGCACTGCCGTGAACAGTAATACAGGCAGCAATATGGCGTGGCATGGAGTCATACAGTTGACAGATATGGTCCTGAGGAATTGCACACCAAGCAGCACTGACTTGCTTCCATAATTCATTGAGATTCCACACCGGCCAGTGAGAGGATTGCACACATCGTCCAATGTAGTCCCACAGATTTTCTATTGGGGATAAATCTGGAGATCATGCTGGCCATGGCAATACTTGAACATGTTGCAAACATTGTCTGGAGACCCTAGCAGTGTGTACATGGGTGTTGCCACACTGGAAAATGGGCTGCTGCATGCTTCCCAGGAACAGTAACAAAAAGGACTGCAGAACTGCACTAATGTATCATACAGCTGTCAGTGTTCCCATAATGCGGACAAGAGGTGACCTCTGTCATATCCAATAGCACCCCATACCATTATGCCTGGCTGACGGGCAGTATGCCAGCCACGAACAAAAGCTGAATCTGTCTTCTCGTCAGGATGTCACCACACACGGAACAGTCAATCATCACACCCATACAGAAATGGGATTCATCACTAAATACAAGAGTGTTCCATTCATGAGCACAACTTCGGCACCAAGCCAGATGAGCCTCATGCAACCTTTGGTTTACTGTTCAGGTCATTATGGGGACATCCATGGCTGCTGACACAGCCCATCAAATATTGCCTGCAGTGCTCTGTGGTGACAAATGAGCATATTGAAAAATGCGCCTATCAAGCCATGCTGATGTCTGTCAGATGGCACCACTCCCTCTGCGATGTATACTAGAACCTTTGTTTCACCGCTGTTGCCAACAGTGTCCAACAGTTTGTGCATCCCAATGAACACGGACAGCGACACAACGTGTAATCCATCAGCTTCACATAGGCCTATAATTCTTCCTCTCTCAAAAGCATCCAAATGGCGATAAACTTGCTGATGGCATGTACCAGGCATTTTCGCCTTCACCAAACAATTTCCAAGCAAAACCACCTAATCTTAACTGTTCGCATGACTTCCACCTTCATAAACACAATACCATCCCTGTTCCTTCTTGCACCTTTCATCTCTTGAGCCACACGTCATTGGCTCCGGATTATCATCATTTGCATATCTCAACTGTGCACACCCACCCTTCTATTTGCATGTTTGTATGACATGTCCTTCTGCATGGGGCACTTTCAATGACGTGTAGTGTATATATAACCATATATGCAAAAAAAAAAACTTACATTTTCTGGCTTTGTACTTTTATATCAACTTTCAGTAATGCTGACAGATAATGCATCATTTGTATGAATGTACACAATGTGCTGATATTGGAATTAATGGAGCAGTGGAGGTTTGTTTCCAGTTCCTTTTTCTCTATCCAAGGGTATAGCTAGTTCTTTTGTTTTGCTGTATTATATATTTCAAGTTAAATGCAGCAATTTCAGCATGAATTTTTTTTTAAACTGTGCACTATTCAATTGCTTGATAATATAAAATCCTATAGCACTTATAAGTGAGTAGGAACATAATCTTTGTCACTTGTAAGGCTTGAGAGAATAGATGTTAGAATACACAACAAACAATAATAGGCTCTGATGAAGATGAATCAGAAATGACTCTAAAAGCATTCAACCATTCTGCAATTTTAACTTTGTTTTAGCAACATCAGCTAGTTCAGGGTTAGATATTCAAGTTTGGATTTCTTTCCTGCCAGCTACACTACATGGTTGGCAGGAAAGAAATCCCTACAAGATACCATGTACTTCTTTCAAGAGCTTATTTTCAGTGTTCTTGATTATTAATCATAACAGATAAATAGCTGCATCTGTTTCTTCCTATTGCACAATCCAATATCTATTTTCCCCAAATCTTAGAAACAACATACATAGAGATTGTGTTCTCACTTCTCTGTATGTAATATAAAAAAGAATGAGATATTTAATATTCAAGGCCAGATCTAGAGAAGGGGGGGGGAGGATAAGAGGGGCAGCTGATGCTGCAGTGATGAGTTCCAGGTAGCCATAATTATTTAAGGTTGAGCCAAAGCAAATTTTCCAATTTGTCAAAAAATAAGTAATGATATATTGTGCCAAAACCAAACAGAGAGCATGGACCTTTCGTCTAAAATTACCAGCACTTTTAAAATTTCAATTTATTAACTTTAAAAGTGTGGATTTAGTGAGTGTGTTTACATATCACAGGCATTGTAGTTTTTCTACCCTTCAAAAAAATATAGTTGACTCCTTTTTACTTAGTACGAGTCCTGAATTAAAGTTAAGTACTACTTTACTTTGGTAACTGTTGTTCTGCGATATCAGAAAAAAAATGGCTGCCAACTTAATTACTTAACAGCACTGTCTGAACTGGACTCAGGCAACATGCAGTCAAAAATAGCACTGCCTGAATTGTGTTCAGACAGACATAAAATGTCATTCCAATTTAGTTTTCTGAGTAGGTCATAAGCACATCACACAAGTGATAGATTTAACTAAAGGTTGTTTTATTTTTCATTATTACAAAGTGTTTCAATGTAACTTTTGATAACAATTTTTATATTGTATTTACTGTATGAAATGGGATCAGAAAATGATTCTGAAAGTTCAGAATACATATAATATATAGAATACCAATGGAAGTGACAAAGTTAGCTTTTTGACAGCAATGCAAAAATGTGAAATGAATTATTTAAATCTACAGCCAGCACAACTAAGATTTCATTTCAAAAAAAGTAAATCCAAGCATTAGATCAAAATAAATAATCCTAAGGGTGCATTGGAATGTCTAGAATTATATTTCAATGGCGAACTTGTTAGGGTTGCAACAACAGAAACAAACAGATATAGACAATGCTTGTAAAGGAAACAATTGAAAAAAAAAAAAGCAAAAAAAAAAAATCACATAGAAACTATTGCTTTTACATGTATTGTACAAAAAAAAATGAAACTGAAATTAAACAGAGGCAGAGTACAACACAAAACCAACTGATTTCTTGTAGGTAATCTACCTCTATTAAGAAGTGATTTCACATCCCATTTTTAGTAAAATTATGTCATATGCAAGATCTGCTCTAATAAACAAATATTAAAATTTTTCAAATAACAAAATCTGTGATCATGCCACACATTCTTATCCAAAACGAGTTTTTAAATATTTGAAAAAAAAATTAAGTAGTGTGTATGTGTGTGTGTAAGGGGGGGAATAATATGTTAATAATAAAATTTCTCGACTACTTCTCTATGATAATTTATATATTGTATTTACCATATAAAAAGGCACTTTGGATGCTCTTTTTGTCTCACCTACACTTGTCATAATTTCATTATTTTCAAAAAGGTTTTTCACATTTATCTACACAAATTAACGTGTTTAAGCACTATAACAGGTAATATATTTGTAAATATTTTTTTTTTAATTTTTGCTGATTAATGACAATGTAGGCATATATAAATTTAACGTGATTGATTCAAGATTATACCTTGTCAACATAGAGCAGAAACATTTGCAGTCAGTAGCTGTAGGTCCGAGAACTCGAAATGTTAGGTCATGGGTTCATATATACCACCAGCACAAGACAATTTCTCCTCTTTGAGTTTGATGTTCAAGAGTGTTTCCATCAAATTTCAACTGAAGTAACATCAGATGATTATTTAAAATTACTAGTAAACATGAAATATACTTTAACTATTTATCTTCACAATGCTGTGGAAGCAAAGTCCCTGCTTTCATACAATACACATGATTGTGTACTACTGGTGGAATGTTCATATCTATATAATAAAAGGTGTGGGTGTGTGTCTGTGGCAGCCATAAGTCATTGGGAAATCAACGTACACACTCAAAATTTTCAAAGAATGTTTCAGGTTGTGGTCCAGATTGCAGTGTCAAATTTCAGGTCGCAAGTCCAAAAGGGGGGCTTGCCAGAAGAAAAAATATTTACCATGCTATTCCTACAGGAAACAAAAATCGCTGTCAAATCTATTGTTGCCATTTCTGCTCCCTACTCTGAAAGTAAAGAGTAAAAATAGCATTTAAATCTGCTGCAGTCACCAGATTCCCCACATTTCCAAAGGCATTATTTAGGCATTCCATTGCAGCTAGGGACTTGATTTTCTAACCAAACATGGGGTCAGGCAGGGGGAACCCGCCTACGAAATTTGGGACCTTTCAGTGAAGTATGTTGGGAATTACAGAATGCCAAAATCTGACGTAATAAATATCTCGATCATTTGCCACGGGCTCTGAGAGAGAGCACCAGGTAAGAAATGACCTTTGCAACACTGGGAAATTCTTCATGTTCAAACTGTGATAAAATGTTGGGTTAAAATGCTACAAACTAACCATTAGTGCAGGAGACAACAGAATATGCAGATTAAAGGTGAGACACGAGCGGTCACAATTTGTGTAGAAACGAAACCACAGGCCACGTGGGAACCTGATTTTTAAACCAATCACTGGGGCACACGGGGGATGCTGTGCAGGAAATCTGGACCATGGACAAATATCACGGGAGCCTTAGAGTGGCAAAATCTGTGGTAACGGAAATAAAAATCTCAATAGCTTATGTAGAAACTAAGCCATGGGCTATGATAGAACTCACTGATGTCAACAATAATCCAAGCGAATACTGGGCAAATATCTTCCTGTTGAAAATCTGTGCTTAAGTGTTGGGAGGGGGGGGGGGGGTTACTTACAAAATTTACCTTTAGTGCAGTGAAAATAGGAATATACAGATTAAAAGTGACACCCAGGCAGCGCTGGATACGTTCAGATAGTCATTAATAAAAGGAATCTTGATTGGTACTCAGTAGTCAGAGCACAGAACAGCAGTACTCAGTAGAAACAGCAGTACTCAGTAGTCAGAGCACCAGAAATGTTATCAGGAGGTTGTGGATTCATAACTTATCCAGATCAAGACAATTTCCCTTACAATTTTTGAGTTTGATGTTCATTAAATGTTACTTCTTGATTTTTGTTTTAAATTTTAATTTCATGAAAACGTCGAAAGCATACAATTTACATTTAATAGCACCTGATTCAGCAACAATTTTTTTTAATTTACACATGAAAAAAAATGATGCTAAGTGATTATAACCTATTTTCTTGTGAATTTTGCAATAATCAGTTGATCAAAATATTCAGAACCTTTCATAGGAATGAATCACTCAAAATAGCAAAATAAAAAAAAATTAAAAGTTCCTGTCAATTTAAAAGCTGCTTACCAACTTCTTCCAATTTGATAGACTGCATATTTGGTGGCATATACTGCAATGCATCATTTTGTAGATAATTTTTTAAACTTGAAACAAAGCTAGTGAAATGGAAAATATATAAAGCTTGTAAATCGAACAGAACATACAAAAAACTTCATAATTAGGAATATACTATGCACAGAATATAAATCAAATACTCATTTAAAAAAGTGGAGAATACTTTTGTGTATTACTCAAATACTAATTACTGAAATTTACCCAAGGTAAAGAAATATTTCTAATATTACTCAAATATCTTACCTTTAGAACATCTCAGAAAACATCCACCAATCTAAAAGTTAGTAATATTTCTGGCTAAGTGGTTAGCATGCTTGGTTACTGATCAAAGGAACCTTGGTGTTATTTTTCTGTGCTGTCTTTCTGCTGAGGTCCCACCTTCCTCACAGATCTTCTCTATTGCATTTTATACTGATAGGATACCTATCAAACCTCTGTGTCAAGCAGTTACTTGAAGGATAATTTATTTTATTTTTAATATCAATAGCTCTGACCACCAATCAATGCAGTGTTCCACCATCACTAACAAAATGTTGAAGAGTACTTATTTAAACTTCACTAAAAGGCAAAAATTCATTTTCACTAATGTAAAGATATATCAGCAAACATATAAATCATAATAAATTCGTTTCAAGATAAACGTTTGCTTTGCCATATATGCCAATTCTATTATTTTTTAATAGAATATAAGAGTAAAAATATTTTAACATACTGAAATAAAATTTATCCCTTAAAGCTAAAAAAAGGGAATATATTACAGAAGTATTAAAATGTTAAATAAGTAAGTACTCAAGATAAATATAATTCAAATACACTGCTCACAAAAATTAGGGGATATTTCAAAATGAATATGAAGCAATAAAAAAAAAGCATTTGATTTTTTTTATTAAACAAGAACATCAGAAAAGCAAATGACAAGTCAAAGAAAGTTGTTCGATTATGCAAATGAGATGCAAACTCTGTTGTCATGATTGTGTAAGCAAGTGACATATTGGTGGGGGTGAACAGAAGCATGTCAAACTGGACGAGAGTGCCACACATTGACTGTTCAGTAGGGTGTATGGTCACCCAAGATTGCCAAAACACACTGACAGTGATGGGGCATGGACAGGATCAGAATGTCCAGCAGTTCTTGTGGGATCCTCTGCCACTCTTGCTCCAGGGCAACTTCCAGCTCAAGAAGTGTTGTGGGAGGCATTGGACGGTTTGCCAGACATCTTCCCAGTGCATCCCAAGCATGTTCAATGGGATTCAGTGTAACGCTCCAAACAAATGCAAAATACTTAAAGTTTTATGCTCCGGATAGCTTAGACGGGCGCCAGGCAATCATTAACAAATTGCCAAAATGTAGAATAAGTTGATTTAGGGTTCAAATGCCAGCGAGCGTTCATAAGTAAGAGTCAAATATGATTCTTAACAAAATAAGAGTTAATGTAAAAAAGATCCTTAATTAGCGTTGCTCAAGATAAAAAACTACAGACTCAAAAGGTTATAACAAAACAAAATAGATTTATTTCCAAAATAATTAACTCACCAAGACATCAATAAAAAAACATCTCTTGTGCTACACGCACGGTGCTACGCACCTTACTACATCTCTCTGCTCTCTCTACAACTCTGCTCTCAAGTGCTCAAGTGCTCTACTTCTTCTCTCAAGTGCTCTACGTGACTCGCAGGTCACGGTTTTGACAATAGGCCGGCGCATGCCGGGAAAGACATTTGCATACAATGACGAAGGACGCAAGCCATGACGCAAGAGGGGGTGTGTCCTTGGCACGCGCTTTAACGGTTACGGTCGGAAGTTCGGAGTTGCGCGTACGCAACTCCTAGAAACTTGAAAACGAGTGCTGTGATGCCGAAAAGGAAATAAAAATCCCCAAAATGATAAATATAACGTAAATTAAACAAAACTGGTTAAGGTAAAGCAAAAGTGAACGATGGGGCATCACAACTCCCCCTTCCAAAGGGAGTCAAAATGATTGACCTAACAAATTTTGACGAGCAATTTTGAATAAAGGACACATCTTACGTCATTTACACATGGCTGAACATAAATAAGTAAAAGTATGCCTGCGCAAATTTTGATATGATGAACTATTCTTACTTTGACACAATTTTCCAGCACAACCAAAGGTACCTCCTCCCTTTTCCTCCTAACAAAAATATGTAATTAACAACTAACCTAGTGTCAATACATACCAGTGGCTGTGACAGTTAACTGTATACTAGCATCATCGGTCTAACTAGTATCACATTCTGATACAAACTCGAAATTGGCATATCTTGAACTGTATAGAAAAAACAGGTTAATAACTCCTAATCTTTCTAAGTCTAATAAATGTTAAAAAGATGAAAAGAAAAAGTGATTCATTACATTTGTTGTTAGCGGGGTAATAACTTCCGCTTTTCCCCTAACCACAATAAAAAATATGTGACAGCTAAATCTTCTCCTAAATCACATAAAAAAAAACGGGTATTCGAACACCGTTATCTCCTCCTAATTACATTCAAATACGCAAAGCTAAGAAAATTCAAAATTTACAAACAAGCGGGATTGTAATCATCCGCTAATTCTTCTCCTATTCACAGAAATCGCGATCTAGCTGAAATAAAAAATCATTAGTTACCTCCCCCTTCAGAGCCAACGTCCCCCTCCCAAAGGAGTTATGCTGATAACAACTCTGTTATCAGACTATGCCATTTGGGGACAGCTCCAAAAAGGTACACACAAAAAAAACAAAATTCTGCAGTCATCATCATGGTCATCATCTATATATACCAATAAATACTGCCAATGTCATCCACAAAAATTACGTATCATTGACACATAAATATCACTGATGACACTGAACAGATTTAAACACATATACATAAATCGTATCTAAGAATAAAGAAAAAAGAGTGTAAATAATTTATAATATACGATGATAACATTTCATCCAATAACTTTTACATGAATCTCCTTTTTTTTTTTACATAAATTCACTTTGGAATGCACGTTATTTTACAATACAAATTCTTAAATCACTAATTCTCTTTCACTCTTCTCATTCATATCCAGAAACATTTTACAATTTCTAAACTTTCCAATATCGACTTACAAAATTTTCAGCTATCAGTCAGCTGAAAAAATCTACAAAAATACATTTTAACTCACGTAAATACAATAACTAGAACCTCGATGAACAAGAATGCAAAAAAAAATTCTATTCACACAAGTATAAACTCGAATTACAAAAATTTCACTTTTCAAAAATAAATATCGAACTCTAAAGTTTCAACAAGAAATTAAACATCGCTAACTATATAATTCACAATAAGGCTTCTTCTTCGTCTTCATCTATTCCAGAAAAAAAACATTTTATAACTCAATCAAGTGCCAAGTGAAAGAAAAATATACTTAAATTTCATTGTTGGCACTCCGTGGCGATAAATCATCTAGTCCGTTTCCGATAACATCCTTCCGCCGTCGTTGGGTGGCTTCACGTAAAGTTGTTACTGAAGATCTCGTTCAAGTCAAGTCGTCGCTGTAGATCTCTCTCGTGACGTCATCTTCCCGATGTTCGCTGCTTCGCTGCCGGTTGTCGCTCTGCAGGCTCTGGTCGTTTCGTCGGCTTTTCGTTGCTCCGTGCGGATTTTTGAAGAACCTTTTCTCGTACTTTCTAGGCTTATTGGTGTCCGCCTCCAAATGACGCTTTAATAGTTGAGGACCTCCAGACTTGTCAGGAATACTTGCGGTCGGCACAACTTCTTGGTTGGTTTTTTCTTCACTTAAATCCAGACTCAAAATTATTTTCATTATTATTACTTTCTTTTAAAACTTCTACTTTAAAAACCTTTTCAAAAACGGCTTCCTCATACGATTCTTCTACTTCACAAACTTCGTTATTTAAACACTCATTATTTGCACTAACGGGACATTTTATAGGTGCTTCTGAAATAATCTGTTCTGGACCACAAGGTAAGTCAAAAAGTCCACGGGACCGCGGCTGCACTGTCAATTGACATTCGTCATTAGTACCATCGAAAACTTGTTCCGTAGCAAACTGAAGATCGACTTCTGTATCGTTTTGATCTGTTACTTTAGTTACTTCGTGACAATCAGTAACAAAAGGAAAAGCCATAGTGGCAAGGCATAACTCATGAGAGGGCTTTTCTTGAGGAACTTTGGCCTCTCGCTTCAAAGATCCCGATGAAAGTTTCCCGAATTTTCATTCCTTCGGTAGCAAAATTTCTCAATATGTCCTAGTCGGCCACAAAAGTTACAAGTGAAAGATTGAGGTTGTTTAACCAAAGTTTTAGGTCTAGTGTTATGGTTCGAAGCTTGACGTGGCAAAAAGTCTACTTCGTTCATATTCTATAGTTCTAGACGCGTTCGGCGCAAATTGTCGGGACCGTGTAAATTCCGGTCGTGCGGGAGTCATTCTACGCGACTCAACCTGATATCGCTGCTTTGGCGGGAATGGCATCCATTGTTGGTTATGTGTATTTGCTGCAGATTCTCTTCTTGCAGTGTATTGCCGAGCCAATTTGACTAACTCGGAAACGGAATTCACGTTTCGTATTTCTAGGAATTCTCGGATGGGCAAAAGTAATTGAGACAATATGCAATTTACAATATCAATTTCAGCGGCATCAGCATCGTACAGCTGGTATAATTCTACTGTACCCCATATAAATTTTTCTATGTCATCTCATTCCCTTTGTCTTCGTGAAAACAACTCTGTAGCTAGTTCTGTAAAATCATTATAAGCCGGATATATGTCCATGATTTCATTTTTAAATTCTTCCCAAAGTTCTATGCCATGACGACATCCTACGTTATTCCACCATTGCTTAGCACATCCAATTAGGCAAGATACTGCTAAAACAACTTTTTTGTTGCTTGGCACTTCATGTAAACGGAAGTGCTCCTCCATGGACTTGACAAATGTCCACGATGTCGGACGTTTCGAACCGTCGAACCTTATCTCAGGTAAAGGCCAATTAACATAAGGACTATAGTTAATGGATGGGTTGGCAAATCGTCGTTGTGGCGGTTGAAAATACTCTGTTCTATCGCTTGCTTCTGGCGGAACAGAAAATGGAACCTTACGTTCAAAGTTTCTTCGTCGGTGAACTGACGTAGCATTGTCAGCAAATTTAGGGGTTGTTGTCGTTCCCCTTTTCTCCCGATTATCATCAAGCAGATTCATTAGCACTTTTGCTTCCATCATTACATCTTTCAATCTACCCTTTACTCTTTCTATGTCGGGAGTCATTATGGCGGAATCGGCCATACTGTTAGCAGACATGTTTAGCGGTCTGCCGAAATTTTGAATTTTGGAAATTTTGAAAACCTTTTTTATCTTGAGCAGCGCTCAAAGGTACTGCTATACAACAATAATAAAGCTATAACTAAGCTTTACAAAAATATAAATTTGCTTATAAAAAAATTTTCTTATCGTCCTACGTACTTGTGTGTCCGGACACTTCTAATCATTACATACGACAATTATCTTAAATATTCAGCAATATCTACGCTGAAACTTCAGTACCTTTGAATAATACACAAAAATGTTAAGCTACTTGCTCAACAAAAATTTTCGGCTTAAGCTGCCGTTAAATCTACAACTAGTACATACAACTATTGAGCTCAAAAAAATTACTATCTTTGACAATCATACAAAATTTATCCACAAATATATATACTATCGTTAAATACTGGCGAGTCCCTGTTCGCTGCGCCACTTCTTTTATGTGACTCTGTAACGCTCCAAACAAATGCAAAATACTTAAAGTTTTATGCTCCGGATAGCTTAGACGGGCGCCAGGCAATCATTAACAAATTGCCAAAATGTAGAATAAGTTGATTTAGGGTTCAAATGCCAGCGAGCGTTCATAAATAAGAGTCAAATATGATTCTTAACAAAATAAGAGTTAATGTAAAAAAGATCCTTAATTAGCGTTACTCATGATAAAAAACTACAGACTCAAAAGGTTATAACGAAACAAAATAGATTTATTTCCAAAATAATTAACTCACCAAGACATCAATAAAAAAACATCTCTTGTGCTACGCACCTTACTACATCTCTCTGCTCTCTCTACAACTCTGCTCTCAAGTGCTCTACTACTTCTCTCAAGTGCTCTACGTGACTCGCAGGTCACGGTTTTGACAATAGGCCGGCGCATGCCGGGAAAGACATTTGCATACAATGACGAAGGACGCAAGCTATGACGCAAGAGGGGGTGTGTCCTTGGCACGCGCTTTAACGGTTACGGTCGGAAGTTCGGAGTTGCGCGTACGCAACTCCTAGAAACTTGAAAACGAGTGCTGTGATGCCGAAAAGGAAATAAAAATCCCCAAAATGATAAATATAACGTAAATTAAACAAAACTGGTTAAGGTAAAGCAAAAGTGAATGATGGGGCATCACATCAGGTCTGGAGAATGTGAAGGCCAGTCCATGCGTTCGATTCCTGCCTCCTGAAGCATGTTGTTGACGAGATGCAGACGGTGGGGCTTTGCATTATCGTCCATGAAAAGAAAGTTGTTTCCAACTGCTCCAACATAGGGTACCACTATAGGGTGCAGGACCTCATCTCAATATCTGACAGCAATCAGCGATCCGTTTCTGATGACATGGAGGTCTGTACAACCACCAATGCTGATGACATGGAGATCTGCATGACCACCAATGCTGATGCCAGCCCACACCATGATTCCACCACCACCACTGAAGGAGTCCCTTTCTCGCGTGAAACATGGATTCTCCCATGTTCCTCATTCACGGCAGAACAGGACACGATGATTGTCAGGCTGCAGACTGAACCGTGACTCATCAGAGAAGAGGACAGTTGACCACTCATCACGGATCCAATGACGATGCTCATCAGCCCACTTTCTATGGGTTCTATGATGTTCAGCAGATAACGGAATGCATACCATTGGTCGCCAGGCATGCAGTCCAACACGATGGAGCCGATTTCGTATGGTCTGGGTGCATATCTGTCGTCTAGTGGCAGCAAGAAACTGTCCCCGCAGCTCTGTTGCATTGCTGCGCCTGTTCCTTCTTGCCAATAAGGATCTCTTGCTGTTGTTAATCATCTCTTGCTGTTGTGGCAGATGGGCAACCCTGCCCTCATCTTCTTTGTACTGTGCCAGTCTCTTGAAAGCGATTCTACAGTCCGCTAATCACACTTTGGGATGTCCAAGTGCTGTTGCCACTGTCATCTGTGTTTGACCAGCTTCAAGACGTTCTATGGCTCTCCAGGCTTCACATTTGGGCAAATCATGCTGCAGGGGCATTGCAAGGGCTGGGAAATTGCAGGATGTGCGCTTTCAAGATCAGGGAACGTGCAGATACTCCAGTACGTTCAGCCTTTTGTATAGTGCATTTTCACCAATAAAATAAAAGTTGGTTTTGCATCTCATTTGCATAATCGAACAACTTTCTTTGACTTGTCGTTTGCTTTTCTGATGTTCTTGTTTAATAAAAAAAATCAAATGCTTCTTTTTTTATTGCTTCATATTCATTTTGAAATATCCCCTAATTTTTGTGAGCAGTGTATTAAAAAAAAAATTGTAAATAAGTACAGCAAAATTCAGAAGTAATAATTCGAGGTAAATATACAATAGATGGACCAGGAAAATGTTCAAACAAATATGGCTTTTCATTACATCACCTAACATCACTTGCACACAAATGATAATGTGATTTAAGAGAAAATACAGTAGATTTACCACATTATACAATTAACCTGAGAAAATACTATAACTATTCATTAGGGCAAATTGGAAGTGCAGATGAAACAACAGTTTATTTTGATATGCCCACAACTAGAACAGTTACAGCTACAGATGAAAAATCTATTATTGTGAAATCTGCAAGCAAAATACTAGAGGTAACAGTTAAGCTTGCAGTATTGACAGACAATTCTAAACTCCCAACCTATGATATATAAAATGGAAAATAATCCTTAAAAAGAAGTCACCTTCTGGTGCCAAAGGTAGATGTCAAATGAGTTGATGTTGAACTGGCTGAAAATAAGTGTGGGATAGATGCCCCAGAGCATTACTGAAAAAATGAGGTACGCCACAGTTTCAGACAGCTTCAAAAGACACTACACAAGAAAACATCGTTTAAAGAAGCAGATAAATATTGATTTAGTAGTGATTCCAAGAGGCATGATATGCCAGCTACAAATTTTGGATGTGGTTATTAAAACTTTCAGGGACAACTGAAGGAGATTTTATAGCAACTAGCTGGTGTCTAAAGAATATAAATTAATCCCTACTGGAAAGATATAAAAACCATCATTATTTCAGTTAAGTGAATGGGTTCAATCATCTTGGGATGAAATTTTCAGAGACTCAATTATAAGGAGTTTCAAAAAATACTTCATTTCAAATAACTTAGATGGGACAAAAGGCAGTTTACTGTGGGATGAGGAGTAGGGATGGCTCAATCTGTAGCACACCAGGGCCATAATCTGCAGTTCCCAGGTTTGAGTCCCAACTGTGCCTACATTCAGATACAGCTCCACTAACCCCCAGCCTGCTCTCAGTGAGAAAGGGGACACCAATGGGCTTGGAAAGGCCACTGTCCATCAGATGGGATGTAAGTCATGTGAGGGAGAGTCATACCAACACCACCTAGAGGAGAAGGCCATACCAGTCGCTGAAGCAATGCTGATGACGTCATTTCTAGCCGACCCAGGCTGACACAGGAGAACGTGGTATTATAGCAGTGTCGCCTCCATCTTGATATAGTTAGTGTTCAAGAAGTTTGCCATGTTTGATTTGGTGTATGCACAGAGTATTAAATTCAATAATTCTTCTAGCGAAATGCCATCGCGCTGCTGTGTTCCTCATGCTGGAGCAATTATGACATGGAAAAAAAATTTCCAGAAGATATAGATTTGAGACAGAAATGGATTTGTTCCATACCAAGACAAAACTATCCAACGAAAGCATCTAAGGTAAGAACTTTATTCTGTATTAATATCTGTTGTCATAGTTATAAACTTCTAAAGTGAAAATTATCGTTTTAATTATTGTATGTTACACTTGTATAATATACATATATAATATCATTGATCTTGTATGGATTAATTTGACGTTATTTTTATCAAGTAAAAGTTTAAATGTCGAATGTACACATGTTAAAATGCTTAAATAGAAAAGAATATTTCACAGTGACCAGACTTTTTATTTAATAGATTATAGTAGTAGGTTAAGAAATTGATACTTTTGTTGGGATAGTTTCAGAGTCTAATGTTATATCACTATATTTATATATCATAGAGTTTCATTATATCTCTCGTATAAGCTAATATGATGATAATGTTAAACTTGAAATACATATATGAGCCAAAGGCAAGATCATAAGAAAACCTACTTTTAAATACAAAATCTCTGCAGAAGTATTAGAAATTATTTTGGTGTTGTTGGTATACTTGGATACAAATTGGATCTAGGTTCAAAACTAGAGATGGCTTTGTGAATATGTATTGTTTTCCTGCTGAAGTCTTGCCATCCTCACACATCAGCTATATTATAATAAAGGTATGGCAGGCTTTATGAAGAAATTAATCTGCATAATTATATCTCTGAAATCAAGTCAAGGTGTAGTGGATATTAAAGAATTGGTGGGATACAGCTAATGTACATATGGATTAATAAATGAAAAGATATTTTGAAAAAGGATTTAATAGTAAAGAAAGAATTTTTCTACATTGAAAGGAGGAATTAAAAGTGCATATATTTCCAATCGCACTCATTCTAAAATGAGATAAGTCAGGTGTATTATAATAAAGGTATAACAATCTACTGTCATGTCTTTATTGCATGTGGCTGCAGCTTTTGTTTTAATTTTGTTAGAAATGTATTCTATAATCATATTAGGGAATATTTGAGGGGATATCTGTCATTTCATCTATTATGTGAATATAAATATATTAAACACCATAAATGCATACAATATTGTTTTCAAGTTAACTTCAAAGTTTAACCTCTATACTGACCACTGGTTTGGATTTTACAACTGAAGGAGTCAAAAATTATCATAAAAATTTGAGGTATTTTGATTTTACTGATATGTAATGGTAAAAGTTTATTGTAGAAACTGTCGACAACAGTAAACTTCCTGACCAATCAATTCTTAATACCTTTCAGCATTAGTATAATACCAGGTGCTGTCTATATACACAAATTTATACCTAATAAACTGAAAATCACAGTAAGAGGAAATTGTCTGAAACAATAAACTTATTACTGGAGTTGTTTTCAGGCTCAATTCCTGGACTGGAATATTTCAAACCTTTAAACGTTCATTCATAAGAGTGTTGTTTTAAATGATTTTCAGCTCAGTATGAATTTTCGCATTTTATTTTACATTATCACCTTATAGTAGCATTGCCAAAAGCACTTTATGGTTAGTACTAGCAGTGGAATGCTATTAGATGGTTAGCATTAGCTTTCAAGGCGAACTATATATGATAAAAGAAGGGCTAGAAACATTGAGAAAAACTAGCTTACTAGTAGAATAACTAGGTGCACTCCTTGGGAGAATTCATTCCTTCAACCATGGATTTTTAATGAAATATTAGAAAATACACTGATTATAGAATTGTTTTGAACACAATTAGAGCTTTTACTTTCAAAGGAAAAAAGTCTTCAGTTCTGAATAAATTTTTTTAGTGTATGGTGAACAGTATTCTTGGTGTTTGAATTTTTGTTTTAATGTTTATCATTCATCAGAGGTTTTTTGTACATATGCTCAATATTTCTTTTGCATACATAGGTGTGTCAACTCCACTTTGCACCATCTGATGTTGAAAGAGAAACCAGCATGTTTGACATGAAAACTGTGAAAAAGCTTTCTGACCTCTAAAGTATCCAGATACTGATGGAGAGGGAATGTTTGCTACATGACCAGTGTGTTAATGAACATGCTGTTGAAGTACTTTTAAGACATGTCCTTAAAGCATCCACAAATACACTTTAAAAAAAATTATTGTGCCCAAAAAAATAACATTGTAACAAGTGCTAGAAACAAAAAAAGGAAACTTGAAACTTTAGTTAAACCAACTGTTCAAGGTAGCATTTATGCTATACTTTTACTAAGCATTTCATTGCTATTTAGTTGTGTAAATATCATGATGACAATTGGTGCAGAAGAAAAAAAAATTTGAATCAGGTGGGATCTGAAACTCACGACCTCCTGGTTAGGGTTACCTTATGTCCCCCAAAAGGAGGACAGTCCTCCTTTTTCACCTCATGTCCTCTCAGAATTTTGAAAACACACGAAATGCCCTTTTTGTGTAAATTCATAACATGTTTCAAACTAAAATTAAAGCACTCATTTTTTGTACTTTTCTAAATTTCTTGAACTCATGACAAATAAGATTTATTGTTAACCATGAAATAATTTATTGCATATGCAAATCATGAATGCTAAATTAACCCTACTGACATTGTAAAAGTTACTATTTTCTCTAATCTTAATATGTACAATTTACATGTCAGATTGAAGAATATGAGCTTTAGAAAACTGAAAAAACTTTTACTTCCACCCACTTATAGATGGAACTGTGAAAGTTGGTAGCAGGTTTTTTTTTTTGCAACATAAAAGATCAGTAATTAAGGAACTACTTCTAGTTTATAGGAGCCTTCTCATACAAGAGCATGCCCTGCCAAAACTGAAATCATTGCTGACCATTACCTCAGTCAGAGTTTGAAGTAACAGAAAGTTTACCTTCTATGACAGTGCATATTTACTAATCATTATGACACTTTAGGAGAACTAACCTTTGATTGCTTATGAAATAGGAATAAAAATCACCACACCATATATTTTAGAATATCCCGTGGCCAAGTGGTTAGCGCGCTTGGCTACTGATCTACGGGACCTGGGTTCGAGCCCCGGGTAAGGCATGGTTGTGTGTGTTGTTTTTCTGCTGAGGTCTGCCATCCTCAAAGATCTTCTACTTTGGCATATAAACTGACAGGCTCCTGTCAGACCTCTGTGGCAAGCAGCTGCTTAAGGGGGTATTTTTTCTTTTTTTGACTCAACTGTTAGTACTTAGTACGAAAAAACTTGTTTTATTTCACAAAGAAAGCATGTCCTCCATTTCTAGTTCTTTTGTCCTTTTATAACACTGACATCTGGTAACCCTACTTCTGGTGGTTATGTGTTTGGATTTCACCTAGCTCAAGCTAATTTTTCTGCTATACTCATTGTCATCATGATACTTGATAGTGATGAAATGTTAGTAAATCAATGAGGTACTGTGGATTAATTTGTGTACTTTCACTTTGAGAAAAATTATATTCAGATTTTTATACAATTTGATATTGTGTTAAAGTCAAAATGCTGATTGTCTAATTTCACACCTTAAAAATTACTCTTATGAGATTTAATATAATTAAAAAATTTATGTTTGGTAATCTCAATCATGTTACAAATTTGATATCAGTGGTTGATATTTTTAAGTAAATATTTTATTGAGTCCTGAATCCAATGTCTTAATTTCCCCCAATGCAGATAATTTCTTTTAAACTGTTAAATAAAGATAATTAAATAAAGAAATTATTAATCTTCATTCATCTTTAATATCTGGAAAACAATTTCCACAGGCTTTGAGCCAGTAATTGAACATGGATCTTCTATGAAGCATGCTTTTTTATTTTTCATATTACACGATTCTTTGGATTGTCCATCTGCTCGCGTACTTGGCTAGTCTGTAAGTACCTTAAAGTACCTAATGTTAAAAAGAAGGTTAAGAAATATCAAATTTGGAGGGAGGTAAAAATAGCTGGTTGTCATTTTCATCAGCTAACATGAAGCCTTTTGGAAAGTAATGATACACTGTAATGGAAAAGTCTTTACAACATCATAGACCCACCTTTAAATAATTATAGCCCAATAAATACAATGGTAGAAAACATACTAACTAAAACACTTTGAAATGGTGTGCTATTGTTTCCACCATTGTTTTTTTTTTACACATAAAAACTGGTTAACTTTATTGTCAAACATTTTGCAATATTTTAGTGGAAATTTTATTGCATGCAAGCTGCAATAGCTATTTTCAGTTCCTTTAACTATATTCTGCTACTGTATAGAAACTTTGATTGCAGTGCATAAGGGATCTGAGAAAAAGGATTAGCATTTTGAGCATTTGTAAACTGTAGAAAGAGGTCAAAACTTTTTATGACAAGTGATCATGATTTTTTTCATGAATGATTAAACATCTAAAAGAAACTAAGTTGTTCAATGATTAAATTATTAATTTTAAATGTTTTACAGTTAGTATGTGATGAGTTTTGAATTTTTTTATTTCAGTAAATAGTTCATTGCTTTGTACTTAACATTTATTTCACATAAATAATATTATTTTTCCTTCATTACTTTAAATTGAAAACATAAGTAGATATTCAATATTGCATGAATCACAATGATTTGGCAGTGTTTTTTTTGTGTGTGTTTTTCAAGTAAATAGTTGTCAGTCCTCAGACTAGTGTTTTATTATTGTTGGGTCTACTAGATTTATTTCCTTTTATTTTACTGATTTAATATATCTTTTGTGGCTAAATCTATGATCAAAGGGAATCTCTGCCTGCACTTGTCAGTAGGTTTTTCTTTAATTTTGTTTTTAATGTTACTTTTGAGTGATCTTTTGCCAATTCCACAACATTTTCACTTCCCACTATACTCTTATGGCTGGACTCCTGAAGATAAATTATATTTTTGGTTGTCTTTAAATTTTTTTTATCGATGTATCAAATACTTGGGGTGGATGCTTTTGTTTGGACAGCTATTCAGTACTGGATGCAGTATGTGACAGTATACGATTTTTTTTCCAATCCATTTCATTGCTTCTGTTATACATGTACTTAGTGGGGGTTTGAAATTTATAATTTTCTGCAGGAACATATACCACCAGTTTCTATATGAAATGATCAACTGAAACTCATTAAACTGCAAACAGAATTTTCTGAATATTATTTTTCCTTCATTGCTTTAAATTGAGAACATTATAAGTAGAAAACTTAAGTGTCAATCTTTGGTTTTTGTAAATCCATGGGAGATTTAGGAAGTTAATTTATTCCTTGATTTTCTTCAATATATATGCATATCTTGTGGCTTCTGCTGCCTTGCAAATGTAGGATTTTTTAAATTTCTAATAGTGATTGCCAATGGGTGTTTGATATGCCTATGAACTAGCCTGGTCAACAGATTAATAAGGTTTTCTGTATCATTGGGGATGTCAGTTTCTGCTTGGAGGGAGATGATTGACTATGTTATTAGAAACCTTGTACTGGTTCTGATACATAATTTCTTCTTCCAAGTTCTTTGTTAATAATTGGTTTTACACTGATAGTGAGTTCAAGTAATATTAAAATTTTAGTGTAAGGATATCTGTTTATAAAGGAAATATACCCTGTTGCTCTTAGCATTTGAAAGTATCTTCACCAGATATGGCAGTTAAGATATGCATAATAGTTAATGACTTAAATTTAAAAAATTCTGCAGAAGGTCAAGATTAGAATAATGTTTTTTTAATATGTTTCGATACATGTTAAGTATATGCTCTTTACAAAATAGCAAAACATTTTTTTCTGTTCTGTATATTTTTGACATCATACAAATTTAAAGTTACTTTATCGACTTGCCTTTGGGAAGGAATCTTATTAAGAGCCTACTGGTGTAGTTTATTTTTGTGACTTCATCAACCTTTATGTAAATGACATCTAGATATTTTTTTAATATTTCAATTTGATTTGTACATTTGGAGTATACTGAATCATTTGAAACAACTTGACCTCTCTATAAAAATATAAGAAAATTTTAGATGCTAATTCTATCTATTCAATGTTAGTAAAATGTTCAATAGTTGATATATATTGCTTGTAGTACTTTATTTTTACTTATTTCAAGCTTTGCAATGTCATTTAATCTAAGTTGCTGGTGATGCTACAATTCTACTAATTATATATATAGCGGCAAATTTTACAAGTTAAATCTTTTCTTATTACATGTATATGCAAATGTATTGTTTTCATTTCACAATTCAAACTATGGGTATCATAAATATTTTGAATTCCGTGTTATAAAAGTCTGTGTTTGCTGCCATGAAACTACCCCATATACACTCTGTGAATTATGACCACCCAATCCCATGTTATGTCAATGGAAAGATAATTTCAGAGCTCTGTAATTTCTAAAATAAACATTTAATGGGAAAATATGACTGAATATATATAAGTTAAAAGTCTATCTTAAATTTTCTATATTCCAATAATATTCATTTAGTATTTAAAGAGGCTTCGATTGGTTACTGACATGGGTTCGAGCTGTAAGGCATGTTGTTCATGTTGTTTTACTGCAGGGTTCCCGCCATCCTAACAGACCTACTATGGCGTATAAACTTACAGGCTCATGTCAGACCTCTGTGGTAAGCAGCTGTTTGAAGGGGTATTTTATTTTATATATCAACATCTTAAACAGTAATGCCCATTCTGCAGAGTTGGTGAAAATTGAAATAATTGTTACATATTCTGCTAAAACTATGCTAATAAAATTTAATATGGGGATACTGTTTTAAGATTAACTGATTTCAACTACTTCCCAGATCAATATTTTAAACAGCCATTGTTCATATTAAATATCCCAGTTTCCATAAATTCTTTAATTTTTAATGAACATAGATTTAAATAAATTTAATTGAGATCTTTAATTGATCTTCATTTCATTTTTTTTTTCATAAACGCTCATTTTAAAAGTTACAAAGCTTTGAAATTAGCTTTCCATTGACATAATATGGAATTAGGTTCATAATCACTGAGTATATATGGATATTTCATTGTGACCTTTACATTGTATGATACTCATTGTATTTTATATTTCTGTTGTATTTTGAATCTGTTCAAACGTTTTAACCACATGTATTTAGATTTTGCTTTCATGTTTCTTCAGAATTTTTTTTCTATTATTAAAGTTTATTATGATACCAAAAAGGATAAAAATTTCTATATTATGTGAAGGAATCAGTTTTAATATGCATTAGGGTGAAAAAGTATGGGAAAGTAGTTTTTCTTTTTTGTTCTTTTTATCCAAAAAGTCATAGTTGTCCTAGAAACAGTTTTTATTAATGTGATGCATTTTAAAAACAGCTTTCATATTAAACTATTTAAAAAAATCAGCAATTGTTCAACTGGGATGAATGGAATATCTTAAAATTTTCCTTTTCAATTTAAATAGTATTGCACAATATTAAGTTCCTTCATATTGCTTAAAAATTCTCCCATATGATTGGTGAATTTTCCTGTTTTAATTGCACAATTTTCTTCAAAATAAAGTAAACAATGATATATTTGTTGTAATGTGTATCCTATATATATTTGTGAGGTGTAAAGATGTGGACTCAGATTGTAAATAAAAGTATTTCTTTAATGTGGAATTTGTTGGTTGTTTTTCTTAACATATGCAGTATTGAAACATACTGTTTTCATTAAATAATGTTTTAGACCTCTTATATATACATACATATTTGTGAAAAAAAATAGATATCTGTGGTATTTTGTAACAAGTAGTTTTTTCTAAATATATTTCGCACTTCTAGAATCCTTTAAGAGTGAAAATTTAGTAGCTGTTCAATACATTAATCGATCGTTTGCAAAATTAGTTAAAAGTTTTGGAGTTTCCGAACGTTTAAAGAGTGTTATTATCTAAATAATAATTTAAAGCTATCTCTATAATCGGAAATGGTAATTAATGGTTTATCAATACTAATCAAAGCAAAAAAAATGTTATCTCTAAAAAAATTTAGAAAAAAAGTGGGAAGGAATTTTTTTTTTTTAATCACACGAAAACAAATTTTTTATTGATGATGATGATTTATTAGTGAATATTCAAAAGCTAAATGGGAATTTCTATTAACAAGGGTAAGCTATCTCTCAATCTATTCTGCCGGCATCTGGTCCAGTAATGCTGATGTCACAAATGGTTGCTATGGCCTTCTCCTCTAGGTGGTATTGGTCATAACCTGCACACATTAAAGAACATACTGGATGACCTTGACAGGATATTGTTTATCTGTCTCCTAACAACTGTCCAGTGGATCTCTTCCCCAATCTTATTAAATCTGTGGGGATCCTTGTAACCTAGGCATTCAGACCATGGGTGCACAAAAGTACCACTCAGAAGTTAAACAACCTTGTGTGGCAATGATGGAGAAATGCTATAAATTTCTGTTGCATGTATTGACTAACCAAAACTAACTATTTTTAGAAACTTTCATTTGACTTATGATTCATAGAAATTGGTCAACTTTTTAGGAGGATGGGGAAGAGGGTGTGATTTGAGGTACTCCCACAGCATTTCAGACATATAACAAGCTTTGAGATATAAACTCAGGGTCAAACACACAAACTTTCCACTCCCTTTTGGGGGGATGCATCTGTGAGCCCTTGCAATCACAAGATATAGCAGAACAATGATTTTCCCATTTCCTCTTTGTTAGAGAAGAAGAAAGTATGGAAGGCAAAGTTTTATAGACTATAACACTCCCTATGTCGCAAGTGTTCATCTGATACACAACTTATTGTTTGGTCCTCGCATTTGAAAGATATAGTAGATCAGTCCTTCATACATTTACCCACTGTTTTGGGGGGAAGAAAGCATACTTTATAAACTGTGACACTCTCCACATCATAATTTTCATTTGATGCATAGCCTGTTATTCTCAGCTCTCATATTCTGAAGATAGAGTGGAACAACTGTTTTCATATTCTCTCCTTAAAGGGGGAAGGGAGGAAGAAAGCATGGGGATAAAATTTTATAGCATATGACACTCACCATGTCACAAGCTTTTGACACATAACACATTAAGTTTGGTATGGCATTCGAAAGATATTGTGGAACTGTCTTGACAAACATACAAAACTGCTCACTGCTTGTTGGTTTGTCAAAGAACAATAAGATAAAAAAAAAATGGCATAAAAGAGACTGAGGCATAAGAATGGCAAAATTACTGATGGTGAGGTTTCTGTCATAGCTAGATGGAGATGGTTCAGAGATGTCCTGAACAATGCAGTTAATCATACTCCTATTTCTTGCAATGAAGATGGGTGTATTTAGTGTTGGCTATATTTCCCGATCTGAAGTTACTCTAACTATCTCAAAATTAAAACTATGCAAGTTACCAGGGATAGATGAAATTGCTGCTGAAATGTTTCTGTTCTCACATGGCTGACTTAAAATTTGACTTTTTTTATGAATAAATTTATGAACAATGTAGCTAAAGCCCCAGAAAAAGGGGAAGACTAGAATACAGTGGGTAGGAAATGTCAAATAGGACTTGTTAGAATCGGTCTGCAATGGTCAAATGATTACCTGTATATACAATTGATGAATTAAGATTAAAATAAGTAACAATAAAAACAAAAGGATGTCATATTGTAAACTGGCCAGCAAAATACAAATTATGCTATTATGAATGCTACAGAATTTGGTGAAGAATAAATCTGATATAACACATTTTGCTGTGCCCAGTCACAATTACTTCTGTATCATGTAATTTATTAACATAATTATGATTTGTTGCATTGCATTCAACTGTATGGCTGAACTTTTCTCTTGTGGGCATACCAAACTTAAATTCTGAGCTCATTTGAGAGTGAGCAAATTTGTAAATTCTTTTCATTCACCATGACATGGTATACTGAAAGATGTTTCAGTTAAGCTTATGTACTTTTGCTTAATTTATGATTTCACAGAACATTTGACAAGTTGAAATAAACACTGAAAGGACTTGAATCAACTGAGTGTAATGTGTTAAACCAGCCAATAACTTTTATTGGATATTCTGTATGTGAGCAATTTTTAAATCTCATGTTATAACATCCTAGTATGTCTCATGAGTGTAACACAGTATTACGTTTCAAATGCAATAAATATGTAATTGCCAGAATATATAAATTCAAACACTTAGCTTTTCAGCTAATGAAACATTAATAAGATACTTGTCTTAATTCTGAATAAATTGGTAGTTACAAAAATTAATGTCATATGGAGTTTTAAAGTTTTAATTACAATACAGAATTCAACAAAAATAAATAATCTAAACATATATTTATACTAGGCTCCATGGGTTTCAAAACTTATATAGAATAAATGTAAAAAAAAAAAAAATTACATACTCTAAAGCAAATTTTCTTTCTTCTGCAGACATCAAATCTGCATACCTTTGCTCTTGATTTTCTTGTTCTAACAAGTAAGCTCCATAATTTTCAATCTATAAAAAATATTGATTTTAAATGATTCCTGAAAATATTTTTTTTTAGAAAATTATATTTAATATCAAGCAGTTGTAGGTAATGACACTGAAAGGACTTTAATCAACTGTGTGTAATGTGTTAAACCAGCCAAATACTTTTATTGGACCTTTTGCATGCGGGTGATTTTTAGATTTCATGTTATAACATTCTAGTATGTTCTCATGAGTGTAACACAGTATTATATTTCAAATACAATAAATATGCAATTGCCAGAATATATAAATTAAAGCATTTAGTTTTTCAGCTAATGAATATTAATAAGATACTTGTCTTAATTCCGAATAAATTGGTAGTTACAAAAAATAATGTCATATGGAGTTTTAAAGTGAATTTTTAAAGATAGACAACTGCCTACAGAAGTGGTCTATGAAATTAACATACCTGACCCAAACAAAATTCTTAACAGGGAAGAAAAATATATCGGAAAAACACACAGACATTACAAGACCAGAATGCAGGAACATCAGAAAAATATTGAAAAGCAAAACCCAAATACAGCCCTAACACAAACAATCATAGAAAATAAAATTAAAATTGATAAAATTAATTTTAAAGCACTAGCAGCATCATGATCTAAATTTCAGCTCATGTAAGCAGAGAATGTATGGATACATTCACAAATAAATAAAGTATGCAACATGGAGATTCCACCCCTTCCAGCGGCATAGAATCTCCTGTTGCAACAAAAACACAAGCACAATGCAAACAACAATATGTAATGTGGCTCAAAAGCCACTATGCATAAATCACGACATGACGATAGCAATGAGATATATATATATAACGGAGTAACTCGCTAGTACATCTTGAGCCTGATGAAGCCGTAAGAAGGAGTATGGAAGAAATGTGTCACTCCCACACCCTGGAGCTGATATGGCCAATGTTTTTAAACGAAGATTTCAAACGTTTTGTTGGTTTGTTTAGATGGTTAAAAATTTTAATGTAATGCCTCATGAGTTTAAAACTTGAGGAATGTGTACCAGCTATTTAACTATGCTAATTTGCCATTGTCAGCACAGTAAGCAAAGATATTGGTGATAAGGTTCTTTAATCAACTCAGGTGCTTACAGAAGCAGTTAAAAGAGTTGGATACATTGACGCATGTTAAAATCAATGGATTAACATCCAGTAAGTGCCAAAGATTATATTAACAGTGGGAAAAACGCCCACTATGTTTGTCATCAATACCTGGTTAACAACGAGGATAACTTCAAACATCCAGTAATAAATAGGCACATTTTGACGTCGATTTCAATTTTAGAGGAAAAATTGTCTGAGCCAGGTGGGATACGAACCCACGACCTCCTAACATGTCAGGTGCTCTGGACCACTGAGCTATTGGCCACCGATCAAGATTTCCTCTAATTAACGCTATGAACATTCCCCCTATGTCACATGTAGGCGCCATTCTAGGCAATCTTTAGCCCCAGCGGCTCTCCACTTGCCAATAGATGGAAAGCATGTCCTACAAGTATGTTAATGATAACAAATATTGAGATAAACTCAGATAAACTCGACAGTTCAACATCCAGTAATAAATAGGCACTTTTTGACGTTGACTTCAATTTTAGAGGAAAAATTGTCTGAGCCGGGTGGGATACGAACCCACGATCTCCTGATAACATGTGAGGTGCTCTGGACCACTGAGCCGGCTCAGACAATTTTTCCTCTAAAAATGAAATCAACGTCAAAAAGTGCCCATTTATTACTGGATGTTGAACTGTCGAGTTTCTCTGAGTTTATCTCAATATTTGTTATCATTAGCATACTTGTAGGACATGCTTTCCATCTATTGGCAAGTGGAGAGCTGCTGGGGCTAAAGATTGCCTAGAATGGCATCTACAAGTGACATAGGGGGAAAGGTCATAGCATTAATTAGAGGAAATCTTGATCGGCGGCCGGTAGCTCAGTGGTCCAGAGCACCTGACATGTTATCAGGAGGTCGTGGGTTCGTATCCCACCTGGCTGACAATTTTTCCTCTAAAATTGAAATCGACGTCAAAAAGTACCTATTTATTACTGGATGTTGAACTGTCAAGTTTATCTGAGTTTATCTCAATATTTGTTACTTCAAACATCAAGCCACGAATGGGAAAAGTATAACATCTATGGACATCCCAAGTGCATGCTTATTTGGATAACATCAGTGTGCTGTGCAAATAAAAAAGGACTTGTTTCTTGGACTTAAGACATCAGCATATGCCCTGTAGGAACCAAATGTCATCACTTATAACTCCAATGCAGCTGTTCCAGCCTACTGAATAATGGTAAATAGCACTTTAATATGTTCCTGTAAATATGTCTTTGACATTTAGTGCAAAGACATAAATTAATGGTTAAGGAATAATGTTAATTAGTAGAATGAAATAGTATAGAGGCAGTGCCTATTGTCACTAAGTTCCAAAATGTTAAACTGATGCACTCCTCCTGATTTGATTAGAGAGCTGTTATAGAAGATTTTAATGTTACAGCCTAATTCGTGTATAAATTAATCAATCTAGCTGTGTAGTTTATTATTTAATGACCTTGTATCTCCTGTGTTAAATAAACACCACTGTTCAATTATGTAAATGTTTATGAAAATATATAAATACAAGGAATAATGATAAACATTTGAATGAATTCAACTTTAAAATGAAAAAAATATTTTAATCTGTGTGATTAGACATCACATACACTGATATAGTTGAGACCTAACAGCCTATTGTATAGTCATTATTACTGTAAGCCTATTGTAAGTCAACATATATATTTTCAACAATTTGTTCATTTATTATATAAACTTTACACAAATCCTGTTATTCAGCTATTACATGTCTAATTTTGTGATTTTTCTGCTGAAACACATCTGCTAGCTTCAAGTAACAAGCACACTTCCCAAAATTTAAATAGTTTATTTTTGGTGATGTAGTCTTTTACCAGATTCCCATTTCAATTGGATTTAACTGACAGTGATACAGAGGAAAATGTAGTACAATACGTCCTGCTTCAGATAAAAGTTAATCTTTAATATATTTGTCATAGCTGCCTTTTAAATCTTAAACTTTTCTAAGAGCTCTGTCTTTAACACATCATCATTAACTCTATGTTAAGCTTTTTTAACCAGTTAATAACATTTTAATCTTGCCTTTACCTAATGGCTGTTTCAGACTCATGAAGTGCCACTTGTTTGGTCCTGCAACACTCTGGAAACTGTGTGGCCTGAATTTGCCCAAATTTCACCTAAATAGTAAATTTTTCTCTTACTTCCATGATATGCTTTAATTTAGCATAAGAAATTTTGGCTCTATATTATTACATTACTTTCTTCAGTTAAAGCAGCTCCACATTTCTGAATGGAAAGCCAAATTTTTTAGCAAGTTGTAAAATGTTGTTCTACTGAAAGTAGGCAACAATCAGGATCTGAGTTTATTGATATTAATACTTTGCTTAGATTTGGCAGTTCATTTCTGAATCTTTTCCCTGATAGTTGTCATGGTAAATTGATTACACATTTGTAACATTTAAATAATTTGCCATTGCTTATCTGGAATACAGAATATCTGACTTGAATAAAATTATTTTCTTATTCTAAATATAGAACTTTTAGAGACTTTCAGAAACTTCACTTACAGTTTCCTTTATTGGCATTCCTTCAGGATATTTTAACATATGATTTAAGATGTTACATATGATATTTACTTCTAAGAGGTTTACTTCAGTTGAGACCAGTTAGCACATACTCTGAGATTATTTTAGTGACGACAAATAGCCCAGTAGTAAAAATTAAATAAACACATTACTTCAGACTAGAATTTAAAATTTCTAAAAATTCTCAATTAACCCTCCAGATGGCTTAAACGTGTTCTCCTCACCACAGTTAAGTGGTACTGACATGGCAGCAACATCCCACAACCATTGCTTAAGCCTTACTGTGGCACTTACAAAGAAGAGAGAAGGATAAATGGATAACACCAGGAGAGTTAAATATACATCAGTTTCAAAATCTGAGTTGAAATATTGCAGCTAAAAATTCCTCATCATTCAATTTGTGTAAAACCTTTTTAAAAAAATGCATGCACTACTTTAAATGTGAGTTTAATTTTGCCCACTGAATAGTAGGATTTATTTAGTGATCTTGCAGAATTCTTGCAAAGTATCCACTTCTGAAATTGCAGAAGACTCATAGAAATATCGCTGTCATTGTGGCTATCAATCTTCACTAAACTAGAAAATTTGACTGTTGAATCAGAGACTTCAGCCATCATTTATGAATATTTGCTTTGCAAACAAAATATTTAAAGAACTTAAAATTTCTAAAAATTCCTAAAATTGTTTTAAACACTGTGTCACAAGGCATTTTGCTGTTCTATAAGATAGCATCATAAGGTGATTGTCTTATAGAACAGCAACATGTATTACATACATAAAAGTTTTTTCTGCTGAAAAAATTCCATTTTGTTGTGAGCAAGACCCAACTAAACAGCAGAACCCAACTAACATCTCATAATTACATACCAGTTGTTTTAACCATTAAATCACAGCAAGTTCAGGTTCTGCTCATGGTGAAACCCAATTTTTCTAGCAAAAATATTTCTTGAATTCTACATTTATATATAATTCTGTGCCTTTACTATTGATTCTTACTATGTACATAATCGTCAAGCAGCTATGGGCTATGGAGTTCAACAGACTATGCAATTGCATTGTCACATAGTTTTAAAACAATATTAGAATTTTTAATCTTATTAATTTTAAGTACTAGTCTGAAGTAATATGACTATCTAATTTTTACTACTATGCTGTTGATCATTACTAAAATACTATTAGAGTATGTGAACATCAGTCACCTCAACCAAAGTATAATAGGACTGATATTCTACAAGTTTGTTCACAACAACAGAGTCAACATTACAAAAGAGAAACACATTGAAACAAACCACTGCCCTCAACTGTTGCAATCATCATATGACAGTATATGAGTGAAACAGCAAAATCAAGCTTTGGATCATCTCTACAATCATTTCTGATTTAAGACATGAAAACTGCATCTGGCTACAGAAAAACTTTAGACCTGTAAAATTTTCTATGTAAGAAGTGAAATAAACCCCTAAAATTTTGACTGTTACATTGGTTTGAAGACAAAGTTTAATTTTAAAAGTGAACTCATTATTAAATTTTTATTTAATGTAAATAGTACTGTCTTTTCCTTAACTTATATTCTTTGGAGTTGCAATGATGTAGCATTAAACTCCAAATACCTACATTCAACTAGTGTACCTTAAAACTAGGGTGGCAGTTTACTAATTTGATGTGAACAAGCAAGATGAAATTAGTTTCAAGAATTTTGAAGATAATTTGAATTTCGAGAAGAATTTTGTGCACATAGTTTTGAACTTTACATTGAGATGACATTTGTGAAAAGCCACTTTCTATATATCATGTCTATATATTGTAAATAGTTAATCACTGAATTAATTTTTTGTTATTACATCTCCATGCTAATCTCCATCACAATTTTATATTATTTACCAAAATGCTCTAAAGCTTTATGTAATTTCACAGTCTAATAAAAATTTTCCTCTTTAACTGTATTAAAATTTTTATTCATCAATTATTAAAAATATTACTTCTATGTGAAATTATTTTGCATAGTTGTAACATACTTAAAACCATAATCTGTTCATATGGCTTGAATCTCACTGTTCTCATTTAGTTCAGATGCATATGATACTGTAAGGGTTGTATTGTTTTATCTCTGAATCACAGTTTTGTACACTGAGCTAAATGGCAAGCACAAGGACCCTGTGGGCTCAGAGGTGATTAGGGCATCCATATAAAATGATAAATACCCCCCTCAAATACCTACCTCAATACCCCCTCAAATGATAAATACCCCCTCAAGCAACTGCTTACCACAGAGGTCTGAGAGGATGGCAAGACCTCAGCAGAAAAATGACACACACACATCCATGCCTTATCTGAGCTCAAACCCAGGTCCCTTAGATCAGTAGCCAAGCATGCTAACCACTCGGCCACGGGATGGCACATGCATTATTATACTGTAGATAAAATATATAAATGCAGATGAAATATATAAATGCATCAAAAATAATTCTGAAAGTACATTAAAAAATACTCTAATAGAAAAGGTTTTGTTGTTAGCTATATTAGTCTTTCAAAGTTTTCATGAAAATATATTTTTTTTTTTAACTTTTTCACACTTACTTTCTCAAGACGAATTCTAAGATAACTGTTCAAGACAAATTTTATTCTGTCCAACTGGAAAAAAGCAAATGAAACAAAGAAAATTCTTAAATCGTAATCTCTATTATTCAACAAAAAAATTTTAATTAGAAAACAGGATAAAAAGTAATTGACTAAACTGATATTTAAATACTCAAATTCTGACTCAATTTCTTTAGGTCAAGAAACATTAATTGTTAAATACATGAGATACTTTTAAGCAAATAAGAATTTATGAAATATATAGTAATCAAACTTGGAGCTACATACTAAACATTTCGAAAAGTTAAGCAATTATTCCAAAAAATGTACATTGTTTTGATAACTTTTACTCCTACTATTTCATACCTTCAAAATAAATTCATAATAAATTTCATACCTTCAGTGATAAAAAAAAAAACCTATCAGATATTGATAGTAAGCTAGCTGTGGCTAATTCTGATAATCTAACAACAATAATAATGGCAAACTAATTCCATATAACTCAGTAGTAGTATAATGGTTAGCATAACTGGCATGTTTTCAGGGAAGTGGGTTCAAATTGTGGGTTTTCAGCTTATTATTTCATGAATCCCATATATTTCAAAATATATGAGAATGGTCCCTTTTTTATTTCACTAAAATTGGTCTGATAATATAATATTAAATAGTGCTTAGTTGAAAAGTGTATACAATAAGTAGGGAGAATAAATTAGCATTTTCTTTTATTTATGAAGTTTCATACACTAATAGATGTGATCACAAGGGAAAAGATGAACACATAAGGATAAAAATGAAGCATTATAATACGCATTACACAAATTGTTTTACATCATAAACATTTATATTATTTATTACAAAAATTATGAATTTCAATTATTAAAAATTATCAATCCATAGTAAATACACAGATTACCTGTAGATATATAATTCAATAAATAATTATTTGAAAAAAATATTTATTAAAAATTATTATACATAATAAAATTATGCATTATTAAAATTTTACAATACATATTACACAAATTGTAATGGAAGTATTTCATGTTCATCTTTAAGTTTATCTCATCTATCATGATCATATCATTAGTGTATGAAACTTATTAAGTAAAAAATCACTATGATTTATTGTGCTTACTTATTCAACCATCTAGATGTTTCAACCAAGCACTACTTAGTATTATACACTGAAGTGCCATTGAATTAGGGATCACAACCTAGTAATGTGTTGGATCCCCTCTGGCCCTGATAATGGCTACCAAATGATGAGGCAAGGACTCCTCAAGCTTGCGCAAATGCTCCACAGGTATGACGACCCATGCATCCTCCAGAGCTGTCCATAATTCTCTTGAGGTCGTTGCTGATGGGACACAGGCCTGAACACACTGCTTGATAGTATCCCAAAGATTTTTGATGGGATTTAAATCTGGGCTTCTAGGTGGCAATTCATTATTTCAAAATTCATTATTTCAGCAGAATTCAGCAAAATAATTTCAGCAAAATATATTCAGCAAAATTCATTATTTCAGCAGAATGCTCCTGCAACCATGCAGTAGCCAACCTGGACCTGTGAGATGAACAGTTGTCTTGCTGGCAGACGCCATCTCCATTATGATGCATGATGGTCATAAATTGGTGTAAATGGTCAGCCATGAGTTCTAAGTACCGGGATGCATTGAGAGTCGTCGGTACATGTACCAAAGGTACCACAGACATCAAACTGAAGACACCCCAGGCTATCACTGAGCCACCACCATCTTGTACTGCTCTAACCTGACATGCAGGATCCATGGCTTCATGGGGTTGACGCCATACCTTCAGTCTCCCATCAGCGTGATGAAGTTTAAATTGGGATTCATCACTCCAGGCTATCTGTTCCCAATTTTCGATGGTCTACTTTCGATGTCCTTTAGCCCAGGCAAGACGTTGAGCCCGATGTAGTGCCATTAGAAGTGGTGTAACACTCCAAAGAAATGAAATACTTTTAAAGTTTGGACCCTTTGTCTGATCCAATTATTTTCATGCTCCGGATAGCTGAGTCGGGCGCCAGGCAATAATTAACAAATTGCCAAAAAAAAGTTTAATTAGGGTTCAAAATACCAGCAAGCATTAACGAGTAAGAATTCAAAAATATTAAAAGATTGTCAAAATTTTATGTTAATGCTAATCAAAACAAACTAACATTGCTCAAGAGAAAAAAATTAGTAAAGACTCAAAAGGTTTAAATAACAAACAATTTATTTCCAAAAAGCACTCACCAAAACTTCAATAAAGAAGATATTACATCATTTCTTACTACAAACATTGATGAGCGGTGCAAGCTATGATGCAAGAGTGGGCGTGTCCTTGTACACGTGCTTTAGCGGGTGACAATCGAAAGTTCGGAGTTGCGCATATGCAACTCCTAACTCTTGGAAACGAGCGCTGTAATGCCAAAAATGAAATAAAAATCCCCAAAATGATAAATATAACATAAATTAAGCAAAACTGGTTAAGGTAAAGTAAAAGTGAATGAGGGACATCACAGTGGGACTCTTGTATGTCGGCGGCTCCTGAAGCCGAGATGATGAAGTGAGCATTGCACGGTCTGTGCACTGACTTCCCAGCTAGAACCCACATTCAAATGGGAGGCGATTTCAGATAATGTCTGGCCCCTATCGGTCCATACAATGTGGGACAGACAGTGAAGCCCACAATCATTCAAAGCTGGTTGTCCTTTGCAGTTTGTCCGGGTGCTCATTTTTTTGCCGGAATTTTCATATTCCCGGAACACTCTTGAAACTGTCATACAAGAAAATCTAAGTTCGCTGACAATTTCTGAGATCAAGTGTCCTATCTGTTGGGCACTTATGTTCTGCCCTCTGTCAAATGCATCTAAATCTCGTGCCTTTCCCATTACGCTTCTCATGATGAATGCTTGGGGAAGCCAAAGCTGACAGTTATATATAACCAGAGTTTCAGCCATGCATGAACACAAATGCGGGACTTGTGGTACTGAATTTGGATAACATCTCCTATCCCTAATTCAATGGCACCAGTGTATTATCAAACCAATTTTAGTGACATGCAAAAGGACTATTCTCATATATTTTGAACTATATTTTTGAGATCTTTCTATATCGTTTAATCCCATAAAAACCATACGAAAAGCAAACTAAGCATTGCCCCACCAAAGAGGAACCAAAGTGCCTCTTAACTTCTCTTAAATATGCCTCTGATGATGGTCAAACAGACAAGTAAGAATTTTCTCCTCTTAGTTCTTTTAGAATTAAGATTTTCATGATTTAATAACAATTTTTATTTGATATTATATGCTAAAAAAAAACAGGATGTAGCAGTTTCTTTTTACTCAGCTGGTTCAATGCTTAACATTCAATTCTAAACTGGATTAAAAGAGTTACTTCTTTAGTCTGATGGATAGGATATTGGTTTTTCAAGCCAATGGCACTGGTTTCAATCCATGGATTATCAAGTGCTGTATATCTGATTTTGCTGAAAAATTGTTGCAAAGGGTTATATGAAATCCCACAAGATTAGAAGACTGATCAATTGCACAAATTCACATATCCAAGTTGAGATACAGAGAAAAATTGTAGTGAGAATGAGACTACATATGGTAGCACTAATATTAGGTTTGTATCCCAGAGTAGAAGTCACTAATAGTATCAAACCCTGATATAAGGTGAGGAATATTAGCCTATAGGATTGTCCAGACAAATACATTAGTGACTCGCTCCTGAGCTACTGGCCCTTGTAGTAGAATTCACAGAGCAAATTTCTCTCCCTCTCCCTAAGCAGCTGATAGATATTCTCTTAAAGTGTTGAGATTCGGATCATACCACTGGAAAGAGCACAGATCTTCACATTAAGATTCTGATCGTTATGCCTGAAACTTAGTGACAAAACAAGCTAGGTAAGTGCCTATGGAGTAGGTGAGAAAACATCAGGCAGAGCAGACCATGCAATAGAACTTGTCAGCTCAAGACTAATAACACTCTCAAAGTCAAGCACCTAGCAAAGATCAATAACATTAATATAATAAATTTTCAGGCCAATCAGAGAAGTAATATTTTTACTTCCAGGTTTCCCCCACTAGTCAACTTTAGACACAGGCCACCTTTGAATACTGACAGTCATTACACTTTTTCATATACAGCATACATCATGTTTAATGATAGTAACTCAAAGGCAAATATCCTATAAAACTTATAAGAAGTGAAAAGTTAGCTGAAAAAAAGTTAGGGCCCTACACTTTCAATGTACTCCATTAACTCATTATTAAAAGGCTGGGATATCTCAACTAGTAAGAGCACCTAACAGCAGGAGGCCTTTTAGCGAGGGGCTTGCTAATAAAGTATTCAGAAGTTTACTCCACAGTTTTAGCAAGCTAAAAATATTATACACCTCCCAATACAGTGGCTGAGTGGTTAGTCTATTTGATGCACAACCAAGGGATCTTGAGCTCCTAAGGTACAGATGTTTCTTTTCTCATGTTGTCTTTCTGTTGAGATTTTGACTTCATCACAGATATTCTCTATGGTACATTAAACTGACTAGTTCCTTCAGACATCTATAGTAAACAGATACTTGAGGGATAATTTATTTCTACTCTTTTCTAGCAAAAATTACACAGAACAACCTTTAATCTACATAAATAGAATGGATACCTATATTGATGATACTCCATTTTCTCCATAAGCAAGATTATTCCTGTGAACAAGTTATAGTGATACTTCCCACTGCCATTAGAATAAGATCATAACTTCTGGCCCACAACCATGATTCTGTGCTTTCATCATTATCAACAATGAAACCAAGTTATAACTTCCAAATAGCTATAACAAGTCATCAGTCTTGCAAATGCTGTTAGGCTAAACAATAAAGCTATTTGGCAAATTATGTGAACATCAGTGGCAAAGTGAAGAACTGCACACCATGTTTGATAGATTGTGTAAAAACTGTCCAAAATGGTATTAAAAAAATCCACTGTAACATCCATCAATTTGATTGGAATATTGATAGTACTATAAATAAAGTTTGTGCAAAAGAGAAAGAAACAAATAGTGATATAAGCCATAGACATTAAAAAATAATGTCAATAATTGTAGTAGTCATTGTCCAATAATATTTTGAATATGAAGGATTTTGAAACACATACAGTACACTGTTAATTATTTTGAAACTATTTTGAAATATATAAAGCAATCATAAAGATTTACCTCCATTTTATGAATAACCAGACGAAAATCAGCAGTCTTGATTTTTTTCAAACTATTTTCCATATGTTGCATTTGGTCAATTAAGCAATCAATAATTTCTCCTTCATAAGGTAATAAATCTGGAGCCAGCTTTTCATTTACCCATGCCTGTAGCAATAACAACAAGAAAAAGAAAACTGTCACACTGTAAGAGTAAAAAATTTAAATTATCAAGAAGAAAAAATGATTTTCTAGAAAATGAAATATTATTTCAACATAAATAATCATGTTCAAATTTAACTACATTTTATAATCATTTTGCTGATTCTATCAATAATTCCCTTCAATTATCTAATCACCAATCCCATAAACTTCAAATGCCAGTTTCAGTCATGACACTACGAAACAACAGTTGTTTTTACCATTGAAAGACATTAGGTAAACTTTGCTTTTCTTTCATTCATAACATATAAATATTCAATGTTGCTGGCCAACAAACACTTTTTTTTCTCAAATCTGAAGGCACATTCACTCATGAAGCATTTGCGAGATGGAATGACGTAGAATGGGAGTTAGTGGAGCTTCAAACTTTACCAATTGAGCCAAAACACACCCCAAGATTCAGGGCCAGTCTAAAGTATGATTGAGCAGTGCAACTGCACAGAGTGCCAAATTTATGGGGCTCACTTATGCACCAAAAATTTATTGATTTATTGTAATCCTAAGTTGAATGTGGGCACCGAAAAATCTTGCACAGGGTGCTAATAGGCTTGCCAAGATTTCATATGCAAAATACACTTTAGAACTTGCAAAATTTTTTATCCATGATGTTTTATGAAAGAACATTTTGATTCCAAGAAAATAGGGAGGACATTATTTTAGAAGTATGTTCTTCCCAGGAAAGAGCAACCCTAGTATGGAGGATTTTTGAGGATGGTTGTTAGGCATAATAGGAGTTGAATATGTATTCCTTTTCTTAGGAATAATGTTTAAACAATAGAGAACCAATGTATGTCAATTTAAAAGATAAGGGGGGGAAAAGTGACTAAAAAAGTTTTTTTCAAATATGTAACAAGTAGACAAGATAGCATTGCTTAAATTTTCCAGGCTTTAATTACATATAAAGCCTGGAAATTTTAAGCAAAACTGTTTTGTCTACTTGTTGCATATTTCAAACAGCAAATCATTCAATTCATAAAAATCATACCATTTCTATATAACACAAACCGACCTATGCTTTCATTCTTGTTATTCTGCACATAGGTTTGTGGTATATAAAAATGGAGATTTTTATGAATTCAATGATTTGCTGTTTCAATTAAATATTTATACTAGTTTCCTACGGAAGTCAGCAAAGGAGGTGATGCAGCAAAGGTGACGAAATAAGCAAAATTCGCCATTTTATTAACTTCAAACGAAATATATAGAGATGTTATACATTTGAAAATTTGTTAAAAATCACACCTCTTCAAGTTTTTGAACAACTTCAGCCGCTGTCGTGAGCTCTTCCGTTTCATCTTCCTCGTCGATAACTAAAGAATTCATACTTTCCGAGTCCATCCCGCAGCCTGCTGAAGTACAGTCTTCTTCCACTATTAGTCTTAAATGCAAACCACAAGCCGTAACACTCTAAACCTTCTTTATTCTACATAAAATAATTTACTGAATACAATCATCATACATAACAGCAACACTCGACACAAATTAAACTCCCGCAAAATTATTATTGCCATACACGATGCACAAATTAAAAAAACAAATCCACATACCTTGGCCAACAATGATAGAGTACAGGCCTCCACAATTGGAGTTTTCAAGGCACTCTTATGCAAAACATATCCACCAGATGGCGCGCAAACTTATAAGTTCGGATTTAAAACTGTGATCTTTTCAAAACTTAAAATTTTTAATGCATAATTTTTTTAAATTTTCTCTATTCTTAAAGATGTTATTTTGTTTTCCGATGTGTCGGTCCAGAACAGGTGCGTATGATATAAAAGCAAAGGGACAGAAGTTGAAGATCACAAAAGCTACGTATTACGTGTTCAAAGGGTGTGTACGATTCAAATGGATGGTACTCCCCACTCCCCCACCTCCCACGTTAGACAACTGACTGCAAATTGGATTACCTTCAGAACCCCGTGCCCTGAAGCTACGGGGAACGGGGTGAAAAGCAAAGTTGGTCGTGGATCACGTGGTATGTATCCTTTCGCCTTTGATGGCCTTGTTCTCTTGGCAGAGAAATTCGATACCTTTTTACAATCAATTTTTAAAACAACCATGACCTATATCAATTTGAAAAAAAAACAGAAAAACAGCTGAAAATGCATTGTAACTTTCAGATGAAAACCAGAAGGATGAAAGCAAAATAAAACGAGAAATAAAATAAAAGGAAAACGAGAAGATGCTGAGTGCTTGACATTAAAGGGCACAAAAATTTTCCACTCAGATGCTGAGCTCGTGGCACTGATTATCAAAAAGACTAGTTTAATAGACTGAACAGGTTAATCGGCAGAAAGGAATTAATGTTTCTTTTTTTTGCATTTCTGGCATCAAATTTCTTTTGCCGTTGATGGATAGAGTATTATATTCACAGTAACAATTCAAATCCCTAACTCAGAGTAATATCTAATATATAGTCAATTGTGCGTGATTGACTGATGGGGGGGATCACGCTAATACTAACTTCATAAAGTGTAAATCGTGATATTTCATCAATAACTATGCAACACAAATCAATTTTTAATTTTTCTCTATAAAAAAAAATATTCTTTTAAAGCATAAAAAATTAAATTTTTCCACCCCCTTGGGTCTAAGTGGTCAACTCATAATTGCCAATGGTACAACGTAACCTTCACATTACACCATCAAAATTTCAAAGTTCTAGCATAAACACATCGTTTGCAATATTCATTTGAAATTTCAAATTTTTCGACAGTTAGAGGGCTCATTTTATAGCTTCTGGGAGACTAGGAAAGTGAAAATCATAATACTTCATCAATAGCTGTCCAATGCAAAAAAAAAAAAAGTTTTTTCTCTATAAAGAAATTTTGCTGAAAACCAAACAATTGCTATTTCCCACCCACCCTGCGTCTAAGAGGTGAATTAATTGTTTCCTATAAAAACTTCAGGACGTTCACTTTCCACCACATAATTTCGAAAATTCTAATCATACATCGTTTGTAAAAAACTTAAAAATAAAATCCTAGTATTTTAGTTTATTATCACGGCATACAAAAGCGAAATCACCAAACTTGTTATATGATTTTTTTTAATCCAAATCTATACGATTTTTCTTCCTAAAAACGCATTCCGTTTAAAAATGTTAACACCATGTAAGTTGCAAACATAAATGTAGCATGATTTTTTTCCCCAAGGTTCTTGCATTCACGAACGAAGTTTTTCCTCGCTACTTTAACACGAAAACGACTGAAGAAACCAGTTTATTTGTTAGTGTTTGCGCGCCATCTGGTGAGATTTTATATTATAGCAAGTTCACGTAATGGTGACTTTTTCGAGCAATTGTGCAGGCCGGTAGTCTATCATTGTTGGTCAAGCACATACACTTAAGAAACTTTTTTTTTGGTCTATTTCACAGGCCGTCTGTGGCCGAATAGTTAGAGCCCTTGATTATTAATCAAAGGGACCTAGTCTCGAGCCACGGATAAGGCAAGAATGTTTGCGTTGTCTTTCTGCTGAGGTCTCGCCATCCTCACAGATCTACTATGCCGTATAAATTGACAGGCTCCTCTCAGACTTCTGTGGCAAATAGCTGCTTGAGGGGATATTTATTTCACTTTTTTAAAATTATTTCATAGATATCGTAAAAGGGAAATAGATATCGTTTTCGCAACGAAATAGCCATCGAGGTAACATCATTAGAGACAGCACTGGCAACGTTCGCACGATCATACCCATGGAGGCAAGAAGGAAGAGAAGACCGTGGAGAAGACGCCCTAAGCAGTTAAAATTGATTCTAGAGCGACTGCGCGGCATGAAAACTGAGTTTTAATTCCGTTTAGACACCTTTCTGAATTTAAGCAGATTTTTCCATTTTTTTCAGGTGTAATGCACTAATGAATCCAGTGATTAAATATGAGTTCTTTTGCACCTTGAAATTAAGGAAATGCTTGATTTCTAAAAATCAAGATAATTTTGTTTGATAACTGAAATTTTGTTCATAGTTTTGATTAAGGCAGATATATTTACTTCAAGTAGGAAATTATAATAACGCATTTAAGATATTTTCATTTCCCTCCGGAATTTCATACTGCATTCTTATAAAAATTCAGAGGATTTTTAATTTTTTCTACGATTGATTACCACTTTTTTTACCCACAATGGGGTAAATGGTATGTCACGAGACCCCAAGGGCTCAAAGCAGATTGATTAAGGTGACCCATTGGGTTAGACCACAAGGCAATCTGTTATTGGAGACAGATGGAAACTTTCCGTCAAACTTATCCAGCATTTTGTTTAGTATGCACAGGGTGGGGCTCTTTTCCTAGACAGGCCATGATTTAATGTCTCGTCTGATGGATGGCAGTCCTTCCAGTACATTGAGGAAACTTTACTGATAAAATGAAATGGACTCAAATTTCCTATCATTAAAACCTTAAAAGAAAATTAGCTTCAGTCTTTCAGTTTTCCCCCCAATTTTTCCCCCAACACACTGAATGGCCTTGAAAAAAGGATGCCATATGTCTCCTAATAGCTATCCAGTGGGTTTCCTTCCCTTAACCTCCTCTGAGCACTGGGATCCTTTTCACCTGGCCATTTACCCCATTGTATGCAAAAAGGTGCTTCTCAGAGGTATAACACCCCAATAACTCTCCTGCGTAAGGGATCATGGCTCAATATCACATACGATGGATAACAGCCTTTTCAAAGCTATAAGAGTTCCATTTCTCACTGAAGGTCAGGTGAGGTTTTAGCATACATAAATCCTAATATTGGCACATTTGAGGTATATAAATTAAAATATTAGCAAGATCAAAATTGTTTTAAACAATGAGTGTTATAGTTGACTAATATGTTTCTTCAGCTTATATCCCCTTTATAGGTGGAAAGCTCGTAGGAAAGCACATTTTGTTGTCTGAAATGCAGATACGTTTTATATTATGTCTTCACTAAAAATTAAATTACATAAAATTTCCTAAAAAATTATAATTGCTATTGTTGTAATTTCTAGATTATTGATTTTAATTTCGCTAAATGAGTTTATTTTATTTATTTTTTTTTTTGTAGAATAAGAAAAAAAATTTAATTAACATAGGAAACCGTTAGCATGTTGCATTTGTGATTGACATTTCAATTTCGCTGTTATATATTACCAAGTACGTAATAAAAAAAATAGGGGCAAGAGACGAGTAAAAAGTGCAGGGTGTGCAAGAAACGGAAAAAAGTGAAAAGGGGGGGGGGGGGCAAGACCATGGATTCCATTGTAATGTAACATTTTCCCTTTTGTTTTGTCTTGAAAAATTCATGAAATATGCACAAATTTACAATTTTTTAGCTCCTTTTCTCTTAGTAGCATTGTCAAAGGGGAGGAGATTTAAAGGGGGAAGCATAGGCCTTTCCCCCCTCTCTAGATCCGGCCCCTATATTTGCTGTGTATAGTTCATTAACGTTTAAAGCAGCAACTGTTTTGGAGAAACATATCAGTAAAATTTCAAAAATTATTTAATCATTTCTTTTATTATTGTTACATTCATTCAAATTTATCTATTTGTATGAAACGTTTGTGTTAATCAGAGTAATAGCTATGTAACGGAATAGATATACAATACTCTGCTATAGCTATTCGATACAGGAATGTTCATTGCCGAAAAATATATATGTATTAAATCGAAATAATGTAAATGCACTTTTCTCAGAGATAGAATTAATAGTAGAATTAGTAAATATCATACTAGAAGCAGTAAATATCGTAGTAGAAGTAAGCAAAAGTTCGAAAAGTAAGCTTGATTGTGGCAGTAAACAAAAGTTTGTTTTGGAAGCATCAACATGGCCACTCCCCTCCTGCGGCGGCTTCATGACCTTGGACAGGGAAAGCGCATTAGGGCGTCTCTTTTCACTCTTACCTCCGTGAAAATGACCAATAGAAATGACAGATTTTTAAAAAAAATGTTCCTACGTTAAAAATATTACTTTAACATGTTCTTACGTTTTAAACTGACCTTGAAAATTAATAAATGTGTAGCAAAATTATTTTATGACGATTATCCATCCTCTCATTGATTCCTATTTTTGAAGGTTTCTATTAACAAAGATAATGGAAGAACTTAATCATTTTACAAATAATATTGTTTTTAAGTATATAAATTCTTTTTTCTCTTTGAAAATTTTATCAGTAGTAAAAATAAATTTACCCTGTTTAATGCTGTTATTAATAAACTGAAACGAAGAATATTTTGTTATAAGTGAAGTATGCTGTAATAACTGTTAGGCCATATGTCGCTGACCGCTTTTTTTTAATCCAACGGTAACGTTCTTCTGATACGTGTATTGGTATTCCTGAGTATTTCTTACTCATATGCACGTTCTTCTACTGCACCACATCACGTGATTAAAAATGTCGGTGAAAGTAGGCACTAGAAATGAATTCATTAATCCTGATGCTGCTAGGAAGCAGCATACCTTGGTTGTTACTCGCAACTTTATATCTCAACCAAGAATAAGTAAGTGAATTTAAATACGTCCTTTACCTTTAACGTACATCTCATGCATATCGATCGTGAGTAATAAAGTGGGTGTTGTCGAGGTAATGAGTAAGCGTAAACTTCTTTTCCTAGATTTATTACATCTGTATCCAAAAATATCTCGGTACAGTGTTTTATTCATTCCCATTTCTGCATTTGTATTTTAATAGTTTGGACAATTGGCTCGAAAACAGTTTTTTTTTTTACCTGATTTAGTGAACTTTCTATAATTGAAATTCGAATTTGTCTATAACGTAATTCACATTTAATGCGAGCTGTAAAAAAGAGAGAAGGATCAAAGTCAGAGCCGTGACTTGACTTTTGACAGTCTTGTATTCTAAAATTGTTAGTATATTGCGAAAGAAGTTTTTATTCGAATAAAGCAAAACTACGATTAGTAAAAGTGTTAGTAAATATAGAGGAAAAATTGTCATTTGCCGGGAGGGATCTGAACCCACGACCTATAGCACTTGCTTTGGTCATTCGTTTCTTCTACGGGCGGATGACGAACCAAAGTGTGAGTTTTGTGACACCATTTTAACTATGAAACATATTTTAATTGAATATCCATGTTTTAATATCAAACGTATATATTTTAGCTTTCATGATTTTATGTTCAACCCTCTTACACTCGGACATCTTTTATCTGATCATTGCATTTTACCTCCTATTTTTTCCTTTTTAAAGCATTGTTTTAACAGACTCTGATTTTACCCTATCATTGTGCAACCCAGGTCTCTTACACCTGGGATTATTTTACTTTTGTATTTATCTTATTTATACACTTGTTCTTAGTTGGTTTACCATTTTACTATGTAGAGTTAATATTTTAACCTTGGTAGTGGGTTTATGTCTTTTACCTTTTATATTGTCTTTTGAAGGCCGTCCTGTGGCCGAGTGGTTAGCACGCTTGGCTGCTGATCTTAGGGACCATGGGTTCGAGCCCCGGGTAAGGCATGGATGTATGTGTCGTTTTTCTGCTGAGGTCCTGCCATCCTCTCAGTTCTTGTACTATGGCATATAAACTGACATGCTCCTGTCAGACCTCTTAGACAAGCAGCTGCTTGAGGGGGTATTTATTTTATTATTATTGTCTTTTGTTTGGTGCATTATGGCCTAGTCACCCATGTGTCATAAAACCCCAAACAACCAAACCAATCCTATAGTACCTGACATGTTATCAGGAGGTCGTGGGTTCAGATCCTACCTGGCAAATGAGAATTTTTTCTCTGTATTTATCTAACAAATTACTACCAGGTGTAATCTGCGAGATCCTATTATTTCACTAAAAATGCTGATTTAAATTTGGTTTAGCTGTTTAAATAGGTTACCAGATGTTCCTGTTTTCCTTAGACAGTCCCTGAATGGAAAATCTGCCCCCAACAAATAAGTATTCCCAGATTTTTTTAGATTTCTTATAAATATTAATTGTACAACACACATCTTTTACTAATAAAATAGTAGTTGTAACACTGTTATAAAAATTTCAGTCAGTAATGCTAGTGACTGAAAAATTGAGACTAGAAGTTTATAATGAAAGCCATGATTGTAAGCTATTTAACTAGAGTGAGCAGAAGTCTATGCTTTATGTATGTATTTGCTCAATCCTTCAAAATTAATTTCTAAAAGTTTCCAGATTTGTTTCTTTAAATCTTGTCATCCCATGCTTAAGAACAGATGGAGTTTGTAGTGCAACAATTAATGTTGCTTGCTTTGAAAGGAAGAAACCCGTGTTCTACTACTAACCATATATTACCTAGCTAAAGGGGTGGGGGTGGCTCAGTCAGTAGTGCGCCAGGCTCATAATTTGCAGTTCCCAGGTTCAAGTTCCAACTGGGTCAGCATTGAGACTTATCTCCGCAAAATTCCTTGCCCACGGTCAGTAGGGGACACTGATGGGCTTGAAAAGGCCGCCATCTGTCAGATGGGACATTAAACTGTGGCCCCGTTTGCGGGAGATCCATATCCTGTGCACGTTAAAGAACATGCTGGATGGCCTTGACGGGAGGCTACCATCTATCTCCTAACAGCTGTTCCAGTGGGTCCTCTCCCCCAACCTTCTCTGAGCCTTCAGATCCATGTGACCTGGCCATTTAGCCCATTGTGTGCAAGAAAGTGCCGCTCAGAGGTAAAACAACCCAACCTAGCTCAAGTATCAATATACTGCCAACTATTGTATCTAGCATAGTGTTTATATTGTCTTATTGTTGAGCCAAGTGCATTGGCAAAGTTTTTATGAGCTGTTGAAAATGGGAGGTTTCAGATAATAAACTGAAAAAAATTGATTAATTCTTTATTTTTATTTGCCCTATTCTCATTGTATGATCACTGTTCATCCAGTTTTTTAGGTTATTATTGGTAGAACTTTTATGAAGACGAATATTCTAATATATTATTTGAATGCATTTTTATTTGTTTAAGCCGCATATTTAGTGTTGTTATTTTTATAATGGAAGTAATTTAAAAAGAGCTTTTGTATAATTCTTCAGGGGAAAATATTTTTTTCATTGCCATCATAGTCACCTTTAATAGTCTAGAAGCAGAATGTTTTAAAACAGTATATCATCAGGCGTAAAAAAAAAATTGGGTGCCTTTCCCAATAAAATTCATAAAGCTTCAAAGACTAATTGCACCACTTTTTTTTTAGAAAGTCACATAAAATTTTGGAGACTATTGCGTCTGTTTTTTACTCTAATGATGTGTTAGGTCTGCTGTGTTTCACGACACCAAAATCAATCCTGTATCTTGTGTTTCAGCATTTGAACCGAAATTGTTTTTTGGTTCAAATGCTTGTATAGGTTGGTATGTCTTTTGGTAAAAATTCCTCTGTGATCAGATTTTTCCCAATATCCCTACCAGATCCTAGTGAATGACAAATTTTCAATGTTTAGAAAATTGTGCGCAATAAATTCTACACTTTAAACAATTTATAATAGAGCAAATAAATTTGTTTAAACCTTGCAAAGTTAGGAAAACTCCATTTCTAAATAAAAACTAAATAAATAAATACCCCCTCAAGCAGCTGCTTGCCACAGAGATCTGACAGGAGCCTGTCAATTTATAAGCCATAGTAGAAGATCTGTGAGGACGGGAGGACCTCAGCAGAAAAACAACACATACATCCATGCCTTACCCGGGGCTCGAACCCAGGGTCCCGTAGATCAGTAGCCAAGCGTGCTAACCACTCGGCCACGGGACGGTTATAGTAATAAAAATAATTACCTCTCAAGCAGCTGCTTGCCAAAGACAGGATATTTTATCATACCTATGGAGGTAGCCCTGGATGCAGATAACTTCCATGCATGCCCATTGTAGCACAAAACTGATGGTAGCACTCCTACCAAGCAATGGCTCAACCAAACAACAGAAAACTGTTCAGAGTTTTTGCCACACCCTTAATGGCACTACCCATACAGCTCTTTGATTTTGTGTTCTGACTCCTGTGAACATATTTTCTTCCTGCCCAAGATGTTTCTACATGAATTACATCTCAACAATAAAGCTAATTTCCATTTAGGTGATTGAATAAAAGTCAACAGACACTTGCATAGCAATTGAAAGCAACCGATTTCGTTTCATGATTGGATGGGATTTTAAGCTATGCATTTGTAAATTGAAAATCCAAAGTAACATCTATATAATGTTAGACTGAAATTAAGTAAATTGAGATACGAGTTTATTGATACAGTATTAATAATTTGTTTCAATTTAGCAGTTTATTTCTCATGAAGAATTACACTGACAACAAATTGAAACTTTTTTTTATCTAATATTAGTCAAATAGGATGTTTTTAACTAATTTTAAGGTGCTGAATTGAAATATGGCTGTGAAAAATCTGCAGCACGTACAATTTTTTTAAATTATGGATTGATGTATTTCAAATTTCAATGAACACGTATATCTGGGAAATGAAAATAGATGTGACTGTTTTATTTAATTGCAACTTAAAACTCATTAATTACATGATTGCAGTGAAAAAAATTAGAAACATAGTTACAGACCACTGTATATAAAATAACAAATGAAATAATATTGGAGGTACAAGAAGTTTATTTTTGTCTTTTATGTGCTGAGGTATCTTCCTTCTTCAAGAACCAGCAAAAGTCACCATCATTGCTGGGTCTCCACCTGCCTTGGTATCTATCTTCCATCGTTCAGATATCCTGGTAAAATCTTTCCCCTTGCTCATCACTTACAGCTACTAAGTTCTTGGGAAAGAAATTGAGATGTGAGTGCAAGAAATGAATCTTCAAAGGCATTCGGCAGCCAAGATTTTCATAGTTTTTGAGAAAATCTTGAATGAGCTGATGGGTAGTTTTCTCCTTGTGATTCCCCAGAAAACCCTGCACCACGGACGTGAAAGATTTCCATGTAGCACGTCTTTCATATTCAATTTTTCTTCAAAGACAGTATCATTCAGTGGCTTCTTGGTGTGAGGACCAACAAAGATCCCTTCTTTGAGTTTGGCATCACTTAGTTTTGGAAATTTTTCCTCCAAGTGCAAAAAAATTTACCAGTTTTGTACATAGCCTTTACAAAGTTTTTCATAAGCCCCAGTTTGATGTGTAGTGGTGGGAGCAAAACATCAAAAGGGTCAACTTGAGGCTTATACCTCACATTACTCTTTCCAGGAATAAAAACATCTCTTTTGGACCAGCCTTTTGTTTTGTAGTGTTCTTTTCTGGCCCTACTGTTCCACAAACACAGCCCCAGTTTGATGTGTAGTGGTGGGAGCAGAACATCAAAAGGGTCAACTTGAGGCTTATACCTCACATTACTCTTTCCAGGAATAAAAACATCTCTTTTGGACCAGCCTTTTGTTTTGTAGTGTTCTTTTCTGGCCCTACTGTTCCACAAACACAGAAAACAGCAAAATTTTGTGAAGCCTCCTTGAAGCCCTGGCAAGAGAGAAGACTTTTGGGTCGCCACATATTGTTCACTTAACTAGTCATATTTTATAGCAGTAAGTATTTTTTCCATGCTTTCATAAGTTTCCTTCATTCCCACAACATGTGTCACAGAAATGGAAGATTTTTGGTTCCCTTTATGCAAAAGGACAGCTTTGAAGATGAATTTTGATGAATCTACTGATCTACGGGACCTGGGTTCGAGCCCCAGGTAAGGCATGGATGTATGTGTCGTTTTTCTGCTGAGGTTCTGCCATCCTCTCAGACCTTCTACTATGGCATATATGAACTGGCAGGCTCCTGTCAGACCTCTGTGGCAAGCAGCTGCTTGAGGGGGTATTTATTTATTTATAAATAGACACCATTCCTTAGGGTCATGAGTTGTTCCAATTTCTTCCATCAACCCTGAAATATCTGTGCAGAAACACAAACCATCTTTCTTGCATTTTGTAATAAGCAGACAAAGTCAAATTTCTCTTTCTGAACAAAAACTCTTGTACCCTTGACCAGAAGATTTCATTTAACTTTTTAAGAATAATAAATCTTGAGCCTAAAACCTCAGCTTGTTGTTTGGAAAGTCCTAGGTCTCGAACAAGATCATTTTGCTGAATCGGATGAGGCTCGTCTAACTTTTTAGGGGTATATGTAGGATCAGGATTTGTATGTGTCTGTCTTTTTCTCTGATGAATGTGAATCCATCTCCCAGTTGGTTGGAAGTAACAGTAACCTAAACTCAGACTGTCATTCCAGTTGTTTTCATTGTAGAAGAAACGTGTTGTACGCTGAAGAGTGAATTTTGCGTTTATATGGCACAAAGGCAGCGTCATAGGAATATAGGTGATATAGGAAGATCTTCTCCATGAGGAACTGGCCTTATGGCTGAAGGCACATTTAGATATTGTATTTTCTTTCTTTTTTTTTTCAGAAAGACCTGACACTTTAATTAAACAAAAATAGCAATCATTCAAGTGACTAGTTAGCTCACGCCAAACCGTTGGAACTGCAAAGGACATGGATTTTATTTTACCTTTCAACCATTCACTCAGACCAACAAAGCACGAAATGCAACATAAATGTGGAGCCCATGTTTTGTGCCTCCAACATGACATCCAAAATAAAAGTTATAGGCTTTCTTCATAATCTTTCTCAAAGAACGACCCTGGAATTTTAAAATATGATTTCCACACACATAACAAAACTTATCTGGCACATTAACACATCCATGACGCTGCCTTTGTGCCATATAAACGCAAAATTCACTCTTCAGCGTACAACACGTTTCTTCTACAATGAAAACAACTGGAATGACAGTCTGAGTTTAGGTTACTGTTACTTATTTCTTCCCACTTGGCAATCAGTATTGCCAGCCATAAAAAGTAAAATATCTAGTGTCCTCCCAGTTGCCTGGAGGTGTTGGTATAGGAAGATCTTAATAGGAGTCAAAATGTGACGTGCTAGCCATTTTTTTAAGGCCAGATCTGAAATCAGTATCTGAAAAATAGTTAAAGGCAGCTTCCCATGGCCGTGTGGTTAGCACGCTTGGCTACTGATCTAAGGGACCTGGTTTCGAGCCCCGGGTAAAGCATGGTTGTGTGTGTTGTTTTTCTGCTGAGATCCTGCTGTTCTCACAGACCTTCTACTTATGGCATATAAACTGACAGGCTCCTGTCAGACCTCTATGGCAAGCAGCTGCTTGAGGGGGTAATTTTTTTTTATATTACAATTGTTCATATTATAAAAACCTTGTAAACCAGTGTCATTGAACTCCTTTTCTGATAGTTGTCAATGAAAATTGATCATATTTCTGAACTTTAATTACATGCTATTGGTTACCTGGAGTATGGAACTTTTAGAGACCTGATACTTTAAGAAATTTCACATGTAATTTCCTTTATTGGCATTTCCATACAATATCTTGTTTGATTACTCACATAATTCTCTATTCAACTTTATTTATCGACTTTATTTATAATCATCTTCCCTTGGCTGTGCACAAAACTGTAGATCTTTGAGAGTTGCTGCTTTTAGTTTTGTTTTCTGTTGAAATTCATAAATCTCCTGATTATTAGTATTAAATGCTAATAAAGTTGGAATGCATCATCTACCAACCAAATAAAGTAAATTAAGTCTACTTTTTATGATTATTGCTTTGTTGAAATCAGTATATCAGAGAAATCTGTAAATTTCTTTTTACATGGACAAGTATACCTATCAGTAGTGATGAGTCAGCCAATAAGCAAAGAGTGTTTACATCAGGTCACAGATCATCATCAGTGAAGAATTCTTACAAAATTCTGCATCACAGTAACTAATGCTGCACGTACAGTTTTTTTTTAATATCCAAAAATATGATCAAGTAAGAAGGCAATAAGAAATAACTGGTCAGATAAAGAACTGAAAGCAAGACATCCACATGGTTTGAAAGCTGGCATGAAAATGAGAAGTACAACTGGCTGCTAAAGTTGTCTATCTGTGCTAGTTAGTTAATACATGGTCCAACCAAACTGTGAAATTTAGTTCTCCATACACATTATCCTGAGCTATGGCACTTCACCACTTCAGGGTAATTCTAACGAGGTCTTGTATGACATTGTCTACCCATCACATTTCCAGGTCTCCCTCATTTTCTGAAGACTTTGGTACACTGTTCATAACTATTCACTAATTTGAGTGCTGCCTGCAGGCAACATTCCGAAACCAATGCAGCCTCTCCCTACATAGAAAGTTCCTCAGTGGTGATTGTTATGCAAGTATCTAGAATTAAAGGTATCAAGCTTCCTGTTATTTTACTTACAAAGGGTTCAAGTTTCATTAACATAGCAAATTTGAGGAAGGATTAAACTATTATACTGCCCCTACCACACTGAACCCACACAGTTCATCTTGCAACTGATTTCTTGCAACAAGATTATTAATTCTGCTAAGAATAATAATGAACAACACTTTTCCAGGAACAAAGAATAGATTGATGCCACTATGGCCGAGTGGTTAGCACGCTTGGCTACTGATCTAAGGGACCTGGGTTCGAGCCCCAGGTAAGGCATGGGTGTATGTCATTTTTCTGCTGAGGTCCTGCCATCTTCTCAGACCTTCTACTCTGGAATATAAACTGACAGGCTCCTGTCAGACCTCTGTGGCAAGACCTCTGTGGCTCCTGTCAGACCTCTGTGCTTGAGGAGGTATTTTTTTTTTATAATTATCACAAGTGCTGTGATCACCTTAAAATTATGGATAATAATACCTTTAATAAAATCATTGGGAACAACCACTTTATCATAAAAAAATTTTCAACACTACAATCTTATTATAGTCTTACTATAGTACAGTTGACAAATTTAGTTGAGTGATGGATTATCCATGAAATATGTCATAAAAATTTCTTATAAGAGAAAACTAAGACTTAAAAAAGAAATGGTTACTTTGTTAATAGTGGTCAATTGAGTGATCTCTGAGACCATACCTTTCCACTTAAAAGCTACTGCAGCTCATTTGTAAACAGTGACTCCTGGAATAATGTATGGTTAGTAGTATGAGATGAAGTATACTGTCACACATGCTTACAAATTGAGAAGGAAAATGTTTCGTAAGAACTGTTTTGGGAAGTTTGGGCGGGGTATTACTTTCAGAATGCTAGTAAGGGTAATAGAGGCAAATAATTATTACAGTTATTTGTATTTCATCCATTTTTCAAGAAATTGTTTAAAGACCTATAAGTTAGTTCAAGCTCAAGTTTATTATCATAGAAATTTTGCATTAAAATCTATCAATGTATACACAACTCAAAAGCAAAAGTAGCTTGTTGTAGTACATATTCATTTGAAAGTACGATAAATAAATTTAAAATCAGTTTTAAGAATGAAAAAAATGATAAAAGACAATAATTAACAGATGAAGTAATTAATTAACGACTACAAAATCAGTATAACAGCAACAGTTCAATTAACGTGAAGCATCACAAATATGCGGTATGCATAATGTAGGAGGGTAGGTAAAAAAAAATATTTTTGTTATCTAAGAACTGTAAACCTACTTCAGTATTGCTTATAGCCAAGTCACCTGTTAACAATTGATCAAAAATATATCTATTGACTGAAATGTTTACTGTTACTATATCATCATTATGTCTATATAAATGACACAGCCACATATTTCATAACTCATGGCCAAGCCCTGATACAAATTGGGGATCCCTTGTCATGACATTTTTTGGGAGGATAATTCCCCCACTCCACCCAGATATTTCCTTTATTGCTTCACTACAGTTATAATTGAGTGCACATGTTTTTTCTTTCAATTGTTACAAAATAGTATTTAGAATGCCTTCCTTGGTGAGGATCTTATAATTTTTTTCACTTCTTTGAGTACAGTCAAGTACTTTTGAAATACAAATAGCCATGTGTTATGTTCAGTGCAAAGCTAGATTCAAAACTGTGACTTGCAAAATAAACTTGATATGTAAAAATTAGACTGAAGGTAATTTAAAGATCTAAATCCATATTTTTGTTTTATACATAGAAGACAGAAAAGAATTCTAGGTGCTCCTAGTTTACACTGGTTTTCCCATACAGTTACCCAGGTTATTTACATACCTCACAAAGATTATATATAATCTCTTATCATAACCTCAATTAGAGCTGACATTTAAGGTATGCTGCTTTGGAATAGTAGGAAACTTCCTAACCATTATCCCATTCAAGACTAATTTCAATGATGTTAATTCACTATTTAAAGTTATGGAAGATAGAATATTCAACAGCCACATTACCAGTCCAAAAAATGTATCTTAAAAGTGAAAACTTTACCATTTATATCAAATCATTTAATGGGTGTATTTCTTTCAAATTTTGTTTTGAAAAAGAATTTGTAGAGTACATATCTGGGGAATAAAGGATGCTGATTTTCAAAGAGAATTAAGTTTCTTTTCTGTCTTTAGCATCCTGTAACAGTGGAAATTGCAACTAATGAATAAATAAGAAAATGTAAGAAATATATCAAATCAATCAGCAGACACTTTTACGTCGATTTTAGTTTTTGAGGAAAAATTGTCTTGAGCCGGGTGGGATACGAACCCACGACCTCCTGATAACATGTCAGGTGCTCTGGACCACTGAGCTACCGGCCGCCGATCAAGATTTCCTCTAACTAGCGCTATGAACATTCCTTCTATGTTTCCCGTTGGCGCTTTTGCCGACAATATTTCCAGCCACAAGCGGCACTGGAAATATTGTCGGCAAAAGCGCCAACGGGAAACATAGAAGGAATGTTCATAGCGCTAGTTAGAGGAAATCTTGATCGGTGGCCGGTAGCTCAGTGGTCCAGAGCACCTGACATGTTATCAGGAGGTCGTGGGTTCGTATCCCACCCGGCTCAAGACAATTTTTCCTCAAAAACTAAAATCGACGTAAAAGTGTCTGCTGATTGATTTGAATATCTGTCGAGTTAACTCTGATGAGTTATTTCATTAATGAAGTCATTTCACTAATTAATTAAGAAATATATTAGTGCCTATACATCACAAAAATAATTTTATATTTATCTCTTAAAAAAAACTTTCCCCACCCTTGGAGTAAGGAAGCAAATCTTTGTTGCTAATGTAAACCTCTTGACCTTCACACTCTACCACAATAGTTTCAAATTTCTAGCATGAATTAATCATTTGCAGTGAACTTTTTCTACCATTTAAAACTATTAGATTGGATAAAAATGTGAATCATAACATTTCATCAGTACCCAAAAACAATTTTTATCTCTAAAAACATGAAAAGTTCGATGATTGCAGACTGACAGATGACAAAATGAAAACATTAGCTCATTTTTGTGAAAACAAGGTAAAAATTAGGACAAGCAGTTCTGCTAAATAAACAATAATAATAAATGCTAATCAAATATTGAAATTTAAGGTTATACGATGGATAAGATTTTGGTCTTTGATTTATTCTCCCAAGTTTTTCTGTAAAATATGATTCATCTAAAAGTTAGAGAAATTATTGAATTTGGCTTCCATCACTGTAAAATGTGGATATGTATAATATATATTCCTTCTTGAAAACATTTTCCCTGTTCCCATGTAATTCTTTCTACCCATTGAAAAAAATCAACTTGCTATTTCTTGCTATATCATCCTTTCTAGTAATCTCTGTTAGAATCTGTTGTTAATAGTCATATATAAAATTAATGACCTAAACTTATGACCTACTCCAGTTTCTTTAACAATAGATATATTCCACACTTCCTTATCTTGACTAAGCAATAAATCATATCATGGACTTATATCTATATATTTGCTGGCAATTGCTTTTTTTTTTCATTACTACAAAGTAGGACAGTCTTTGTTTTGTATAGTGAGTGCAATAAATTTCATTATGATGTATTGTGCTTTCAAAAATATGTATTTCCTGTGGAAGAACAATGGTTAAAGAAACAAAATTGATTACATCTAGAGGATGACAAGCATTGAAATGATTAAACATTTTGCTGCCAAAAACAACTTAAGGAATTTACAGTGCAGTATAAAAGTTTTTTAACTTTTCTATCAGAGAGAATATTTTATCATGTGGACAATCTAATTTAATATTTTTGGCTCTCTACCCTTAAAGTACCAGAAAGCACTACAGTTTCCAAACTTTACTGCAAGTTTTTATATTTTAACATTTTTTAAATTAACCATGAAATGTAGCAAATTTTTTTTTTTTTTTTAGAATATAATTTTTATTCATAAGAGTAAAGAATACAAATACATTTACACTTTGACCCGCAAAGCTAAATAGCTTATCTGCAGGAAAATGAATAAATTATATTAACATAAGTCATTCAGCCACAAAAATGGTGTACATCAAATAAATCCACAAAACACAACACATAAAAATCAGCTAACTAGAAAATACCAAATAATTTTTTAATTCCATTTTAAGTCTTCTAAAAGAATCTATATTTAGTAATTCGTTTGGAATAGCATTAAATATAAGTGGTACTTGATATTCGGAGGTATGTTTCCCGTAATTATTTCGAAAATTTGGCAATTTGTAATAACCCTGGTTTTTGAAGTCTTGTATTTTTATTATGTTGAATTTTTAGTTTGTAAGTTTCGTCAAAAAAATTTTTAATTATTACATTATATTTATATAAATTGCTGTAGGACAAAAGATTTAAAAATTTTAATCTATCGGTAGAAGTTTTATAAATTTTTTGCAAATGAATTACACAGTAACATGACTTGGTATTTTTAGTTGCTTTAGGATTCCTGAAGATCTAGAGTTCTTATGAATTTCTTGCTAAAAACACTTAAAAATTAAAGTGTCACTTTAACCCTTAAAATGCCAGAAGACACTGCAGTTCAGAATCAATTTGGTTATTTCAGTATAAGATTTTAAAATTGCTAGATTTTTAACCCAGCCATCAGAGTGAATTCTGCTCTATAAACCTGGCATAATATATAAATGGTGTAGCATACATGTTAGGAGTTAATAATATTAAGTAATGTTATTTAATATTAGAAGTTAAGGGACATTTTTTGCACATTCCATCCCATGGCCCTAATGGTTAGTGCGCTTGGCTACTGATTTAAGGGACCTGGGTTCGAGCCCTGGATAAGGCATGGACGTTAGTCATTTTTCTGCTGAGGTCCCACAGACCTATGGTGTATAACCTAGTATGCTCCTGTCAGACCTCTGTGGCAAGCAGCTGCCTGAGGGGTTAGTTATTTATTATTACAATACTTTAAAATATTAAAAGCAAACATATGAGATATTATAGCAGTGGTGTGATAAAGAAAAAAAGCCCATAAGAATGCTAGTAACTGGAATGGAGGCAAAAAATATTAAACATATATTACCTGTATTTTCAAATAATATGTTAAAGACCACTAAAATGGAGGAAAAAAGTTTATGCCAGTGTTGTGTTCTGGTTCATTTCACCTTGATATTACCCCACCATTATTTTTTTTTCTAGATCTAGGCCTGCATTCATTTTTAAATAGAAAATATCAATTGGAAAGTATTTTATTTAGTTTCAAGAACTGCATTGTATGTTTTTTGATAAATTTTGTAGTTTTTGTTGGAAGTTTTTATACATACATTATGCATTGTATCCTTATTGTGATATCTGCATAGATAATTGATATTCTTTCTGCTATATGGTTTGGTACAGTAGGGTATATATAGACAAATGGACAGACAGCTCCATAAAATCATTATACACTGAGATGCCAGTTTATTAAGTACACTACCACTTGCCACATAGATGGTTCATTCCAAATCGTAATACATCTCATGATCTGTGTGCAGTATAAATCAGGCGAACCAGCTTTTCAAGCATTAGAGTTGGATTGAGTGGCATAATGAGCAAAATGAGTGACCTGAGTGACTTTGAATGTGGCATGATAGTTGGTGCTAGGTGGGCCAGTTCTAGCATTCTCCAAACAACTATTCTTCTGGGCTTTTCATGCACAACTGTTTCAAGTGTTTACCAAGAATGGTGCGAAAAGCAAAAAACTACCAGTCTAAACCCTATCAAGCATCTTTGGGATGAGGTGGAAAGGGCTGTTCGCAGTGAGACTGTGCTGCTGTCCAATTTGCAGCAACTGCACGATACAATCATTTCTACATGGTATAACATTTCTGCACAACTCATCCAGCATCTTGTAAGTTCCATGCCTCGATGAATTCAGCCTGTTCTGAAGACCAAAGTAGGGGCAACATACTACTAGGTAGGGTGTACCTAATAAACTGGCATCTCAATGTATAACAGTTTTGGAATATAATGTATTATTTATTCACTTTTAATTTATTTTAAATATTTATTAACTTTTTTTTGACAAGTGAGTTACCAATTATTATATGTAATATTCGCATAAAATAATACCATGAACATGAAAAATGTTTTTTGTTATGAATGCTAAAAAGATACAAGAATAGCCTTAACAACAAAAAGAATTGTGCAATCTAGTCTCATTAGTCCACCATGACAAGTAGTTGTTTTGAAAGGATAATGAGAAGTTGAATATTTTGTATCATTTTATTATGTGTCTACATTTATTCTAATGATACCACCTTAGAGTTTTTTTCACAACTTGTAAAAATGTATGGATATTGATAATATTTATACTTGAACTGTGCTATCCCAGGGGCCAAGTGGTTAGCATGCATAGTTTTACAGATGAAAGGGACCTGGTAAGATAAATATGTTCTTTTGTTGTCTTTTTGTTTTCTTCCAATGAGGAACTCCCTATATCAGAGACCTTCATGGCCTCTGGTATAGGGAGTTCCTCATTGGAGGCTAATTTCACCATCTTACAACACCTTGAACCTTGATGGGATCTGTCAGATTTCTGTGGTAAGAAGGTGTGGTATGAAGGGTATTTTTTTTATATTTCTCTAAAAATTTAATATAGCCTGTAGTTCCCAGAGCCAAATTCAGTCTCATATCCAGTGGGAACTACAGTTCCACTGGATCTAATGCTCTAAGTTTCCATATCTTTTTCCTCTCAGAAATGATCCTTTTTTTTTTAAATTTTTTAAAATTCTGAAAATTTTTGAATTTGATAATAGAAAAAGACCTGATTATTTAGACATACTGTAAAGTTGAAAAGAAATTTTGTTATGGCAGCCATTATTGTGACCTCATTTTGTGCTAGAGTGTTTCATTTTCTTCTTTCAGATAAGGTTTCAAAATTAAGTTTCACACAGGACATTTCTTTGAACTGTTGTTATTCAACTTTTTCTTAATCTTTTGGAATTGTCTCAGAAGAAAACCAACAAAAATAATGTTTTTTTAATGGAATATATTTGAATCATTTCATAAAAATACATTTATCTAAGTGTTGCAATTTTTATTATATTTCTGGTTCTTAATGTTTTGCTGTTTGTTAAAATGTTTCAGGAAAATCGAAATATTATCTAGAATTTAAATACTTTTAAAATAGGACTTGTCATATTTTGTTCATTAGTTATTTCAGAAAGCGGTTTAAAACCAACAAAATTACTGTTTTTCTATATTGTTTTAAAAAGAGCTATTAAAAATTGTTTGCTGTTTTCCTGAAATATTTTATTTTCTAAAAATTCACAATTAAGTATTTTGATATAAGATATGACCAGTTATGTCTATTAGTTATTTTGTGATAAGGTTTAAAAAGTTTTTTTTCTCCTCTAAAATCCTCAAATTTAACCCAGCCGTCAGAGTGAATTTTGTTCTACAAAGCCAGCATGTTAAGGATTAAGTAACTGTGAAATAGTTTATATCCTTTAATGTGCTGTTCATGGAAGGTTGGGCATTCCCCCCCCCCCCCCTTTTTTTTTCTCTTAAATTGTAGCATGAGCCAAGTATTTTTTAAATAATAAGTTTACATTTGAAATGATATTCTTTATTTTTATTCTTCTTTTTTATCCCCCATTTTCAGCTTACAAAACTGTTTCGGGTGTAAATGGGCCCCTTGTCATTTTGGATGATGTAAAAGTAAGTCTCAAAGTTATCATTTATGTTTTAATTGCTATAACGAAATGTAAACTATGTAATTGCATTTAAGTATTAATTGTGTGTGTTTTTTGTTACATTTTTTTATATTGCTTAAAGATTGTGAGTAGAGAAATCTAAAACAAAATAAAAATATAAAAAAGTTTGCAGTTAAAGGTTTTTTTTAAACTATTTTTACATATATAAATAGCACATAAGAAGTATATGTTGTAATATAGGTGCAATATTAAGGTTGAAAGATGTATATAATATTAATATTCATACTTTTCCAAACCTTTAATGTATTTTGAACTAACGAAGGAGAATGTGATAAGATTGGTGTAACAAAGAAGTGGATTTTATTTTTAAAAAAACTTATTGTGATGATTAAAAAAAGCAATGTATGTTGTGTATTTGTTCATGTAATAATCAGTTTTCTAATGACCCCCCCCCTCTTTTTATGCTGATATTTTTTTCTAGTATTTTTACAGAGTATTTAAGCCAAATTTAGATATAATAAATATTTTGTGGAAGAAATGTTGCCAACATACGAGACATGAACCCTCATCTCTCCAGAAACATGCTAGAATATTCTTACCGATTGAACTAATGCCAACTCATATTTTTTTCCACTAATTTAAGTAGAATGAATTTAATGATTTTGTGAAGCATGAGAGTCCCAAATATAACCCAGACTTAGATCTCCACTGCATCTAAAACCAGTGCTGATTATAGTGGGTGCAACTTATAAACTGCTGATAAATAAATATAAAGAGATGACAGTTATATTGGTTAGTTGTGATTTCTCACACATACACTAAATGGATTATCAATATAAGATGGAAACATGCATCAGTTGATAATGAAGTAGGCAGGCAATTCAGGCAAGACCTTGTTAGAATTGGTATTTGATGATAGAATGCTGCAATCTCTTGCCTAAAGCAGACCTTTTCCAAGAATATATAATTTGATTAGACCTATGTTTCTTGTTAAATTTTTGTTTGTAATTTGTTGTTTAAATGGCATTATTGTTTCTTTTTTCCCTGAATGATGTCCAGTAGTTTGCAGATGTAGAATTGTTATCAACTTGCATTACATTTGCAGATAATGTTATGTATCTGCAGCTTTTTTTTTTAAGGGAAAAAAAAGCACTACTGCAAGCAGTCAAGATAATGGATTCATTTACTGCCTTCTCTTTGTCATCTCAGATAACAATTGTAGATAATGTTTATAATTCTATTTCCTTTATGGTACTATTAATTCAGATAAATTGAAAAGCACACAATTCTTCTACAGAATTTGTATGTAGTTTTTTTGAATCCAAATGAAAAACAGTATTTTTGTGAAGTTATGAATATTAATACACTTTTGCATCAATTACGTATTGTAATGTTACAAACATCCTAACTATAAATAAAATATACTGCTCACAAAAATTAGAGAATATTTCAAAATGAATATGAAGCGATAAAAATATCCCCTAATTTTTGTGAGCAGTATATTTTGGGCATATCTAAATACATTATATTTTTAAGATATGTTAATATGAATATTCATATTTTATATACTGCTTATTTAAGGACTCGTTATAGATATGTGGATTGTATGAAAATTTTAGAATAAATTTCTTTATTCCCTAGTTTCCAAAATTTGCAGAAATTGTCCATTTAGTACTTGCAGATGGGTCAAAGAGGACAGGCCAAGTATTGGAGGTCAGTGGATCCAAGGCTGTGGTGCAGGTAAGTTGTATGTTTTTGATTGAAAATGTAAAAAGCATTTTTTTTTTACCTAGAAACGTTTTTAAATATTAAGTTAAAAAGATGACTGATTAATTTATGATTAGATTCATTAGGTTATCTTTTATGATATGGACATGTCATGCCTCCAGTATCATTAATTCCTGGAAATGGCAACAATATGGGAAGTATGTTGCTCAAGGCAAGTGTTAAATGAGAATGAAAGGAATATGTTTCTCAATATTTTAAACAAAAGTTTTTTTAATTTGAAAATGACTGAAAACATTTTTTTTTGAGAGCAGGGAAGAAATACATAAACATCAGATTGAACCTTTATTAAAGAGTTAAAAAGCAACCTCATTTAGGGATTTGAAACACTAGTGTGTGTGTCAGAAGCAAAGAAATAAGTTTAAAATATTTTTCTTCTTGCACCACCTTTCTTCTCCCCCCCCCCCCAATCTCAATTATTGGCTTTCCTTTTTTTTAATTGTACAGAATTAATCAAGTGTACAAAATTAGTAGAAATTTTAAAACTGCATAGAGCAAACACATCTAAGTGGTGAATATTGTCATTTTGCAGAATTAAAACAAAACCCAAAAAAAGAATGAGCATGTGAAAATGCATCAATAATGTAAGACAAAGTTATAAATGAAAAATTTATATTGTTAAATGACATTGTTTAATGGTATAGGAGATATGCACATTTCATTTAAACCTCCAGTATTCTGTTTAAAATTTTGACTTGTCTCAGGAGAGAGATTGACTTATGAACTATGCAACTACTGATTGCATGCCATCTAGCTTATTTAGGCCACTAATTTTTCAAGTTTTAAAACTAGCTTATATCAGACAAAGCTTGGTCAAATTTAAATATTACATAGAGGGATTTTTCTATGTGCAATAACTGGTATAAAAACATGAAGAAAAGAATTCTAAAGTGTTTAGAAAGAAAACTCCATGTATGACTAGTTTTTTTGCTGTCTGTTCTCACAGTTCATTCAGTACTAGCATAGCTAAGCTAAGTCACTATTAAGATAGTTTTTTTATATTTACAATCTTGTTAAAATTAATATGAACTAACTTATTTTTAACTCTCAAACTACAAGATTGGGCCATATGTAATTCTGATCTCCATGTATAATAAGGGAACACCAAGATCATCTTGTGGTGTAAAAAAGAAATTTTATTCAGGTAAAAAGGAAAACTTTATCAGATATTCAATGTAAAACCCCTTTGGGGTCCTAGCAGTAATGCCTATTCTCCTGTTAATCTTGTGTTTTACATTACTAGTATCTGTAACAACACTTGATATAGTTAAAATGAGAAACCAGTTCCATAGCTCAGCTATTCAAAAATATTGGAGAATCATCCACTTTAGTGTTTATTTATTTTTTTTTTACACTTAGGTCACACTGTTTATCATCAAACCTGTCCTATTATCAGTTTTTATTAACAACTTTAAAAAAAAGCATCTTGTCAATATCATTTTCCAAAATGGGCAGATTATTATCATAAGTCAAAAATTTTCCGATCTCTAGACCAGTGGTTCTCAACCTTTTATGCTTCACGTACCCCCTGGAAATGTGTATGTAACTGGCATACCCCTTGTATAGATAGATAAAACTATAGTTATAGTATAATAGTGGGAATAAAATAAAACATATATATATATACATTAAATTTTGTACTTACATCACATTAAATTTTGTACTTACATCTAGCGACTTTTGAGCTCTCACGGCATACCCCAAAAAATTTTACTGGATACCTCATGTTGAAAATCCATTAACAATAATCCAACATTAGTTAACAGTAGAGAAGTAGTTGGTGAGGAGTTGGAGTCAGATAGAGTTGTTTGTTAGTTGTCAGTTTGTAGTGAGATCGAAATGATGTAGTATCTTCTTCATTGAAGTTTGGTGAGTGTTTGAAATAATTTTGGAAATAAATTTGTTTGTTATATAAACTCTTTTTGAATCTTTACTATTTTTTCTCTTGAGCAACATTAATTGTTTTGAATAAGTAAAAATAGAAGTTTGACAGTCATTTAATTTTTGAATTCTTACTCGTTAAGTAACGCTCGCTGGTATTCGAACCCTAATTGAACTTTTTTTTTTTGGCAATTTGTTAATTATTGCCTGGCGCTTGACTTAGCTATCTGGAACTTGAATAATTATTGGATCAGACAAAGGGTCCAAACTTTAAACGTATTTCAATTCTTTGGAGCGTTAGTCATTTAAAAGAAGTGGATATCATTTCCAAAATGGGCAAATTATTATCATAATATAAGTCAAAAATTTTCACATCTCTAGACCAGTGGTTTTCAACCTTTTATGCTTCACGTACCCCTTGGAAATGTGTATGTAACTGGCATACCCCTTGTATAGATAAACTATAGTTATAGTATAACAGTGGGAATAAAATAAAACATATATATATACATTAAATTTTGTACTTACCTCTAGCGACTTTTGAGCTCTCACGGCATACCCCAAAACATTTTACCGGGTACCTCATGTTGAAAATCCCTACTCTAGACCATTTAGACTAAATGCAGCAAATTCCTCATTACAGAAAACCAAAGAGAAGAGACAAAATGAACCCTTGTTGAACTCCAGTGCAATGCTAAACAATTTGCTATTTAAGCATTATCAACTCTTACACATGACTCAGTGTTTTTTATAGAGAGAGTCATCATTATGCTAACTTGTTAGGTATGCCATGTGATCTCATGATCAATTACCAGCAATTATTGAAGTGTGGAAGCATTTTTTTAGCAATTATTGAAGTGCAATAATTGAAATGCTATACATTTTTTTTTTTTTTTGAGACATATCTGTATACATAAAATTAAATAGACTTGGAATACAAAGTAAAAATTACACAGTAAATAAATGTAGAAATCACTATAAAGCTGTTTATAGTTAAAGAAATAAAACTGACAATTTAAGTGGCAGCTTTTTATTGTAATTATAATACCAAAGCAATAGCCAAGCCATACTTTTACCATCCTTTTGTTTCTTGGCATATTTTCTCATGTTTGTTTTAAAAATAGTTTTTGATATTTTAATAAAGAACTCTTTGTTAGTTCACAGTAAATTGCAAAGCCAAGTCTACAAATATATTTTTAATTGTGAAAACATCTGTAGTAAATTCTGCATTTATATATCAAAATAATTGTATTAAATGCATGCAAAATATGGGATCAGGCAGACAAGTATTTAAGGTGTTGCAGGGGACCAAAATCTTAAAAAAGAGAAAAATCTGTTTCAATTGTTTGTGTGGTAATTAAGCTCTTGCCAACAATGAGCTATTGGTGGCATTTGGAGAGCTTCCAATAGTTATGTCAGCATGCTATAAAGTGTCATACAAACATTTTGCCTGTGTAAAAGGTAAAATCTCACAGCAATGAAAGTGTTATATGCTTCACTAATGTTGGTAACAAAGTGTCTGAATTACTACTTTCATCCTCCACCTCTTTCCTCTTTCTCTGCCATCCTCCACCTCTTTGTAAATGAGATGGTCATTTGTGCGAATAAATATTGGAAACCACTTAAGCATCACATCTTGTGCAGTCTCTTAGGTGAAACAATAACTTTTTAGATTTTAATGCAACCACTGCATATTAAGTGACAGTTTTGACCCATTAGTTATCTGAGGAAAGATTTATCTACAACTGAGGAACATTAAGAAACATTTTTTACCTCTTGGGAAATTTGAATTCATCAAAGCAAGAAAGCACTAAATTTTGTGAAAAGAGTGTCAAACTTCTTTTAAAATTATCATTTGTCTTTTAGTGACAAACTTTATTTTGCAAGACTCCAATCAAATCTTACTGATGGATCACCAAAGGGAAAAATAGCAATTATGAGGCAATACAAAATAAGTTTTTTGGTTTCTCAAGAGTAGATATGAATGATCATTCACAACTATGTGACTGAGTGATGGATGCATCTTCACACTCCTAAAATTGAAAGTCCATTTCTATTGACTGTATTGTATTTTCAATTTGTGCAAAATCTGGAAGACAGGAGGGAGATTATAGTGTACACTGTCTAACAATTGAAATGCTCAGTATGGGGACAAAGGTATGTTCTGTTACTGATAGTTGACAACTATCAAGGCATAAATTCTAATCTTTACTGGACAGAAAATTGGCCATTGGGAAAAATATTCTGTAAATTTGTTTTTAATGCTTTAGCAGTTAATTTCAAATGTATAACTAAAGCAAACTTATTGTAATGAAACAGAAAACTGTCAATCAAAATACATATACATTGTTTTTAGGGACCAGTGCCAAAAATATAAACATGAAAAGCTTGTAATGATGTTTACATAATTGAAATGAATTAATATTTTGGAGCTATTAAAAAAAAAATTTGGGAGTGACAGATTTATCTACAACTGAAGAATGTATAATTCACTGTTTTACATCCTATTATTCTCATTTTACTCATCTCTTAAATATATTATGTAGCATTAAATTAGAATACCTTAAATTAAAGTAAAAAAAATCTCATTTTTATCATAAATGTTTTCATTTTCATGAATCATCTGTAATTCATATTTTTACAGGTATTTGAAGGGACATCAGGGATTGATGCTAAACACACATTGTGTGAATTCACAGGAGATATTTTAAGAACACCAGTATCTGAAGATATGTTAGGTATGAGTAAACTAAAAATATTTATTAACAAATAAGATTATTAATTTGTTAATTGATTTTGATTACCTTTGAGGGGATGTTTATTTTTTTAAAAATAATTTAAATGCATTCATTATATTATCATTATATTTTCATTCTATTTCAAGTGAAAGTATATTTTTTAGTGTTTTTGTTCTCATGTTTGCATATTGAAATCTGAATTTTAGGTAGGGTATTCAATGGCTCTGGGAAACCAATTGATAAAGGACCAGCAGTATTGGCAGAAGACTTCCTGGATATCCAAGGTAATTATGTCTTTATTATAACACAAACTAAATCAAATATGTAGTTTTTCTCAATTTTTAACATAAATCAAAATTTCATAAATGATAAAATTTCCTTACAGTGTTGGGTTTTTAAAACTAAACTCACTGTGGTGGCCAGATTTATTTTAAAATGTTTTCAGAAAATAAAATAAACAGCTTTAGAACCTCATCCTGAAGTAACTAAATGAATGGAAATATGTCATGTTGTATACCAAAAGAAAGAGCATTTAATTGTGCTTAATAAAATGGAAAAAATTAAAAAAAAATTAGGTTAAATTTTTTTAAAAAACATTGCAAAATTTTACTTGGTTTATCCACTTTACTAAAATTTTAGAAATATATATTTATATATTGTTTTATTATTCTAATATAAAGTTCATAATATTTCTATTAATGCTTAAATCTTTCATTTTAGTTTTTTTCTAAATTATTTAGTCATTTATGCATATAACACGTAATATATATTCTTAGACTTGAAGATTGGTAAACAGCCTTAAAAAAAACCAGGCCATAAAAAATCATTTTTCTTTAAAAACAAGATAATTTTAATAAAAATTGAAAAAGAAAAGTGATAAATAACTGGGAAATTCAACAAAATGTTCCAAAGCATTTAAAGTTTAACTGAAGCACTGAATTTGAGAATGAGTTGCTTTATTATGAAGCTGCATAACTACTATGGGAAAATTTAATTCTGAAATTCCAGCAGAAATTTTGGTTAAAAATCGCAATTTCCTGAGCTTTAGTGTATTTGGTTGAAATGTAATTAAAAGTATTTGTAAATAAGTCCTACCTTTTAAAAATTGTGCTTTGAGTAATCCTATTGTTCTGATTGCCGCCATCATACATTGCTAGCAGTTTTGTTTTCAATCATTTCTAATTATTGTTTATAATTGTAGTATGCATTTGAGAAGTAATAAAAAATAATTTTAGAGGCATTCAATAAAAACGTGTAAAGGATCAGTTAGCTGCTGATAAGAATCTTTGGCTTGATGGCTTGGCTGACAATGCAGAGGAAGCAGTTAGACAGAACAGCAGAGAGCTGTATCAGATAGTTAATGTTTTGTGTGATAGAAAGCGAACAGGTGTACAGGGACTGAAGGGTAAACAAGGTAAGGTTACAGAAGGGGAGGATTCTGTCATGGCTAGGTGGGCTGAGCATTTCAGTGATGTTCTAAACAATGTAGTTAGTTCTACTCCCATTGTTTGCAATGATGGTAGATGCATTACTGGCTTTAATGTTGGCCCTGTAACACAATCTGAAGTTATTTTGGCTATTTCTAAACTTAAACTATATAAATTCCCAGTGGTAGATGAAATTACTACGGAAATGCTTAGAGCTGGGAATGTTTCGGTTACCACTTAGATGACTGAAATTTTGAATAACTTTTATGATAAAGGCATGGTTACTAAGGATTTTACCAGAGCTATTGTTATCCCTATTTTCAAAAAAGGTGATCGCAGTTCTTGTGATAACTATAGGGGTATCAGCCTACTCTCTGTTCCAGGTAAAGTTATTTCCTTGATTGTGCTTAATAGAATTAAGAATCTGGTTGACAGTCAATTGCATGATGAGCAATATGGATTCAGAAATGGTATGGGATGTGGGGATCATATATTTTCACTTAGGCAGATTCTTGAGAAATGTTTAGAGTTTCAGAAACCTTTGGTTGCTAGCGTTGTTGATTTCAAAAAGGCTTTCGACTCTGTTGATCATCATAATTTGTGGTTGATTGTGAAATCATATGGTATACCAGACAAGTTAGTTAACATAATGAAAGCTCTCCATAATAATACTGAGTCATGTGTGAGAGTTAGTAAGGCTTGTAGCAATTGGTTTAGCATTACTTCTGGTGTTCGACAAGGGTGCATTCTGTCTCCTTTTCTCTTTAGCTTGGTTATTATTATTAAATGTGAAATTCATTTCAAGGTAAAGATTTTGGCTTTAAATGGACTGGAGATACAAAAATTTCTGATTTAGATTATGCTGATGATTTAGCCCTTTTGGCAAATGATGTTGATGAGATGAACTCTTTCATTCGAGCTATTGATGAGACTGGTAGTAGAGTAGGTTTGGTTATAAACAGAGAGAAAACTAAAGTGATGAAAATTGGTCCAGCAGACTGTGATTCAGTCAATCTGAATGGCTGTAGTCTTGAGCAGGTGGCACAATTTAATTACCTTGGGAGCTATGTAACAGATACTGGTGATGTGCGGCATGAGATTAACAGACGAATAGGGATTGCTGCCGGGACTTTTAAGAATCTATGGAGAGTGTGGAGAAATAGGCGTATACACCTAAAGACTAAAATTAGACTGTATAATAGTTTGGTTCTTTCTAGGGTTAGTTATGGTAGTGAAACTTGGACACTTTGTAAACAAGATAACAGGAAACTAGATGCTTTTGATTCCAGATGCTTACACAGCATCTTGGGCATTAGGTGGTTCAACTTTGTAACTAATGATGAGGTTAGGCAAAGGAGTTTGCAACCTCCTTTAAGCATCATATTGTGCAGAGAGAGACTCCGTTGGTTTGGCCATGTTGCCCGTATGAATAATTATAGATTGGCGAATAGGGTTATGAACAGTGTGCCTAAAGGCCTCAGAAAGAGGGGGAGACCTAGGATGCAGTGGGCAGACAATTTCAAACAGGACCTTATTAGAATTGGTGTTCAGTGGCCAGATGCAGCAGATGTAGCTCAGGACAGACTTGCTTGGAGAACTAAATTGTACGGTCTGGTTGGACCTCCGTTGGCTGCTTGAGGAGGAGGAGGAGGAGGAGGAGGAGGAGGAGGAGGAGGAGGAGGAGGAGGAGGATACTATATCATTTTGTGTTCCATCTTGCAAAAGTAATGTTGCAGTATTTCTGCAAGTTATGAACTACCAATTAAATTTTTTTTATCATTTGTCACATTTTTCACATCTATTTTTTATAATTTTTTCTATTCACCAATATTGGTTTTTAGGAGCCTGTTTTTTTATGATGTACTTTGATTTTATTTGTTCGCTAAATACTTCCTACAGTGGTGTGTTTTTTGTTTTGTGTAATGCAAATAATCAACTAATGATCTCTGTAATTCAAACATTGACAAAAAAAAGCATTTTAATGTGGTCTGACCTATTTTTTATGTTGTAAAATAGCAGCTATCTCAGAAACTAAGCGACATATTTTGGAGATTTACATTTAATGTACTGATATAATATGTAAAATAAACAGTAAACTTTGTTTGGTTAAGAATATAAAAAAAAAATGCAATGCTGTTGAGATCAGTAACCAGCAGAACTAATAATAGGGTATTTTGTTTCAATCCATTGGCATGGACATTTTTCATGCGAATGTAATAATATAATGGCCAGTTGTTCATATTAAAATATATAAATTTTTATTCTTATGGGAAATTATTCTTAGCATCTGAGAATATTGCAAAATAAGCTCACTGGACAAAAAATTAGTCACCCCTGGCTGAATGTCACCTAATAGCACGTAACGCCTCTGTGCGACTGAAGAACAGCTGAAATCCTGCTGGCATGGATGCCACCAGTGTGCGAATGTAGTGCACATCAATATTCATCCACTCTTCCAGCAGCAAATGCCACAATTTAGCCAGATTGGCTGAATGGCTGGGATGGTGCTTCACTTGTTGCCCCAAATAGTCCCACAAGTTTTCTATGGGATTCAAATCTGGGGATTTGGCGGGCCAGTCGAGATGTTCGAAGGCTTCAGAATGCTCATTGTGCCAATCCAACACACTTCGAGCCCTGTGCACATGACAATTGTCATCTTGGAAGACTGGGATATCCTTCTGGTGTTCACTGTGGAGATGCTGCACAAAAAGCAACATGTGTTCATCCAGTAGCTCCATATAACCCATCTGGTTCAAGTGTGACATCACAGCAACTAAAAGACCAATTTCCTCATACGTGAAACAACCCCCAGAACATCACAGAGCCTCCTCCAGTTTCAACGGAACCTTGCACACAGCCGCATGGAAGTTTTCATGCAGCTTACGATGTACCTGTTGTCTCACATCATTCAAGTACAAGCAAAAACGTGACTCATCTGACCAGATCACACTCTTCCAAGAGTTGAAAGTCCAGTCTTTGTGGCACTGCACCCACTGTAACTGTGTAGCCTTGTGCAGAGCTGTTAACATGGGTCTCTTTTGCAGTACTCTGCTCCAGATATTCATGGCATGCAGTTCCCTTCAGAGTGTTCATTCAGAAACTGCTTGTTGTAGGCCTGCATTGACTGACTGGAGCAATTCCTTCCTTGTTACAAAGTGGTTTGCCCTAACAGTGTGTGACATACTGTGGTGGTCCCTATTGGTGAGCACAGTCTTTCTGCTGCAGTTCTGGCAACGATTAGCAGTGAACTGCGATTTACGCCACTGCTGGAAGACTCTTTGGACAGTACGTTTTGGCACACCTGCAAAGGATGCAACTTCTTGTACACTATGCCCTTTGGCTCGGCCAAATGCAATAACACCTTTTTGCCACTCGTTCACATCTTTGGCATGACACATTTCATGGAGCAACTAACACACATGACATACAACCACTTCTTGTCACTGTATGAACCCTATAGCACACAGCACAACTATTTGTAGGATGTATTTATTACTGGTGCGCCCTCTGTTGCTGTCGAATGGACGTAATCCTCTTATGGCGGGAGATGACTAATTTTTTATCCAGTGAGCTTATAATACTAGTGACATCTCTGAAGAAAATCACAAACTTCATGTGAAAGATTGAAATGAAAATAGACATGAGCCCACCTCTTTAAATCACTTTGAATCCTCACTCAACAAGTATTAGATAGTTCAATAAGTCCAGGCCAGTGGGTTAAACTAGCATTACAGTAAACTATTGATGTACTTGTAGTAGTGATTCACTGTTTTGTGTGCAACTATTGTATACAGTTTTTGTGCATAAGCTGAACCTCAGCTTTATGCACAAGAATGAAATGAAAAAGATGCAAGGCCACCTCTTAAGCCCACTTTGAGTCCTTGTGTGGCAAGTATGAGGCAGTCTCCTATCTTCAGGCCATCTAACCCTCTTCATTGACCATTGGAATTAGAATATCAAATTTTTATTTTATGCTTATGCATCATGATATTATAGATGTTAACATCTTTTATAACTGACAGGTCAACCCATCAATCCATGGTCCCGTATATATCCAGAAGAGATGATCCAGACTGGAATATCGACTATTGATGTTATGAACAGCATTGCCAGAGGACAGAAAATTCCTATTTTTTCAGCTGCTGGTCTTCCACACAATGAGGTTGAATAAATGATCTATTATTAATCAATACTTTTTTACATATAACTTATACAGATTTTATTTAAAACCACATGAAAATATATGAAATAGTTGAAAATCTGCAAGAGCTGTGAAGTGTAAGAGGTACTAAATAATATATATATATTACAGTAAAAGTTCTTAAAGGGCATCATTTCCAATTACAAGCGTTTTCTTTGCTAAGAACTGAATGCTGCAAAGGCTTCTGTAGATGCAAAATGTAATTTAAAGTAATCACTAGATATTGCCATATGTTATTGCTGCTATTATGTAACAGCAAACTATAATGCTTGTATAAAGGATCCTTCAAGGTCAAAGATCTAATTTGGATTTACCAGTGCTTGAGATCTGAAAAATTGGTTTCTAGGGGTATTTCAGATTGTAGATCACAGAAACATGAAATGTGAGATAAGGTGTGTCCTTTGATGTCAAAGATCACTCATAGGTCCTAGAGAGCTGAAAAAATATGACAAGGTGTATTTTGTGTCTTTAGACCTCAGAAATGTGCAAATTTTGATCTGATGAGTCATTTGATGTCAAAGGTAAAATTTCAATATACCAGTGCTAGAGAGCTAAAATTTGGCTCAGAGGCATTTTGGATTGTAGATCTCAGCAATGTTAAGAAATCTGATACTGTGTCAGGTTCTAGGTTGGATAGGGGTCAGAGTAACAGTGTAGAAATCATTCTGCACTGATTGTTTCTAGTATATAATTATGTATATACCAAATTTATTTTTTGCTATTATGCTTCTTAGTGCATTTAGAACTAGCCTATTTCTGTAAGTAGAACTTATGCATTAAGAAAATAAATTTTTATGTTCTAGCATTATTTCAGAAGAAAAATTTGCTTCTAGTCTTAGCCTGTTAACAGTGCAGTTTTATAGCATTAGAAACGTGGGAAATTTTCAGCACCAATTTCAGTGTTGCATTCACTAATGGACTAAAAATAGTACCACACCTCTTTATAGCAACATAAATCAGTCTACTTTTTGCACAGTTTGTTTTATTATCCATTTATGCACTAAAAATACAAATATTTGTTCCAAAGAATGTTTGGAGATAGTAACAATTTTGTGGTGTCATTTAGGAGTGTTCACTATAAAATAATGTGGCAAATAATATCTTAAACATTTTATAGTATAATTTTGAGTGACTGTCTAGGTGTATGAATATTGTCAATATAATAAGTAGACATATGTATGTAATACGTAATCAGTGGGTACAGAGGTACAAATGAATTGAACTTTTGTTCTCCAAACGTCATGTTTTGATCAACAGATATTGCATTTGGCCATTGCAAGTCAGATTTGATAAGGCCATGTTTGACATGCTATAACCCACTTCATTTTAGCCTACCCATCTTCTTCAAGGGCCTTTAGAATCTTTCAACCTGCCTGTTAACACTTCAGTGTGAACCATTTTTGCATTATATAGGGTTTGATTCTGTTTTATCTGCTTGTATGCTAAAATGTTCAGATGTTTTTTATGGTATTTTAATGCTATCTTAACCCTTCCCATGTCAAGGACGTCAATAGACGTTTTTTGTACAACATACGAAACTTCGATTTTCTTTTTAATTGCCGTTTGAAAATTTTCTTACCTATGTCTTTTAAAAGTACTTAATTCAAGTTGAAAAATAATATTTTCTCTTTTTATTTGATGTCTGTTTTATTAAGCTACAATATAAATAATTCAATGAAGCTATCTGATTGCCGTATTTTAGAAGTGCTATATGGTATTGCCAATTTGTTTGTTAACGTTACTCTGTATTGAAGCAATCACCTGATTTAAGCTCACAAGTTTGATTTTAACTATTGTCAACATATTTTTCCTTAAATTTTCAAAAAACTCTTAAAAATTAACAAAAAAACTGATATTTTAAAAAACGGAAGATTTTGGAAGTAATTACAAAATATGTACCTCTTTTTTTTCACCTATTTTACATTTTTTTCTGCCTTAAACCTATTTCACTATTACTAGAATTATTTTTATCATTTATCCCAACATACATTGCATCTTTCTTGCCCTTCATATCGAAACAGAGTGAAAATAAGCTTTCATATTGCTCAAAACACAAATGTCACAGTAGGAGGAGGAAATAGCAGGTATTCTAATTGCTTGCTCACACAAGTGCAGCAGTGGGGAAGTCATCTGCTAAGTGTTAGTGCAAGTTGATTTAAATCAAGTAAGATATACATTTCCTCCATAAAGTTAGTATTTTGTTTTCTTTTATAATTAAACCTTAGTTTTAATTTTTGTGGATTTACTTCCATAAGTCATCAGCTTTTTGGCTGATCGATATCAGAGTATGCTACATTGAATAGCTGGCTTACAACATTTTGCTGTGAGTATTTTAACATCACATTAGATTATATGTTATTTTTAACTTTATTATTTCTGTTTTTCAGTAAAAAAAAATTTTGTATCTTTTGCTGAAAATAAATGAGGTCTTTGGATATGGAAGCAAAAAGAACTTCCTTTGCATGGAAACCTGTCCTCATGTGGGAGGGCAAATTCAGGAAGGGTTTTTAGCCCCCCCCCCATCCTTGCTAAACTCACTGTAAATGTCCCCCCCCCCCCCTTCCAAAAAATTTCATTAAGAAGTTTTAAATGTTTATATTGAATGATTTTAACCCCCCACCTACCTCCTCAGTATCTTGGCTTGTCACTCTGGTGATATAGCCAAACTTCAACACCCAAAGGTGAAAGCATAATGTTTAGTAAAAAGTGCAACCAAGAAAGTTTTTTCCATTTCATAACCAGTTCAGAAAATCCCATGAATTTGAGAAGTCCAAGTCACTTTGTATAACACTGGCCATGTTTAAAATAAACGATACTGAAAAGAATCATTAAATGAAATAAAAATAATCATGTTTCAGGTTAAATGTTATATTATTCAGGAGGAAATTTCCTTTTGATTAATATATAATTTAACTTTTTTTTTCATCAGGTTTTCCAAATTAAGCCTTAATTGCATAGTCCAATTTTTTTAACCATTACACCATAAAAAAAGTCTTATTAAAATTACAATGCTTTAAAATTTTCTTTCATAAAATTTACAATTATGTTTAATTTGGTATATAGCATATTTCAGTTGAGTAATTATTTTCCAAATTTGACTTGTTGATGTGACTTGGCATAGTTGGCAAAAAGCCTGGACTTATCTCAAAATATGGACCAAGAAAATTGCAAAACAGGAGAAATTTTCGTGCTTCAAGTAAATATTAATTATTTTGCTATTCAGAAATAGTCTTTCTATTCATGTACATTACAATCATTTCTATTAGTTTTTTTTAGTTTTTTTTTATTTTTATATGCATTTTTTACTACGTGCCTCTATAAAAGCTCTATTGAAATAAAACTAGTTGTCTTTTTTGTTAAATATTATATTTTCTAAAAATCCAGAATTAAATGCTAATTAATTTAGCATATAACATTTATAACACAATTTAGCATAATTCCTTTAATCAGTTATTTGGCAAAAAAGTTCTAAAGTAAATTTTTTTTGCCTGATTAGAGTGAAAAAAATAGCTGGACCTGGGAAGGATTAAGAAAGACAGGTTACAATTGCGTGTTTTTATATTGCTACATGAATGTAAACAAATACAAGTGGAGGAACCATCCATAACATTTGGCTTGATTACAAGGCAATATACTTTAAAAAAAACTATTTTAATTTTAAATGACAACAGGTGGAGACTTTATATAGGTGTTTTACTCTTACTGCTTCTGAAATAGAGTGCCACTTTGCATTTAAACCTGTCATATGATGAGGCTAATGTGATTTGCAGCAGAATAAAATAAGAAATTTAAAATAAATAAAAATGTAACAATAAAAAAGTTATAAATATTTAATTTTTGGAAGTCTTTTAAGAGGGAAAATCACATAAATGTAAATTTACTTAAAAGAAAATGAATTGTCTATTGTACCACTCAATACAGTTTCTGTAATAAGCAGTCTTGTTTTTGCATTGAAAAGACTAGCATATAAAAATAAGTAATAGACAGAATCTTTTTTTTCCAGATTGCAGCTCAGATATGTCGTCAGAGTGGATTAGTTAAAAGTAATGTTATGGATCAAGATGATAACTTTGCTATTGTTTTTGCTGCTATGGGTGTAAGTATGTTATATAATCATTGAATTAATGTGCATGATTTTTGAATATAGTTTATTTGCTGCACGCATAAAATTATTTTTTAGCTGTTCCATTCAATAATTTATGAGAATTTTTTTTATTGGAAATATTTTGCTTAATCATAATGTGTTCCTTTTCTAAGCTTTTCAAAATATTTATTACATTACATAATCAACCTTGATTTATTCATAAAGTTAATTCAGTAAACTTTTTGTAATAAACTTCAAATGTTCTTATATAGGCTTAATCTGAACATGTATTTAAAAGACATTGAATAAATAGGAAAGGAGCAAATGGTAAAAATTCAACCAGCTACATTCCAGATCAAATTTAATATCTCTTGAAATGTACCAATTGTTCTATCAATTAAGATGGTGTTTCAGCTCAATTAATATAGCAACTGATGGGTTAACAAGAGATCCTGGGTTCAAATCTGAAATATCTGACTGAATTTTTCACATGTGTTCATTTCCTGATTAAGCATCAGTTACTTTCACAAAGTGTATACTATCAATTATATATTAAAAAATATATTGCATTGAAATTGTAGTGACAGTTTCTTAATCTAGGAGTATGTGCATGTTGCTCTTTTAGCTGTCATGGGTGCACTTTTGGATGGCACTGCTTTCCTTGACTTTGGCAATGTAACCTCTAGTTGGCTCTGAATATTGCTTTTAGAAAATAAACAGATATGGCAGTCTGGTGACACATTGTGGAAGTATCTAGAAATTACACTTATCCTTTAGATCAGTGATTCCCAACCTTTTTGGGCCCGATGCCTCCTTTTGCTGTGTGTTATTTTCTAATGCTCCCTTAATGGTAATCAAATGTTTTCTGTCTAAAACTAGTTAAAAAAATATTTAACATGTATACTGATTTACTAGTATTTTGATCCATGAATTTTATAGGTTTTCTTCCAAAATAAAACAAGCATAACTATGTTGATCTAATAAGTATTGGATAATCTATTTCCACAGAGAAACTTGAGAAAATTCCACATTGAAAACCACTGCTTTAGATGATATCACAAATACTGACAGTTGTTTTTACAACATATTTATTAATTTTTCATTGTTGCTGCATATAATTAATATTTCTGTGGTTGAACATTTTATGATGAAGATATATATTCAAGTGCTTTGAAAAGGTTGAAAATTTTAGGAATGAAAATAGCAGTTATGAAAAAGATCCATTGCAAGCATCAAATATAATCAATTTCTGTTATAAAAATTCGTGTAGCAATCTAATTTTCCCATAAAAGTAATGGAATAGGTGGAGAATTTGTTCCAGACTCCAACTTAACTAATATATTTGTACTCTAACTGAAACAAATTTATTAAATATTTTAGGAACATTTTATATGTTTTAAAATTTATATTTAAAATCCTAAACCATTATACAAAAAACAGATAAACATGAAACTGTATAGACCCTCCTTGTACTGTGTTTGGCCAAGCTGACAGTAAGCCAAATCTTAAATCACCACACTATGTCTATACTTTTAATGCACTAATATCTGAATCCTATGAGGCATACTATAAAAAAAAAAGATGTGAACAAATACATATTTTTGCCTTCTGTTACTGTTTCGGTTTTCTTATATGATTGCATTAAATTAGGGCATTGTAACAATTCCTTCTCCTATTCTGCAATCATGTTATAATTAGTTTACATACTAAAAACTTGTATTCTGTCAGAACTAATGTATAGAGGATGATACAAATGAGTTTAAATTGGATCATGAAGAATAAAATGATTTCTGATAATTTTATATTGGGAAAGGGAAGAGTGCAGAGTTAAGGCTACTAAGGGTGAATACCAAAAATAGACCTCATAGTATTGTAACTAGATTTATAAATAGCTAATACCCAAGCATTTTTTAATTTATCAGCAGCAAACAGTGGGTTTTGCATAAATACCATTAAATCTATAATTTTTCTTAATATTTTTAATAATTCATACTTGTGAAAGCAGAAAAGAAAGGACTATTAATATATTTCAACAGTTGAAAAATACTTATTTGAATACTTATTTTATTCACAGTTTGTTTCATTCAGCTTTCATTAAATCAGGGAAAACATTTCTCATTTATAAAAAAACTTTTAATATATACTGAGATGCCAATGTATTAAGTACAGTACCTCTCATCACAAATGGTTCATTCCAACACATAATGTTTTGTGACTGTAGTGTGTGGTATAAATCAGGCAGACAAGCTTTTTGAGCATCAGTTAGAGTTGGATTGAATGTCGGAATGGGCAAAACGAGTGACCTGAGTGACTTTGAACATGGCATGCTAGGTGTGTCAGTTCTAGCATCTCCCAAATGGCCATCCTCCTGGGCTTTTTCACACACAGTCATTTCAAGGGTTTACTGAGAATGGTTTGAAAAGCTAAAAACTACCCAAGTGACCAGTGATTGGTGATCCTGTGGAATGAAACAGCTTTTGAATCAGAGTGGCCAAAGATGATTGGTGAGAATTGTGCCATCGAACAGATGAGGCTCAACCAGGCAGATCACAGCAGAATTAAACATTGGTGTGCAGTAGGTCATCTCTGAATGCACCACGTATCATATCTTGTCGTGAATGGGCTACAACAGCTGCTGACCATGTCAAGTGCTGATGTCACCGAAGAACACAAAAGCTCATCTCCAGTGGACACAGGAGCATTGACACAGACCTTTGAGGACAAAAAAGTTAGCCTAGTCGATGAATCAAGGTTCCTTTTGCATCATGCTGATGGAAGATCAGAATTTGGCACAAGCAACATGAGGCCATGGAACCATTTTGCCTGGTGTCAACAGTACAGGCTGGTGGTGGTGGTGTGGGGAATATTTTCCTGGCACACATTAGGCCCATTGATACCCATCAAAGAATGTCTGAACGCCACAGCATATTTGAACATCATTGCTCACCAAGTTCATCCTTTCATGGCTACAGTTTATACTGACTTGGATGGACATGTTCAGCATACTAATGCACCTGCTCATAAGAGATCTCTTTGTGCATCATCACTGAATGGTTCCAGGAACATGCCAACAAGTTTTTTTCCTTGTTTCATTGACCTGCACAGTCCCCAGATCTAAACCTTATAAAGCATCTTTGGGATGAGGTGGAAAGGGCTGTTTGCAGTGAGATTCTGCTGCTGTCCAATATGCAGCAACTGCATGACACAATCATTTCTATGTGATACAACATTCCTGCACAACACATCCAGCATCTTGTATGTTCCATTCCCCAATGAATTTGTGCTGTTCTGAAGGCCAAAGGAGTTGCAATAAACTACTAGGTGTACCAAATAAACTGGCATCTCGGTATACATATTCACATAGTGTTTGGGTTAATGTTACTGCCAAAAACATTTGATAAAACATGTTTTACTACAATTAATTTTTGAAAGAATTTTGAGGTTCTATGCTTTTTACACTCAAAAATTCTTTAAAATATTCATTATTCAAGTTGGTTTTTTTCCCCACTTTTATAAATTTTTGTAGAGAAAAATGTATTATACATTTTAATAGGATCATTACACATGTGACATCTTAGTATATATTACTAATTTCAATATAAAGTTTATTATGTGAAAAATGCCTAAAAGTAACTGCACTATTTCCTTTTTCTCTTAGCTTGATAAAGATAGGAAACTGTTCACATATAACTTTTGAGAAAACACCTCCAATTACAAATGATACATTAGTGATACACAAATCTGTAACAGTTATAATTAAGCTGGAACAGGTGATTCTTGTAGACAATTGAATCATATTTCTAATCCAAAAACAGAATTGTAGTAAATTCAGTATTAACAGTGTAACTTAAGAACGGGTGTGTGTGTGGGGGGGGGGGGGGGATATTTTAGCTGTTCTTTTTTTAAAAAAAAAATCAAAGTAAAAAATGTGAATCATTCAACCTGGTTTCAGTTATAAACATGAAAATTCAAAATGTTCTTTTGCTCTTTTTTTTTAAAGCCTTGCTTTTTATTCAGAAAACCATTGTGTAGATTATTAAAAAAAAAGCAATATATTAACCATTTCTCTTAGGTAAATATGGAAACTGCACGTTTCTTCAAACAAGATTTTGAAGAAAATGGATCTATGGAGAATGTGTGCCTGTTTCTTAATCTTGCCAATGATCCAACGTAAGTATCTTTTTTTTTGTTGATATCAGTATTACTGAAAAATTGTACTACATATTTAAAGAGCAGAACTAAAAGTGTAATGGTCTAAAATATATTTATTAATTCAACTTTTAATATTTGTAAAATATTTATCTACTGATCAAAGGGACCTGGGTTCGAGCCCAAATAAAGCATGGATGTTTGTGTCATTTTTGTGCTGAGGGTCTTGCCTTCCTCACAGACCTTCTACTATGATGTATTAAAGTGACAGGCTCTTGTCAGACCTCTGTGGCAAGCAGCTGCTTTAGGGGATATTTATTATTTATTTTATTATAAAATTCCAAATGGCTATAAGCATTCATAGTTTGTAGGATGTAGTGAATGAAAGCACTCAAGTTCGCTACATCCTACAAAATTTTGAGCTGTAAAGTCTGTTTTTTGATTGCAAAGGCATTCTCATACATTTTATGCTACAGGGGTCAACAATGAATAAGGAAGCTTATGCAGAAGCCCTTCAAAGAAAATTTTGTCATGCAGTTCATGAAAACTACTAGAATTTTGAGGTGGAAAATGGTTTCTGCATCATGACAAAGCAAGACCTCATACTGCTGCTTTGGTTCAAACTGTTACCAATATCAGTGCTAAAATACTAGAGCATCCCCCTTTTCTAATCTTGTGATTTAATGCCATTAGTAACTGCAGTGAAAACTTGGTTATATGTTTTTCAAAGAATTTGGTAATTTATATTTCACAAGCTGAAAACAGTATTTTTGACTTTGCTTTGGAAATGATAAGAGGATTGAGTGGCCAAATGCTCTGAACACTTTTACAAAATGCCTTGCAAGAAGCATTTGAATCCTGTGCTAAGTGATGGTGTAAGTGCATAGCTTTCAATGAGAAACACTTTAAGAAGTAGAAAACACCTGCAGACTCGTGATGAAGATTAAAAATAAGATATTGTCAATCCATGAATTATCCACCCTTGTATTTTAACCCTTTCCAGCTTTGTTTAAACCAAATCAACACTGTATTTCATTCTACTGAGTTCTGTGTTGAGGTAAACTTGCTACTCTTACTATGGTTTTACATTACAATGCAAAAACTTTTGTGTTCTCTCAGCATTCAAACTTTATGAAGTTCGTTGATGAGGAACTATCATTTGTCAATGGAAATCATTAATTTAGACTAGAATACTTGTATAGATGAAAAACATTTGGACTGGAAAGAGTTAATGTAGCTTTATGAATAGGTTGAAACTTTCAATAGACATTGAAAAATGAGTCCACATCCAAATTTCATTACATTATATATAGGCGATGTTGTTTTGATGTGAAGTAGTCAATAGAGAATCTAATTACTGTTTTTGCTTGCATACCCTTGTGTGTTAGCTCATAATCATAGTGGTTAGAGAATCTGATGACATGGGCCTGCCTTTCTACGAGTAAATTTGCACAAGCTATGTAAATTTCATGCCCCATGCATACACACACACTGACTGACTGACCAACCGACCCATTTTCAATTTCATTTTGTATTATTTTTCAGTTATCTAAGGGAAATTTTGTCTCTTGTAAGAAGACAAGTGGATTTGTGTAAAACATGTTAATGAGTTACCTTTTTGTCATTGAAGGCTGTTTTCTGAAAACGTGTGTTCTGTTTAAAATTTTATTCTAAGATTTTGTTAACATGATTAACTGCATAACCTGTTATAAAGTTTTGATTTTTTTATGGAATTTTAAAATTTTTTAGAGTATTGAACTTTGTATCTGTTCTTATGAAATGATTTATATTTGCAGTTTATAATGATAAAGTTATATTGATAAATAAAAAGTTTAGCAGGTTTGAGAAAACCACCAACCAACCACTTGTATATGAACATGGAATCCCTGATTATGTGTCACTTTTTCTACCAGTTGGACTAAGGTTTGGCAATCGAAGCTTTCCTAAATGTTGAAATTAAATGACTCTTATTACTCTCACTTTTGTGAGTTCCATTGCTTTATATCAAATAGTTGCTGCCCAAGGTGATAAGGCTATAAAGTGTAACGCTCCAAACAATGTAGAATACTTAAAGTTTATTGCTCCGGATAGCTTTGAACGGGCGCCAGGCAATCATTAACAAATTGCCAAAAATGTAAAATAAGTTGATTTAGGGTTCCAGTGCCAGTGAGCGTTCATAAGTGAGAGTCAAAATGTTTCTTAACAATAAGAGTTAATGTAAAAAAAAGATTCTAAATTCGCATTGCTCAAGATAAAAACTACAGACTCAAAAGTTTGTAACATAACAAAATAGATTTATTTCCAAAAATAAGTAACTCACCAAGAACATCAATGAAGAAACTAAAATCTGTGCTACACGCACGGTGCTACGCACCTTACTACATCTCTCTGCTCTCAAAGCTCAAGTGACAAAATCCTAAGTGCTAAATCCTCCAAGTGCCTCGCAGGGCACGGTTTTGACAATTGGGCCGGCGCATGCCGGGAAAGGCATTTGCATACAATGACGGACGCAAGCTATGACGCAAGAGGGGGCGTGTCCTTGGCACGCGCTTTAACGGTTACGGTCGGAAGTTCGGAGTTGCGCGTATGCAACTCCTAGAAACTTGAAAACGAGTGCTGTGATGCCGAAACAGAAATAAAAATCCCCAAAATGATAAATATAACGTAAATTAAACAAAAACTGGTTAAGGTAAAGCAAAAGTGAACGATGGGGCATCACAACTCCCCCTTCCAAAGGGAGTCAAAATGATTGACCTAACAAATTTTGACGAGCAAATTTTGAATAAAGGACACATCTTACGTCATTTACACATGGCTAAACATAAATAAGTAGAAGTATGCTAACGCAAATTTGGATACGATGAACTATTCTTACTTTGACACAATTTTCCAGCACAACCAAAGGTACCTCCTCCCTTTTCCTCCTAACAAAAATATGTGTAACAGCTATCCTAGTGTAATTACGTACCAGTGGCTGTGACAGTTAACTGTATACTAGCATCATCGGTCTAACTAGTATCACATTCTGATACAAACTCGAAATTGGCATATCTTGAACTGTACAGAAAAACAGGTTAATGAACTCCTAGTCTAATAAATGTTAAAAAGATGAAAAGAAAAAGTGATTCATTACATTTGTTGTTAGCGGGGTAATAACTTCCGCTTTTCCCCTAACCACAATAAAAAATTCGTGAAAGCTAAATCTTCTCCTAAATCACATAGAAAAACGGGTATTCGAACACCGTTATCTCCTCCTAATTACATTCAAATACGCAAAGCTAAGAAAATTCAAAATTTACAAACAAGCGGGATTGTAATCATCCGCTAATTCTTCTCCTATTCACAGAAATCGCGATCTAGCTGAAATAAAAAAATCATTAATTACCTCCCCCTTCAGAGCTAACGTCCCCCTCCCAAAGGAGTTATGCTGATAACAACTCTGTTATCAGACTATGCCATTTGGGGACAGCTCCAAAAAGGTACACAAAAAAAAACAAAATTCTGCAATCATCATCATAGTCATCATCTATATATACCAATAAATACTGTCAATGTCATCCACAAAAATTACGTATCATTGACACATAAATATCACTGATGACACTGAACAGATTTAAACACATATACATAAATCGTATCTAAGAATAAAGAAAAAAGAGTGTAAATAATTTATAATATACGATGATCACATTTCATCCAATAACTTTTACATGAATCTCTTTTTTTTTTGCATAAATTCACTTTGGAATGCACGTTATTTTACAATACAAATTCTTAAATCACTAATTCTCTTTCACTCTTCTCATTCATATCCAGAAACATTTTACAATTTCTAAACTTTCCAATATCGACTTACAAAATTTTCAGCTATCAGTCAGCTGAAAAAAATCTACAAAAATGCATTTTAACTCGCGTAAATACAATAACTAGAACCTCGATGGACAAGAATGCAAAAAAACTCTATTCACACAAGTATAAACTCGAACTACAACAATTTCACTTTTCAAAAATAAATATCGAACTCTAAAGTTTCAACAAGAAATTAAACATCGCTAACTATACAATTCACAATAAGGCTTCTTCTTCGTCTTCATCTATTCCAGGAAAAAAAACATTTTATAACTCAATCAAGTGCCAAGTGAAAGAAAAATATACTTAAATTTTATTGTTGGCACTCCGTGGCGATAAATCATCTAGTCCGTTTCCAATAACATCTTTCCGTCGTCGTTGGGTGGCTTCACGTAAAGTTGTTACTGAAGATCTCGTTCAAGTCAAGTCGTCGCTGTAGATCTCTCTCGTGACGTCATCTTCCCGATGTTCGCTGCTTCGCTGCCGGTTGTCGCTCTGCAGGCTCTGGTCGTTTCGTCGGCTTTTCGTTACGCTCTCGACGTTGATGGAACAGCTGAATCTGGCTTTGTCAGTCTTTGTCCTGTTGTGTGCAGTAGGTGATAATCTAATCGGTTTTTTTCTCTTCTGGGTGGTAAAGGTTCAATATCATCATCAGAGCCATCATTCTCCTGGGTTGGTTGTGGAGCATCTGCTTCTGATCTAGAAAATTCTATAGAAGTTTTGTATTTTTTTATATTCACAACATTAAAGTACCCTACTGAGGCATTAGTGGTCATATTGGCCAATTCATACAGAAGTGGAGAAAGTTTCTTCCTTATAACATATGGTCCAGCATATAATGGTGCAAATTTCTTTATAAATCCTCTTTCTTTATCACTCTTATGGTGTGTTTTAATCAAGACCTTATCACCTACTTTAAATTCCATATGTCGTCGTCTTTTATTATAATCCTCTCGTTGCTTTTGTTGTGCTCGTAGGGAATTATCTTGTGCCCTTGAAATGGCTCGAATATGCTGTTCCGTTCTAAACTCAATGGATTGTGGAGATGCGGGTTGGCCAATGAGTCTGTCCCAAGGTAATGTTAGTTCTCTTCCAAGAAATATCCGTGAAGGCGTGAATTTGGTGGTTTCATGTAATGAAGTGCGTAAAGCAAAGGAAAACTGTTGCAAATATTTATCCCATGTACTATGTCTATTTTCGACGTAAGCAGCTATCATTCTGCCAATATTTCGATTAATTCTTTCTGTCAAATTTGATTGTGGATGATATGGAGTTGTATATATATGTTTTATTTGGAATGTTTCACATACTTCAGCAAGCACAATTGGGGCCCATTGTCCGAAACTATACTCTTGGGTACCCCGTATCTGCATATAAATTCATTTACAAATTTCTTTGCTACGATTGTTGCTGTTGCATTTCTAACAGGAAATATTTCGACCCATTTCGAAAAATAATTTACCAAGACCAGAATATATTGGGATCCCGCTTGTGTTTGTGGATACGGGCCCATTAAATCCATGCCAACTAATTCCATGGGTTCGTTGGAGATCGTGCTTTTCATAAGACCACAAGGACGGTTTTGATCGAATTTTGTGGTTTGACAAATTAGGCATGTTTCTACATAGGTTTTTACGTCCTTTTTCAAAGCTGGCCAATATGATCTTTTGGCCACTTTCTGATAGGTTTTCCGTGTACCTAAATGTCCAGCTGAAGGTACATCATGTAATTCTCGGAGTACGTACTCTCTTAAATTCTTGGGAATAAATGGGCGATAACTGCCTGTTTGACTCGGTCATCTGCAGTAGTACAAAATATCGTTAATTAATCTGAAATGTCTGGCTCTTCCAACAATACTTGAAGCTATACTAGGATCTAGAGGTAATTCATCAGTTTTCAAATAATGATACACGTTTCCATATTCTAAATCGCTTTGTTGTTCAGTGATTAAATGTTCCTTGTATTCGATGGGAACTATTGTGGCGAGTGAGGGAGCAAAAGGCTTATCTTCGAGCTCTGGCGTAACTTCTGCCGGCCACACGGGAGCACGGGATAATGCATCTGGTAGCTGATGTGCACTTCCCTTTCGATGCTCGACCTTGAAATTAAATTCTTGTAGGCGTAATGCCCAGCGCATTAGACGACCTGTTAGATTGGTAGATGTCTGTAACCATTGTAAAGCAGCATGGTCAGTAAAAATAGTTATGTCGGATGTGTCTAATTGTACTTTAAATTTTTCTAGAGCCCATATTATGCTTAGACATTCTTTTTCAGTCACTGTATAGTTTATTTCAGTATGACTCAAACTGCGACTGGCATACATGATGACGTGTTCACAATTGTCATTCTGTACTTGGCTCAGCACGGCGCCGAGACCGACATCGGAAGCATCAGTGTAGATGAAAAAAGGTTTGCCTAACTGTGGCAAGGCCAACACGGGAGCATGACACAATGCATCCTTTAATGTCTGAAATGCTGTATCGCAAACAGGTGTCCAGTGAAACCGCTTTCGCTTTCGACGTAATTCACACAAAGGTTCGGCCAAATTAGCAAAATTGGGTACAAATTGTCGGTACCATCCACACATTCCTAAAAATCTACTAAGTTGTTTCGAATTGCGCGGTGTGGGAAATCGTTCTATGGCTTCGACCTTATTAGGTAATGTTCTTACTCCATCCTTATTCACAGTAAAACCGAGGTATTGAACGTCCTCTCGGAGAAAGGTGCATTTGGACAACTTTATGGTGAGTCCGGCTTCTCTTAACCTTGCAAATACCAAATTCAAATCACGTAGATGCTCTGAAAAATCAGTAGAAAAAATGACTATGTCGTCTAAGTATACTTCACAAATTTTTCCTTTTAGGTCACCCAGAACTACGGACATAAGACGTTGAAACATGGCGGGTGCTCCTGATAAGCCAAACGGTAAGCAACGAAATTGGAATAATCCATCTTTTGTGAGGAATGCTGTTTTGGGTCGAGCTGGTGGATATACGGACACCTGCCAATATCCTGAAGACAAATCTAGTGTACTAATAAATTTCTTGCCAGCCAGTTGTGTTAGTAGATTCTGAATAATAGGTAGTGGATATCTGTCGGGGACTGTAACAGCATTTAATTTTCGATAGTCTACGCAAAATCTCAAATCACCAGTTTTCTTTTTAACGAGCACGACCGGTGAAGCCCAAGGGCTAAAACTTGGCTCTATTATCCCATCCTCTAACATTTCTTTAATTTGTGTTGAAATTATCTCTTCTTTACTGGGAGGATAATTATATGGTTTGCTGTAAACAGGTCTATTATTGCCGGTGTCGATATGATGTTCTAAAATCTGACATCTACCGGGCTTGTTGTTAAAAAGTTCGTAATTAGCATTGAGCAGAGTTTCTAACTTAACTCTCTCGCTATTTCCCAAGTGAGCGTTGTCAGCATGTTTTCTAATGTCTAATTTTATCTGATCGATATCGAGTTTTTCTTTCATTGTTGCTTTTAATGAAATAGTATTGTTGGCAAAATCAAATTCAATCAAGTGTTTCCGTATCGCATCTATTCCTATTAAAGAGTCGTATAATAATTCACTTATTACTAAAAATTCAAGTCTTATCTCCACATTATTTAAAGTGATAGGTAACTCGACAGTTCCTTGCGGAAAACACTGCTTGGAAGCACAAGCTAAGTTCAAAGGTCCACCGGACCACGGCTGCAAATTCAGTTTACAATTTTTCTGAATTTTATCCCATACTTTCTTATGTAGACATGTAAGATCAGCTCCTGTATCAATGCGAGCTATGAATTCTGTCTTATCGTGATAAAGCTTCACAAAAGGTAAATGTAAGACATTATGTATACCCACAGTAGCAAGACTTAACTCATGAGAGGGCTTTTGTTGAGGAACCTTGGCCTCTCGCTTCAAAGATCCCGATGAGAGTTTCCCGAATTTTCATTCCTTTGGTGACAGTATTTCTCAATATGTCCTAGTCGGCCACAAAAGTTACAAGTGATAGTTTCTCTCTTTTGTTTAACCAAAGTTTTAGGTCTAGTGTTATGGTTTGAAGCTTGACGTGGCAAAAAGTCTCTACTTCGTTCATATTCTATAGTTCTTGGCGCGTTTGGCGCAAATTGTCGGGACCGTGTAAATTGCGGTCGTGCGGGAGTCATTCTACGCGACTCAACCTGATATCGCTGCTTTGGCGGGAATGGCATCCATTGTTGGTTATGTGTATTTGCTGCAGATTCTCTTCTTGCAGTGTATTGCCGAGCCAATTTGACTAAATTGGACACGGAATTTATGTTTCGTACTTCTAGGTATTCTCGGATGGGCAACAGTAATTGAGACAATATGCAATTTACAATATCAATTTCAGCGGCATCAGCATCGTACAGCTGGTATAATTCTACTGTACCCCATATGAATTTTTCTATGTCATCTCTTTCCCTTTGTCTTCGTGAAAACAACTCTGTAGCTAGTTCTGTAAAATCATTATAAGCCGGATATATGTCCATGATTTCATTTTTAAATTCTTCCCAAAGTTCTATGCCATGACGACATCCTATGTTATTCCACCATTGCTTAGCACATCCAATTAGGCAAGATACTGCTAAAACAACTTTTTTGTTGCTTGGCACTTCATGTAAACGGAAGTGCTCCTCCATGGACTTGACAAATGTCCACGATGACGGACGTTTCGAACCGTCGAACCTTATCTCAGGTAAAGGCCAATTTACATAAGGACTATAGTTAATGGATGGGTTGGCAAATTGTCGTTGTGGCGGTTGAAAATACTCTGTTCTATCGCTTGCTTCTGACGGAACAGAAAATGGAACCTTACGTTCAAAGTTTCTTCGTTGGTGAACTGACGTAGCATTGTCAGCAAATTTAGGGGTTGTTGTCGTTCCCCTTTTCTCCCGATTATCATCAAGCAGATTCATTAGCACTTCTGCTTCCATCATTACATCTTTCAATCTACCCTTTACTCTTTCTATGTCGGGAGTCATTATGGCGGAATCGGCCATATTGTTAGCAGACATGTTTAGCGGTCTGCTGAAATTTGGAATTTTGGAAATTTTGAAAACGTTTTATCTTGAGCAGCGCTCAAAGGTACTGCTATACAACAATACTAAAGCTAAACTAAGCTTTACAAAAATATAAATTTGCTTGTAAAAAAAATTTCTTATCATCCTACGTACTTGTGTGTCCGGACACTTCTAATCATTACATACAACAATCTTAAATATTCAGCAATATCAAAGCTGAAACTTCAGTACCTTTGAATAATATACACAAACGTTAAGCTACTTGCTCAACAAAAATTCTCGGCTTAAGCTGCCGTTAAATCTACAACTAGTATATACCACTATTGAGCTCAAAAAAATTACTATCTTTAAATACTGGCGAGTCCCTGTTCGTTGCGCCACTTCTTTTATCCTACTCTGTAACGCTCCAAACAATGTAGAATACTTAAAGTTTATTGCTCCGGATAGCTTTGAACGGGCGCCAGGCAATCATTAACAAATTGCCAAAAATGTAAAATAAGTTGATTTAGGGTTCCAGTGCCAGTGAGCGTTCATAAGTGAGAGTCAAAATGTTTCTTAACAATAAGAGTTAATGTAAAAAAAAGATTCTAAATTCGCGTTGCTCAAGATAAAAACTACAGACTCAAAAGTTTGTAACATAACAAAATAGATTTATTTCCAAAAATAAGTAACTCACCAAGAACATCAATGAAGAAACTAAAATCTGTGCTACACGCACGGTGCTACGCACCTTACTACATCTCTCTGCTCTCAAAGCTCAAGTGACAAAATCCTCAAGTGACAAAATCCTCAAGTGACAAAATCCTAAGTGCTAAATCCTCCAAGTGCCTCGCAGGGCACGGTTTTGACAATTGGGCCGGCGCATGCCGGGAAAGGCATTTGCATACAATGACGGACGCAAGCTATGACGCAAGAGGGGGCGTGTCCTTGGCACGCGCTTTAACGGTTACGGTCGGAAGTTCGGAGTTGCGCGTACGCAACTCCTAGAAACTTGAAAACGAGTGCTGTGATGCCGAAACGGAAATAAAAATCCCCAAAATGATAAATATAACGTAAATTAAACGAAAACTGGTTAAGGTAAAGCAAAAGTGAACGATGGGGCATCACAAAAGCATTAACTGAAAGATATACCAGTAGCAGAATAGCTCTATTGGCTATTTAAAATACAAACTATTAATTAAAATAATACATTGAATTGTATCTTGACAACTTGAACTTATTTCATCTAGAACCTTATATAAACAAGTGTGAATTACCACTACCTTAGCTCAATTGTATAGTAACTATTGCATAACTAGGAGATCCCATGTTCAAATCTGAGAGGCAGATTGGTGGTGGTGGAGGGGTTATATATTATTGAAACTAAATGTCTCGTATGACAATAATGGGGGTTTCAATGCTTCTAACAATGAATAAAAAATTATAATACTCTTTAAAATAGATTTTAAAAATAACTTTTTTCAAGAAACTTTATCTTTTTAGGATTGAACGCATAATAACACCAAGACTGGCACTTACCACTGCAGAATATCTGGCTTATCAATGTGAGAAACATGTCCTAGTCATTTTAACAGATATGTCATCTTATGCTGAAGCATTGAGAGAGGTAAACAAATATCTTAAGACATTATTGTAGAAATTGTTTTATTCATAGTGCACTTAAATTTTATTAGGAAAATATATGAAAACATGTCTAATCTTTAAAACTTCATCAGTTCCACTCTGTGCTGCTAGTTATTACCTCCAGTGTTTGCAAATGTATTATGTGGCAAGGCAAATTAAGGGTGGAGAGAGATCAACTTATGTAACAACATGCAAAACTTATTACTAACTGCTAATTATCATTAGCAATGTAGTGGAATCTTGGTTATACATTTTTCAAAGAATTGTGTAATAGAGAATGTATATAGTAGGATTAATTAAATGAATTACAAACCACAGCTAGTTACTATTAATTTACCATGATATTTAGCTGTATATTAAAATCAGCCACTATCTCCCCAGCCCAGAAGTTACAGGTCACCTTTTACTCTTTTCACAGGTATATTGTGTTTAACACAATATCCCAGAAAGTAAGCTTTTAAGTTCTTATTTCTGCTAAAGTCTGTCTTTTAGTATAAAGGAGACATTGTAGGAGAATAGTATATTACCAGTTCTGTTGACTTTACTTTATTTCCCCGCCCTGCCCACGGTCAGTAGGGGACACCGATGGGCTTGGAAAGGCCGCCGTCTGTCGGATGGGACGTTAAGCCGTGGCCCCGTGTGCAGGAGAGCCATACCCTGTGCACGTTAAAGAACACGCTGGATGGCCTTGACGGGAGGCTACCATCTGTCTCCCAACAGCTGTTCCAGTGGGTCCCCTCCCCCAACCTTCTCTGAGCCTTCGGGGTCCATGTGACCTGGCCATTTAGCCCATGGTGTGCGAAAAAGTGCCGCTCAGAGGTAAAACAACCCAAAACAACATGCTGGATGGCCTTGACAGGAGGCTACCATATGTCTCTCAACAGCTGTTCCAATGGATTCCCTCCCCCAACCTTCTCTGAGCTTTTGGGGTCCTTGTGACCTGACCTGGCCATTTATTCTATTGTGTGCAAAAAAAGTGCTGCTCAGAGATAAAAACCAATCTAATTATTTTCAAAATTATTGCATATGTTTTCTTTAAATTCTTATTTTCAAGCATTGTGTACTTTTCTAAATAGCTTATTTTCAAGATATTTTTTCAATGATACAATTTCTTTTGAAACTGACATAATATTTTTGAAATGTAATTATAGGTGCAACTTGTGGACTGTTTCATTACATGAACTCCACCTATTTGTTTAACTTGCCTAATATAAAACTTGTGCTTGCAACAGTCAAGTTGGGCTTTTATCTTAATACTAGTATCTTATGTGTATACTAGCTACAGTCTGCAAAAGAGTTTGCAGTGTATAGTTGTCCCTCCTTGCTGCTTTCTGATTGGCATCTTACCAACACATGATTTATATAGCATATAGGAAGGACAGAAATACCATGACAAGCTGTTGTCAGAATCACTACAGCTGCAAAGCTGTTTGGGGTTCTAAACCACTTTCTACAATAGATATAAATAGGGATTTTAATGCAGCATGAGGTGCACAGGGCACACTGTGCATGAAATTAAGAATTTATCTGTCCAGTATCTGTAGAAATTACACAGATAAAACTCCACAGTTTCCATATTAAGCTATTGCCAACAACGAGTGTGTGCGCACTGATTCCAATATGCCATAAAAGAAAGGCATGCATACTTGACTGATGTTTGTCCAATTATCTATCCACACTAATATTTATATTTTATAATAGTTAGGATAAAATTAAAAAAAAAATAAATACCCCTCAAGCAGCTGCTTGCCACAGAGGTCTGACAGGAGCCTGTCAGTTTATATGCTACAGTAGAAGATCTGAGAGGATGGCAGGACCTCAGCAGAAAAACGACACCTACATCCATGCCTTACCCAGGGTTCGAACTCAAGTCCCTTAGATCAGTAGCCAAGCACACTAACCACTAGGCCACTTATCAAACTAAATGTATACTTTCAATAAACAAACGTTATCTCTTCTAAAAAATTCTCAATATCACGCTTCAAGAAGCATGTTTATAAATATGGTTTAGTAAGTTAAGCTTCTGTATCGAACTATTTGTTTGATATTTAGTTTAATCCCACACCCTTACGCTGGGGAAGGTGAACATGTCTGAACGCCTCCCGGGACCCAAACATCTTTACTCCTTTCCCTACCTCCTTGAAAGTAAGCTCGTTGAGTATTCCATCAAAATAACAAATCCATACATAAAATCAATATTCTCGAACAAACAGCAGTAGGAAATTATCTTCAACGAATAGATCTATTAAAAGCTTTCCATTTGCTGTTATCTTAAGCACACAAGTCAGTACAATTACACAATTAAGTAACTACTGACATCTTCACGTACCTGATTCTTCATCAGACCAACCAAGTGAATCATCATTCGGGCGAAGTTACTCAACCTATCGAAACATCTTCCTGCGCACTGGATGCATCTGAGTCAGCAATTAAATAATTTTTCAGTAGGATATGTGATGCATTTTTATTCTAATGTAGAATTATTGCTGTATATATATATATACATAACAATATGGAAATGGTATTCATATTTCTAGGTATCAGCTGCTCGAGAAGAAGTACCTGGCCGTCGTGGTTTTCCTGGCTACATGTATACAGATTTAGCCACCATTTATGAAAGAGCTGGACGTGTAGAAGGGAGAAATGGATCCATCACACAAATTCCAATATTAACTATGCCAAATGATGGTAAGATGCAAGCATATTCATTACATTTCGTATGATACTGATGTCATTGCTCAGTATTACTAAAGAAATAAATGCAAAAAAAGATTGGAAATATTGAAATCTACAGGTTCTTACTATTAAAAAGCAGCATTAAAAGTTTTTACAATGGAAACAGTTCTCTGTCATCACTAAAATATACAGATGTATATTTTCAATCTTATAATTTCTTTAAATTGTAAGATCTGGTCCACACTAATTATTTTATTTATATTAAGATAGTCCTTATTACAAGGAATTATAGGGATAAACACAATAACAGTTCTAATACAAAAGTTTAAATATTTGGCTTACTGCATATTTCAAATTTAGTATTGGGGGATTTGTGTTTCATAAAATAGTCTGCTTTGTATAACATAATAAAAGCAATTTTCTATTTCAGGCTTCTTGTAATTAAGTGCCAAATCAAATAATATGTTCTGCTATGTTTTCTTGTTTTGTCTTAAAATTGAATAGACATACTACTATAATGTAGGTTAGCTAAAAATAGATATTTAAGTATGTTTTCATCAATAATATAATTTTTAAACTGCAGTTTTAATTAGAATTAGAAAGAAATTTTAACTTTTTATATTAGTTTACTAACATGTAACACATTATGGAACTCATTAGTAAAATGTTGCTATTCATAAACACTAATATTTGAAGGAAAATTTATCTTCAAAAGTTAGTGTTAATAATAATTTTTGTGTTGTAATTTTTCAGATATCACTCATCCAATACCTGATCTTACTGGTTATATCACTGAAGGTCAAATATATGTTGACCGGCAGCTGCATAACAGACAGGTAATTATGTGCTGTTATGATTTTTGTCAATGATTTTCTTCACTGCTTTTCAAGGAGGTTGGCAGTTATAATGTCTGCTTATTAATGCTTATAAAGAAGGTTTTTGTAAAGGAAAAAACACATATTGCTTCTTAAACTTGTTTACTTTTATATCTTAGAAGTTGAGCAAGTAAAATGTTATAAACTTTTCTGCTTGTGGCATTTTACAGCCGAATATTCTATAATTTTATTTTAAATTTCTTTTGATGAAGGAACTTGAAATTGTCAGCTATTAATTCAAAATATGTAATAAAATTCTTTTTCTTATTCTTAAACTAAAAAAAAACTTTATAAGCATCTGTGTATAATAACTACTTAATAACCTTCTAGGTTTTACAAATGTTTGAGGTCCAATGTATGCAAGTAAATCAGTCTTATGCAAGTGGCAGCTCATGAGCTTCTAAACTAGGGGCGGGGGTGGCTCAGTCGGTAGCGCGCCAGGCTCGTAATCTGTAGTTCCCAGGTTCGAGTCCCAGCTGGGTTCAGCGTTGAGATTTATCTCCGCAAAAATTCCCCGCCCTGCCCACGGTCAGTAGGGGACACCGATGGGCTTGGAAAGGCCGCCGTCCGTCGGATGGGACGTTAAGCCATGGCCCCGTGTACGGGAGAGCCATACCCTGTGCACGTTAAAGAACACGCTGGATGGCCTTGACGGGAGGCTACCATCTGTCTCCCAACAGCTGTTCCAGTGGGTCCCCTCCCCCAACCTTCTCTGAGCCTTCGGGGTCAATGTGACCTGGCCATTTAGCCCATGGTGTGCAAAAAAGTGCCGCTCAGAGGTAAAACAACCAACCAACCAGCTTCTAAACTGGTGGAGCCAGTAAATATAGGTAGAAACCAACATTTAGCTTTAAAACGTGAATTAAATATTAATTTGGGTGGTGGGGGTGGTATTCATGAGATTTGAAATTAAACTTGGGTATAATATTTTATTTCCACTAAATTTATATATATAATAGAATTATAATATTGCAAAAACAAATTATCACATACAAAATTTTGTTTCTTGCATCTCAATCTATTTTTTTCTCTTCCAATTATGTAGCTGAGTATATTCTGTATGCGATTGGAAACCTCTGTAAATTAGAATATTTTGGTGCAACTACTAATTAAATATATAAACAATAAAGCCTCTCTTCTCAGGAAATAGAAAGCAAATTAATACCCATCCTTTGAATTTTTTGTTTTTCATTGTTAGCACCAGAGGGAAGATCAAGAACTTCTAAATTTGTTCTAGAAACAATGAAAACCACAAATGCTAATATCCGCTGGCTTATTGCCACAAAACTTGCTGCCCTCTTTCAATAGGGAATACCGATGGGCTTGGAAAGGCCACTATCTGTTGGATGGGATGTAAAGTTGTGGCCCCTGTGCAGAATAGCAATACCCTTTGCGCATTAAAAAACATGCTGGATGACCTTGACGGGATGCTACCATGTGTCTCCCATCAGCTGCCCATTGGGTACCTTCTCTGAGCCTTTGGGGCCCTTGTGACCCTGCCATTTAGCCCATTGTGTGCAAAAAATGCCTCTCAGAGGTGCAAAAACTCCTCTCACTGATTTTCTGCTTGTACAGAACCATTTCTGGTTTTATGCAAAGCCAAAGAAGGTCTATAGAATTATTTAGTTTTGGTTGGTTTAAGTGTTGAACAGAGCTGCATTACAACATCATATCAGAATAATTGAATTAGAGATAGCTAGTTCAGATAACAGAATTTTCTGAATAAGACACTTCCATTTTGCACTTAAAAAAAAAAACATGAAGACTAAATAATCCAATCATCAGGCCTGGATCTAGGGTGGTGAGGGTGGATAACGCTAATAAGGGCAATAAAGGCAAAAAATTGTTAACTTATATATATTTCATGCACCTTTCAAGAAATTTTAAAAACCTTAAATGAAGAGGAAATGTTATACTGCAATGGAATTTCTCTTTTTTCCTTCCACTTTATTTTTTTTAGATCTGGTCCTGCCAATCACTAAGCCTTATTATACTATATTACTAGATACTTATATTACTAGATATATCTTGCCAAGTATTTGGTGTGAAACATCTGTCTATTGGTAACTTTTCCCATTGATAACATACTACTCCATTCATAATGTTCCAAGGTAGGTTGATGGTAGTTCTTGCCAGAAAATTTGGACCCTTGCAGTAGGTTTAATCCTTACCCACAAAAGGTACCCAATTGTTAACCCAACCAGGCACATATAAGGGACACCACCACACAAATTTAAAACCAATCAGTCAAGTTCCCGAGAAATCAGAGGAAGCCAAAAATGGCAATCACCAGTGATGTCACTGGGGGGGAGATACATGAGATTTGAAATTGAGTTTAATATGTATACAATTTTTATTTGTTGATGTCACCTCAAACGTACCAGAAACACATCTTGTCTGGATGTGTTCAGTCACCCGTTCAGATATGCCTATTAATTATTACTATGCTGTTTCAAGCAATTAAATTTGCCGTTTCAGACAATAAACAAAAATTTACAGAATATCATTAGCAATATTATAAATCAAATCTTACCAGTGTGCAACTATGTATCAAATAAAAATTAATGGTATTCTTCTGCAATAAAGAGTGTTACAAAATGTTTCTTAATTTCATAACTAATGATAACCCATACAAGTGCTCTTTTACCCACATTTCCCTCTGAAATTTGCCACAATTTGAGCTTGCTAAAAAAACCTTTGAAAACATTAGTAAGCTATTCTAATCAGTTGCCAAATTGTCTTTCATAAAATATTTCAAGTATGTGAGTTTTATTCATATAAGCTGAAGGGTTATTTGAATAATGATTTAAGCTTATTGCATTTTTACTCCTGCCGCAATTGAGAGAGTATTAAAGCATTTGGCCTGTTTGAATCCATATGCATGAATGGTGAGGGGAAAAAATACTTTCCATAACAAAATAAAAATGATTGATTCAATATAAGTTGTATATTAGTGCATTATCAAACTATGTAAAGGAATTTGACCAACTAATAATACCTTTTAAAATAAATTCAGCTTGTTATAGATAAAACATATGTCCAATACTGATGAAATGTAAACACATTTGATGATTGATAAATCCATTTTATTACACTGATATTTATTGCATATTTGACATTTATTTCCTGAACATCGAATTCACTTTAAAATTCCTGTCACACTTGCAGACATTCCAGTTAGTTGTACATCAAATTGCTGTATAGCTAGTATTACACCGAGTGCAGTGCTGTTTTCTCCATCATGACAACATATTAATTAGCAGCTAATATGAGGTTTTTATATGTATCTGTTATCTGAAATGCTAATACATAATTTTCTGAATACTAAACACATTAGATAGCTCTTGTTGGAGCTTCAAACTTCATACTGCAGAGTAATTTGTTCACTAATGTAAATCAACCCAATTATATGCATTATGTAAACTAACCTAATTTTCTGAATTAAGTATAAAATAAAAGTTACTTACTGAAAGGTATCGGTAACTATCCACATATAATGGAGGATTTAATTTTGTAGTAAAGGTTGGTGCATTTTCATTAATCACCTAAAGATTACATTGTAATCAGTGAATGATATATATGATACATTGTGGGCAGCTTCAGAATTTGTCCAAACCATGTCTTAACTAGCAAACTTACAAGCATTGTAGCAAATGATTGACATTTGCATTGTAAATGATGGGAATTTCTGGGCACACTTGGAGCTTGCCCCATTAATATCACGAAGGCTACCCATCGCAGTTTTGAGTATTACTTTGCAAAATTGATATTAAATGGAAATAAAACTGGTAAAAAGATTCAGAAAAAAAATGTAAATTATGATTTTTATTTTTCATTCTAATGTAATAAATGAATACTCCCTCAAGCAGCTGTTTGCTACAGAAGTCTGACAGGAGCTTGTCAATTTAGAATTTAATAATTTTAGTATATATTACCAAAATATTGGTGGGGGGGACTGGTCCCTCTTGCCAATAATGATTAGCCTCCCCTGGTTTAATAGTTTATTAATGACTATTAACTAAAAAAAATACTACAATAAAAAAAGTGTATTTTAGAAAAATATGCATTACTAAATATTGGAAAAAGTTTGCCTAAATGTAATTTTGCAAATTCTTCAGAGTTAATTTTGCTCTTTTAAATGCACGCAGTTATCTACAATTATGCAAAAACTCGACTTGTCATTACCCAGTAACTATATTTTACTGTGCAAACTTCATGATCTTCATTTCTGAAATTTTTAGGTATAATACCAGTTTATGCATAACACTAATTTTTTTTTAACTTTTATTTTGCCTTGTCAGCAAAAAAGATAGATACTTTCACATAGGATAAGGTTCTTAAAATTTGTGCCTTTATTACAATGTATCTTTTATTTTTATTTGTTTTAATGTGAATATTATCACTTAATTTCCAAATAAGATTTTCCCTCTATCTCAAGTAGTACTTTTCAGTCATGTCAGCCATATAATATTGCAGTAATGTTTATCAATATTCCTTCAGATCTTATCAAATTAGAGATTTTTTTTCCCACTATCCATGTTAACATTAATCTTTTATCCACTGAGAACCTTTAAATGCAGCTAGCTGCATTTGTGCAGGGCTCTAATGATAGGAAACACACAAGGTGTAGCTAGACTTCTCATTAAGAATGCCAGTGATGTACTTATGAGATATGAATGTATTAACAAAGATTTTTTGCAAATAAATTTAAAACAGGTTTTAAAGACTTGAATGTTGTATGTTACTATGTCACCACTGAGAACTTAAGAGAAAGATAGGATCTATGAACAGCTGCAGAATATTTATAATTCTGTCAAAAATAGAGATATTAGTCTTCTACTTTGTGACTATGGGTAAGGGGTGGCTCAGTTGGTAGCACACCAGGCTCATAATCTGCATTTCCCAGGTTTGAGTCCCAGCTGGGTCAACATTGAGATTTATCTCTGCACAACTCCCCGCCCTCCCCACAGTCAGTAGGGGACACCAATGGACTTGGAAAGGATGCCATCCATTGGATGGAATGTTAAACCATAGCCCCATGTGCGGGAAAGTCGTACCCTGTGCATGTTAAAGAACACACTGGATGGGAGGCTACCATCTGCTACCATCTGTGCATGTTAAAGAACACACTGACGGGAAGCTACCATCTGTCTCCCAACAACTGTTCCAGTGAGTCCCTTTTCCCAACCTTTTCAAAGTCTTTGGGGTCTTTGTGACCTGGCCATTTAGCCCATTGTATGCAAAAAAGTGCTGCTCAGAGGTAAAACAAGTCAAAGCTGCATGACTTCAGTGCTGAAGTTGGTGCTGACTCTGGTCTTTGGACAGAAGTGATGGATTCTCTTGGCATTGGTAGTTACAACAGCAATGGGGAATGTTTCCTACGTGTAAGTAAACTTAATGGTGTGAGAATAATTAGTTACAAATACTGGTGCATTTATAAATATATAAGTTTCATCTGATGGACTACACAGGAATATGATTATAACAGCAAATTGGCTATTTCTGTCAGAAATATCAAGTCATATAGGGGAGCTTAAATTGGGTTGGACCATTGCTTTGTTAAAAGTGTCTTGTAACTGAAGCATAATAAAATATAAATTAAAAAAAAAAACTTCCTATGTGCATCCCCCATCCACCCACCCAAAAAAGATAAAACAGTAAAGCAATGAAATCACTTGCTGAATTCATATTTGATTCAAAGGAAGATTTTATTCAGATTTGCCTACTCAACAAAAATTTCTGTCACCTTATCTTTTTCTGAAGTGAATATAAATTTGGTGAGTAATTTCACCATTAGTAGGCTTTAGTTTTATTTTTTGCTTTATTTAGGTTAATAATAGAATAAAAATTCCCCTCAAGCAACTGCTGCCACAGAGGTCTGACAGGAGCCTGTCAGTTTATACAGGGTGATTCAAAACTTATCGTTCAAATTTCGTGGGGAGGTAGGGAATACGTCAGGAATCCGATTTCACATAGGAAAGTATGTCCGCAAACGTCATCTACATGAACAAAATGGACAAGTAAAGTGAACACAAGGAAACAGTACAGTTAAGTGGTAACGTGTGACTTTTATTCCAACAAGGTAAAGTACAGGTTCACAGTAGGTGCTCAAAATTGTGACCAATTACACGGACACAGGATTCACAGCGCCATTGCATTGACCGCCGAACATTTTCAAAAACGCCTGGCATATCACGGACAATGCCTGCGGCAGCCACTATTCGTGCAACAAGGTCCATTTCACTGTCGACGGGGGTCTCGTACACATGGTCTTTCATGGCTCCCACAAAAAGAAATCCATGGGCGATAAATCAGGAGACCTGGGTGGCCAAGCGATCGGTCCACCTCTACCGATCCATCGAGCTCCGAATGTTCGGTTCAGGTAATCACGCGCAACAATTGTGCTATGGCTGGAGCCCCGTCATGTTGATACCACATATCTCGGCGGATATGCGCAGGAGCAGCGCCCAGAAAAGTCGGTAACACTGTCTCGAGAAATATTAGGTATTTCCGGCCATCCAATCGGGGCGGTAGCAAGTAAGGTCCCAACAAACAGTCACCAATGATTCCAGCCCACACATTTACGGCAAAACGATGTTGCGCAGCGTGACTTCTCGTACCATGTGGGTTGTCATAAGCCCACACATGTGAATTGTGTGTATTGAACACACCTTCACGAGTGAATGAAGCTTCATCTGTAAAAAGGACAGAAGCTGGAAAACTGGGGTCCACGGCACCTTTCTGCATGAACCATTGTGCAAATTCCACATGCTTCGGATAATCGTCAGGATGCAGTAACTGCACCCTTTGCAGATGGTAAGTATGCACACGTTCCTCGTGCAGTATCCGCCACACTCCTGACCGAGAGACCCCAAGCTGCTGAGCAATAGCTCGTGTGCTGGTATTCGGATTATCTTCGATGGACTGTAGGACTTGTTCTGCGACGTTGACAGTCTGCGTCAGTCGTCTTCTCCCGTATCCTGCATGTTGCTGCGCAGTGAACCACGTTCGCGCAGATTGCGATGCACACATGCAAACATTTGATGCTGCGGTATTCTTCTGTTGGGGTATCAGTCTTCGTAAACTTGCCTAGCTCGGCGGCCGCTTTCGCCAGCTGCCCCATATATGAGATGCATATCCGCTAGCTCTTGATGCATATCATTCATCTTATCACTAGTAAGTCAGCTCGTACACTGATGACAGCGGGAGTGGTCAGGCGAGCTGTTGGTACACACAGCGCCCTCTACATACGCATGCGTACATTTGCGGACATTCTTTCCTATGTGAAATCGGTTTCCTGACGTATTCCCTACCTCCCCACGAAATTTGAACGATAAGTTTTGAATCTCCCTGTATATCATAGTAGAAGGTCTGTGAGGATGGTGGGACCTCAGCAGAAAAACAACACAAACATCTAGGTTCCTTAGATCAGTAGCCAAGCACTCTAACCACTCTGCCATGGGATGGCATTACACATAGGAAAATAAGTAGTTTTAATTTATATTTTTTACTTTGTCACTAAAAACACTATTTTTAAAGCTTTCATTTGATAGGCCTATTAAAGGTTTTTTTTTTCTCCTCTTTTGGTTGGGAGGGAATAGAAAGAGTGGGAATGTTTGAGGTAGCTCGTGGCATGGCTAGACGCCTCAAGCTTTAATTTGCAAGATAACTCATTTGATTGATGCCCCCACACTACAATCCCCCATCCCCATTTTTTAAGAGGGAAGAAAAGTTATTTTTATTACCTATTTGAAAACATATTGAAATTATCAGATATAAAGTACATATTCAAGTGAAACATATTTTTTTTTCATTCTTTGAATGTTTGGTCTTTTTACATTCCAGGGGTAACAAATTAACATGAATCAAACACCAGTTACATTTATGATTTATTTCATATTTTTCCACCTATTGATTTTTCATATTGCAAAATTTTAAATTCGGAATGTGGAATATTTGAATATCTCTGGTATAGCAAATCATTTAATTAATACATTATGTTGTATTATTGAAATTATATAACTATATATACTTTCGATTCTTCAAACAGATATATCCTCCTATTAATGTGCTGCCCTCTTTGTCTCGATTGATGAAATCAGCTATTGGAGAAGACATGACTCGACGAGACCATGCTGACGTTTCAAACCAACTGGTAAGAAACTTGTGCAAGGCAATTAGTATTATCTTTGTAATTTATATCTTGTTTTTCTGACTTTAATTTGAAAATAAGTGCAGATTAAGAAAACTGACCCTGAAAGGGCAATATTTGAAAAGATAGTGTGGCTCATTTTATTCTCAAATTTACTATTTCAAAAAAATTGTCAAACTGTCATAGATACAAGAAAGTTTTGCTGCAACATAAAAGAATAACTACAAAGGTTTCTTTCCCCTCTTTATTTTAGTACACTGCTATATGTGTATCTTTTGTGGCTATTAAATATCAAATGGGTATTTGATTTCATACTATATTAATTCCACCATGTCTGTGGTAACATTAGCAATAATAGCACTGATTTTGATACACAACTTTGGAGGATCTGGCACACTAACAACATAAACTATATTTAATGTAGCTTTGCAAAAAACTATAAAAGGTGATAACTGGCAAACATGGGTGTCAAAGGATTGGTCCATCATGACCACTCCAATTAACTAGGAAACTCTCATCCAAAAATGTGTACATTCAAATTCCAGTGGGAGGGGATAAATTCAAATTTCAGTGTGAGCTTTATTATTATTCCAAATTACTTGATGTATTTGCTGCATAGAATTTTTAAGTTTAAGTTGCAAAACACTTTATTGTATTTGATTTTTGTTTTTGGCATTTTTTTAAATAGTTTAAAATCTTTAAAATGGATTATTGTGTATTAACTTATTTTTAAATGCTAATTTTTAAGTCCTTTTATTGCATTTTGTATTAATTTTGAATGAAGTATTAATAGATCATAAGCATAATTTAATTATACTTAATTATCTTTTTGTTATGCATTAAAAATTCAGTTTATATATATACATTTAAAACAGTGTTTACATATTGTCTGTATTAATGATTTATATTTTATTTATATTCAGTATGCATGCTATGCCATTGGCAAAGATGTCCAGTCTATAAAAGCTGTTGTTGGAGAGGAAGCTCTTACATCTGAAGATCTTCTGTATCTTGATTTCTTAAGCAAATTCGAAAAAAATTTTATCACACAAGGTAATGTTCATATTTTTTTATTTCAGTAAATAAAATTATTTAATTTGGAAGGAAAAAAAGCTTGCCCATTTGCATCACATCAGACACTTACTCTTTATGGACACATCACATATTTACCCCCAAAAGTAGGATTTTATATATATTTGTAAAACAACGTATTGCTAAAGTAATTGTGATGAAAATGGGTCAAGTGGATGGTACTTCCATTCTTGCAATTGGTTGTGCTCATTAACAAGTTTCTCAGTTTAAGTATCTCAAGAGTTGTTGTGGTACCAGTAATGTGTGACATGAGATAAATAGAAGAATAGGCATTCTTGATGGGATACACAATTTTATGAAATGAGAACATGATTAAAAAAATTTTAAAAGCATATTTTTTAAATGCTGCAGTGATTTGCCTCATATATTTATTTAGCTTGTTTTAAAGTAAAATTGAGCTTCTGTTTGCAGCCTTTTTTTAGAGCTAAATTAAAATTCTTTTTTAGTTGGACAGGTATTGAAATATTAGGGTTTGTTTTCTGATAATCTCACAAAAGTTTTAATTGCACCCTCTAACAGTGGAAAAAGTTTAAAAATGTCAAAAATATAAGTGAATATTGCAAACAACTTATTTAGTATAAATTTGTAATTTTGGTGGTGGAGTGTGATAGTCAAGAGGTTTACATTTTTGTTGACAGGAATAATTTACCTCATACCCCCAGGGAGGTAGGAAAATGAAACGTTTTTTTTTAAAGATGAAAGTTCCTTTTGAATTGGATAGGTAGTAATAAAATATGGTTCACATTTCCCAAATCTTCCTGAAGGTTTTAATTTTTATTTTAATGGGTGTTAAATGTGGGAAATGCCTAGTTGCCAATTACTCAAATTTTTCTTAATTTTATTCAAATTTTGGTTTAAAAATTTGCCTTGAATTTTGTGCAAGTTTTAAGGGTTTTCTTTTTAAAATCTAAATCACTTCAATTTGGCAACCTGGACATTAAGTTTTTTTTTTTTCAATGTGTCATTACCTCAGTGTTAAGCTGCCCCAAAACAGACTTTGGGTAAATAGCAAGGTGATTAATATAAAGATACCAAAAAAAAAACCCCATATACTCTTAAAATGCTAATGACATTGGCTGTATCTATTAAAGCCAATGACTATATAATTATTTCTGTATTTTTCCTTTAGGAAATTATGAAAATAGAACAGTATTTGACTCCTTAGACATTGGTTGGCAATTATTGCGTATATTCCCAAAAGAAATGCTAAAACGAATCCCTCAGGATACTTTGGCAGAATATTACCCAAGGGATGGCCGGCAAGCTGGAGCAAAAAATTAATATTAAATTAGGTAAGTATATCATTCTTTAATAATTTTCCATTTAAATTATATCTTGAGGATGATTGATTCCTTCTAAGCTATTATATATATTGCACTATTCTAATCAACTCGAGGGTGGGGGTGGCTCAGTTGGTAGTGACCAGGCTTGTAATCTGCAGTTCCCAGGTTCGAGTCCCTCCTGGGTCAGCGTTGAGATTTATCTCCACAAAACTCCCCCCCCCCCCCCCCCCACGATCAGTAGTGGTGCCACCGTCAGATGAAACGTTAAGCTGTGATCTGTGCGTGTTAAAGAAAACACACTGGATGGCCTTGATGGGAGGCTACCATCTGTCTCCCAACAGCTGTTCCAGTGGGTCTCCTCCCCCAACCTTCTCTGAGCCTTCGGGGTCCTTGTGACCTGGCCATTTAGCCCATGGTGTGCAAAAAAGTGCCACTCAGAGGTAAAACAACCCAATCAACTCGTTTTAGTCTCAGACCATCTGGAAAACTTGTCTTCAAAGCATAGAGAAGTTGGTAATCCCTTTCTAAAATTTAATTCAAAACTTGATCCAAAACATATTTTTACAGCAAAAACAAGCATGTGTACCTACACTTTTTTTTAATGTTCTAGTTCAATAACATAGTTATGATTTTAATTTAATCTGTAAAGTTGAAGAAATGTAAGCTCTTTGGATTCCATAGTTTCAGTACCTCACAAAAACTTTTTCATGCATGCAGCATATGCTTCTACTGTGTTGCTACCAAAGTTTGGGTGTTTCAGAGAGTTTAAGATAAATGTAGATGAAAGGTAATTCAAAGAAGTAAAAATATAGGTATAAGCTCTAAAACAAAATACCTAGCAGCTGTTGTTTGATTTTGAGATTTTGTTTATTACTATATGAGCCATTGTAAAAGGTGCAAGTTCTGGTAATTTCAAATTGAACCAATAGTCTTCAGAAGAAATAGAATAATAATGCAAAAAATGCAAATTTTGAATATTTGCATTTCTAATAGCATGTTTTGCAACCTATCTGATCACAAAGTTAAACCTTCCTGTCTGCCTGCTTGCCTGCTGACTCCAGCAGCCAGGGGTTATGGGAGTCCAACCAGATTAATTCTCCAAAAACATCTATCCTGAGCTACAGCTGTTGTATTTGGCCATTGCAGACCAATTCTAATGAGGTCTTGTTAGCTTGCTGCATTGTAGGCCTTCCCCCCCCCCCCCTCTTTTTTTTGAGGAAAAAGGAAAGGGAGGAGTGGGCACACTGTTTATAACTATTCACTAATCTGCAGTTGTGCACATGAGCAACCAAAGCAGTCCATCTCTGCACAGTATGCTGCTCAAAGGTAGTTGCTAACTCTGACTAACCTCATTATTACATACAAAGCTAAGCCACCTAATGCCCAAGATACTGCATAAGCATCTAAAAGATAATAAAGACACAGTAATTAAGGTGATTGATTTAATTAATAGATGATTATACTGTATAAATTACTTCTAAATGCTTCAGTATGTCCATGGACCTAGGAATTATGTTAAATCATTTTGTTGTATGATAGTAAAAGTGAAGAAAGTATGATTATATTAGAGTTCAAAAGAATTATATTGCAACTAGTCAATGTTTATGCCCTGGTTCATTCAATATTGTAATCTGATTTCTGATGATGATGAAGCTTGGTGACCAAAAGAATGTTATAGCATTCAAATAATCAGTTTATTATAACACAATTGTGTATGCAAAGTCCTGCAATAAATATTTTCATAAGAACTATTAATATTTTTTGTTCAGACTAAAGCACAGCTGGAAAACTGCTGTAAGAAAATTGGAATTGAAGTTTTATCTTGATGTGTAATTATGTCAAGTGCAATTGGTGAGTTCTCAGCATCCTGTTATTGTGAATAGCAGTTGAACAAATTTTGAAATTCTTTTATGTCAGAATACCAGAAAATTACTTAATCATCAAGAAAATCACCTAATCATCAATGTACCACAAATATAAGGAAAGTTTTAGTTGGCTTTTTGTAAAGCTGTGTTCTCAACATAGTGCATGACAGCATCTGCCATGAAGTCAGAGAGGTGAACACATGGGACTTCTCTCTATGGGCCCATGTACTTCTGTTGACTACAAACCAATTCTAGGCAGTTGCCGGGTTCAGGATCTCTTGTACACTGAAATACTTGTGCCATGGGCTTGGTGACCTTCGACCAGACTTTAATTGCCATAATGCATCAAGAACTGGTGTGTTCATACAAGCACCCCTGACATGTAATACTCAACTTGCACAACCTTTTCCATGAGCCAAATGTTAAATTTTCAAGTTGGAATAATTTTACGTTATGCTATGATGTGATACTGCTATGGCAATGCAGTGGAGATCTTTTATAACCTACACAGCTCTCATGTGATGCTTGTTCTTATGTTGTAGTCACCACTAAATGTAAACCACGGAATTCTCATATTTTTTTCAAAATCTTTTTATTGTTAGGAATTTTTAGTGCTGTAATCATTACTGGAAAGGTGAAAGGAGATAAGAGTGCTCAATCCATTTATAAATGCACTAAAATTTATTTGGAGATGATAAAGAAATATGAAGATAGACAAAGCTTCTCAGCCATAGTGCATGAACTGTCTCTCATCTCAATAGGGAATATGATAGTAAGGATGCTGATCATATATAAAGGAACACGTGAAAGGATCTGCAACCTTAAGGTCAACAATAATTGTGAAACAGCTTTCTAGTGCTAGTTATAAGATGGGGGAAAACTTACACTAACAACCACTTCAAATGCATTCATTATTAAGAAACAACATAAGATGTAATACTTTATTGTAGTATATAGGCTATAGGGAATGATTGATGGGTGGGAGTAGGTCAGATTCCAACCTATGTAAAACTCGACTTATGTAAGGTTTTGTGGAAGTAGGGGAATGTCTGTACAGTGATACAACATCTAAAGAGTAAATTTTATTAGGGTACAGAAACAATCATGTATTTTTTTTTTAAAAATGCAGTATATCATTTATACTTATGTTTTATAATTTTATACCATTTTTTCCTTTTATTTTGTAGAGGACAAGGCTATGTTGCCACAATTTAAAGCTAACCTCCAGAATATGACATTTTGAGAATGTAATATCTAGTCTGAGTCAAGAACATAAAGACCAAGTTGAAAAACATTCACATAGACTTCATTCAAATAATGTTTGCATAATATATGAAAAAAACAATTTTAATTTCTGTTTTAAGTTACATCGAGGACATCAAAATGAAAACTTAAGAGATCAATAAATTGTTTTCTTGTGTTAAAATGCATCAGTATTTACATTAACAGTTTTATTAAAACTAAAATATCTAATTCCATGAAATTTTAAAAAGGTATTAATATTGGGTATTCATGTAAACAAAAAAGCATTTTTAAAGCGTTTTTTAAGCAAAAGATTTCCCAGGTAATGTAACAAGCATTTTCATTAAAACAGTAACTTTTATGAGCTTTTTCAGTTTTAATGAACTAATACCATTATCATAGAATGTTTCCAAACCCCCCCCTTTTTTTTTTGAAGGAAATGTTTTGCATAAACTATTTTTTAACAAGGTGGACTGTTACTCTAGAAAGAAAATATCAAGAATTTTAAGGTGTTCTGTCAGGGAATGAAATTACCATTTTGCTTTTATTTAATTTCACCTATAGCATAAAGTATGGTCAGTAAATTAACATATAGAATGCGAGTTGTATTTATTTATACATGTTTGAAGAATTAAAGCTGTATTACAACAAAATGTATTTATCATAGTCTTATCACCTTAAATGTTGTTAGTTTAGTGGAACAAACTAAATCTTTTCTAAATTCGTAAGTGTAAAATATAATTTTGAAAATTTCTTCATCCAGTTTATCTGATAATAAAAGCCCATTTCGTATTTGAATAGAAATGTATTTTTCTCTTACATTATATTACTTAAGCCATTAATCTGTTCCCTGCCAAATTGCTTTAAACGCTGATAAATATTATTTCCCTTCCAGCTTTAAACACTTCTGCAGTGATAATGCTTGAGTTATTGTAGTCATTTTATTTTTATAGCATTCAATTACCATTCACTTATGCTTCAGCAGTTTATAACATTTAACATATATCCATATTTTTAAATTTGAAAACTAAGTAGTAGCAAGATGCTAAAAGAAAGCCAGGGAAGAAATTCAAATGCCTTCTGTATTATGATTTATAAAAAATGCTTGATCTAATACAAAACTAAAATTATGAAAATAAAATTTTCTAAAATTTGTATATGTAAAGACACTGCTATGGACAGATTAATTGATTCAGTATTGAATGAGTCTATAATTTCATCATTATATTTTTTATTCATATTGGCAAAAAATGACCTGATATGAAACATTTTTACTCTTGATTAAATAAGTGATAAAATATTACTTCCGTTGATCCTCCAGCTCAGATTATCAAATACATTTCTGCTGTCACCAATGTTGAAGAATGAACCAAAGATGGAGGGTTGGGGCAGCTATAGCTGCTGGTTTCAGAAGGACTTGGTATAAACAATGAACAAAGTATTATTGAGATTAGTCCTAACAGAATCATTTCATGGAATGATATATAGGGTGGTATTTATGATAGTTCAGTAGAGGAAATTTATAAAAGTATGCTTTTCTTGCACATTTATGGGAAAAGTTTTATGTGTGAGGTGGGGATGGGTTTATATACTTCACAGATATGTATATTCTGTGTCTATATAAACCTCAAATCAGAAATAGAACTTCAAAAATATGAATGATCCAATAAGGTAGCCTTTCTTCTACAGATCTTTTTTTTACTGATCTTGTGACTTGTAACAGAATCTTGACCACTCTGTTTAAGCATGAGACTTATTATGATCAAAATTAAAGTGATTAACATTCATTAGTAATAAAATTATGCATGTATACTAGCTTTGTCAAAAAATAAAGACCAGCTTGCATATCATTGGTGACTGCTACCTTATTGTTTCCTTCTCTTCTGATGTAGATATTTTTTTCACACATCAAATTAAATGCTTTTAATTCTGCTTCAAAGTTTGATTGGATGCAAAGCATTTTAAATGCATTGTGTGAAAAAGTTCCAATTGGTAATTTAAAAAACAATTTTTCTGATGTAAGTGTGAAGCAAAAATATTAAAGGGTGAATTCACATAAATACCACACTGATCATTTGTCGTACAGATCTGTATATATTTCGTTCACAATTTCATTCCAGAGTGCTCAAATATGTTTTAACAAATGTTGAATAGAGGTGTTTATATTTGTCATATTTACAAACAATTGTATTTTTCCATTTTGGGGTATAGCCACCAATTTTTTCTTTCAAGTTCCTATTGTTTATGGTAACTGTCTTATACATATTGCTTGTATTTTTTTGCTGATATGAAGTTTCTAAGAAGGATGAATTCATGTTGTACTACTTTGCCTGGTATTTAGTTACATTACTATTTTAGAATTTTCATTGAACAACAAGTTGCATGGTTTTTAAAAAATGCCACTGTCTTAATGATACTAAAGAAATATAAAATCAGATGCAATTTTTATCCCAAAAATGAAATATTTTGTACACCATAATTCAGGAAATGGGAATAGTTTAGGAACTTACGAAACTCCATTAAATAAAACTATCTCAATTTGCATTAATTTTTGAGAGAAAATATTCAGGGTAAATAATTGTATAAGCACAGATATTGGAATAATGAAATAGAGAGTTCAGGTAGTAAAATTAACATTCAAAGATTGATTTGATCATTATTTTTCCTTCAGCTGTTAATTGTAAATGGAATGGGTTATGCCAATATTTCTCATAATAATGGGTTTCTTCATACGAAATGGGAGACAGGATTGGCTCAATCAGTAGCAGAGCCCACCCTGCCCTTTGTCAGAAAGGGGATATGATGGGCTTGGAAAGGCCAATGTCCCTAGGATGGGATGTAAAGCCCTGGCCTTGGTGGGAGGCTTCCATCTGTCTCCTAACATTTGTCCAATGGGTCTTGTTCCCCAACCTTTTCTGAGCTTTTATGGTCCTTGTGATCTGACCATTTAGCCCTTGTGTGCAAAAAAAAAGGGCTGCTCAGAGGTAAAAATAACCAAACCTTCTTTCATGGGAAATGGTTCAGAATGTTTATCTCTTTGGATTCTTCTAAGTCTAAATCTGTTATGGAATCTAAATGTTCTGCCAAATTAATAGGACTCTTATATATTCAAAAGTAATACAAACTTTAAAATATGCAAGTTATTTTGTTTTTATAAAAGAAAAATTATCAGAGTTAATGTGATCTGATAGCATAAGTATGCCATTTAGACTTCATTTTTCATTTAATTTTTTGCACAATTTATATCATAGAGCTTATTTTGTTAAAATGTATATATAAAATTTTATGTACTATGAGAACGTTTTGGTGTCGAAGAGAGTCGAGTTTAATTTATAATGGTTAAGTTTAGTGTAATTAGCATAAACATTGTGTAAGCCTCTTTTATTACTGATATATTAAAAAATGGTAATTTTTTTTTTTTGCTTTCAGTTTAATCCTTCATTTTAAATTTAAGAGATTTTAATCAAATAAAAATAGTTGCTACTCATTAGGAATAAAATGAATGATCCGCATCTTCCAACTCTTAAAATAATACTAAAAAAATTACATTTACTAAAAGTGATGCTTTTTTTTTTTTCAGATGTAACTTAAGTGGGAAAAGGTAGTAAAATTTCAAATATTTGGTTGGCATAACTTTTGCCTTGAACTACAGAATTATATATGTATAACTTTGTCGAAAATTGCATCCTTTAATAATTTCTGTTGTAGTTAATGTATTATCACGTTTCATTACATAACATTATAGTTTTATGCAGTGGCATCTCTAAGGAATGAGTTAGCCTTCCCTCTCCAGTGGGGATATGGGTTGTTTTTGATAAATTATTATTTCAATATACAACAATAAAGCGTTAGGAAATATTTCAGTCTCCCTATCCCTTAAATCCTTACTATGCTGCTGATTTTATGTGTGAATATTTATAGTGTCTATGTCTTCTACTTGAGTCTTAAGCCTTTTTATTTAAATGGTTATTCTTCTAGATGCTATGCAATTGTTTCCACCTAGTTTCTACCAATTTTAGTTTGTTTAATGCTTTGATGCTACAATAATTTTAGCTGACTGCAAAAATTCATTGCTACCTTTAAAAAATGCAGATCTAAGCATGAGTTTCCTTTTAGTTAATTAACATGTTACAATGCTATCTATGAGCACTAAATCTTATATATATATATATTACATTTTTGTGAGCCAAATGTCTTACATAATGCCAGTTTATTAGGTACACCACCTTGAGTCACATAAACGTAAAAAGAATATAAAGAATAAAATAATGTAAGAAAATGAGAAATAATAATGGAAGAATAAATGTAATAAAGAATGTAAGAAATACCTTATGTATTGAAGGGGAGAATGTAGCACTCAATTTCTTTTTATTCAAAGGAAATATCTTAAATAGTTTTGCCAAAGCTTGACAGTGTTATTAATGAATATAAGTGATGTGCATATATCTAATGACAGCCTTTGATTCTACTTATGCTTATTGCCATATAGTTGAGGTGCAGACATAAAATACTTTATAATTATGTGGCTAAATTTTTTTTAAGGAAACTTTTAAAGCATAAGTAAATATTTTTGTGGCAGTGACAAATTTTAGTTGAAATAGCAATATCTGCCAGTCATCAAATTGAATACGGGAGGAATAAAAAGTGAAACTTTATCTGTTCATAGCAAAAATTTATATTTTGCAACTTTTCCCTTCAATTTTTAATTATTAATTTTAACTGAAATGTGCTTTATATATATACACACACACACGCTGAGATGCCAGTTTTTTAGGTACACCTACTAGTAGCATTTTGTGCCTCCTTTGGCCTTCAGAACTGCCCAAATGCATCAGAGCTTGGAACTAACATGATGCTGGATTCCTTCTGCAGGAATGTTGTATTATGCGAAAATGGTTGTGTCGTGCAGTTGCTGCAAATTGGATGGCAGCACAGTCTCTTTGTGAACAACCCTTACCACCTCATCCCAAAGATGCTTGATAGGGTTTAGATTTGGGGACTGTGCAGACCAGTGAAACAAGGAGAACTTGGCATGTTCCTGGAACCATTCGATGATGATACGTGCCTTGTGAGCAGGTGCATTGTCATGCTGAAGGTGTCCATCGGAGTGAGTATAAACTGTACCCATGAAGGGATGAACTGGTCAGCAATGATCAAATATACCGTGGCAGTAAAATGTCCTTTGATTGGTATCAAAGGGCCTAATGTGTGCCAGGAAAACATTCTCCACACCATCACACAGCACTATACCACTGTTGACACCAGGCAAGATGGCTCTATGGCCTCGTTGCTTATGCCACATTCTGATCCATCAACTTGATGCAAAAGGAACATTGATTCGTCCAACAAGGCTAACTTTTTCCATTCCTCAACATTGGGCTACAATAACTGCAACTCTGATCTCCTTTGATTCCTCTGATACCCAAGCTGTTTTCATCCATATGATCGCCATCACTTGTAGGTTTTTGCTTTTCGCACCATTCATTGTAAATCCTTGAATTGCATGAAAAAACCCAGAAATCTGGCCTTTTGGGAGATGCTAGAACTGGCACACCTAGCACCAACTATCATGCCACGTTCAAAGTTGCTCAGGTCACTCAATCTAACTCTAATGCTCGAAGAGCTGTTCTGCCTGATTTATATCGCACACTGCGGTCACGTGATGTATTATGTGTTAGAATAAACCGTTTATGTGATGAGTTGTGACCTAATAAACGGGCATCTCAGTGTATATGAAAAATAATTTCATTGATTATACCTGCAATTTGCTGTAATCTAATCATCTATGCTTTTTTCCAATCCCTGGGAAGATATTGCTACAATTATTTCACATGAGGGAAAATAAATGCGAAAACTCGATAGATATGGTCAAATATAGGAAACATTCATGAAATGTGAGTATAGTAATATTAAGAGCATAAGTCAACAGATGAAAGGTGCTCCAGTTCTTTAAGTAAATAAGTAGTTTAACGAAACATGTTAATGTATAAAATTTTTAAAAAATCTGTGTGCACACTAAAATTTAAATGTAAGGGTAAAAGTAAATTGATAAAATGGAATTTTTGTGGATGTCATACTGCCACAAATAGATATTTTGTATTCTAGGTGAATGGCGTCAAAATATATAAACAAGAAATTATACTACATAACAGATAGTAGAAAGATATTATTGTTCTCTGCCACGGTACTTAATGTAATATGGTGTAAGTTAATATGTGTACCAAGTAGCAATAAGTATATCCAAGGGAAACGAATCATATGTATTTTGCTGTAAACTGAATGGAATAAATTTGAAAACCAAATTGTTTTGAATATGTTTTAAAATAGAAAATTAAACACAATTTTTGCTTCAAGAACTTTTTTTAAATTGTTAGTAGTTAATACAAAAATATTTTTTAACGAACCCTTTTAGTGTCCATACAGAAACAACTAAAAACTGTTAAAATACATTTAAAAGTTTACATATGAGAAACAATAAAAATTATATATTTGGTATATTTTCATTATTTCTAATTTTTCTCCCCAAAAAAAATGTGCAACAGTACGATTCAAACGTTTTTAGAATTACCAAATTTGGAAGTGAAAGGATTAAATTGTTGACTCTTATTTATTTCAGATATGCAAGATAAAAACTTTCATTTTTCTGGCATATTTTTACCTTTTTGCACGGTAATTTTCAGATGTTTCCTTCTTAACTTCAAGTTAAAAATGAAATATCTTTAAATCAAACTTGGGGTAACTTCTTGAAAATTAAAAAAATTGTTGATCTATAGTAAGTTGCTTGAAGTTATTGAAATTTACATTATGTAACATTTAAAAGAAGTTGAATATCTACAGACAACAGCAAGTAAAACAATATAAGCGAAAAAGAAATTGTTTTCGTATACTTGCTGCATATAAAGCTGTACAAACAACTTGAGTTTCAGAATCACTCCTAGAGTAAAAATCGTTTCTTAGTTTTAAAAAATTCGTAGAAGTTTTAAGAATGGAAACAACGTTAAATAATATTGATAGAGTTTATTTAAAATTAAATTTTAGCTCGGTAAAAAAGCCATTTTTTTTCTCTTTGTAGATATTAATCTTTTTTTTAGAGATAAAAATTCGTTTTGGTTTGAATAGGCATTGTGAAATATTAAGATTCACATTTTTCAAATCCACAAAGTACAGGGCCGGATATAGGGGCACTGTTAGCAATTTCATCACTACCAACTCTCAGACCTTCTACTATGGCATATAAACTGACAGGCTCCTGTCAGACCTCTGTGGCAAGCAGCTGCTTGAGGGGGTATTTTTTTTATTATCGAACTGAAAAGGAATTTTCCAATTATCTGTGTTTTCCCACACCAATGGATGTAATGGGACAACTTATTGTTGCAAATCCCGCGACTCTCATTCTACCACAAAATTTTAGCATAAAAACATCGCTTGCAATATCTGTTAAAATTTTGCAATTTTCAAAATTTTACACAGAGGGGAGCAATTTAATCTTTCAGCAGATTAGGAGAATGCTAATCGTAATATTTCGTCAATACCTATCCAACAAGAAAAAATAATTTATCTCTTAAATTTTTTTTAACGCAAGTTTTTCACCCACCCTGGGGGTAAGGAGTCTATTACTGCAGATATCAACTTCGTGACTTGTACATTCCGCCACTAAAATTTCGAATCTGTAGCATTATATAGGCGTAATTCCGGACGGGCGGACACGTGTGACGTCATCGGCGGCAGAAATTGTCACTTTCTCTGTGGTTCCGCCGCTACTTGAATGATCTGTCCCAAATTTGGTGGGATGGTCCCACTTAGCAAAGTGTCCGACATTTCTTGGGCGATGTAGTCACCTACCTTGTAAATGGAGTAGTACGTTGTAAACAGTGCGGTGGAAAGCTGGTAATGTAAGAGTTATAAACGGACACGTTTCACGCCAAAATTTTGGCGTGAATTTAACTAGTAATATATCTTTTGTAATTTTCAACTTTTTTCACCCTTAGCGTAATCATGGTTTTTGGGAGATTCGGAAAGTGAATCATAATTCATTAATACCTATCCAACGCAAGAAGTTTTATCTCTAAAAAGAAACTGAAAATAATTGCATCCACTCCCCTTCCGGAAAATAAGGGTCAACTCATCAATTGAAACTATATGATTACATTTAACGACCAAAATTTCCAGCATAAATACATCATTTGCAAAAGTAACCTAATATCGATTGCTTCAGCATCGATATTAGGTTGTTTTACCTCTGAACAGCTCTTTTTTTGCATACAACTAAATAGCCAGGTCGCAAAATCTCCAAGGGCTCAGAGAAGGTTAAAGAGGACCTGGGTGGCTATTACGAGATGGTTAACTAGAAGATAACATCGCCCCTGGTGAATATGGGATGCTCGATTTCAGAGAAAATTAAGTTTTTCACTTTCCAAATTTTGCATCAATTAGCAGTAGTTATTCGTACTAATTGGTGGTTGGGATATGTAAATATGATATATTATTAGCCCTATGAAACGCAAAAAGCATTTCTCGTTTATTCCTTAAAATGAAAAAGTTGGATTTTGCTATCTCATAGTGTTAAGGAGCAAATCATCCAGTGTATACAAAATTATTTCTATATTGAAAAATTTAAAATTAAATATAAAATTTATAAAAGAATAAGGAGCATCCGGTCAAATTTTAACCAATTGAAACATGATTATCAGTAGTAAAGAATCAGAGGATGGGACTCGTAAAATATTAAGCTGAAAAAAATTGGTTTTGCCATGAGTGGGTTCAAAAAAAATATTGGTTTTGTCATGAGTGGGTTCAAATCCCACTCATGACAAAACCAATATTTTTCAGTTTATTATTATATGATTATCAATTAATCCGTTCTTCATCAAAACATTCATCAGAATTTCTAGCATAAATACATTGTTTGCAATATTACTTCAAGTTTTACATTTTATACCTTCAACGCCCTCTAAAAATGGTAAATTAAGTCCATTTGGAGAATTTGAAAACTATCCTAATCATAGACCTATATAAACCATCATATTAGTTTCAAACAGAATTGAACACGTCCATCTAAATGCGGATAAACTATAGTCGTGAAGGGGTGACTATACTACATCACAGAATTAGGAAGTGTACTGTATATGCCGTGGCGTACATATGCCCTTTGATAGGTATCGGGGGATCTAATGTGCAGAACCATAACTAGACCTTCTTGTGTCCTGTGATTTTCTTTTTGGGTCCCCTAATTTTTTTTATGGAAATAAATACGGTATAATGGGAAAGTTTATTAATAAATTTTACATATTTATACTCTTTAATAATTTTACATATTTATTAATATTGTAAATATGTAATATATTTTCAAACGAAAATAATTATTTCACTTGCACTTTTCTTCCTTTTCATTTCAGCAAATTCATTGACCATATTTGAAAAAAAAATGAAAGCAATAACATTATATATTTTATATATTGTGCTGTAAAATATTTTTGGTGAGTTCGGTGGATCAGAATCTTCAATTTTAACATGCTAGTAGATAATTTTTCTTTCGATTGTGCGGTTCAATGCCCCCTCCCCTCCTCGTCCTATGCACCTGTCTAGTTACGGTTCTGTTAATGTGTGCCAGGAAAACATTCCCCACACCATCACACTGCCTGGTCTGTACTATTAACATCTGACAAGATGGTTCCATGGACTCAATGTTGCTTTTAACAAATTCTGATCCATCAGCATGATGCAAAACGAACCTTGATTCGTCCCGGCCCAGGGTAAATGAAGGTAAGGTAGTGCCACTACGCGAGGGAGCGTTTCTTGATGTTCATTGTCTAGGGGTTTTGACGTCACAGAGGGGAGACTGATAGTAAACAAATCTGACAAGAAACGTGCATAATAGTTTTCAATGACAGAAAAAGTGAAATTAGAATTGTGTAACTGTTTGAGATCTATATAACTATGAGGAAAATATTTATTGTTATAGATATACACTCAGCAATCACTTTATTAAATACAGTTCCATGTTATATCAAGAATAACCGAAATAGAACTCAGTAACTTCTTAAATAAGCGTTTTGTGAAAATAGGGAATGAAGATAATGATTTCAATCTCAATTTTGAACAATATTCGTTCTTTGCTAATAGAGTTACGGAAAGTTCTCGTAACCAATTTGTTAATTTTCGCAAATTTTGAATTTTTTTTGCAGAATGAGATAACTTGTGAAATATTTCAACTTCCATAACTCTTTAAATGCTGAAAGAATAATGCTGGAAATTGAGATTTAAATATCTCGAGAGCTTTAAATTATCTTTGGTCACATTTTATGTTTTTTTTAATGAATGGCTTATTGAAGAAGATACTGAGTTCTGCATACGAGTTTACTTACTATAAACGTAATATTGAGCTACTTAATAAAGTGGCCCTTTGAGTGTATTTTGATATTACGGATTTCATGATTATATCATGTACTCATATCGAATTACTACAGAATTTGTATAATTCTGAGCAATTATTTCGATCTTGTTCTTAAAATTAAATTCGATGAAATTAAATTGTAATAAAATGAGGTCTGGTGTTTTATCTTATTTCAAACTGTTAATAATCATAACGAAAATCTGAGGAAAATTTAAATTTTTGGTGCATGAAGTACGTTTTAAACGTTTCCCTTCTAAAACATTTAATCGACATGAACTAAACATTGTTTATAAGAAACGTTTCCCTAAAGTTATGCAATGAAACAGCTTTGTTTTTTACTTGAATTTCGAAGTTCATCAAATTGTATTTATATACAGGTGTCTCAAAAATATAGGTACAAACTTTTCGGGAAGGTAGATAACATTTAAAGGAATGAAAATTGCATAGGAACCCATAACCGGAAACGTCGTGGGAAAGTAGTAGCAGAGGTACAAGATGGGAAAACATTTATTGGACATAATTATACAAATGGCGTACTAGATGATATATTTCATAATGTTACAGCAGATGCTTGAAGTTTCCACCATGAGACGCGATGCATGCGTGACACCGACGAGCACTGATTGCCGGACACAGTCGAACACACCTGGAGTTTCTTTGACAGTAGCAGTAGTGCAGACGAGCCTTGCCACGAGATTCATGTCAGACTCCACAGGCGATTCATACACGGTAGCTTTGAGGCCCCCCCCCCCCCCACCACAGAAAGAAATCAACGCTCGTTAAATCAGGTGAGCGTGGGGGCCAGGCAACTGGTCCAGCACGTCCAATCCATCGTTGCCCAAAAGACGTTCAAATGCGCACGAACACACCTTCCATAATGGGGAGGCGCCCCATCATGTTGAAACCACATGTTCTCACATTTGCTGGAACATGGGCAAGTAAGCCTGGTAGAACCTGTTCCAGAAAGATCAGATACTTCGCGGAGGTCATGCGGGATGGTAAAAGGTATGGCCCGACTAAGCAGTCGCCGACCAAACCTGCCCACACATTTACTGCGAAACGATGTTGTGCTGCATGGGTGCGCATATCGTGGGGGTTCTCGTGAGCCCACAAATGTGCATTGTGCTGATTGAATACGCCATCCCGAGTGAAACTGGCCTCATCAGTAAACAGAACATAAGCTGGGAAATTCACATTTTGGGCACTTTCTTGGAGATTGATCTCTTTTGTTGCGATCTTATGCAACCACGGCAATTCCCGGTTCCGTCTCACGACACTACCTGGTTATGAAAAGCCGTGCTTATCTAGAGGCGGGGCAAGGAATACGCCCTATAGGCGCACCTCAACCCCAGCCTCACACGGCAGCAGTCCTATAAAAGGAAAGCTGAAAACCGGAAGAAACCTTACTTTAATCTGTTCCCCAGTTAGCCATGAACAAGGATATATAGATCCAAGTTCGATCGGCACCCGGGGTGGAGACTCTTAGTAAGACCCAGACTTTTGAGAGGGCTCAGGCTGTACTAGGAGCCAAACCCGTTCTGCCGAGCCCTCAAACAGCTCACCCAGAGCTCCATAGGTGAGGTCTCAGACGCTGTCACCAACCAACCGGCTAGGGAACCGGTCGGCAGCATCGTCAATCTCGGTTGGCTTTGGCAATGCTCTAGCCGGGGACCCAATCTTGCCGGCAAAGCCTTCAGCCGGTTTGCTGGCCCTAGGCCCCCCACCACCACAAGGTGGTCCCCTATTGGGAGCGGGGGGGGCTTTCTTGGAGATACCAGTGTGCAAAACGCACACGTGCAGGATGATCTGCTGGAGAAGTAACTGATCCCTTTGGAGATGAAAGGGGTGTAAGGACTCACCGTGCAAATCAAAACTGCAATGAGACACTCCTAAGGCAGAGGCAATGGCATATTTGCTGGTACTAGGATGTCTCCACGGCATCCAACACACTTTCTTCCATGGCGGGAGTACGCGTCGATCATGGCCTGCCCTCACTTCCGCTACCTCTTAATGACCCATAATCGCACAAATTTTGATGCGCTCGCGCAAACAAATGGTGGCCCAGTACATGTCTGTGTGGGAAGCTTTCTTGATACATTCGTTGAGCGGCTCGTCCGTTGCCCTCAGCTGTTCCATACACTAAGTGCATGTCTGCCAGCTCCCTGTTCCAATACCTTTGCATGCTCTTCGTCAGTCGACTACCGCTCGAATTTCTAAATTTCCTCGAAAATTTTTTCCGCTCGAAATTTCCCCTCTAGTGCACCGATGAACAGCGTCGCCTATTGACTTACGGTGACGTTTCAGGTTATGGGTTCCTATGCAATTCTCATTCTTTAGATGTTATCTACCTCCCCTAAAAGTTTGTACCTATATTTTTTGAGACACCCTGTATATGACTTCCATCTTTTTCTTCGATCTTAATCTTGCTTGCAAAATAGAAATCCCCCCACCCGACTTTTTCATAACAATTTGCAACTACTGCTCTAATTGTTTAATGCGTCGTATGCTGTCACAATATTTTATTGATCAGTGTAATATAAGCTGAAATATTTATATTATCTATTGCCAGTCGTCTGAGTAGAAGAGGTCGTTGTAACGAAGACTGAATTTTCGTGTTGTAGATTTATATCTGAAATGATTTATCCTCATCCTCTCAGACCTACTATGGCATATAAACTGACAAGCTCCTGTCAGACCTCTGTGGCAAGCAGCTGCTTGAGGAGGTATTTATTTTATTTTTTTTTAAAGTTTACGTTTAAGGATTCCTAAGAGTTCGCTTCATAGATCACGTTCGTATCAAGTCTCAAAAATGCCTGCTACATATCTTAGCATGCTGCACATCAAATGTATTGACGACACTGTATCATATATTTCCACCAATTTTTCTCCTGATGGGAAGAAATACGAAACATTGCTTTTCACATTCTTCGAAATATAATTCATGGATTTGCTACTGCATCTTTGACCCTATCCACAAGTTGTTTTCGTCCATAGGATCAGTTTTTTGCTTCTCCCACCATTCTCGCTAAAACCTTGAAACGGATGTGCGTGAAAAGCCCACGACTACGACCGTTTGCGAGATGCTAGAACAGAAACACCTAGCACCACCAAACACGTTGTCTCCCAGGTCGCTCGTTTTGCCCATTCTGACGCAGTGAGTTCGTGGAGCTGGTCTGCCCGATTTATTCCACACACAGTAGTCACGTAACATATTACAAGTTGGAACGAACCATTTAAGCGACGAGGGATGTTGTACTTAATAAACGTATCTCAGTGCATGCACATGATAGGAAAAAATTTTTGGGGTCAATATTCATTATGCTGTGGGGAATGCTAAAGCTGATAGAGTCAATGTTTCAATTAAGAAAAAAAGGCTGAATTTCAGTGTTGAATACAGCTGAGAAAAAATAAGAACATCAAAAACCAATGTAATTGTTAATTAATATTTTATTGATATATTGCCCTAAATTTACATTTCATTCAGAAAAAACCTTTTCCATAATAGCACACAGTTACTAAGTGCATATCAAAGAGTTTTTTTTTTCTACTTGCAAGTACAATGATTATGCTTTTTCTTTTTGTTCTTTCTTCTTTGGTTTTAACCATACGTACAAGCCAATAAGTGCTACTCCTGCATACGTTGCTTTGGCAATCTGCAATAGAAATTATAATAATAGAAATAGAAAATAATATAGAAATAACTGTCTGTATTATACTGAAAAATATACTACAAATTAAGCTTTTGAAATTGTCATATCATTTATCATGTATTAGGTCGTTGCATATCAAATGGCCGATTTCGTAGATGTATGGAGTTTTCGACGCTTTGAGAACTGAAAAAATGTTACCAGATGGCACTTGTGATACGTTATATTAAATGCCTGCTTACGATCACTTACGATAACACAACTGCCATTTTGCCAGTCGATTGTAACAGTTTAAAGGTGAACAATGGATCTAGGTCAAATTCGTGTTCTTTTCTTATATGAGTTTAAAATGGGGCACAATGTTGGGGAGACAACTCGCAACATCAATATAGCATTTGGGGAAGACCCAACTAGTGAACGGACACTACGTTCGTTAAAAAAAAAACTTTAATTGGCGGCATCAGTCTTCAAAATAAGCATGATCAACCGAAGAAGTGATTGATAGCGATCGACTGAAGGTTTTAATTAAATTGTCAGGAGCCAAACTGTAAGAGACATCGTAGGCAAATTACGTATTCATTATTCAAGTTTCCCAACACCTGGAAGCCATTGGGAAAGTGAAGAATTGGATAAATGGGTTCCGCATGAATTAACAGACTCATAAGGCGCATCGACTTGAAGTATGCACTTCCTTTCTCACACGAATTGTATTGAGTTGTAACGTGTGATGAAAAATGGATCTTATGTTACAACTCATGACAATCGTCAACGTTCTGCTCAATGGCTGGATGTTGCAGCAGAACCAAAACACATGCCTATCTTTACCCGAAGAAGGTTATGGCGACAGTTTGTGGTCTGCAGTTGGAGGTATCTATTATTTATTCCTAAAACCAGGTGAAGCAATAAATGCAGAAATATTGTGCACAATTCCAAAAAATGCATGACAAATCATGCAAGAAGCAGCCTGCACTGGTTAATAGACATGGGAATCCTACTGCTCCATGACACTTGATCTCACATTTGACAAATAAGGTGGGCCGGAAACTCCATCATCAGTTACAGTACAAGACTCTTGCTCACCCAGCGTATTCACCAGACCTATCGCCAACTGACTACCACTTCTTCAAGCATCTCGGCTACTTCTTGTGGGAAAAAACATTCGACAATGAGATAGCAGTTAAAAATGCTTTCGAAGAATTCGTCATTTCCAGGAACTGATTTTTTACTGACGGCATAAATGCACTTGTTTCCCGGTGACAGAAGTGTATTGAATCTGTTGGTGCATATTTTGATGTTATTTTTAACGAAACTGTTGAATGTTTCACTAACATTTCGGCCATTTTATTTGCAACAATCTAATATTAACACAAATTATTACATTTAACATTAACTCTTTATAGTAGGGATGGCTATGGGCATCAACAGGAGACAGTGGGAGGAGATGAGAATTGCCTCCTCTCCAGAAATTAATGATTAATACGTCCGAAAATTAATGGTTTGTCAATAATTAAATGTAATATGGATTTCATTTTACGTTTTCAAAAGCATATCATTTAGATTTATATGAAAAAACTTCTTTAACACATATTTTGAATTACTAGGTTTCTTTGTTTTCTGGCATCCTCAGTTATATTACCTCATATTCATAATTGCTGTTTTTGCAGTTGCACTCATTAAATGAATGGCTTGATTTAAATATTTCTATCTTGCAGCACTGATTTTCCCCAATCATCTGCAGATAAAAGGTAAACCAACAAATTCCGAAAGCCGCAAATTATTTGAATTGCGTTAAGAACCATAAGAGAAAGAAACCAGATTTTATTAACAAAAATTAAACCTTAAAAAAAAACGTATAATTTTAAAATAGGTGTAAAACATATACAAAAAAGCTATTGAAAATAATTAGTTAAGAGTCTGCCATTCATCAGTGTTGACTTTTGAATCTTCTCGACCAAACTTAATCAAATTTAGAGTATTTCGAGCATTTGAATTGCACCAATGCTTTCAAAACTATTGTCTTTCAATTTCAGAGTTGAACCAAAATGCACCGTCAATTTTTAGAGTGCTCAGAGCCGCTGTTTTCCGACCCTTGAACTAGACTAAAACTGTTTGTATCATCCTGCTAGGCACTTAATGTTACACTGCTCAAAATGGAAATCACACCAGAAAGGAAGTGATATATATGTCTGAAACCGACAGAAGTTATGAGGGTAGAAGTGCAAATGATCGAAAAATGGAACGTGAGAACGCAAAGTACATGCGTTTATGCAGACGTCAGTACATAGTGGGCCCACCTCAGGGGGTTATGCAAGCCTGTAAATATCTCGGTATTCTATCAATCAGATGGTTAATGGTGTCTTGATGTATAGCATTCCAAACATGCAATTAGACATGAAACTGTACCAGGTTCACTGCCAGAGGGAAGGTCCCCCACATGCTCAATGGGCAACATACCTGGAGAATATGGTGGCCATGGGAGAATATCCCCACCTTGGAGACTATCCATTGTTGCATGTGCAGTGTGTGGGGTGGCATTGTCCTGCTGCAGAATCAATCCAGACATGGTAGTAAGGAAGGGTCGTCTCACAGGATTAACGATGTCATCAATGTAATATCTTGTCATTAGTACACCAGAAACATGGAGCAGAAATGTCCGGCCACCATATATGATGCCACCCCATACCATTGTACCATGGTGGCTGATGGAATAGGCTTCATGTTGTTGATAATGCCATGCAGACAAACGACCATCTGGCATGCCAAAGCAGAATTGGGACTTGTCTGTGAACAACACTGTCTTCCATTCTGTAGTCCAATGTTGCCTCACTCAACACCAGAAGAGATGGCGTAACCTGTGATGTTGCTGCAATAGCAGACGGACTGGACGAATTGACCTCATTCCTGCAAACATTGCCTAATGGTTTGCGTGAAGACCATGGTATCCATAGTGGTCAGCAAATCCCTCTGCAGCACAGGTGCTGTGGTGAATGGGTCATAAACTGCTCTCATAGGGAGCATGCGATCTTCACATCCTGTGGTGTGGCATACTGGTCCCGTAGCTGTCCTTCATGTCATTTGGTGCTCCACGATGTGTGAGACACCATTGTACTGTGCTCACATTGCGCCCCATGCATGCGACAATCGCTTGAAGGCTTAATCCAAGCTCTTGCATATCGATGACTCACTGTCTCAGGTGTCAATTGCATATCCCCCAACATCTCCAGGGTGTTTCGAAAATTTTCGCAGCATGCACTCCAACCTCACTGTGAGTCATTCTATTATATGAGCTCATGATCACCAGGAATTTATCCAGTTGGCTAGGTGCACTATCCATTCAATACAGAACCTCGATCATTTGTGTATCTCTGATGGCCGATTGCCTCCTGTGATTTACATATCTCTATTTCTACTTCTATCTGCAGGAATGTCCTTAATACCTACTAGTCCTAACGGAAAGCATCACAGAGAGCTTAATAAACGTGTAAGGGATCAGTTTGCTACTGATAAGAATCTTTGGCTTGATGGCTTGGCTGACAAAGCCGAGGAAGCAGTTAGACAGCACAATAACAGAGAGCTGTACCAGATAGTTAATGTTTTGTGTGGTAAAAAAGGCACAGGCATTGAAGGATAAACAAGGTTATACAAGGTGGGGATTCTGTCATGGCTAGGTGAGCTGAGTATTTCAGTGATGTTCTAAACAATGTGGTTAGTTCTACTCCCATTGTTTGCAATGATAGATGCATTGGTGGCTTTAATGTTGGCCCTATAGCACAGTCTGAAGTTATTTTGGCCGTTCCTAAACTTAAAATACATAAATCCCCAGGGATAGATGAAATTAATACAGAAATGCTTAGAGCTGGGAATGTTTTGGTTACCACATAATAGAATTAAGAATCTGGTTGACAGGCAATTGCATGATGAGCAATGTGAATTCAGAAGTGGTAGGAGATGTGTAAATCAGATACACTGCTCGACATTGAAAGTGCCCCACCCAGTGCATGTCGTACAAGCATGCAAAGGGTGGGTGTACGCAGTTGAGATATGCAAATGATAATTCAGAGCCAATGACGTGTGTGGCTCAAGAGATAAAAGGTGCAAGAAGGAACAGGGAAGGTATTGTGTTTATGCAGGTGGAAGTCATGCGAACAGTTGAGATTGGGTGGTTCTGCTTGGAAATTGTTCAGCGAAGGCTGAAAATGCCTGGTACATGCTATTGGCAGGTTTATCACTATTTGCATGCTTTTGAGAGAGGAAGAATTATAAGCCTATGTGCAGCTGGATGGACTACATATCGCGTGGCTGTCCGTGTTCATCAGGATGCACGAACTGTTGTATGCTGTTGGCAACAGTGGTGAAATGAAGGTTCTAGTGTGTGTCTCAGAGAGGGTGGTGCCATCTGACAGATGTGAGCACGACTTGATAGCACATTGTTCGACATGCTCGTTTGTCACCATAGAGCACTGCAAGCGATATATTCGACAGCTGTGTATACGACGGTGCAACCACCTGCTGAGGCAGTCACATTGTGCTGCATTATCTCATCTTCTAACCACTGTAAATAGCTGCAAATTAAATCCTGGTATGCCAATATGTATTGCTATGTGTGCGCTACATTTCACCTCTATCCCCTCACTCCTTCTGGGTTTTCAATTTCAATGTCATGCAGTGTATTTTCACTAAGGCAGATTCTTGAGAAATGTTTAGAATTTCAGAAACCTTTGGTTACCTGCTTTGTTGATTTTAAAAAGGCTTTTGACTCTATTGATCATAATTTGTGCACGATAGTATGACATACCAGACAAGTTAGTTAGCATAATGAAAGCTCTCTGTAATAACACTTAGTCGTGTGTGTGAGTTGGTAAGGCTTATAGCAACTGGTTGAGCACTGCTTCTGGTGTTTGGCAAGGGTGTATTGTCTCCTTTTCTCTTTAATTTGGTTATTATGTTATGAGAAATTCACTGCAAGGGAAAGATTTTGGCCTTAAATGGTCTGGAGATACGAAAATTTCTGATTTAGATTATGTTGAAGATTTAGCCCTTTTGGCAAATGATGTTGAGATGAATTCTTTCATTCGAGCTGTTGATGAAACTGGTAGAGTAGATTTGGTTTATAAACAGAGAAAAAATTAAAGTGATGAAAATTGGTCAGACAGGCTGTGGTTCAGTTCATATGAATGGCTGCTCCCTTTGAGGAGGTGTCTCAGTTTAATTATCTTGGGAGCTATGTAACAGATACTGGTGATGTGTGGCATGAGATGAACATATGAATAGGGATTGCTGTCGGGACTTTTAAGAATATACGGAGAGTGTGGAGAAATAGGCGTATACACCTAAAGACTAAAATTAGACTGTATAATAGTTTGTTCTTTCTAGGGTTAGTTATGGCAGTGAAACTTGAACACTTTGTAAACAAGATAACAGGAAACTAGATGCTTTTGATTCTAGGTGCTTATGCAGTATCTTGGGAATTAGGTGGTTCAACTTTGTAAGTAATGATGGGATTGGGCAAAGGAATTGGCACCTCCTGTAAGCAGCATATTGTGCAGAGACTCCATTGATTTGACCATGTTGCTCATATGGATAATTATAGATTTGCGAATAGGATTATGAACAGTGTGCCTAAAGGTCTCAGAGGGGGAGACCTATGATGCGGTGGGTAGACAATGTCAAACAGGACCTGTTAGAATTAGTGTGCAGTGGAGAGATGCAGCAGATATAGCTCAGAACAGATATGCTTGGAGAATTAAATTCTGCAGTCTGGTTGGACCTCCATAGCCCATGGCTGCTTGAGGATGATGATTCCTTCTTGGTGTTGAGATTTCCACTTTGAGCAGTTTACGTTTTTAACACTAAATTGCCCATATTATGGCGTGAGCAGCAATAGTGAAAGGAATAAAAATTGGTAATTTTATATCTTTAGAGTTGTGTCAAATAGAAAAACATTCATCTATGACTTAACCTACATAGATGCATGCCCTACTGATCATAAACCACTGAATGGTAATACTAATGAAAATAGGGTTGCCAGAAGTTGAAAATATGAAAAGAGAACTTTTCCCAAAAAAGTCTTTAAAAAAAAAAAGAGGACAGAAATAAAATTTAAAAATAATTTGCGATTGGTATATAAAAATATGATTTTTATATTTTATAAAATCAGCATAGGCCCACTGAAATATATGCTGAGAATGTGAATGCAAAAAAAGAATTATAACAACATTAATTACTATATTACTAGATCATCCTGGGCAGAATATCTGCTCGTGCTAGTCATTGTTGTAATATTAAAATGCCCTCTCCCAGGGACCAAGGCACTCTGGAAGGAAAGCTGCATCCAGGTGACCTTGAACGTTACAGAAAGAAGGCTTTGTTTTATAAAAATAAAAAATAAATACCCCCTCAAGCAGCTGCTTGCCACAGCAATTATAATTCACATTTTAATAACAGAATCTTAGTTCTTAGTTGGAAGGGTCAAAATAAATTATATGCCTTTTAATATTTGATCTGTTGTTGTAAAGTTACCTGTGAAGAGTAGCTGTCTCTTGGCCTGTAATGTTGTGAGCATGTCAACTGAGTCACCTCAAGCCATATTTCATTAATATTTTTGATTCAAAAGAGAAAAAAGAGGCAATTTCAGTGCAAAAAAAAAGATCTGAGCAAAAAAAAAAAACACGTTCTTTTTAAAAGAGATGCTCTGGCAACCCAACATCAAAATAAGACACATATCTCTATATTGAATGCATTTTCAGAATTAGCTTTAAACACCCGCAAAGTTAGCAGTAGGATGTAACAAACACAAATCACTATGGCTCTCACTACTATTTGAACTCTAGTGCCATTAGTTAAGCAATCACCACAAACAATACACTGCATTACTGAAATGGCATCTACATCAGTAGATGGTTTCTCTGGAAAATTATTTTACTAAAATTTCATATCTGTTCAAAGGAGAAGTAATAACTACTATAAAATAAAAATAAATACCCCCTCAAGCAGCTGCTTGCCACAGAGGTCTGACAGGAGTCCGTCAGTATATATGCCATAGTAGAAGGTCTATGAGGATGGCAGGACCTCAGCAGAAACAGTTGATTAATATACAAAGCATATGTTCAGTTGTAACATTTATACGAATATACATTATTTTTTGTTCTTTCTCATGCATTTATTGAATAATTTCTTTAAGCCTTGGTTTAATATATGATTTTATGACTACAGATTTAGTCAAGGTTTGGACAATCTTGACCCAGATTAATCAGAATTATCAATATTTTATTAATTTTCCTAATCATTCTGACTCACTGAAATTTTACTGGAAGTATCACCCTGCTTCACACAATATATTCAAAAGAAATATACCAGAAAATATAATGTGCATCAATTTCCGATCATTCAGATGTTGATGTCATGTTTGACTTATAATTATTATAATACTAAGTATTGCACTAAAAGGTAAGTGGAATTTTCCAGTTAAATATTATAAATTGAGCTTTAGGTCTGCCACAAAACATGGCTCAGATTAAAACATATGCTGCAGTAATTTTTATTTTCTTTAGAATAATGTGTGCTATCTAGTTACTGAATTTAGATGTGGGTTTCATTGCAGAAGTTAAAAACACCCTTTACCTTCTAGATTAAGCACATGGCAATTAAATGCAATACTAACTAATTTTACTTGTTTTTGTGTTTTACTAAATGTTGGTCTATTACTGTTTGCTAACAAGCAAAAGTTATTTACTGTCTTGACAGCATATTATAACCATGGTGGAAAGTAAACTTTTCATGGTTTTATCCATGTACACATTTGTGGAATGAAGATTCCTTTGAGAGTTGTGATTTCATTAAAATCATATTTTTATGCCTTTCATGTCTATTTAATTTTTGATACATCTAAGCCAAATATGCCAGTGGTTTAAGAAACATTAAGTTTTTAATCTTTGTGACCTTAGACATATACAGAAAGATTCCACTGATAATGATAACTATTACTTGTACTAATAGTTACAAATACATTTCTAATGATTTGGCATTGCATTGTTAGAACTTTAAGAGCTATGATGGAGAGTGGAAATGCATATCAATTCTGATGGCCTATACTATTGAATTATTGCTATGCTGCAATATACCGTTAGCCATCAGAATTGCTATGCACACAGACAGAAATGCATAAGCACTGGCGAGATTTAATGTTACTATTAATTCTAGGTTTATTGAATTTCCTTAGGTTGCTTTGTATAGGAAATGATTATTTTGAAACTACTCAATTTTTTTGTTACAGATATTCGGGGATGTTAATTTGAAGGGTTCATGATAGCAACACAAGAATTAGTAATAATCACTAAGGAGTGAAGGAGATACAAACTGATGGGTGACTGCAGCAAACTTGAGTTGCACCTTAATATTTCTGAGCATATTTCATAAGTACTCAACTCAAACTGGTAAATGCAAAAACAGAAATCTTTGTCTGTCTCATGTTACTTTATAAAATACCAACTATTTAACAAAATTGTTGGTTGCAAGTACACTATGTGACCAGCCAGTGAAAGACTGTTTTGAATTGCATATACTCTCACATAACATCCATTTTCTGCCAATTTGGTATGATTCAAGTCATTGAGATTATTGCTGACACAAAGCATGTGACCTACAATGCAAGTAAACTTTTAGTTTACTCCTGTCCTTTGTCTATATGTCTGTGCCAAATTTGGATTTCTTTCATTATTCATGGAGCCAATTTACCCCAAAATGAATCTGTGATAAGTCTGTAGTTAATGAGTGCCAGAAGGGACACATATTGCTCAGCATAGACAAGGGTTTTGCATTAACTGGAAAAGGATCAGTGAGAGCATTGTGTCAGCAGTACAGAATCGCCATCTTCACTTTATATATCTACAAGCAAAAGGAATAAATATTGAAATTTCACAGAGGTAACCCTTCCAAGGTACCTGATGGTCATAGATGTTGACAGAATCTGAAATGAGAGACCAAAGACGAGCATATGTCTTTTTGTACAACACATGAAACTTCAATTTTTTAAAAATAAAATTGCCATTTGAAATTTTTTTAGATACATCTTTTAAAAATACGCAATTCGTTTGAAATATAATATTTTCTTTTTTCATTTGATGCATATTTTATTAAACTAAAATATAATTTGTTAAAATTATCTAAGAAATAGCAATCAGATGGTTTTAAGTTTTTAAGTTTACATTCAATGTTTTTAAAAAAATTATCATCTCCTCAATATATTTGCTGTGCCACTGACAATATAGAGGGTTTTGTTTTTTTTTTGCTTTGACACACTGACTTTTTGGCACTTAGCAAAGATTACCAAAATTTAACACCAAAAGAAAGGAATCGTGTGTCTAGTAAAAGAAGCAGCCAAGAAACTGTTCCTCTACTTCATAAACCAGAAAGAAATTCCCATTAATACAAGCAATTCATGTACTTTGTATAACATTGGCCAAACTGAAAAGAATCATTAAAAGAAGTAAAAATCATGTTTCATGTACATATTATATTATTGGGAAAGAAATTTACTTTTGATGAATAAAAATAGTTAAATTATATATTCACCAGGTTTTCTAAAATTAAGCCTTAATTGCATAGTCTGATCTATGTTTTTACTTTATCACTATTAAAAAAGTTATTAAAATTAATGACTTGAAATTTGCATAATTTTTTTATTTTTTAAAAAATTGTAATTAAATTCTGCTTAATTTGGTATATAGCATTATCTATTTCAGCTAGTTATTTTTCTTGTTGATATAACTCAGCAAAGTTGGCAAAAAGCCTGGACTTTTCTCAAAGTATGGTACTGAGAAAAAAACTACAAAACAGGAGTAATTTTCTTGCTTCAAGTAAATATTTTTTTGCTATTTAGAAATAGCTTTTCTATTCATGTACATTATAATCAATTCTATTATTTTTTTTTAAATAAATTTTTATTTGCATTGCCAGATGCATTTTTTAACTACATGCATCTATAAAAGCCCTATTAAAATAAAACAAGTAATCTTTTTTGTAAAAACATTTTTTATTTCCAGAGTTTGGTTGTTTTACCTCTGAGCAGCACTTTTTTGCACACAATGAACTAAATGGCCAGGTCACAAGGACTCCAAAGGCTCAGAGAAGGTTGGAAGAGAGGACTGACTAGAACAGCTGCTGAGAGACAGATGGTGGCCTCCCATCAAGGCCATGCAGTGTGTTCTTTAACATGCACGGCTCTCCCACACACGGGGCCAAAGCTTAACATTCCATCTGACAAACTTTCGAAGCCTGTCGTCTGTAAAAATAGTTAATTAAATTTTGGTAATCTCCTATTGACTGTAGGCAGGGCAGGAGTTTTGTGGAGATAAATCTCAACACTGACCCAGCTGGGACTTGAACCTGGGAACTGCAGATTATGAGCCTGGCATGCTACCAACTGAGCCACCCCCATACTTTATTTTCAGAAAATCCAGAATTGAATGCTGATTAATTTGGCACATAACATACCATAATTCCTTTTATTAGTTGTTTGGCAAAAAAGTTAAAAAGTAATTTTTTTCAGCTTATCATAGTGAAAAAGTAGTTGGGCTTCTGGATGTAAACTAGTTTTTTAGGTGGGACCCTGGAAGGGTTAAAGAACTATATAATGCTATATCAATAAAAGAATGCTAAAGTGACGAGTGGATTACACACTATAATTTTATGGTGTGTAATCCACTCAACACTTTTTCACTGCTAAAGTCCACTGGATTCTTGTACGATAATGGTTCAAGACAATTTTACATACTGAATTAGGCATAACAAACCCATGTGAGGACACATGGAGCTACTTGATGAGCAATTTCAAGAGAGCCATGATATATGACTGTTGAAAGTTTATGCAGAAAATATTTTTGCTGGGCATAAAGCTACTGACACCTACTTAGATAAATTTCAAATGTTGATTGGCAGTAATTTAAATACTGAACGAATGTAGTTCAGTGCTTATGCATTTCTGTCTGTGTGCATAGCAATTCTGATGGCTAACAGTAGTGAGACCTCACTATATTGGCAATACATCCCAAGAAAAAATTTACTACTGATGGAATCAGACCCTCAGGCTTTAAGGACTCGAAAGATTGACAGTTCAAGATGAACAAATGCAACTCACATTGGCAAACATTGGAAACCCAGGGAACTTTCAGTCAGAGGGTTTATTTTTCTGGTGGTGTATGAGGCCAATAAATATGTATAGGTTACAAAAGCACTATTTGGGCTAGTTGAGCCCTATTTAGTGCTTGTTATAGGTCATAACCACTGAAAGTTCTGCACACCCTAATGCTGAGATCCTTGTTAGAGATAATGTTTATCTTGCCTACATTTCCCCAAATTGTATCTCCCTTATCCAGCCTATAGATCAAGGAATTCTCAATGCATTCAAATGCCATGATAAAGAGAAGTTTTTGAGAAAATTGCTGGGCATGTTTAAGCATGGGAAAAAGATTACAATATTTCAGAATTCAGCATAAAGGATGCCATAAGGAGTGCTGTGAATATTTGGGGCAAAATATCAAAAGATATTTTGACTAACAGCTGACATAAGCTGTGACCTTGTACTAGGATATTCTTGATGCCAAAGATGTTGAATACGACTTCCATGGGTTTCGTAACATACAAAATGGAAATTGTGCAGGATGTACTGCACTTTGAAAACAAATTGTCATATGAAGTGGCAAAGGTGTTGAATGAGAAGGATGTGGAAGAACATAGACAATGATATGCCAGTGGTGTATTTTGAAAACATGTTTTGGGGAATGGGACTTTATTTATTGATTGATCTGACAGAGGGACTGCCATTTTGACAACTGACTATCTGGTTAAGTCTGCCAACTTTATATGGAAACTGATTAATTACATGTTCACATTCAATAATGAGGGTATGTAGTAAAGATTACGTAATGGGGCCATGTCTGTGAAAATTAACTTTATTCATTGATTTACCCTCATATAATCTTATATTTAGTGTATAACACAAAATGTACACTTCTTACATATTATCATGATTTAATGCTTTATTAAAAATAATCATTTACACTAATTAAGCATTTTTTTTCTTTCATACTTACATTAGCTCGTCCAGTCATTGTAATAGTGTTAAAATGTTTTTGCCATCCTTTAAACTGGGCTTCTTCACCTCCAGCCATGGCTAAAAATTTAAAATATAGTAGTGTTTTTGACATGTGGAAAATAAGAATACTTCTGCAAAGTATTAGTAATAATTACTAACAAACAATGAAGAAATAACAATAAAAATAGATGGACAAATTTAAATTTCAATGAAATCTGTAGTTGACTGAGTAGTTTGAACAGATCTTTTTCTGATTATGGTACATAGTAAGCAAGTTTAACATTTTATTATCTGGGATTCGATAAGACCTATTTTCTAAAAAGGTGATCAAGTTCTTGTAATAATTACAAAAGCATTAACCTACTATTTTTCGAACACAATTCGTAGTACAATTAGCTGAACATATTAAACATTTGGATGATGGACAACTTGGAACTGAACAGCTCTTTCCTAATGAACATAAAAATAAAGATTTTTTTTATTCTTACACATTGCTATACGTTTTTACCCTGACCAGCCAATTTTCCCGAATGTTCCTACTGCGGTATTTTAAGCTCACATTTCAATCTGTGGGTTGAAGATGAAAAACAGGAAAAACACACTAAAATTTTTTTTAAACTAAAAAATTTACCAATAATCTTTTATTTCTGTAAACTGGATCTGATCAAATCGTTCGTTCTATTCTCAGAAGGTCGATTCAAACTGCTGCCAAAACGCAGGAGCAAATTCACTAAATTGGGACTTGGCCTTATAATAAATAATAAATAAATAAATACCCCCTCAAGCAGCTGCTTGCCACAGAGGTCTGACAGGAGCCTGTCAGTTTATATGCCACAGTAGGAGATCTGAGAGGATGGCAAGACCTCAGCAGAAAAACGACACACACATCCATGCCTAATCCGGGGCTCGAACCCAGGTCCCTTAGATCAGTAGCCAAACGTGCTAACCACTCGGCCACGGGACGGCATACATCCATCTAACTTCTGGTCCTATTTGTAAAGCGGGCCTCGGCCGTAACCATCGAAGGTCACGCCTCGGCCCGCTTATCATCAGGACCACAAGCAAAGTTCGTCGGTGGGGGCAAAAGTTGGGTAAGCAAATTTGGATTATAGATCGAGAAGTGGACGGAGGAAGGCATATCTAAAAATGATCCAGAGATGGTATAACCGTCGTTTTTGTGGGAGGAGAGTAAATGTGTGAGCTAGTTTGCATGTAAAAGTTTAATTTTGAGGGGAAGAGGTGTAAAAATTGTAAATAAGTTGAAAAGGTAAGTAAAATATTTGCTGAAGCTGCCGAGCAAAGCCAAAACGGCAGCAAGCTGCTGGATCCAGCCAGAGACATCTCAGCCAATGGGAATGCAGGAATTTTGGTATTGGCTGAGCGCTGAATCCAAGATGGAGGCAATTTGGAGGCGATCGAGATCGAAATGGAATGGTAAGTAGCGAAATTTGGAAAAGTAAAAGGGGGAAAGAGTAAAAATGGTAAAATCAGAAATTATTTGAATAAAGTATATTGTTTACAAACAATATTGAGATAGGCGAACACATTGAAACATGTCTGTTGAGGGCAATCAGCTAGAGCTGATAAGTAGAGGTCTGAGTATTTCCTTAGAATAAGGCCTTTGCCCGATAGTGTTCTTTGGAGTGGGAAAAGATTTGGGGGAATATCCCAATCGTAAGTGGCGATTTTTGGATTGGCTAAGAATTTAAAAATGTCTACAATGTCCTCAAATGCTTGTAAAAATTCAGGACCTTCCTGTTTTTGAGAAGGAACAGGTGTACTAATATGGTCAATAATATAATTTTGGATGTTTTCTATAAGTGATGATGGGTCAGAGTGTTTAGTTGATTTTTGTTTTTTTTGTGGGTCATCGTTAGGAGGAGAGTCAGGGGGAGTGGTGGGAGTTTTCCTTTTGAGTTGCGTTTTTTCATCGCTTACATTAATCTGGGGTGCAGGGGGAGGCAGGGTAACTAAAGAAGAAAGGGAAGTACTTACGGTTGAAGTAATGTTTGAAGGAGATAGAGGGACAATGCCATTTATGTCCGTTTCAGTTGCCGTCTCAAAAGATGGAGCAGGTGGGGAGGCAGAAATTTTTGTACGATTCCGAAAAGAGGAACAGTCCTTAATGAAGTGGCCGGAGGTCTTGCACCATTTACAAAGAAGTGTGATGCCAGGATAATAGATAGTGGCAGTGAAGTTTTCAATTTGTAGGAAATTTGGAATGGCTTTCTTCAGTTCCATGTGCACCAGCCTTGTGCCCGATTGGATGGACTCCAGTCCCGGGTATCCGAGATATTCATCGGCGACGCTAGAAACAGTTCTAAAAGGTTCCAAGGCTGCAGCAATGGCCTTGTTGTTGACGAAGAAAGGCAGTTTTGATATTGAAATTTTCTTGATAGGAAAACCCAGTCGAGTGCATTCCACTGGGTGTTCTTCAAAGAAATCACATGGGATTGCAGCAAATGCATCTGCGCTTTTTTCTGACGAAAAGGTGACAATGGTGGTTGAACTGTTGATTCGCTGTGCGATGGAGATTTCTGTAGGAGTCACATAGTTTGCTATTTGTTGCACAATATACTCAAATTTGAGACCAGGATGTTTCACTCTGAAGGAACATTTTAGGCGCACATCACTCTTGTAATCCATGTTGAGACAAAGAAATCCAGAGAGCAGATATCCAGAAATGCCAGAGAGCTATAAAAAACGTGTTGTTTCCACGAAATCCAAGATTGGAATCTGGGACTTGGCCAACAATGATAAGAGTACAGGCTTGCCCAATTGGAGTTTTCTCGAGGCACTCTTATGCAAAATATATCCGTCAGATGGCGTGCAAACATTTCAGAAACAAACCATGTTCCGCATAGGTTTTCATTGAGTGCTTTCTGCGTTCGGTTTTAGAATTGCGATATTTTCAAAACTAAAAAATTTTAATGCGCAATTTTTCAAATTTTCTCTATTCTTAAAGATGGTGATATGTTGTTTTCCGATCTGTCGGTCCAGAACAAGTGCGTATAATATAAAAACAAAGGGACAGGAATTGAAGATGAAAGGTCACAGGGGCTACGTATCACGTGTTCAAAGGGTGTGTAAGACTTCAAATGGATGAGGACTACCTCCCCCTCTCCCACGTTAGACAACTGACTGCAAATTGGATTAACTTCAGAACCCCATGCCTTGAAACAACGGGGAGCGGGATGAGGGAGAAAGCTGGGTCACGTGATACATATCCTTGCGCCTTTGATTGCCTTCGTTCTCTTGGTAAAGAAATTCGATACCTTTTACAAAAAATCAGTTCTTAAAACAACCATACGAACCATATGAATTTGAAAAAAAAATCAGAAAAACAACTAATAACACGAGAAATAAAATAGAGGAAAACGCGATGATGCTGAGTGCTTGGCATTCAACAGCACAAAATTTTTCCACTCAGATGCTCAGCTCGTGTCACTGAACAGGTTAATCGGGAGAAAGGAAGTCGTGTTTTTCTTTTTTGCATATTTCTGGCATCAAATTTCTTTTGCAGCTAATGTATAGAGTATTATATTCACAGTAATAATTCAAATCCCTAACATAGAATAATGTCCAATATATAGTCAATTGTGCATGATTGACTGACAGCGGATCACACTAATTCTAACCTCTGAAAGTGTAAATCGTGATATTTCATCAATAATTATGCAACACCAAATAATTTTTTAATTTATTTCTATAAAGAAACAATATTCTTTTTAAAAAATGCAGTTTTCCATCCCCTTGGGTCTAAATGCTCAACTCACAATTGCCAGTGGTATAATGTGAACTTCACATTCCTCCATAAAAATTTCAAAGTTTTAGCATAAATACATCGTGTGCAATATTCATTTGAAATTTTAGAATTTTTAGATTTTTCGACAGAGGCGCATTTATGGCTTCTGCGAGACTAGGAAAGTGAAAATCATAATATTTCATCAATACCTGTACAATGCAAAAAAAAAAGTTTTATCCCTATAAAGAAATTTTGTTGAGAACAAAACAATTGCAATTTCCCACTAACTCTGAGTCTAAGAGGTGAATTAATTGATTCCTATGGAAACTTCAGGATGTTTACTTTCCACCACCATAATTTCGAATATCTAATCATACATCGTTGGTAAAAAAAAAATGGAATTTTAGTTTGTTATTACAGCATACAGAAGCGAAATCATCAAATTTATTATGATTTTTTTTTAAAACCAAATTTACACGATTTTTCTTCCTAAAAACAATTTCCGTTTAAAAATATTAACAGCATATAAGTTACAAACGTAAATGTAGTATATGTTTTTTCCCAGTGTTCTTTATATTCGCGAAATTTGAAGTTTTTCCTCGCTATTTTAACACGAAAACGACTGAAGAAACCAGTTTGTTTGTCAAGTGTGCGTGCCATCTAGTGAGATTTTTTATTATAGTACGTTCGCGTAAAGGTGCCTTTTTCGAGCAATTGCGCAGGCCTGTAGTCTATCATTGTTAGCCAAGACAATGATAGAACACAGGCTTGGGCAAGGTGGCAACCCTCTATTGTCATCATCATCATCATCATCCTCAAGCAGCCATGGGCTACGGAGGTCCAACCAGAAGACCGTGCAATTTATTTCTCCAAGCAAGTCTATCCTGAGCTACATCTACTGCATCTGGCCACTGCACACCAATTCTAACAAGGTCCTGTTTGACATTGTCAGCCCACCGCATCCTAGGTTTCCCCTTCTTTCTGAGGCCTTTAGGCACACTGTTCATAACGCTATTCGCCAATCTATAATTATTACTTTTCTATTAAACTTGACAAAAAAGGCAATTAGATATATATCTAAATTTAAGGGTAGATACCTTTTAAACAGATGTTGAAAGTGATTTCCTGCAACCTGGATGCAGGTTCGTATCCGTTTCATGACATTTGCAGCCACCTTTCGTAAAGTTGGTTTTCTTATGTTTAGAATTTCTCTTTCAATGTTAGCTTCAAGTCTTTAAATGTATGAGGATTGTTTTGTAACACTACACATTTGAGATATCCCCCAAAGAGAAAAATCTGGAGGTGTAAGATCTGGGGATCACAAATTTTTTGAAGTCAAATGATCAAAATATTTCTGCAACATGACCATTGTGTCATTTGCAGCAGTGCCTAGGTACGTAATGGGAATGCCTTCCGATTTAAAGACGTGAAGCGACAGCAGCCCGAGTTACATTTTCGTCCGCTGTGGCGCTGGCGATCCGCTGTTTTGCTTGCTACTTGCTTCGTTGCAGTATACGTTATTACACTGTTTACCACTAGTTTCAAAATTGGATTCTGATACGGATTTGTTCATATGTGATTTATTTACTGTTCTGTCTAATTTCTGCCGTCTTTAACTAGAAGTCTGAACGATGATGGTATTATGACACAAAACTCGTTTCTATCGAATCTCTTCCACACTCGATCTGCAAGACAGGTGGCTGGATCAATATGTTGGCAACGTAACGTTGACATGAGTAATTGAAAAAAAATTCAGAGATCCCTTTTAAATAAATAATATTTTGGAATCGCAAAAATCTGTACAATATTCGGAACTGAGTTACACTGCCCTAACAAAATATTAAAGAGTTTCCGTGTTTTGTGAATGGGAATCTTGCTTCGAAGCTCTGTAACTTCTAAAATATTCATTTAATGAAAAAATATTCTGAACATAAATGAAAGATTATAATCTTATCTATTCAAATCTCGATTTTCAACAGCATTCGTCTAGTATCTAAGGAATTATGGAAGCTAGGATATTTCGCAACAGTAATGAGCGATAAGAATTTATTGCGCAAACAGAAGCAAACCACATCTCTGCATAAGTTTGAGTGCTTTATGCGTTCGGATTTGAAACAGCAATCTTTTCAATATTTATGATTTTAAAAGCATAATTTTTCAAATTTTGTTTATTTTAAATATGTTAAAATGTTGCATTGCTATATGTTGCTCCAGAATAGGAACATTTGACACTAAAAAAATGTAAATTTTCATCAGTTCCCTTGGAACGAAGCACTTCTATGAAAATGTATACAAGCTATAAGATGAAATGGTAAACTATGTTTCCTTCGTTTTCAAAAAACTTAACAATTATATTTCGTCCTCTTCCAATACACAATCAGGTTGAAACACAATGTTATTTGCAATGTCTTCAACTATGATTTTCCAAAGTTAATTACGATTTTTGTGTCAATATTCTTACTTATTAAAGTGAATATACCATCAAAACTACAGTTTAGTCTCAAGGTCAGACCACATACATGGGTGCCAGCAATAGCATTTCTAAGAAGGGGTAAAATTTATAGGAACCTGCATTCGTGCGACTTATAGTAAATAATATACAAAGATGATTGTAAGTGACTGACTGACTACTGACGGATGATCATGGATCACTCTAATTTTAACTATGATGCAAAAAAGGTAGAGTTCTTAAAATTTGCACCTAGGAGTAGTCCGGGTCATATATCTCGGGGGAAAATTCGAAATATGGCCTCCTACATATCCTTAAAAGTCAAATAGAGTTACTTTTATACCAAACTTTGATCTACCAATGTTAGAAATGTGAAAATTGGTGTTCAGGGGTGTTTCAGGCTGCAGATGTAGGAAATGTTACGAAATTTCTAATTTGGATGATCCTTTGAAGGCAATGGTCATATTTAGATCTATCGATGCTAGAGAGTTAAAAATTGGTTCCTGGGGGTATTTTGGATTGTAGAGCTTGGAAATGTTATGGAATTTTGGTTGCAATGGGCCCTTTGGGGTCAAAGATCAAATATAAATCTACTGGTGCTAAAAGGTTAATGATTGGCACCTGGGAGAATTTTCAGTCACATATCTCCGAAATTTTGCAGAATTTTGGATGCAATGGGTCCGTCAAGGTCAAAGGTCAAATTTTTATATACTGGTGCTGGAGAGCTAAAACTTAATGAATAGGGCTGTTTCAGGCAGAAAATTAAAAATGAGAGCAATTTTCAGATCCAGTATCAAAAGTTCAAATAGGAGTCGGAGTGACGGTCTAGAAATCAAGAGGTACTGCAGGTACCAATTGGTTTCTAGTCATAAATATTTCTGGAATAGTGTTTTTTGAACTAGATTCAATTCAAAGCTTTAAAATAAGAAAATGTGTCACTTCCATTAATTCAATGAAAATAATGTATTTTACATAATTTCTTTTGATGCCTGTGGCAAAAGAAAAAAATTTTAGAAGAATTCATATCGCCTCCAGTGCATATGGGAATCTTGTTTTCAAAGATACTGAAGTTTTAATTTTACCTACTTTTGTACTCTTTAAAAGTTTATTCGAACTAATGGATAATTGGGAAAATGCAAATAGTACTATATTATTACACTTATAAATATAAAACATATTTGCTTTTCATTACTTATATTTGAAAAGCTGCTTTTTTCACACATTCTGAAAAAAGGAGACAGATTATTGATGTCAGTGGAATATCTCTTGATATTCTACTACCGAAATTTTAAATTTCTACCACTCCCAACATTCGTTTATTTATTTCTTTTTTGCCATTTCAATATTTAGTGATCTCTAATGGCATAAATTAAAATGTTTAAAAAATGCGAATTTTAATATTTTATTAGTACCAATTCTAGTAAAGAGGATTTCCATTTATCTCTTCAAGCGAAACAGTTGCGTTTCCCACTCACCTTAAGTTTAAGGGGTCACTTCATTTAGGCATGGACTAATATAGAGCTCTATAGCGTCCTGGACTCTTAGTGTCATGGGCTCCTGGGACCTCATAGGAGTAGGATTTTCTTAATAATTATTATTTTATAGAAATTACACAGAATTGGGGAAAACTATTTTAAGCATCACTTACAAACTATCAAAAGCATAAGTATTGAAATCTTGAAAAAGAAACCAAATTCTTTATCACAGCATAGGTCCCTTCTGCTACAGCTATGTCCCTGTAAAGAAGTGCCAGTCCCCCCTGAACTGATTGGTGCAAATGGAAACGTCACGACTTTACATTCCACAACCAAAATTTCAAATTTCAAGTCTAAATACATCATTTGCAATATTCTTTAAAAATTCGAAATTTTCGTTTTTTTCCAATGTTAGAGAGTACAATTGCAGCTTTTGGGATATTTGAAGAGTGCAAATCATAATAGTTCATCAATACCCCCACCCAAAAATAACTTTTAATTTATCTCCTGAAAGTCAAACATTTCGTTCCCCCACATAAGGAGTCTACTCATTGCTTCTAATAAAAATTTCATAACCTTCACATTCCACCATAAAAATTTCAAGTTTCTAGCATAACTATATTATCTGCAATAGTCCTTTCTAAATTTTGGAATTTTCAACTTTTCCATCGTTAGAGGGCGCATTTATAGCTTTCGGAGAGATTCGGAAAGTTCAGATCAGAATATTTCATCATGACTATCCAACTTAAAAATAATCTTATCTCTAAAAGCAAACAGTTCTCTCCTAAGCACAAAAAGTTGCACCAACTATCATGCCATATTCAAAATCTCTCAGGTTGGTCAGTGCATTCTGATGCTCAATTCAACTCTAGCTATGCTTGAAGAGCTGGTTTGCCTGATTTATACCGCACACCATGGTAACATGACGTATTATGTGTTGGAATGAATCATTTATATGATGAGGGTTGGTATACCTAATTAGCTTACATCCCAGTGCATTATTCATTCTTAATTTTGAGTTTTGCATTCAAGTATATTCTTTTGGCTAAAGTTTATTCTTTTGGCTATTCTTTTACCACTATTTGCTAATAATATGGTTTAGTCAGCATTAACGACATAATGATGTTTTGCTCAGCAGTTCAATTATGATACTTCAATATTGAATTTAGGCTAATTTCTGCTTCTTCTACTCAACCGGCTTTCACTTAACCCTAAGACATTAAGGGTCCTTGTGAACTGGATCTAGCACGCTGTGTGCACAAAATTGTGGCTCAGACCAGGCACATACCCAGGATTTAATTTCGGGGTGGAGGGAGGATCCGAGAATTTAGCATCAATGGGAGGATGGTGTCTAAGAATAAGACTTCATTAGGGTTACCAAATTGCTAAAAGATTACATCTGACAGGAGAAATTAAAACAATATTATTTCTGAAATAAATTTTATACTTGGTTTTTAAAACTATTTTAATGTGAAACATATACTATGAGGCTAAAATTGAATTATTCAAAGACAACTGTTTTGGATTTTAAAACAGGTAGATCCTCCTCCACCGCAACGTCCTTGACACAGCTGTAAAACTATCGAAATCTGGAATAGAAATTACAACGAAAAGATTTCGCACATTTCTCACACATATATGTTTATAGAATTCAGCATTGGAAGGAAAAATTGTACTCTATTTTTAATAATAATAATAATAATAATAATAATAATAATACATTTATTCAAGCGCACACACAATGACAATTACGTAGAAAATAGCAAGAATAAAATTTAGGAATTATACACAATTCGTTTATATATTATCAGAGGGATAGTCAAGATTAGCGAAAATATTTGGAAGTATGGCAGTTTTCAAAATTTTGTTAGCAATTGTATTAATACCATTTAATGAACATTTAAATAAACAAATTAACCTTTAAGCAGCTGCTTGCCATAGAGTTCTGGCAGCAGCTACTCAGTAAACTACGGCATAGAGATGGTTTGTGAGGAAAGTGAGACCTCAACAGAAAGGCAAACAAGAAGAAAGCACTCATACATTTTATCCAGGGTCGGAAATCAGGTCGCTATCTTCAGTAGCAAAGCAGACTAACCACTCGGTCATAGAGACGACGCTGAAAACCTGTTTCTTAAAAATAAATTTCCTCAATGAGGGGAGATTTCACCTTCAGTGCCCCCCCCCCCCCCAACTTTTGTTACTAGGGGAGGCTAAGTTGGTAGTGTGCCAGACTCGTAATCTGCAGTTCCCAGATTCAGATTCCAGCTGTAAAAGTGTAAAATTTTTTCTCTGCTAAACTCCCTGACCTGCCCACAGTGAATAGGGATAACCATTGAGGTAGTAATACTAGAGACAGGACTCCGATTCCCGTAGCATTGACCGCCATGATCACAGACGGCTGTGTCTGCCGACTACTTAGTGAGGAAAGATACCCATGATGCCTTGCGAATTGAATGCGAACAACAATGAAGGCTATTTAAAAATGCTTAACAAATGTTTAAATGAGGCAGAACTTTGCTGTTTTTTGTTTTTTATTTCAATGAGGTTATTCCGGTGTAGTAATTAAAGCAAAATAGATTTAATTAATACACACTTACTGATTTATATCGGATGAAAAACGAAGACGCTGGAAACTGTTTCTCTTTCAAATCGAGGTTTTGTATGAAAATTTTTAAAAAATTCGATATGTTCTTAATATGTGATTAAAGCTGAACTAAATTTACTGTAAACTTAGCAGACTTTAATTTGAGCCCGTTTAAAACAGGAACAATGGTAAACATATTTTAAAATCTAATACATGATCAAATCATTCAGCTTAAGTGAAAGCCCTCAAAATTTATAGACAAATTTATAGAAAAATTTATAGAGCAAATCCGAGCCTCATTTAAAAAAAACGTGAAAAGTCACATTTATTTTCTTCTTTCATTAAAAAATATTAATTGTTATTAAATATTGAAAGAAATAATCAGAGAGTGAGTGAGTGAAAACAAATCTACACTTGAATATTCCTGCGAGGATGATAAGGCCTCGCAGACTCATTCAGCTAACTTTTTGGTTTCTCATTTGTAGTTTTTTCTATGATTATAGAGAATTTAGCCAATTGATTTTTTTTAGGTAAGTAGCAAGAAGAGAGTAAGATGCAGACTTCAACTTAGGATTTGCAGGTCCTATAATATTTTTTAAGCCAAAAGTAAGGATGTTCAATTTTCTAAGTTTTTCAATAAATATATTTCTTTCATCTTTATAATTGTTGCATTCAAATAGAATATGATTAATGTTTTGAATGGAATTGCAGAAGTTGCATTTTGGGGAGTCTATTTTTCTAATTTTGAAAAGATAGGAATTTGTAAGAGCTCTATTTACTTTTATTCTTAAGATTGCAGTGATTTCTTTTTTGTTTAGACCGAAATTTAATAATCAGAGAGTGTCAACTTTTTTTTAATTCAGCTGAGGCAGGAAATCAAATCTCCTCCCAATAAATGACAAAATTTAATTTCATGCTATAAAAAAACCCAAATATTATGGCTTGCACAATATATATGTTACCTAAATAATAATACACTTTGGCAAAATAAAAAATGCAAACCAGACGTCTCATAAATTTAATGCCATATGCTTAATATTTCTTATTGTAATAAAATGTACGAAAACATTCTTTTAATTTCATGTTAATTCAGGATTTATATCACCTACTTTACATATGCAAATATTATAAATTTCATATGTTAAAAAATTCGTGAACTACATTCGACTCAGACAGAAAGGTATATTGAAAAGTTGACAACCCTTTATTTTTAAATACCTTAGTTTAACAATTTCAATTTTTAATATATCACAAAGAACACAATTCGTAATTTTCGTAACGTACTAACCTATGAAATGTCAAATTACTTCCTTTACAGCATTTATTTTTGCATCCGTATGCGGAGCATGAAGTAGGCATTTTACTGCTGACTTATTAAAACACCCACCTTTCTCCTCACTATCGACTAGGCTTAATATCTGTACGTGTTCATGGCGTCCGTTGCCAGTCCTGTCTCTAGTAATATTACCTCAATGGGGGTAACTGCTGAGCTTGGAAAGACCGCTGTCCATCGGATGAAACATCAAATCTTGGCCCCGTGTGTGAGAGAGCCACACCGTACGCACGTTAAAAAACACGCTGTATGGTCTTGATGAGAGGCTGACATCCTTTTTCCCACAGCTGTCCAATGGGTCCCCTCACCCAACCATCCCCGAAACCACGAGAATTTGGAACTTAGACATTTGTCCCAACTATTTGATATTTAGGTAGCGAAAATCATTAAAAAAAAGAACTTGAAATCTCCTTTCAAAAACTATGATTTTCGGTGCATTTCATTCACATAGTTACAGAATAGATTTAGACCTTAATGCTACCTAACCATATCGGAAATAAATCTTTGGCACAGTTCAAAATTCGAATAGTTCCCTAATTCCTGATATGAATGTACTGACAGAATCAGATATCATTAGTGTAATGTAGATCTTTTCGACAGGTGCTTCGCAGCCTTAATGCCATTATTTCTTTAGGTCTCATGCAGCATGCGAATGTAACATGTGGTGCCATCGGTCAGATGTAGTACTTTTCTGTATAGTGGAGCATCGGATGGCAACCTTCAATCATATTTCCTCCTTTGTTACTAGACAATATATATAATACTATTATTTCAATAGCATTTAAAAAGTATAGATCTACTTTCATTTATACTATTCGTTCGGAAACATCAGATATCGGTACAGCGTTCGGTTCAATGATTCGGAAATATTGAGCGGCGGAACGTCGTTCGGATTTAGTTCAGCAATGATCTTAGTAATTGCTTCTCCTACGAATAAAGTCACGCTTTGCCACTGCCCTGTTGTGTGGCATAATCATGGCGATCGTTGCCACGTCTGTTGGATTGGGTGACTTCAACCTCTGAGCGACACTTTTTTTCGCACAATAGGCTAAATTATAGGTCACAACGACCCCGATGTCTCAGAGAAGGTTGGGGAAAGAGGATCCACTGGAAAATTGGTAGAAGATAGTTGGTAGGGTGTTCTTTGACGCCCATTTATGTCTCTCCCACACTTGGGGCCACTGCATAACGTCCCATCCGAAGGACGATGGTTTTTCCAGGACCACCGGTGTTCTTTATTGACCGAGGACAGGGTGGGGGTTTATATGGATAAATCTCAATGCCGGCACAGGTAAGACTCGAACCTGTGAATTGCAGATTACGAGCCTGGCGAGCTACTGACTAAACCTCAGGTAGTGCGGTCTAGTAATATTACTTGATTGCTTGGTACGCACTTCGGCCAAATCTATGCCAAGCTGCTATGAGGCTATTACTGCATTTGCAATTTTCTGATTTGAAAGAAATTAAATGGGAAATGTTAAATTTTGGGACCTTTCGTGTCCTGAACATTTCACGATAAAATTCGGATTTTCTCGGGAAATTCAAAACTGGTACCTATTCGGAGAACCCTGTGACAAGATTTTGCAACATAATGGGGGTATTTGGCAACGATATATGTTGGTTGCCATGGTGATTGTTCAGTTTGTTTTTGTAATGTATTTTGACTGAAGCTGTTAGAAGAGCTTTTCATGTCTGGCGGCATGATTGTTTTTAAACTAAATTTTTAAAGAATGTTACGATTTTATTCCTTTTTTTGCCATTCTCTGACCAAGACTGCCATCCAATTTGGTATATTACTTTATTCTCTCTTGTAATTTTTTTTTCTAATAATAATAATATCTTTATTAAGCCTTAGTATGGTTATATACATAGATTACCCCGCTAAGCCTTTTGGCTTGTCAGCAGGATTCCTTTCAATCACACGACAGGTTTATTAAAGAATATGACATGTATAATGGAAAATAAACACATAATTAAAAAAAAAAACTAATACAATAACAACAACAACAACAACAAAAAAAAAAACACGTATTAAAACACAGGCATGAAAAATTAAACACATTTATAAAATAAACCTGTAAAATTTCGGATTACAGCACATATTGCACAAAACTATCACCTATGGTACAAGTCATCATTTCGCATTAAAATTGCACTTGCTTAAAGGATACCAGATACAGCATATGACTTTTTAAACATTACTTTTCAATTATTTACATCTAGTAACCATTTCGAAACTTTAGTTTTAATTTCTGAATAAGTGCTCAGGCATAACAGATCTCTCGGTAGAGGAATGTTGAATATAACATAGTGATCTATAGAACTGAAATTATTTCAAGAGTAGATTAAACGTTTCGTTAAATAAGTATTGATAATATTAAATGAAAATTTATTACTGGGCTAAATCAATGTGTATTGTTAATATTGCATAACTGCATAGCTCATACATATTATAGATAATCTAACTTGAATATCAGGCTTTTAAATTTTGATCTCTCCGATTAAGTGGAATTAAAAAAATCCCCCCACCCAAAGCATCTGCTTACCACAGAGGACTGATGGGTGCATGTTAGTTTAATACATTTGTACGAGATTATTTATTGTACAATTGAACATCAATATTCATGGTACGTAAGTAGTTGCCATGCAAGGCAGAAGATTACATATTTATATCTGTAATTTGTACTATATTGCTCAAAGATTGTACAGTAAAGAGTTGTTACATAATCGTATGTAAGAGACAATTTTGCTATGCAAGATGTACTATGAAGACAGTCAGTTCATAGTTCAAAGAACTAAATCACACTAAAAGTTAAGTTCACTAACACAATCCAGATTTGTGCACTATTTAAATGAGTTGGTCAACATTACTTGATCATTTACCTTATCTTACCTTACCGAGGTTGATAAAGACAACCAAATTTATAAAGGTCTTTTTACCTGACCGATTACCTTACCTTACCGATGTTCTTTTACATGCCTTGTTAGTTGTAAAATATTATCACATGACTGGGCCTATTGATATCAGGTAATGCAATAGTTAAGGCTGCTGTTCAATTTTAAAATGATTTGACTTACTACAATTAATATTAGAATTTTCTATTTTCAAATTTAGATGTAAGATAATCTTATCTATGATACTTAATTTAACAAGATAATAAGCATTGCCATTCTCATCGGACACCGCTGCTCCACTTTGGGCCAACGCATTTCATGACCTGAAAGTTTAGTCACATTATCAAGGCAAGTGAAAAAAGATTGTCATCCACTCTTTATAGGGTTGGCGTTCTTCTAGTTTGCATATTTGTTTGAATCAGTCTCCAGTGGGAGCTGATAGTCTTTAAGTAATAGTTTCCATGGTGAGGGCAAGGGGGAAATGTCAGTATTACATAATATGTGTTGATTGATGTTAATAATCAAATTTTTGTTATAGGCTAAATGAAATTTAGTGGTGGAGAAATAATTATATGCGTGTCATGTAGGGGTGGGGGTGGCTCAGTTGGTAGCACGCCAGGCTTGTAATCTGTAGTTTCCAGGTTCGAGTGCCAGCTGGGTCAGCGTTGAGATTTATCTCCGCAAAATTCCCCGCCCTGCCCACGGTCAGTAGGGGACACCGATGGGCTTGGAAAGGCTGCCGTCCGTCGGATGGGATGTTAAGCCGTGGCCCATGTGCGGGAGAGCCATACCCTGTGCACGTTAAAGAACACGCTGGATGGCCTTGACGGGAGGTTACCATCTGTCTCCCAACAGCTGTTCCAGTGGGTCTCCTCCCCCAACCTTCTCTGAGCCTTCGGGGTCCATGTGACCTGGCCATTTAGCCCATGGTGTGCAAAAAAGTGCCGCTCAGAGGTAAAACAACCAAACCCAATGTGTCGTGTAATTACCCACTACAATACATGACACACATATAATTATTTCTCCACCCACTATATGTATATCTAGTTGGCTCCACACACACATATGTAAATTATCCAATTTCCTCCTCCCCTTCAGTAAAAAAAGTGCTGCAGCATCAGTTGTACTAATTTTTTCATACACTTAAAGTATTGATCCAAATACAATGTAATCTCACAGTTAAATTTTTGGGTAAGCCTTCAGACTAGGAGATTCATAATAGCTAATAGGGGGAGTTATTTAAAGTGAAAGATTTCTAAGAAGGTATACTTTACTGCAGTGTACCCAGTACCCAGTTAAAATAAATTCCCATTGGCAACTTTCCCTCTCTACTATTTTGGCAGGAAGGACAAAAGAAATAATTTTCATAGCTTATTGTAGCCCCCATGTCAAAAACTAGACATTTGACATATACCTCATTATGATCATTTTTTGTATAATTATTTTGTTAATGTGTCTTAGATAGTAGTGTTTGGGACTTGACAAGGAGTGTTCAAAATGTTCTTAACATGCATCTGCAGGAAAAAAAAAAACATTGCCCCTACCTGAACAACTCTCCTTCAAAGTACTCCCCTTCAGCATCTATGCAAAGTTGTAGATATCTACGCCAATTCTGGAATGCTCAGTGGTACTCCTTTTGGGGAATATGCTGCAACTCTGAATGAAGGCATTTTGCAAGGTCTTGTGCCCTTGAAAAAGCCTTCCCAGAATTAAATTTTTTTTTTTTGGAAACAACCAAAAATCCCATGTTGCAAGTCAGGGGTGAATATGCAGGATGGCATAGTTGTTCAATGTTTTTATGCTACAGATAGGCTGTAACTTGCCAGGTTTTGTGAGCACTGGCATTGCCATGAAGATGGAGAACCCTTGATACACTCACCTCCTTAACCATTTTGGGCAAAATAATGTTGGTGGTGTGTTAATAGTGGTCATTTATAGTCATTTTTTTTAGGTAAGATATCAATGACTACCATTCCTTGAGAATTAAAAAAAATTCAATAACCCTTCCTTGAATGAAAGTCTTGTCAGAGGATTTGGTGAATGTGGTTCATCTTCCACAACCTGATCATAGTTGCCAATCTTTCTGGGAGTTGTATAGTAATAAAACCACATCTCATGACCTGTGACAATGTCTGTTAAGTGTTTGGGGCCACTAAGTCTAAACACTGCCAATATCTCCTTGCACAAATCAACTCTAACCCTTTTATGCTGTTCTGTCAGTTTGTGGGGTACCTATATGGCACAGAGCTATTGGAACTTTAAACATTGATGAATAATTGTTTCCCCCACTGCCAATTGATACACTGACATCTAAACTTATCTGAACAGGGATGTGTGGGTTTTTCTTAATGAGTTCACAAACAGCAACAATGGTTCTCTCTCATCCATGGCGGCGTCCTTCAGTCTTCCTGCATGATGAAGGTCTTCGAAGCCCTGCCTTCTTTCTCTGAAATTGCTCATCCATTCCAAAACAGTGCCATATCAGCAGGCATGATCCCTATATACTTGTGGTAAATTGGCATGGTTTTCTTTTTCGCATCGTCCCCAAGCTGCATCCTTTTGAAAGTGTAAAATTTTCCCCGTTTTTTTTAGGCTCCATAGAAACAATGCACATATTTCACAGACCAAACTTTATATGCCACCAGTGAAGAGAGAAGTGATGATATGGACATTGTTTTTAACATGTAATGGCAAGTTTAGACAAGCTTTCAAATGTTTCTCATTCAAGTTGTAGCTTGTTAAATTTGGAGGAATGGGTGCAGATCTACAGATGAACCCCCCTCTAACAAGTTCTTTAGTGTGAATGTTTTGTTCCTTTACAATACAAGGATTTATTTACATTAGGGATGCTGATGCAAATATTTGTGACTATTATAGGCCCTCAGGTCCTGTTCTTATTTCAATCAAATTTCTTTAATTAACAACTGCTACATATGCCAGACTCACCATGTCTATTATTTCTTTCAGGTAGTTGTGGGCCTGCCAGAATTTTTTTCTATATGCAGTCATAGCCAGACTTATGGCAGGTTAGGTTCTATAGCATGTCCATAGGTTGAAGCAATGTATTTTTTTTTTTCACCTATCAATGTATGTAATGCACTACAATCATCATATGCCTGCATAATTGCACTGGGTGATCAAATTCATGCACAACTGATGTAAATAAAGCATTTGTAAGTAAAATAAAGACTGTAGGCTTTATTAAATAGGGTAATAATACTAATCCCTATCCACTGTTTGTAAAATAATACATATTTTTTGTGATCTTTGTTGTGAATAAGTCTTTATTGATTTTCTTTAGTGTTCTTTAGCACAATTAATTTTCTTTAGTCTTAGTTAAGTATTTAGTAGTCCAGACAAGCCATGTGTTATTTATATATATATGTATATAATATTTTAAATTCAATATTTTGCTGTCTACAAAACCCTTTAACAGCAGGAATGAAATGGTATGTATTCCACTCTTCAAAATAGGCTGCTGTGACCCATGCCTTAGCATTCGACTTCCAAATTACAGGAAGGCTGCTTTTGTTGTAATTTTTAAGTGCCCTTGATTAAAAATTTCTTTTGCTTTTCTTTTGATTTTTGTGCAAAGTAAATCAACATAGGCTTTAACTTTAAGGTCCCTGATGCATTTGCTCCCAACAGCAGTGTAAGTCGATCTTTTCATGCCTTGAAGCCATGCATGGACTTTTCTACTTTGGAAATGAACGTTCTGGAAGGCATTTTCTTCCAGAACAGGCCCATCTCATCCATGTTAAAGATTTTATCTTTACTGTAATCACCCACCCTCATCTATAAATTTTGCCAATTCAGATGGAAACATTTCTGCAGCTATTGTGTCTGCACTTGCAGCCTCTCCTCATACTTTAATGTTGTGCAGGTTTTCCCTTTCCTTAAAGTGATCAAACTACCCTCTACTTGCTCCAAATTCACCATCTTTAGTTGCTTCACCTTTTCTAGCTTTGAGATCATCAAATAGGCTTTGCACTTTATGTTGAATTACAGCCTGGCTCAGAGCCACATTTCTTCATGTTTGATTGTCAATCCACACCATCAACAATTTCTCCATATCTGGCAACTAAATTATCTCTTTTCCTAATCAGTATCATGGTGACTGGGATGACACATTTAACTTCATCAAGATTTTCTGTTTTTGTTTCATAATGGTGTTCACTGTGGAGCGAGGAAAGCCTAGCCTTCAGCCTATTTCTGACTGTGATACACCTTCATATATCATTTTTAGTTTGGTATCCAATGCAATAGCTATGACTTTTCTTGTCACCTTTATCTGCCATTTTTAATAAGTTCTTTTTCAATTTAAACACAAGAAAACACTAACATAAAAGTTATAAACACTTTAACATTAAATTAGGCCTAGGCTATTCACTGAGAATAACAACACAATAAGATGCCAATGTGCATATCAGCCTTACTACTTTTGCTTTAATTTATGTGCTATTATTAACTTAATTACTATTTTAATCAAAGAAAACACCAAAATAAAAGTTATAAACACTTTAATATCAAATTAATCACAGAGAAACAGCCAAAGACAAAGAGATTCAAAGATTTCTATTAAACATCTTAGCTTCCAAAATTCTAATTATTGAATAAATCATTGAAAAATTATTGAAAATTAAAATTTAGAGTGATTTTAATAAGATCTTAAATTTATCTCCAGTAATATTTTTACATGAAAGCTTACTTTAAAAGTTTGCAGAAGTCTGAATTTGGCTTTGTACTGGATACAACATGCATTTTCTCATAATTGCTTTAAGATTGAATTAATAGATAACAGGCCATGAAACAGAAATTTTCAAAAATTCGATATATGTGCAATATACTTTATTCTTATGCAGTAGAATATTTTTTTGAATAGTGTTCATTTGTAAAGGATATTTCATGGGAAATGATTGATTATCATATTCAAAGGATATTGTACACTGTGAGATAGAGGAATGACCTTCTGCCTTCTTGTAATAGCAGAATTTTGGCATTTCTACAGTAGGTCATTTTAATATATATAATGTAGCTTTGAAAATATTTGATTGATATTAAGTATTTTCAAAAACAACAGCAAAAAATCCCTTTTATGTTTATATTTCTTTAATAAAAAATAAAAAAAAATACCCCCTCAAGCAACTGATTTCTTTACATAATATAAATATGATGTATGTAATTATGGCTAATGCTTCACTCAATATTTCTAAGTAGTAACCCTCTAAAGCCGTCCCATGGCCAAGTGGTTAGCATGCTTGGCTACTGATCGAAGAGCCCTGGGTTCGAGTCCTGGGTAAGACATGGATGTATGTGTCGTTTTTCTGCTGAGGTCCTGCCATCCTCACAGACCTTCTACTCTGACATATAAACTGACAGGCTGCTGTCAGACCTCTGTGGCAAGCAGCTGCTTGAGGGGGTATTTATATATATATATTTATTTATTTATTTTTAACCCTCTAAGACTACACTGTTGTATTTAATTCTTGAATTTTAGTGAATTCTTACTGTAAAATTTAGAATTAAAGCCAAATTCTTTACTTTATATTTAGAAAGGAAATCATAATAAACTATTGATTTTAAACCAAATGCCAATTATTAAATAGAATTTTCTTTTTACAGTTTTTAAATAGAATGGATACTTCAACTCCTCAGATATTCACTCCTGAAGAATGGAGGCGTAATAATCAAAGAAGATTTAACCAGTCAGATAATACAAGAGCAGAGTGGTTTAGGTATGAAACAAATTTTACATATATTTGTCATAAAATAGATAATCTTTATAGTTATAATCAGAGCTGTAGCCAATCACGTTTAATGTTCCAAACTGGAGTGAGGGAATATCTGGGTTGTCAATGTCAGATGACTTAACGAAGATGTAAGTGGTGGATATAAGGTAATTCATTGATGCTTCATAAGGTCTGGCATTGTTTCCATCTGAAGTAGAAGGGTAAGATGAACTGAAAGATCCAGATGTAGTGAACACTGATATGAAGGCTGATGTTTATGCATATCCTTGTAGCATTATGTGCTATTTATTTTCAGCAAGAATCATAAAAAAAATCGAAATCAGAAATTAAAAGTAAAAAAATTAATTAAAATTAAATTTTTTTATGGAATCTAGAACATTGAACAGCAAAATCTCATCTAAAATTATCATCAAAATTAAAGAAACTGAAAATATCACTACAAATCAGGCATGTAACAAGAAGAATTATTTGGTGTTATTAAGTACACAATTGATTTGGTGTTATTAAATACACACTCAGCAGCAATTTTACCAGTTTATAGACCTTATTGCTCAGAAATTAATTAAAAATAACTTAAAATTCTCTTCATTGAGCAATAAAATTTTAAAGTTTATCCTTCAAACTATTTGCATATTAAAAGTTTTTAGGAGAAAACTCTAAAGCTTTTCGGAGCAAGGCTATGCTTCGTTGGGTTGGGTTGGGTTGTTTTACCTCTGAGCGGCACTTTTTTGCACACCATGTGCTAAATGGCCAGGTCACATGGACACCGAAGGCTCAGAGAAGGTTGGGGGAGGGGACCCACTGGAACAGCTGTTGGGAGACAGATGGTAGCCTCCCGTCAAGGCCATCCAGCGTGTTCTTTAACGTGCACAGGGTATGGCTCTCCCGCACACGGGGCCACTGCTTAACGTCCCATCCAACGGACGGCGGCCTTTCCAAGCCCATCGGTGTCCCCTACTGACCGTGGGCAGGGCGGGGAATTTTGCGGAGATAAATCTCAACGCTGACCCAGCTGGGGACTCGAACCTGGGAACTACAGATTACGAGCCTGGCGCGCTACCGACTGAGCCACCCCCGCCCCAAAAGTAGTAGCAGAGCCTATGCTTCGTCTTCAGTGAAGTGACACTATGTGGTGATGTTAGGTGGAACCAAAAAAAAAATTAGAGTAGAGGTACAGAGTACAGTAATTAAAATTAAATATATTTAATTCTTTATAACACCTAAATGTTTTTACCTAACATCCTAACATCCATGTTTAGACAAAGAGCTTCTTTCCACGTCATGAAGGGTGATTCCAGTGTTTCATTCCCCCTGACAGCAAATTAGTCGCACTTGATGTAGGCTCTTTATTCTCATCCACTCCAGTTTTTGATGCAATCATGTTATTTTGGACAATAATGATTGAAATGCAAAAATTTTCCCTTCCTGAAATCAAGGCCATTCACGAAGCTCTAAAACTCATCACCAAAACCAACTATTTCCAGTTTGGCAACCAAATCTACAAGCAGGTCTTGGGGGGGCCTCCATGGGCTTCTCATTCCTCCTTCGGACAACCTCTCCGAGATTGTCCTTCAAGATCTAGAAACGAAATTATTCAACTCAGCAGCAATTCTACCTTTTTTCTGGTGTCTCTATGTCGATGATATATTTTTAATTTGGAATGGCAGCAATGAGCAATTAAACTGCCTCATTGACTCTGCCAACAATATATATCCTATAATACGTTTTACGAAGGAGGAAAGTTTTCATCCAGAAAGATGAAGCAGGAGCCTTGATGACATCAGTATACTGAAAGTGTTCCTATGTTCCCTCCATCATATGTGCGGACTCATGCACCCCATGGGCATACAAAATTACAGCCTTCCATTCCGTCACCCATAGGGCCTTCATCGTATCTTCAAATGAGCAGTTATTTGAAAAAGAAATTCGAAACATCCATTCCATTGCTGCATCTCATGGATAACACCCAACAACAATAGAAAAGCTAATCAATAAATATAAAAACCAAAACAGAAGAGATTTGGCTCTCCTCCCAATCACTGACCCCTAATGTGCAACCTTTGCTGGACCCATTTCTTACATTCCTGTCCTTTGTGAATCAGTCTGCAAATTACTCAGAGCCCAAAATATTAAAATTGTTTTCAGCCCAGCTCCAAATCTGAAGAAAATTATCAAAAGGGACACAGACAAATTTGGCCTACTTCAAAAATTGGGGGTATACTGATTTCCCCTATATTTGCCATATAATTTCGTTGTCTACTATTTTGGAAAAAATCATATGTTCCTTACTGGAGAGGTTCGCAGAGCATTTACAACACATGGCAACAATAGATTGGAAGCACGCCACACTGCTTGCATGTGCATCCACTTTCTACAGAACCATAGTCCGCAAGTCTATTGAAATAATGACCTCGCTTGTCCCCACCTGCAACCGAGATACTGGAATCGCCCTTCACAACATGTGGAAAGAAGCTCTTTGTCTAAAGAACCCTAACATCACCACATAGTGTCACTTCACTGAAGATGGAGCACTGCCCTTGCTCTGAAAAGCTTTTGAGTTTTCTCCTAAAAACGTTTAGCATGTAAATAGTTTGAAAGAGAAACTTTAAAATTTTATTGCTCAATGGCAGAGAATTTTAAGTTATTTTTAATTGCTGTTAAATTAAATTTATAAAACGTGATTTATTAGTTTTATTGTTTATGTACATAGATTACAATTGTATAAGTCATAAAATATAGATATTACAATATATATTGACTGCTTTAAAGCCTTAGGTAAGGTAGAGGATACAGTATTTTCTTCTTGATACAAAGCACTTTTCATACATATATGTACAATTATTTGAAAAATAGGCGTAGAAAATTGGCAGTTGAGTTTTTATACTGAAGTTGATTACATTATATTGTGCTGCTTTCAGAGCCCCTTGATATCACATACCTTTACACCACCATTGATCATGCTCAATCTGGTGTCCCCATTATGTAATAATTACCCCACAACATACCTCAATTGCTACAAGCCTTACCAACTCTCACATGATTCAGTGTTATAGAGAGCTTTCATTATGTTAACTGACTTGTCTGGTATGCCAAACAATCTCACAATCAATCATAAATTATGACATTAAACAGAGTCAAAAGCCTTCCTGAAATCCAAAGCTAGCAACCAAAGGTTTCTGAAACTCTTAAACATTTCTCAAGAATCTGCCTAAGGAAAAATATCTGATCTACTTATCATCTACCACTTCTGAATCCACATTGCTCATCACGCAATTGACTGTCGACCAGATTCTTAATTTCTTAATTCTATTAAGCACAATCATGCAAATAACTTTACCTGGAACAGAAAGTAAGCTGATACCCCTATAGTTATGCGATCACCTTTTTTGAAAATAGGGATAATAATAGCTCTGGTAAAATCCTTAGGAACCATTCCTTTATCATAAAAGACATTCAAAATTTCAATCATCCATGTGGTAACTGAAACATTCCCAGCTCTCAGCATTTATGTAGTAATTTCATCTACCCCTGGAGATTTATGTAGTTTAAGTTTAGAAATAGCCAGAATAACTTCAGACTGTGTTATAGGGCCAATATTAAAGCCAGTAATGCATCTATCATCATTACAAACAATGGGAGTAGAACTAACTACATTGTTTAGAACATCACTAAAATGCTCAGCCCAACTAGCCATGACAGAATCCTCACTTTCCATAACCTTATTTTGTCCTTCAATCCCTGTATACTTGTCTGTTTTCTACCACACAAAACATTGAATATCTGGTACATCTCTCTGCTGTTGTTTTGTCTAACTGCTTCCTCTGCCTTGTCAGCCAAGCCATCAAGCCAAAGATTCCTATCAGCAGCTAACTGATCCTTTAAACATTTATTAAGCTCCTTGTAATGCTTTCTATTAGACCTAGTAGGGTAGTGATTAAGGACATTCCTGCAATTCCTTCTTTCTGAAATAAGCTCAAGTGTCACTCAAATAATTCTGCCTCCTCTGCTCCTTTTTTCCTCCAAAACAGCCTGTTTCAAACAGTACCATTCTTCATCAACTTCAGTAGTAAGGAAACCATGACTGTCATAATGGCTAAGTAACCTATCATGGTAAGCTTTAACTATAACTGGGTCTTTCAGAGCTTCAGAATTAAAGTAAAATTTTTAACCTTAGCACAACACTTCTTAAGTTTAAGTTTCAAGGCACTTTTAACAAGGCAATGGTCAGATCCAATTTCAGTTCCCCTATATGAGCTGGTATTTCTAACAGAACTAACCCATTTGCTGTAGGCATAGTTGTCGAGATCAGTAGGCCACACTAATCTGGCAGCCCTCCTCTTCTGTTCACTTCCACAAGAGAGTTTCTCTTTTGAAAGGTACTAATGGTCTGCACCACGAGAAGGTGGGGTCGGACATTAGGTGCTAGGCCTGGCCAGTTCTATGCATCATCACAGGGGATTGGTGCATAGCTTTCCTTCCAGTGACTTCCTAGCTACCATTTACAGACCTAGTATGTGTGTATTTATATATAAAGAACTTCTTTTTAAGAGAGTGCAATCAGAAAAAGTGTTCTGTTACTTGCATTTAACAGCCAAATGTCTACTATTATATATAATGTAATTCCCTAATTTTAGTAATGTAGTTATTGAACCTTTTGTGTTTCAAAACGTACTCTTTGGGCATTGTAAACTTTTGTAGGGTTTGCCAGCAGAGTAAGCAGCTTGCAAAGGAGAAATACATACTAACTCAAGCTACTCAAGATGCTGTAACAGATAAAATTTCTCAGAAAGCTAGGGAAACATTTGATTGGAAAAAGGAACTTGAGAAGACAATAGAAGAGATTACTGCTGATCTTAAAAAACTTATACTTCAGAACAAGAGACTTGCCAATGCTATGGATACCACACAGTTGTGTTTGATAATTGCAAGTGAATGTCTTGACTTGCGAAAGCAAAGAGTATCAAGTGACATAGTAGAAGATCATGTAGAACTATCTCTTTTAAAGGTAGGTTTTTTACTAAAACAGTAGCTACAGTAGTTTACACCTGAAAAAGATAAAAGTTTTCTTTATTACATTGATATTTTAATGAATGGAAAGTGAGTCACACATTAAAATTTAATGGTGATTCAGACTCTTGACCTCAGAGCAGAGAGTTTACTATGTTAGGGAAAGTGAGCTCAAGTTTTTTGTAGTCTGTTACTTGAGTGCTAAATGTGTCCTAAAAAGGAGAAAGTATTTATCTGTGTGTGCACAGATTTATAAAGTTCTATTTTATGTGCCTGTTTGAATGGTACTGGTAGCAAGGTTCCTCCTTGGGATTAACTCTTCAGGTGACAGTCTCTAATAGTTTTGTCAAGTATACTCCAAAAGGTTAATTATTTCCCACAATTGCATCCAAGATTTATGAAAATTGTAACTACTGCTAATATATATGGACTGATGTAGTGACTATAATTTATTTTTTAAAGTTCAACTATTTTTTATTAATTAAATAGTTGGTCTCAGATTTCTTTTATGGTTTCATATGGCCAATTTCAACATTCTCATATTGCAAGAAGCTTTGTGGTGTAATGAGTGACAATATTGAATATTGTAGATCAAACCTGACACCATTGGCTTACTAATCAAAATCTTTCTGATTTGAACTAAGGGAACTCATTGGTCTTAATAACAACTTTCTCATTTCACCTCTACTTCAGTGGGAGTTTGCTACATGGTGTAAATTTCTGTAGGAAGCACTTCCATGCAAAATGAAATGTTGCATTGGTTTAATCATCATTGGAATCGTTTTTGTTTCCATTTGACATTACAGTAATCTGCCACTCTATGTAACTGCCTATTTTGCATAGTTGGAGTGCTGATAGTAAAAGATCATTTGAAAACATCATTAATTATTTAGATTTAAGCAATGATTTTTATAGCTTTTTCAATTTACAACTTTTATAAATTTTTGCATTTTAAATAATCTGGTTTCATATTAGTGATGTATGATAAATAGAGTAAAAGCCCAGTTATCTGGCCCCCAGGAAATCAGACAGTTCACAGGTTCATTGTTTTTTCATACAAATACAACCAAATATTACAAAAAGTAACTGAACACTTCCATGTTATGTAGGGTGGCCAGAAGGTCTCTCTCTCACTCTTTTTTTGTTCAGATTTTTTTTTACTTTATTTTTATAGAAGGAATATTCTCTTTTGTTCTCTTTTTTTTTAACTAATAACAAAAATTTTTACTTCTAAAAATTTAACAATACAAAAATAAATTAATAGTTTAGAAAAAGTGAAAAAGTATCAAAAATATTCAAAATCATTAAACAAATCTTATTAGTAGCATTTTAATAATTAAACAGAATCCCTGAAGTCTAGCAATTCTGACTAAGTAAGTTCAGTAGCAGTGAAGCCATTATAAATTAGTGCAATATTTAGAATGGTTTGAACTTTAAAAATTTAAAAGTTATGGGGGAGGAAGCTTTTGGAATACCAGTAAGGGTAATAGAGGCAAAAAATTATTGGACTTAATTATATTTAATGCATTTTTCAAGAATTTTTTAAAGACCTGTGAAATGGAGGGAGAAATGCTATACTGCATTGGAAATTCAGTCCCTTGTCCCCCCTCCCAACCCTCAATTTTTAAAATAGATCCAGGTCTGTTTGTGTAGTATCAATTTTGTATTTAATATTACTAGTTCATAATATTTACTATTTCAGATTTATTACATCAATAATATTTTTTTGAAGCATCATCGAGGTTTACTCAAGCTGTTAACATTGAAATTGGTTTTTGGAAGTTTGCAAACTATCAAGTAATTTAATTTATATTTTATAAATATTTTGCTGAAAGAATGTGTTATGCCCTGAATGAGAAATGAAATGAAATTTTGGAAACAATTGGTGGAGATCTTTGCTCAGCAGTGGCAATTAATGGTTGAGAAAGGAGAAACTATTAACAATGTTAAGTGATTAACCTAATGGTTCTCAAACTGTGGATCACAAACAGCTTGGAAGGAGGTTGAAAAGTTCTGTAGTTTTATATTTGCTAGTAATTTTAGTGGAAATTGTTTTGCAATATTGTGTGAATTTTTATGTGTTTTATAAAAATGTTTTGTGGCAAATGTATTGTGTTAAATGCAAAAAAAAATAATTTTCTTTCATTTCATCCAATCTAAATATAATGAAATCATTAGTTTAACTGCATATGAGGCCCATAAGTATTTTGTGGAAAAATTTCGTTGACATGCAGGACTTGAACCCACATCTCTCCAGAAATGTGCCAGACTATTCTATGTTTGAACTAATGCCAACTCATCTTTTTTCCACAAATTTTAAGACTTTAAACTCTTCACCAAGGCTTTGGGTGTCTACTATTGGCACCATCTATGATCTCGAATGGCAACTATTTTTTTTTATATTGTGCTAAGTAAGATGGCAATAAATAATAAAGTCTCTTCACACAATTTAGCATTATTACTGATTTAAACATAGGTGACAATCACAGTGTTACCTGTTGACTTTTTAACATTGATATATCAATAAATATTTTGTAAAAAACACCACACTTAATTTTAAGTGGAAAAAAAGACAAGTCATCATTAGTTCAATGGTAGAATGCTCTGGCATGTTTCTGGAGAGATGCGGCTTCAAGTCCCGTATGTCAATGAAATTCTTTTCACAAAATATTTATTGATATATTAACGTTAAAAAGTCAAGGTAGCACTGTGATTGTTGCCTATGTTTAAACCATTAATAATGCTAAATAGCTTGAAGAGACTTTATTATTTATTTCCATCTTACTCAGTGCAATATAAAAAGAAATGGTTGCCATCCGAGATCATAATGGTGCTAATGGTAGACGTCCAAATCCTCGGTGAAGAGTTTAAAATCTTAAAATTAGTGGAAAAAAGATGAGTTGGCATTAGTTCAAACATAGAAGAGTCTGGCATGTTTCTGGAGAGATGTGAGTTCAAGTCCCCTATGTTGACGAAATTTTTTCCACAAAATATTTATTCCTATATTGACGTTAAAAAGTCGAGGATAATGCTGTGATTGTCACCTATGTTTACATATGAGGTCCTACACTGAGCAGCTTTTATACTATAGGAAAGAGGGAAGAGTTTGCATAAGTTTATTTACGATTCTAGGGGAATCACATAAATTTATTACAAGTTTAGGACCTTGTAGTATCAGAAAGTTTGAGGACCATTGGATTAACCCTTAAAGTGCTGGAAAACGTTATACCTTCTAAACAACTTTGCTACAAGTTTTTATACTTTCTCTAAAAGAATTTCCCTGTAAAAAGTTTTTTGAAATTAAATATGAAATTAACAAATTACATTGTGTACAGTAATATGACCAAGTTCTGTCAGTTACTTCAGGATAGAATTCTGCAGCTCTTAAATTTTCATGTTGAACAGAAATGATAATTAATTTAGCATTTTAAGGATTAAATAATGTTACAGAACTCTTCAGTAGTCATTAAAGATTGTACAGTGTAGTGAAAAAACATCAAGAGACAGTTTGAATATCTGCATCTATAGCATGTGTTAGTGGGATAATAAACTACCTTAACATATATATATTTTATTAAACTACATTTTTTAGTATAGGTTGTATTTATTTTCAAATTGCTCTGCATTTTCAGTGTTAAAAAGTATTATTTCAAACAGCAAAATAAATGAAAAGTTTGTTCAAAGATATTTATAGTGTATTGTGAATGTTTGTCTTGTGTAAGAGTGTAGCTAATACAATCATATTTATGCAGCCAGCACCCCTCTAGTCATGTACATTGGATAGCTGTGCTTTTAGGTATATCTTTTTTAATTTTATGTACAATTCAAAGTTTTAATACTAATTAGATGCTGCAACTGGTAATGCACATCTGTTAATATATATTTCCTTTCAGGAAGTAGATATTATAAGAACTTATCAAAACCTTCTTCAAAAGACAATAGATGAGGCTGATAATCAGATAAGGTAAGTTAAAAGATGAGATTGTCAATTTGATAATATGTACATAGGTATCTATAATAGCACTACAGTCAGACCCCATTTAATGTTGCCCAATACAACACTGAATAGCTATAATTCTGTTTATTCTGTTATGTTTGAAAGAAAAAAAAAACAATAAATAGTTGCTGCATGATATTGCTGCTTTAAACATTGCCATTATTAGTTATAGGAACTACTCTAACAGACATTGAATTGAGCATTGATTCACTCAGTTGGGCTGTGTGTTTTCAAGCTATGCTACCTGCAAAGCATCTTCAAGGAACTGTTTGAGATAACAGATGGTTAAAATAAACAGTAAGGGTATTTTTGTAAATTTTATGCCATTTTGAGGGCTGTGAGGAATATTAGTGCAACTTGGAATGAAGTGTTCAACAACTCACAAAACTAACCATTAGCACAATGAAAATATGATTATACTGATTAAAAGTGATCCCAAACAGCATTGGGTGTTGTTCAGCTAGTGTAATAATAAAGGTATAGAAATAATGATTAATACGCATGTGATTGCTCTACAACTCACATCTAGTGCTTTCTTTGTTAACTATTGAGTGTAGTTAAATATTAACCTTTCAGCAGGCATGCCTTAAAATTTTACACAAGCAGATGCACAGGGTATATTGCACCCCAGTCCCATTTTTAGACCTTTTAGTGCTTATATGAATGAAGCAAATATGTTTTTTCTCAATAGTAAAGAATCATAGGATGTGTCCTGTAGACATGGAACTCCTGAAATAATAAGCTGAAACAAATTGGTTTTGCCATTAGTAGAATTCTAACCCACATCTGGAAACATGCCAGTTATGCTAAACACTACACCATCATTGACTAACATTTTTTTCAGCTGGTGTAACATAAACTTTACAGACTTATTTATTTGAGTTGCACAGTGGTGCCATCTATTCGGGAAAGTGGACAATTGTGCTGCCACATAGAGATGAAATTTAATATTTGTCACTCAAGTTCATTGTGTTAAATCAATAATTCAATACTAAAGAATCGCACAATGTGTCCTGTAGACATGGAACTCATGAAATAATAAGCTGAAAAAAATTGGAATGAAAATAATTCGAATCCCACTCACAGCAAAACCAATTTTTTTCAGTTTATTATTTTACGTTTTTTCTAATCATACTGCAATTAGAATTTTGCTAAATACATACTTCACAAGACTTACATAAAAGAAAATAAATAATTCAATATCAATAGTAGAGGAATCTGAGGGAATTTCTTGTAAATAGGGAACTCATGAATAGTTTGCTCAAAAAATTGAGTTTCACCTTGAGTGGGATGCAAACCCATGACCTAATAATGTACTAGGGCTCTGACCACTGAGCTATCAAAGATAGGTCATTATATCCCAGCTCTCCTGCTGAGGGTTGAAAACACGCTTGAATAATTCCAAGGAAAGTAGAAGTAGTAAAATCCCTACAAAAACTAAATTTGCTTTATAGATCAGTTATGTAGCTGAGGAGTGGTAGGGGTGAGTTAATATATTGTGTGGTAATAATAAAGAAAATAAAAATTCATGATCCTAGATATCTGTTCTCTTTATTACCAATGCAGTGCTGTTATTGGCACTGAATGTGCTTTAAATTGATTTTTAATTAATTTATGTTAATATATAAGTTATTTTGTTTTTGATGCATTTTGTCTTTTAAAGCAATTTATTTTAAAGCATTTTTTTCATAGAAATATTTATTATGTAATTGTTTTACTTTAGTGCTGATATTATAAATAATTAAGTATATCTTTATTATTGTTTGATTTAGGCGAAACCATGCTTCAAAAGCTGCTCTTGAGAAGGACTGGAGTGACAAATGGGAAGCCTATGGTATTGATACTGTATGTGGTCACATGCAAAATATTTCTTCAGAAGAAATTGCATTACATGCAGGGCCTGGGGTGGTTCCTCCCAAGTAGGTTATGCTTTTTAGTAAACTATGTCATTATTTTTAAGCAAAACTTTTAATATCATATTTCTACACATTAATTACCTTAAGTATAAGGTTTGAACCTCATAACTGCAAGCAGTAACAGCCTAAAATATGAGTGTCGTGCTGAAAGCAATGACTGTAGGGTTGCATATGCATAATAATAGCTGTGTGTTTATGTACTTTCTAAGATATGTAAATTGCACATTCTTATGTCTTTCATGCCATCTTTCAACAGCCCAGTGCTGATGAACCATGGATACAAAGCTATGTAATGCTCCAAACAATGCAAAATACTTTAAGTTTTATGCTCCGGATAGCTTAGACGGGCGCCAGGCAATAATTACTAAATTGCCAAAAGTAGAATAAGTTGATTTAGGGTTCAAATACCAGCGAGCGTTTATGAGTAAGAATTAAAATTGATTGTCAACTAATAAGAATTAATGTAAAAAAGATCCTTAATTAGTGTTGCTCAAGATAAAAAAAACTACAGACTCAAAAGTTTTATAACAAAACAAAATAGATTTATTTCCAAAATAATTAACTCACCAAGACATCAACGAAAAAACATAACTCATGTGCTACACGCACGATGCTTGGTGCTACGCACCTTACTACATCTCTCTCCTTCTCTCTCTCTCTACTTCTCTCTCTGTCTGTGCTCAAGTGACTCGCAGGTCACGGTTTTTGACAATGGGCCGGCGCATGGCGGGAAAGACATTTGCATACTATGACGAACGACGCAAGCTATGACGCAAGAGGGGGCGTGTCCTTGGCACGCGCTTTAACGATTACGGTCGGAAGTTCGGAGTTGCGCGTACGCAACTCCTAGAAACTTGAAAACGAGTGCTGTGATGCCGAAAAGGAAATAAAAATCCCCAAAATGATAAATATAACGTAAATTAAACAAAACTGGTTAAGGTAAAGCAAAAGTGAATGGTGGGGCATCACAGCTAGAACAAAAAGCTGCCTCAAGTTCTTGACAAAGGAGGGCTTGCAGCACTTCCAACATTCATGCAAACCAAAGTATATGGTGAGCAGATAATCGATGTCAGCAATGTGCAAAGACAGGTAAAGAAGTTTATTGAAGGAGAAACAATCACCGAGGACAAATCATATAGTGGGAGGCCATCAACTGCAGCCACTTATGTTAACCAAAAATAGGTGGATGATTTGATTTTTCATCACAATTTTTCCAAACAGAAATGTAGTCTTGGGTTCAGCAGTAGTACAAATACATTGCATGTGCTGGAGATTACTTTGAAGGGTAGTTTTGTGTAGTGCGTTGGGTTGGGTTGTTTTACCTCTGAGCGGCACTTTTTTGCACACCATGGGCTAAATGGCCAGGTCACATGGACCCCGAAGGCTCAGAGAAGGTTGGGGGAGGGGACCCACTGGAACAGCTGTTGGGAGACAGATGGTAGCCTCCCGTCAAGGCCATCCAGCGTGTTCTTTAACGTGCGCAGGGTATGGCTCTCCCACACACGGGGCCACGGCTTAACGTCCCATCCGACGGACGGCGGCCTTTCCAAGCCCTTCGGTGTCCCCTACTGACCGTGGGCAGGGCGGGGAATTTTGTGGAGATAAATCTCAACGCTGACCCAGCTGGGACTCGAACCTGGGAACTACAGATTACGAGCCTGGCGCGCTACCGACTGAGCCACCCCCGCCCCAATTTGTGTAGTGCAACAATGGATATACATATATGTGTAACTGAAATCTTGTATTGATTAAATACATTACTTAACAGATATTGGTATCCACTGGCCAAGACTTCGCCATTGCTGATGCCTTTTGTCACTGATGACACTTTCTTGATTCCTTATTCCAAGTAGCTCTAATGTGACTCAGATTCAGCCAAGCCTGACAATGGTGCAGGTGAAGGTCAGGTCAATGGACACTGAGCCTACAGACCTGCATCTACCAGTCTCCTGGCAATTGTCCTGGTTTTGAAAGAAGTTCCATGGCAGCAGTTACAGTTCATTGAATGTTAGTTATGGTTGCAATTAATTCTGCTACCACCTGTTGACGGAGTTCTGTGGACAATTATATATATATAGTTTCTGTGGACAATTTACCTATATTGTTGTGTCTGACAGGTCCTGATATTGTGCAATGATTATGAGTCTTGAGCTGAATGGTGCCAACAACATCCAATGATCCTTGCATCGCATCCCACATGTGCAGTGATATGGCTGGTAGAACATTCAGCTTCAAATAGTTGAATGTTCACAATCTGACCACACTGACATGCATCTAGCTGCTGATATGGTTTGCATAAGGATCATCCTGGTCTTCTACACTTTGTCCTCAATATCTACTATCAACATTTTGTGGCTCGCTGAGGGTAACTACAACACCTGAAGCATTTTGACATCAGCCTTTTTGTCCCATGATCTCCCACAGGTACCGTGTATTTGTGATGGAAATGTAATTATTTGCATATATCACTGTCCACTCAGAATCTCCTTCAGGGTGATGCAATTTCAGTGTCACAGTGTATATCAAGCACTAACTGGTGTATACTGTGGTATACAATTTCATTACTGCAAGTGTAAAGGGAAATGCATTAAAAAAAAAAGTATCCCTTTCTCCAATTTCTGGTTGTGCCTTAGAATTAGCAGTAATTAATGAAAACTAAAAAACTTGGAGTAATATATTAATAGCACTAAATATTATCTGATTAAATGCTGCAAAAAGTACTGAACAAAAATTTTAAATTCTAAAATGAAATGTGTAAATTAAAAAAAAGAAAGAAAGTTCAAAAATAAAATAAAATTCAGTAAATAAAATGTATAAATTAAATATACAGAGAAATAGTTTTTATTTATGTACCCTAAAAAGTAAAGTAAAAAAACACGAAACAATCCAATGGTGAAATCATTTATTTCATTCATGTTTGCAACAAAAGATAGAGTATCAGCAATTTTTTCCACCAGTAAGAGAAATCATTTTTGAAATCCATATCTCTTTCTGAAGTTAATATAAGTTGAGTATCATTAACATGTTTTACTTGTTTTTTTTATATTCATTTTTTAGGTGGCATAGTGGAAGACAGGTATGAAATATGGGGCATATGGGTAGACAGGTATTGAAGACAGGTTGAGAGATGAGTTTGAGCTCAAAAGCACAGAGGACTTCAATGCCTGGGCTCAGTCATAATATAAATTTCTAATTCTTTTTGTAATTGTAAAAAAAGAAGTAAAAAAATAAAATGAATAATTTCTTTTGGTCATAATTTCAACCTTTTAATCAGTCTTTAGTAATTTAAAATATTTACATTTAATATAAATAGTAATTAAAAAGAAATAAATTTAAATAATTTAATAATTAAAAGTATGCACTTTTGATTTCTCTGGGTATTTTATCATTTTTATTAAAGAATTGTTCTTAGCATTTATAATGATGTTACTCAAGAATTTTCAGTTTGTACAAACTATTTCTAGTATTTTTAGTCCCAAATAACATTAAGAATTGTTTTTGTCATCAAATAGCTATAATTATTTTAAAGTTTGTGACAGAACTTCTGCTATGGCATATAAACTAACAGGTTCCTGTCAGACCTCTGTGACAAGCAGCTGCTTGAAGGGTAATTATTTTATTTTTAATAGCCTATAATAAGACTTGCCGTCCCATGGCCGAGTGATTAGCACGCTTGGCTACTGATCTAAGGGACCTGGATTCGAGCCCCGGGTAAGGCATGGATGTATGTGTCGTTTTTCTGCTGAGGTCCTGCCATCCTCTCAGACCTTCTACTGTGGCATATAAACTGACAAGCTCCTGTCAGACCTCTGTGGCAAGCAGCTGCTTGAGGGGGTATTTATTTATTTATAATAAGAATTAAAAAATGGTTGGTGGCATGCTTTTCTGTATATATGTTCTACAATGTAAGAGAATGGGCCCAATTCCAATAATTATCAATGTAGTGTGGCTTGGGCTTAATAATTTCAGACTTGGGCCTAAAGTTTGATCCCATACTCATCTGTAATAGTTTTTTTTAGTGGAAACTTCACAGGAAACTTTAGCACTAAAAATACTTATCTTTCTCTAGCTTCAGAAGAGAAAAATTTTTTATTTTCTATGTTACTCTGCATATCTTATGCTCTTATTTGATATATCACACATTGCATTGACTCCCATTAAATTTCTCTCTTCCTTTCTTTGGCAAAAGAGGAGACATAATATGAGGTTGTGCATAACATTCTCCTTGTAATAAGCTTCCGTTTGAGACATAACTTGCTGCAATCGGTCCCAATGAAATTTCCCTCCCCTTTTTTCGAGAAGAAAGAGGGTATAAATTAATATATCCTATGACACTCTCCACATCATAAGCATTCATTTGTACATAACATGTTGCACTCCCTCCTTTTTTTGGGAGGGGAAGCCAAGTTTTTTGGAGTGTAAATATTTTATAGTCTACAGCATTCATCATCACAAGCTTTCATTTAACAAATAATTTGCCATTCTTGGGTGGGTGTTTAAATATCTAGTGGAACATTTACACGTTTCCCCCTTTTTTAAAGGGGTGAAAAAAGCATGGGGGTAAATTTTTGTACTGCATGATACTCCCCATGTCACAAGCTTTTTATTTTGTAGATAACTGGTTATACTTTAACCTCACATTCAAAAGATATAGTGATACAATTATGTACATATTTTCCCTGTTTTAGAGAAGAAAATATGAGAGGTAAATATTTATAGTCTCTGACACATCTCACATTACAATCTTTTATTTGATACATAGCTCATTATGATCATGACAGATTGGGAAGATATGGTGGAACAACAGTTTCGACAAACACACACACACAAACTAGCAAATAATGAGTGGAAAATAGTATAAAGATAGGTAAAAAAGATCATAGCTATTAGTTCATAACACCATAATTAAACATGTGACAATATTAATTTTGAATATGTCTTGTGAAAATTTGAAAACAATAATTATTTAATATGCTCAACCATTCTAGCAAATAATACAGTAAATTTTATTGGTAAATCTTTTTTAGATATGTGAACTCATGATTCTTACATCAAGCTTAGCTGAGCAAAACTATAAAAATAAGGCCCAGTGCAAGCAGAACTAAGAAAGAAAGTGCTTTAATTTTTATAATATACTTTTAAGTAACATCCAATTTTAATTGCATTAAAACCTCTCGTTCAGTAAATTATAGTGTTATACATTACGTTTATTTCACAGAATAGTCAAAATTTCATTTTTCAGATTTTAACCACACTAATCAAACTTTTTGATCATTTGTAAATAGAGTTCTTAATGATTGAAGTTCATTTTTCAGTTAGGTTTAGGGTCTTTTTCACCTTCTAAATTCTCAAACAAAGAATTCTGTTTTCCAATTGAAAAAAAACCCAGCTAAGCTAGACTTGAAAATTTAAAATCTCAAACATGTCTAATTATTTAAACATATCTAAATATAAAAGGCTTTCCATTTATAATTTTTCAGGTGGTCTACACCAGAACAGTGGATTGTATTTACTAGAGAAAACATAATACTGGCAAGAAATGAAATGACAGCCTCTGCAAGTTTGTGTAACACTATTGATAATTTGCTACGAGAAGCATATCAGGATTTGCGTCAACAGGCTGATATAGTTGAACTCGCATTTGCACAAAGAATTAAAGAAGTTGAAGACAGTTTCTTCAGATTAAAGCAGCACCTGCAATTGGTATGATTCATTTTTGCCATGACATTATAAATTTTACAGATGAAACTTGTTTTAGTAAATGTTGCTTAGAATTACATTTGTTACCAGGGGAACTTTAAGAGTTCATGGTACCTTGACAAACGATGATAAATCCTACCTCTGCCCCAGTCCAGTGATTTAATTGTTAATGTTCAGATTGCCATAAAAAACTTGATAACTGACTGTAAAAAGGTCAATACAAAACTGTATATACTTTGCATTAATTACTCTTTTTGGAGAATAATAAGTGATTTTATGCACTGTGCAAATGCTAAACCATATGTTTAAATATAAGTTCATAGACCTGTGAAATACTAATAGGGCTTATCAAATGGAATAGAAATGAAGAAAATGATAGTAAAATGTGATGATTTTTTTTCCAACTTTGCATTAATGGTTTTCTGTTTCAGAAGATTATCCACTATTGAAAATATTCTGTCACTAAAATTTGCTGCCCTAGGCAGCTGCCTAGTCTATCTAATGAAAAAGGAACCCTTGATTGTTATAGAGTTTAAAATTTTATATACAGTATAAATACAGTTGAATGTCTTGAGTCAAACATGTATGTTACTTAAAAAGAGCCAGTAAAAGAATGTGTCAGCTACCACCCACTAATTACCTGTATTCATTATGCAAAATGCATATTTTACATAATGAATACAGAGTGATTGCAAATGATGTGTTTGGTTTCAAAAATTTATTTTCTAATAATTAATAGGCATTTAAAAGTAAAACTTGCAGCATTAGGGAAAAAATATACCCTATTGAAGTTCAGTGCACAGCTTGTTCAAGTTTTAGTTTGAAGTTCAATTTTTGTATTGGCCAAGGAGTTCTCATTTCCTGGCTCCCATTCACCAGATCTAATCCCTCTGGACTTTTTCCTATGAGTTTGGTCCAAATGAAGCTTATGTTCCATCACCTCCTGAAACTTTGGACAATTTAAAAGAGAGAATAAGAATCACTATTGGGGAAACTGATCATCATATGTTGAAAAAAGTTTGGCAGAAAGCTGAATATTGCTTTGATATGTGCAGAGTAACAAACTGAGCACGCATTGAACTTCAATAGGATACCGAAAACAAAAGATATTTTTTTAGTTGTTTTTTTCCATAGGTGTAAATTTCCATTTTTGTGTGGCTTTTAGTCTTTTAAATAAAATTTTTAAACTGCTCAGATCATTTCTAATCATCTTGTATATAATACCCAAAATTATAACAAAATAAAACTCACTTAAAATAAGTAAAATATATCTATATAAAGATTAGTCTTTTAACACTTAAACTGTACTAAATGTACATATGTATTTTACAATATTATTGAATACACTATATAGTACAAAAGTTAATTGTGCTGGCATCATTGGTATAGTAATGGGATATTTTGAACTTCTCACAGACTTTAGTTTGAAGAATGCAGATGATTTCTGTTGTGCTTTGGTTAAATCAGAGGTGGAAAAGCCACAAGGCTTTTCTGGGATAATATAAAAAATCACCATATTGTAACAATTACCACAAAAGTTGCCTCTTAGGATTTAAGAAATTTTTCAATTCTGTAAATCCAGAAGGATTTTAGATTAAATTTATTTGGTTTATCTTTCATATAGTAATGGTAATAAAATCTCTTTTATAATATATTCAGTGTTTTATGGAACATTTTTGCTTGATTCTGAAGACAATGTTTTATTCCCTTTTTTTATAAACTTTCTGATAATTTTTGTTCTAATAAAAGTTGTATTCAGCAATCAGCTATATATTTCTTCTCTGTATAGTTGTGTAGTTGATTATGATATATTTTCCCTTGACCTACTGTGATATTGTTTTCTTACTCACACTAATTTATCATGTACAGTTTTGTTCATTGTTTGTGCTTTCTTTATTTTGCTGTTTTTGTATTTCTTTTCTATTTTTCTATTTTTTTTCCTTTTTTTTTGGGTTAACAGTTTAAACTTTTGTAAATTGTAATTAACCTGAAAGATCAACAAGTAATTTAATTTCAATCAGTAATCATCATAGTAAAAATGCTGTTTTGAAAACAAAACAGACTTATAAGGGATAAATTTTACAGGTAATAGAAGATATTGTTCAAGCTGAGAAAACCATAAATGAATTGAAACAAGCAATCTTAGAGAAGGAACCTGCTTTAAAAGTTGCTCAAACTCGTATTCATATGCGCTACCAGCGTCCAAATATAGAATTATGCAGAGATCCTGCCCACCATGGGTAAGAATTAGCTTGACTTTTACAGTTTTTAGTAGGCATAGAAATATAGAATGCTTAACAATATAACAAAGTGTTCTGTGATTACTATTGTAATTCTGTTAATTGCTTCAAAGACTAATACCAGCGGTCTTTAATCTTTTTTGATTCCCCACTTTATGTATCAGCTTAACAATAGGTAGTATTTGATGAGTTCTTTAATGCTTGCCAAACCCCTAAAATTCCCACTGGTGAGCCCTATCACCCATATTGAAGACCACTGGCTTATACTAATATAACATTAATATTACATTTAAGTGAAATCATTAAAAAATGTTAGAACTTGCTAGTATTTAAATGCATTCATATTGTTTCAATTAAAATGATATGGAATATTTATTGAAATTGCTAAGAAAAATTATAATTATCTTTCAAAATTTTATTAATTATTTTTGCAAAAAAGCTATGACACAAAACTGAAGAATGTTGTTTTTAAAGATTATAATTCTAGTAAGTAATTCTTGGATTTTTGGATAAATATAATACATTGTTTTCCAAAACTGCGGTTCAAATGCATGAAGTTTTAGTATTGAATATTCATGGTGTCAAAATATGTTGTTTCAAAATTAAATCTGCAAATTTGCATGTTTTCAAAATGCTTTTAGTTGCACTTTTATGTGTGTTTGTATGTTGGCAAAATTGTCCTACAAGTAAATGAAGAATATGAACTTTGTATACCGTGTAGAATGTTGAGTGTCTGATTGGGAGCATTTTTTCCCTTCATAATCTAGCATTCAATATATAAAAAGTTTCTCTCTCTTTTTTTAGCAGCAAATTGTGTAATAACCTTAAGAAAATATGGAATATAATGTTATCAGGTGTCATAAAAAGAAAATAAAAGGTGAATATGTAAATAAATAAATTCTATTTCAGTTTGATTGAAGAATCTCGGCAGTTGGCCGCTACAATTCAAGCTCTTCAAGAACAGCTGGCTAGAGCTGAAGCTTCTTTAAGAAATTTGCTTGAGACAAGAAGAGACTTAGAAAGGGAAATTGCAATCAAGGAAAACAGTTTATCAATTGACAGAGACAGATGCACTCTTATTCGACAAAGATATCCAGTGAAACACAAATTGCTTGGTTATTGATCCCCTGAACATGTCTCAGGACCCATTTATAGCAGACTTTTTTTAGCATGTCATGAAATAAAATATTTTAATGCAGTATTTTTCGTTAAAAAATAGTGATTATACATGTGTAAAACTATTAATTTTTAAAAAAATAATCAGTGTTGAAATTGTAAGAAATAAGAAAAGTGTGTTAAATTTAGTACTCTAAAAATGCACTATTTTAATAGAAATCAAAATAGATTTATTAAATGTAGTTTAAAAATTTGCATTTATAGTAACTTTTAATAAGATCATGTTTTAGCAATTGTGTTGTTATGATTATTGAAATGTGTTTCGTATTTATTTGTCTAATTCTGACACATTGAGTCACTTTTCTAACTGTTTATTGTGTACTTCAGACTATAAAAGCTATTTGAAAAATTTCTCTTTTGTTTTTCGTTAATTGACGTGAAGAAAAAGCTAAAAGCTGTTTGCTGATGCTGTTCTGTAGAACACGGAATAAAATTGTTGATCATTAAATCCTCAAACTACTCTTTAGGACAAGATAGGCTGATGATATTCCTCATTATGCATTTACAGATCGGGCGCTTCATAACTTCATTGAACAATTGAATAACTGATGATATAATTCTATCTCTTCGTTAATGAAGAAAAAAATATAAATAAAAATAAATACCCCCTCAAGCAGCTGCTTGCCACAGAGGTCTGACAGGAGCCTGTCAGTTTATATGCCATAGTAGAAGGTCTGAGAGGATGGCAGGACCTCAGCAGAAAAACGACAGATACATCCATGCCTTATCCGGGGCTCGAACCCAGGTCCCGTAGATCAGTAGCCAAGCGCGCTAACCACTGGGCCACGGGACGGAGAAAGTATATTTTCTAGACTTTCTTTTTTTCTTAGATATAGAAAAAGATATATTCTCAGCCAGGCTCATAGTAGAATCCTGATAGTCCCTAAATAATGCAAATCAAAGTAATGTATATTCGTTTTAGAGCAGTCACATTTAAGGGCAACTCTCCAAACAGTGTGATAGCTTTAATGCAATTCTCTGCAGTGGCCATTTGTAGGATGAATCCCAAGCTTTCCACAAGGAAAAGAAGATGCACCTTACACCAGCCTTTGTTTTGTCTTATGCTACAGTAGGTATGCATTAGTTTTTGTTTTGTCTTGTGTTAGCACAGGTAAATCTCATACAGTTTCAGTGTCTTTGCTTTATTTATGAGTTGTTTGGTAAATAAACAATGAGTGGTTTGGGATAAAGTGTGCTGGAAATGGATGTAGTGCTGCTGAAACTAAGAAAAGCAGGAAAACAAAATTGTAGCAGAAATTAGATATGATCAGTTTAAAATAATTTAAAATTTTTGTCATTGAGCAATAAAATTTTAGAGTTTATCCTTCAAACTATTTGCATGTTGAAAGTTCTTAGGAGAAAACTCTCAGAAGCTTTTCGGAGCAAAGACAGCGCTCCGTCTTCAGTGAAGTGATGCTATGTACTGACGTTAGGTCTGTTTAGACAAAGAGCTTCTTTCCACATGTCGCATAGGGTGATTCCAGTGTCTCGGTTGCAGGTGGGGACGGTCATTATTTCAATAGCCTCGCGGACTATGGTTTCGTAGAAAGTGGATGCACGCGCAAGAAGTGTGGCGTGCTCCCAGTCTATTGTTGCCGTGTGTTGCACTGCTAGCTCAGAGGCGGCCGTCGTTAGCTTCTTTTGGCTGACATCAGTTTGGTGCTCCGCGAACCTTTCTTATAAAGAGCGAATGGTTTTGCCGATGTAGTACACAACGGAATTATCCGTCAACTGTAGGGGAAATCGGTATACGCCCGATTTTTGAAGTAGGCTATATTTGTCCCTGTCCCTTTTGACTACTCCCTGGCTCATGTCAACGTGTGTTGCGCCCAGCGGAAGTTAAGCTTCTCCTTGCGCTAATACAAGAGAAAAGACGGCACATTTCAAGAATTGAAACAGAGGCCTACCAGGCGCACCAGGACTTCTGCTACAGCTGCCCTCCCCTCGTGCTTACAGATCTTCTAGAAAGGCTCCACTACACAGAAGAAAAACGCAAGAATGACACCAGACGAAAACATTTTAAAAAGTTCCAGTGGCTCACTCAAACTTCAGATAAGCCTTTTTGCCCTATTTTTAAACCCCTTCCTGTTATTAATCTGTCCAATAAAATTTTTCCCCTTAACGAGCTGGCTGCTCTGGAACATGGCCCTAAATTCAGCCCTTTCCACAAAAATTTGGACAAAAAAGAAATAATCTCCGAAGTTGAAAATATTAACAATGCGCGCGAACATTTGGAAGAGCATAAAATTAATGCTATCAGAAAAAAAGTCCTCAAATTCATGAAATCCCGACAAAATTTTCCATCCTACTCAGATAGGAACTTTTCATTGGAATATTTTCAGGCATTAAAAAACGTACAAAACACCCCTGACATTGTTGTCACTTTAGCCGATAAAACATGCCAGTTTGTCATAATGGACAAGAATGACTATGATGCCAAAGTTTTGCACTTCATAAATAGCTCCCATTGCACTTGTTTAAATATTGACTCCACCAGTAGAATCAAAAACAAGGTCTGCAGGCTAAAAAACAACAGGTGGCTCCCCAAGGACCTTAAGAAGAGCTCAGTGCCATCCAACTGCTAAGCACCGCAAATGTTTGCCCAGTGCAAAGTGCACAAAGATAATTATCCCATCCGGCCGCTCGTGTGCAAAAGAACTTCTCCAACTTTCTTTCTTGAAAAGAGTTTGTCGAAATTTCTATCCAACATCATTTCCGATCACCCATTTTCTATAAAGTCGACAGCAGAATTTCTCAACAGACTCAAGGTTCTGTCCATTTCTCCCGGCAGCAAATTTGTCACACTTGACATAGTCTCTTTATTCCCATCCACTCCAGTTTTTGATGCAGTCATGTTGTTTCGGACAAAAATTATTGAAACGCAAAAAGTTTCCCTTCCCGAAATCAACGCCATTCATGAGACTCTAATCACCGAAAACAACTATTTCCAGTTCGGCAACCAAATCTACAGGCAGGACTCAGGGACCCCCATGGGCTCACCCCTTTCCGGTATCCTATCCGAAATTGTCCTTCAAGATCTTGAAACAAAATTATTCAACTCGGCAGCAATTTTACCCTTCTTCTGGTGTCGCTATGTCGACGATATATTTTTAATTTGGAATGGCAGCAATGAGCAATTAAACAGCCTCATTCATTGACTCTGCCAACAATATATCCCACGATACGCTTTACGAAGGAGGAGGAGAATAGAAGTGCCATCCCCTATTTAGATATTTTCATCCAAAAAGATGACACAGGAGCCTTGACGACGTCGGTATACCGGAAGCCTACCTACGTCCCTTCTGTCATACGTGCAGACTCGTGCGCCCCATGGGCATACAAAATTGCATCCTTCCGTTCCCTCACACATAGGGCTTCCGCCGTGTCTTCAAATGAGCAACTGCTTGAAGAAGAAATTTTAAACATCCATTCCATCGCTGCTTCCCATGGCTACAACTTAACAGCAATAGACAAAGTTATCAGCAAATATAGAAACAAAAACAGAAGAGATTCGGCTCTCCTCCCAATCGCCGACCCCGAACGCACTACTTTTGCCGGACCCATTTCTTACGTTCCTGTCCTATGTGAATCGGTTCACAAATTACTCAGAGCCCATAATATCAAAACTGTTTTCAGCCCAGCTTCAGATTTGAAGAAATTAGTCAAAAGGGAAAGGGACAAATATAGCCTACTTCAAAAATCGGGCGTATACCGATTTCCTCTACAGTTGACGGATAATTCCGTTGTGTACTACATCGGCAAAACCATTCGCTCTTTACAAGAAAGGTCGCGGAGCACCAAACTGATGTCAGCCAAAAGAAGCTAACGACGGCCGCCTCTGAGCTAGCAGTGCAACACACGGCAACAATAGACTGGGAGCACGCCACACTTCTTGCGCGTGCATCCACTTTCTACGAAACCATAGTCCGCGAGGCTATTGAAATAATGACCTCGTCCGTCCCCACCTGCAACCGAGACACTGGAATCACCCTATGCGACATGTGGAAAGAAGCTCTTTGTCTAAACAGACCTAACGTCAGTACATAGCATCACTTCACTGAAGACGGAGCGCTGTCTTTGCTCCGAAAAGCTTCTGAGAGTTTTCTCCTAAGAACTTTCAACATGCAAATAGTTTTAGAGGTATAGTTTGTTTTTAAGATTCTGAACTGTTAATTTCCTGAAAATGGCCCGTACAAAAGAAACGGCTCATCTTGAACAACAATGTTGCATTGACTTCCCTGTATGGACATTTACACAAGTTGCAGTGAGTGTTTAATCTGTTTTTATAAGTGGTTTCGCCACTGAGGTTGTTGACAACTTGGTGCCCGCGGCCATTGCTACGGGGCCAACATGGCTGCCCGTGAGCAGCTCGCAGACGAGCGACGGCTGCAAAGAAAACTAACGTGCTGTTTTAAACACGATACTTTGGACTATAAATCAGTTGCCAAAGACATCATGAAGGATGAAGGGAAAGGATCTATTGAGACCGTACAATTCATTGCTCCGGGAGTAACGTATATTACTTTCGTGAGAGCAGAGACAATGTTACGTTACGTCTCCAAGACCCCTTACGTTCTGGAAGGGGTCACTGTAAGTGTTAATAAATTAGATAACGACGAAACGATTGTATATGTCAAGAGGTTGCCTACTGAGATGGACTCCGAAGTAATTTCCAGCCATTTTAGTCAGTATGGAAAGGTCATCTCAAATGTACGAGAGCGCTACAGAGATGCAGAGATGGCACATCTGTATACGGGTACCAGAATTCTTAAGATCGCAATGACAAAGCCGATTCCAAATTTCTTTAGGATCGGGAGATTTAATGGAATGGTGGCTTACTCTGGTCTGCAGAAAGTCTGCGAAAAATGCAACCAGAGTGGCCATGTCGCTAATGACTGTACCGTTGACATCTGCATTAACTGCAGGGGACTGGGTCACGTATATGATAAATGCGATCAGCCCTGCGGGGAACTGCCGTGACGCTGCGTATAAGCGCTATGAATGTACGCAACGTACATTCGCGAATGCTGCAGCGCTCGCGGTGGAGAAACCTGCAAAGTTTGTTTCTGCCACAAAAGAAGTGGAAATGGAAATAGCAGCTCCTACGGAGATTGAAGAACCACAAAAGGAGGCTGATACCCCAGATAATACCAGTAGGCAGGAAGATAACCCTGCAGGTAACAGTGAAGGGGTTGATCAAAAAGATAAAGTTATCCCCTCCCATAGTCCTCAAAAGAAGGAGAACACAGATGATACAATCATCCCCGAGACCCCCCCCTGCTGAGGAAGGAGGGCAGGAGATGGAACAAGACGAAAATATTGAACAGAACGATGAGGTTCATGCTAGCAAAGGTATTTCAAGCGAAATGGCCCAAGCAGCATCTAAAATAGAGGAAGATGCATTGACAGACATCGAACAAACAGAAATTTCCAATCTAAATTTGAAAAGAAAAACATGAAGAATACTAAGGCCAATGATAGAAAAAAACAAATAATCACCGGAAGAAAATTAAAAAATTATAAGGAAAAAGAAGAAAAGTCAAACCAAAGAAAAAAAATTAACTTTTTCGGACTTCTTAACGGAAGAAGCAAGGAGCAAGGTGGATCAAGGTGTAGCCGACTTAGCTAGTGACCTGCACCTCACCGATCTCGATGGTTCTTCCTCTAGCGAGATGGAGGACTGATTCCTTTTCCGGGCCTCCTCTGGGCCTGTTCCTTTTTCCTCCCTTCCGCCCTGCCACTCATGTGAGTGGTACTAGGGGGTCTTAAGTACCCCAAGTTGTATATTTTCCCATATGTTTATTTGTTATATAATATGAAAATTTTAAACCCACATAGCCTGATAAGCTATATATATATACTGAAATATTTTTTCTCTGGCAAGTTTTTACTTATATTTTAAATATTTGCCCAAGTAGCTGGGCACAAGTTCATAAAATTATAAAATTTTCTTTTCATATTTTATTGATTATTTTTTCTCATCAGAATAACAACCTATTACACTTTCTGTGCAGTCATTATATTCACAACTTTGAAAAAATTACATATGAATATATATTCTACAAGATCTATTTTTTGTATTATTCTTTATACTTTTACAATTGGAATTTGTCACATGTTAATTACTTAGATATCTATCTGTTTATCATTTTATTTTTTTGTTTATTAATTCCTATTATGACTTATTTTTTTAGTTACTCTTCTGGGTGTGAAAAAAATTACTATATTTGGACTATAGGTAAATTATATTATAAATTTCTACAGAGCTCCCTTGTGGGGCGAGTTTTTGTTTTTTTTCAACATTTAAATATATTTCTTAACTTTGTTACTCTGAGTAGAATTTATAGTGATGTTATTTGTGTCTTTTTTTCTCTGCAGTCTTTTTGAAGTGGCTGCCAACACAGTGGCCCCACACAGGACTACTGTGTTGGTCCTCACTTACCAATTTACCTTAAGATATAATTTTTCAATACTTTACTCAAATTGTTTGTACTTTTACTTTCTTGTATTTTTCTATAAAATTGTCTTTAAATTTTTTTTTACTCACCACACACACTTTTCCCATCTCTTCTGGCATTGCCACAACAACACTTCACATTGTCTCTCACATTGATTTTTCCCCCTAATACTAATTTTAGTAGACTTTTTCCTCTTGGCTTCCACCACATCTGGATACTTGCATTGATCTCTATGTTGCGATCTTGTGCAACCACGGCAATTCCCGGTTCCGCCTGACAGCACTACCTGGTTTAAGAAAAGCCATGACTATCTAGAGCCGGGGGCAAGGAATACGCCCTATAGGCGCACCTCAACCCCGGCCTCACATGGCAGCAGTCCTATAGAAGGAATTGGATCACTTAGTTTTAAGCTCCGCAAAATTCTCCACCCTGCCCACGGTCAGTAGGGGACACCGATGGGCTTGGAAAGGCCGCTGTCCGTCGGATGGGATGTTAAGCCGTGGCCCCGTATGCGGGAGAGCCATACCCTGTGCACGTTAAAGAACACGCTGGATGGCCTTGACGGGAGGCTACCATCTGTCTCCCAATGTAACGCTCCAAAACAATGCAAAATATTTAAAGTTTTATGCTCCGGATAGCTTAGACGGGCGCCAGGCAATAATTAACAAATTGCCAAAATGTAGAATAAGTTGATTTAGGGTTCAAATGCCAGCGAGCGTTCATAAGTAAGAGTCAAAAATGATTCTTAACAAAATAAGAGTTAATGTAAAAAAGATCCTAAATTAGCGTTGCTCAAGATAAAAAACTATAGACTCAAAAGTTTGTAACAAAACAAAATAGATTTATTTCCAAAATAATTAACTCACCAAGACATCAATGAAGAAACTAAATTCTGTGCTACACGCACGGTGCTACGCACCTTACTACATCTCTCTGCTCTCTCTACAACTCTCCTCTCAGGTGCTCAAGTGCTTCTACTCTCAAGTCCTCTAAGTGACTCGCAGGTCACGGTTTTGACAATGGGCCGGCGCATGCTGGGAAAGACATTTGCATACAATGACGAAGGACGCAAGCTATGACGCAAGAGGGGGCGTGTCCTTGGCACGCGCTTTAACGGTTACGGTCGGAAGTTCGGAGTTGCGCGTACGCAACTCCTAGAAACTTGAAAACGAGTGCTGTGATGCCGAAAAGGAAATAAAAATCCCCAAAATGATAAATATAACGTAAATTAAACAAAAACTGGTTAAGGTAAAGCAAAAGTGAACGGTGGGGCATCACAACTCCCCCTTCCAAAGGGAGTCAAAATGATTGACCTAACAAATTTTGACGAGCAAATTTTGAATAAAGGACACATCTTACGTCATTTACACATGGCTAAACATAAATAAGTAAAAGTATGCTAGCGCAAATTTTGATATGATGAACTATTCTTACTTTGACACAATTTTCCAGCACAACCAAAGGTACCTCCTCCCTTTTCCTCCTAACAAAAATATGTATTTAACAGCTAACCTAGTGTACTTACGTACCAGTGGCTGTGACAGTTAACTGTATACTAGCATCATCGGTCTAACTAGTATCACATTCTGATACAAACTCGAAATTGGCATATCTTGAACTGTACAGAAAATAACAGGTTAATCAACTCCTAATCTTTCTAAGTCTAATAAATGTTAAAAAGATGAAAAGAAAAAGTGATTCATTACATTTGTTGTTAGCGGGGTCCACAATAAAAATCCACAATAAAATCCACAGTAAAAATTCGTGAAAGCTAATTCTTCACCTAAATCACATAAAAAAACGGGTATTCGAACACCGTTATCTCCTCCTAATTACATTCAAATACGCAAAGCTAAGAAAATTCAAAATTTACAAACAAGCGGGATTGTAATCATCCGCTAATTCTTCTCCTATTCACAGAAATCGCGATCTAGCTGAAATAAAAAATCATTAGTTACCTCCCCCTTCAGAGCTAACGTCCCCCTCCCAAAGGAGTTATGCTGATAACAACTCTGTTATCAGACTATGCCATTTGGGGACAGCTCCAAAAAGGTACACAAAAAAAAAAATTCTGCAATCATCATCATGGTCATCATCTATATATACCAATAAATACTGCCAATGTCATCCACAAAAATTACGTATCATTGACACATAAATATCACTGATGACACTGAACAGATTTAAACACATATACATAAATCGTATCTAAGAATAAAGAAAAAAGAGTGTAAATAATTTATAATATACGATGATAACATTTCATCCAATAACTTTTACATGAATCTCCTTTTTTTTTTACATAAATTCACTTTGGAATGCACGTTATTTTACAATACAAATTCTTAAATCACTAATTCTCTTTCATTCTTCTCATTCATATCCAGAAACATTTTACAATTTCTAAACTTTCCAATACCGACTTACAAAATTTTCAGCTATCAGTCAGCTGAAAAAAATCTACAAAAATACATTTTAACTCACGTAAATACAATAATTAGAACCTCGATGAACAAGAATGCAAAAAAAAAATTCTATTCACACAGTATAAACTCGAACTACAAAAATTTCACTTTTCAAAAATAAATATCGAACTCTAAAGTTTCAACAAGAAATTAAACATCGCTAACTATATAATTCACAATAAGGCTTCTTCTTCGTGTTCATCTATTCCAGAAAAAAAAACATTTTATAACTCAATCAAGTGCCAAGTGAAAGAAAAATATACTTAAATTTCATTGTTGGCACTCCGTGGCAATAAATCATCTAGTCCGTTTCCGATAACATCTTTCCGTCGTCGTTGGGTGACTTCACGTAAAGTTGTTACTGAAGATCTCGTTCAAGTCAAGTCGTCGCTGTAGATCTCTCTCGTGACGTCATCTTCCCGATGTTCGCTGCTTCGCTGCCGGTTGTCGCTCTGCAGGCTCTGGTCGTTTCGTCGGCCTTTCGTCACGCTCTTGATGTCGATGGAACAGTTGAATCTGGCTTTGTCAGTCTTTGTCCTGTTGTGTGCAGTAGGTGATAATCTAATCTGTTCTTTTCTCTTCTGAGTGGTAAAGGTTCAATATCATCATCAGAGCCATCATTCTCCTGGGTTTGTTGTGGAGCATCTGCTTCTGATCTAGAAAATTCTATAGAAGTTTTGTATTTTTTTATATTCACAACATTAAAGTATCCTACTGAGGCATTAGTGGTCATATTGGCCAATTCATACAGAAGAGGAGAAAGTTTCTTCCTTATAACATATGGTCCAGCATATAATGGTGCAAATTTCTTTATAAATCCTCTTTTTTTATCACTCTTATGATGTGTTTTAATCAAGACCTTATCACCTACTTTAAATTCCATATGTCGTCGTCTTTTATTATAATCCTCTCGTTGCTTTTGTTGTGCTCGTAGGGAATTATCTTGTGCCTTTGAAATGGCTCTAATGTGCTGTTCCGTTCTAAACTCAATGGATTGTGAAGATGCGGGTTGGCCAATGAGTCTGTCCCAGGGTAATGTTAGTTCTCTTCCAAGAAATATCCGTGAAGGCGTGAATTTGGTGGTTTCATGTAATGAAGTGCGTAAAGCAAAGGAAAACTGTTGCAAATATTTATCCCATGTACTATGTCTATTTTCAACGTAAGCAGCTATCATTCTGCCAATATTTCGATTAATTCTTTCTGTCAAATTTGATTGTGGATGATATGGAGTTGTATATATATGTTTTATTTGGAACGTTTCACATACTTCAGCAAGCACATTGGAAATGAATTGGGGCCCATTGTCCGAAACTATACTCTTGGGTACCCCGTATCTGCATATAAATTCATTTACAAATTTCTTTGCTACGATTGTTGCTGTTGCATTTCTAACAGGAAATATTTCGACCCATTTCGAAAAATAATCTACCAAGACCAGAATATATTGGGATCCCGCTTGTGTTTGTGGATACGGGCCCATTAAATCCATGCCAACTAATTCCATGGGTTCATTGGAGATCGTGCTTTTCATAAGACCACAAGGACGGTTTTGATCGAATTTCGTGGTTTGACAAATTAGGCATGTTTCTACATAGGTTTTTACGTCCTTTTTCAAAGCTGGCCAATATGATCTTTTGGCCACTTTCTGATAGGTTTTCCGTGTACCTAAATGTCCAGCTGAAGGTACATCATGTAATTCTCGGAGTACGTACTCTCTTAAATTCTTGGGAATAAATGGGCGATAACTGCCTGTTTGACTCGGTCGTCTGCAGTAGTACAAAATATCGTTAATTAATCTGAAATGTCTGGCTCTTCCAACAATACTTGAAGCTATACTAGGATCTAGAGGTAATTCATCAGTTTTCAAATAATGATACACGTTTCCATATTCTAAATCGCTTTGTTGTTCAGTAATTAAATGTTCCTTGTATTCGATGGGAACTATTGTGGCGAGTGAGGGAGCAAAAGGCTTATCTTCGAGCTCTGGCGTAACTTCTGCCGGCCACACGGGAGCACGGGATAATGCATCTGGTAGCTGATGTGCACTTCCCTTTCGATGCTCGACCTTGAAATTAAATTCTTGTAGGCGTAATGCCCAGCGCATTAGACGACCTGTTAGATTGGTAGATGTCTGTAACCATTGTAAAGCAGCATGGTCAGTAAAAATAGTTATGTCGGATGTGTCTAATTGTACTTTAAATTTTTCTAGAGCCCATATTACGCTTAGACATTCTTTTTCAGTCACTGTATAGTTTCTTTCAGTATGACTCAAACTGCGACTGGCATACATGATGACGTGTTCACAATTGTCATTCTGTACTTGGCTCAGCACGGCGCCGAGACCGACATCGGAAGCATCAGTGTAGATGAAAAAAGGTTTGCCTAACTGTGGCAAGGCCAACACGGGAGCATGACACAATGCATCCTTTAATGTCTGAAATGCTGTATCGCAAACAGGTGTCCAGTGAAACCGCTTTCGCTTTCGACGTAATTCACACAAAGGTTCCGTCAAATTAGCAAAATTGGGTACAAATTGTCGGTACCATCCACACATTCCTAAAAATCTACTAAGTTGTTTCGAATTGCGCGGTGTGGGAAATCGTTCTATGGCTTCGACCTTATTAGGTAATGTTCTTACTCCATCCTTATTAACAGTGAAACCGAGGTATTGAACGTCCTCTCGGAGAAAGGTGCATTTGGACAACTTTATGGTGAGTCCGGCTTCTCTTAACCTTGCAAATACCAAATTCAAATCACGTAGATGCTCTGAAAAATCAGTAGAAAAAATGACTATGTCGTCTAAGTATACTTCACAAATTTTTCCTTTTAGGTCACCCAGAACTACGGACATAAGACGTTGAAACATGGCGGGTGCTCCTGATAAGCCAAACGGTAAGCAACGAAATTGAAATAATCCATCTTTTGTGAGGAATGCTGTTTTGGGTCGATCTGGTGGATATACGGACACTTGCCAATATCCTGAAGACAAATCTAGTGTGCTAATAAATTTCTTGCCAGCCAGTTGTGTTAGTAGATTCTGAATAATAGGTAGTAGATATCTGTCGGGGACTGTAACAGCATTTAATTTTCGATAGTCTACGCAAAATCTCAAATCACCAGTTTTCTTTTTAACGAGCACGACCGGTGAAGCCCAAGGGCTAAAACTTGGCTCTATTATCCCATCCTCTAACATTTCTTTAATTTGTGTTGAAATTATCTCTTCTTTACTGGGAGGATAATTATATGGTTTGCTGTAAACAGGTCTATTATTGCCGGTGTCGATATGATGTTCTAAAATCTGACATCTACCGGGCTTGTTGTTAAAAAGTTCGTAATTAGCATTGAGCAGAGTTTCTAACTTAACTCTCTCGCTATTTCCCAAGTGAGCGTTGTCAGCATGTTTTCTAATGTCTAATTTTATCTGATCGATATCAAGTTTTTCTTTCATTGTTGCTTTTAATGAAATAGTATTGTTGGCAAAATCAAATGCAATCAAGTGTTTCCGTATCGCATCTATTCCTATTAAAGAGTCGTATAATAATTCACTTATTACTAAAAATTCAAGTCTTATCTCCACATTATTTAAAGTGATAGGTAACTCAACAGTTCCTTGCGGAAAACACTGCTTGGAAGCACAAGCTAAGTTCAAAGGTCCACCGGACCACGGCTGCAAATTCAGTTTACAATTTTTCTGAATTTTATCCCATACTTTCTTATGTAGACATGTAAGATCAGCTCCTGTATCAATGCGAGCTATGAATTCTGTCTTATCGTGATAAAGCTTCACAAAAGGTAAATGTAAGACATTATGTATACCCACAGTAGCAAGACTTAACTCATGAGAGGGCTTTTGTTGAGGAACCTTGGCCTCTCGCTTCAAAGATCCCGATGAGAGTTTCCCGAATTTTCATTCCTTTGGTAACAGTATTTCTCAATATGTCCTAGTCGGCCACAAAAGTTACAAGTGATAGTTTCTCTCTTTTGTTTAACCAAAGTTTTAGGTCTAGTGTTATGGTTTGAAGCTTGACGTGGCAAAAAGTCTCTACTTCGTTCATATTCTATAGTTCTTGGCGCGTTCGGCGCAAATTGTCGGGACCGTGTAAATTGCGGTCGTGCGGGAGTCATTCTACGCGACTCAACCTGATATCGCTGCTTTGGCGGGAATGGCATCCATTGTTGGTTATGTGTATTTGCTGCAGATTCTCTTCTTGCAGTGTATTGCCGAGCCAATTTGACTAACTTGGAAACTGAATTTATGTTTCGTACTTCTAGGAATTCTCGGATGGGCAAAAGTAATTGAGACAATATGCAATTTACAATATCAATTTCAGCGGCATCAGCATCGTACAGCTGGTACAATTCTACTGTACCCCATATAAATTTTTCTATGTCATCTCTTTCCCTTTGTCTTCGTGAAAACAACTCTGTAGCTAGTTCTGTAAAATCATTATAAGCCGGATATATGTCCATGATTTCGTTTTTAAATTCTTCCCAAAGTTCTATGCCATGACGACATCCTACGTTATTCCACCATTGCTTAGCACATCCAATTAGGCAAGATACTGCTAAAACAACTTTTTTGTTGCTTGGCACTTCATGTAAACGGAAGTGCTCCTCCATGGACTTGACAAATGTCCACGATGACGGACGTTTCGAACCGTCGAACCTTATCTCAGGTAAAGGCCAATTTACATAAGGACTATAGTTAATGGATGGGTTGGCAAATCGTCGTTGTGGCGGTTGAAAATACTCTGTTCTATCGCTTGCTTCTGACGGAACAGAAAATGGAACCTTACGTTCAAAGTTTCTTCGTTGGTGAACTGACGTAGCATTGTCAGCAAATTTAGGGGTTGTTGTCGTTCCCCTTTTCTCCCGATTATCATCAAGCAGATTCATTAGCACTTCTGCTTCCATCATTACCTCTTGCAATCTACCCTTTACACTTTCTATGTCGGGAGTCATTATGGCGGAATCGGCCATATTATTAGCAGACATGTTTAGCGGTCTGCCGAAATTTTGAATTTTGGAAATTTTGAAAACCTTTTTTTTTTATCTTGAGCAGCGCTCAAAGGTACTGCTATACAACAATACTAAAGCTATAACTAAGCTTTACAAAAATATAAATTTGCTTATAAAAAAATTTTCTTATCGTCCTACGTACTTGTGTGTCCGGACACTTCTAATCATTACATACGACAATTATCTTAAATATTCAGCAATATCTACGCTGAAACTTCAGTACCTTTGAATAATACACAAAAATGTTAAGCTACTTGCTCAACAAAAATTTTCGGCTTAAGCTGCCGTTAAATCTACAACTAGTACATACAAATATTGAGCTCAAAAAATTACTATCTTTGACAATCATACAAAATTTATCCACAAATATATATACTATCTTTAAAAATCGCCACTTCTTTTATGCTACTCTGTAACGCTCCAAAACAATGCAAAATATTTAAAGTTTTATGCTCCGGATAGCTTAGACGGGCGCCAGGCAATAATTAACAAATTGCCAAAATGTAGAATAAGTTGATTTAGGGTTCAAATGCCAGCGAGCGTTCATAAGTAAGAGTCAAAAATGATTCTTAACAAAATAAGAGTTAATGTAAAAAAGATCCTAAATCAGCGTTGCTCAAGATAAAAAACTATAGACTCAAAAGTTTGTAACAAAACAAAATAGATTTATTTCCAAAATAATTAACTCACCAAGACATCAATGAAGAAACTAAATTCTGTGCTACACGCACGGTGCTACGCACCTTACTACATCTCTCTGCTCTCTCTACAACTCTCCTCTCAGGTGCTCAAGTGCTTCTACTCTCAAGTCCTCTAAGTGACTCGCAGGTCACGGTTTTGACAATGGGCCGGCGCATGCTGGGAAAGACATTTGCATACAATGACGAAGGACGCAAGCTATGACGCAAGAGGGGGCGTGTCCTTGGCACGCGCTTTAACGGTTACGGTCGGAAGTTCGGAGTTGCGCGTACGCAACTCCTAGAAACTTGAAAACGAGTGCTGTGATGCCGAAAAGGAAATAAAAATCCCCAAAATGATAAATATAACGTAAATTAAAAAAAAACTGGTTAAGGTAAAGCAAAAGTGAACGGTGGGGCATCACACCAACAGCTGTTCCAGTGGGTCCCCTCCCCCAACCTTCTCTGAGCCTTCGGGGTTCATGTGACCTGGCCATTTAGCCCATGGTGTGCAAAAAAAGTGCCGCTCAGAGGTAAAACAACCCAACCTTAGTTTTAAGTAAACTGGCAGGCTCCTGTCAGACCTCTGTGGCAAGCAGCTGCTTGAGGGGGTTATTTATTATATAAATTATATAAACCTGACCAAATTTCTTCAATGCACCAAAAGGACAACAACCATTGTCAAGTATACTTCAGATTGCATTATACAAATCAACATCTGCAAAAAAATTAAACTGTGTCTGACTTTCTCAGATTCCAGTCAAAATAATCATACTTCAACTTATCTTCTATGTGTACTACAAACTTTCAGCCCTCATATAAAAAATAATCAGCAGAGACTGGAACTATTTTACTATCTACAATCTCTCCTTGCTACAATAAATCCTATCATTTACCTCCAAGAGACAATAACTTCAACAAAAGAACTGAATTACTTCACTTATTTCAACTCGCAATCTATTTATTTCATACTATTTTTGAAAAAGTCGTGACAAGCTTCTTTTTTATTTTGTTACTCAACATATCAATATTCTGTTACCTTTATCTTTAATCATGATTTTTAAATCTCGCTGGATTTATTGTGTGACAGGTCAGTTCAGGCCACCATGTTACCAAATTTCTTTTTCTTTTTTTTTCTCTTTTTATTTTTCCCCTTTTTGGTGGACCCTTACTGGCCTGTCTCTTCCTTCTACTACTGGAGGCTCAGTGATGTCCTTCTGGACCTCCCAGTGACCTTTTTTTTCTCTTTTTTGTGTTTGTCCTTTGTTTCTTTCTGTTTTCTATGGCCAATTATTGTAAATATTCAGATCTGACACTGCGGTGTCAGTCCTTCAATGTGAGAGGCCTTACACTAGAGAAGCAGAAGGTCATCATTGGTCACTTCATGCAGACCAATTGTGACATTCTGTTTCTCCAAGAGACACATTTCCCCAATACAAGAAGAATACTACACTTTTAGACATTTATTTCCACAATTATCCTACTTCTCCAATGGCACCTATAAGAGCAGAGGAGTAGGAATAATTATCAATTATAACAGAAACATACAGGTACTTAGATACAACACAGACATTGAGGGTAGAATATTATCAGTTGACATGAAATACCACACTTATGTTAGTAAAATTATTACTGTACATTTACCGAAACAGAATAGATCACATTACAACTTTTATCAGGACTTAAGACAACACCTACAAAATAACTATGATGGACTTACAATTGGAGGGGACTTTAACAGTATTGTTGCCCCACACCTGGACAGGGTTCCCGCTGAAAATTACACGCCTACCTCCCAGGCACCTCATTTTTCTAAATTTTTAACACGACATGGACCTTATTGACATTTGGAGGCATATGAACCCAGACAGTGCAGGCCATACAAGATTTGACAAAGTACATAAAACGGGTTCCAGGCTGGATAAAATATTAGTCAGCAAAAACTGTCAAAACATACTATAGAAGCTACCATACTGACATTAACTCACATACCTGTGAGGTCAGTGATCACCTCCTTGTGCATGCGCATTTTGATTTACACCCAAAGACACAGGCTAGAGGTAGAAGCACTTGGAAGATGAATACAACACTCCTAGAAGACGAGGAAATACAGACAAAAATTGCTGACTGCCATAATGAGGATGTCTCCAAGACCACCAAGTTTGACCAGAACTGGTGGCAAAACCTAAAAACTAAAATTAGAAGACTCCTCAGAACAGAAGGAATTTACAAAGCACAACATCTAAGAACAGAAATTAACTAAACTAGAGCACTTATCAAAGCAGCAACAAATGGCACACAATTCCTTAAAAAACAGATTAGACACCACATATCATGAACAACAGATACACAAAACACACTCTTCAGCAATTATATAAACAAAAGGGCAACTCATCATTGAGAAAAATCACGATGCCCAAATTGCTGAAGAGGAAGACTAACAATTTACTTACCAGATTAAAACATAAAAGTAGACAAACCACAAACTTAACCGAATTAGAAATAAATGGATCAAGAACGCGTGACACTCAGATTATTTTAAAACACATACATGAACAATATACCAAACAATATCAACATAGACAGACAGACAGACACTAATAAACTTTATGAAACAGAACAATTTGCCAATAAAATTTCCCTACACACAAAAGAAAATTTAGAAAAAGATATAACCATACAGGAAGCCAAACATGCTATTTTTAGTTTTAAACTAAGAAAAAGCCCTGGAATAGATAGCTTCCCAATAGAATTTTACAGAACCTTCTGGAACATTTTAGAAACACCTTATACCGAATTTTTACAAACAATAACACAAAAACAAATGACAAAAGACATGAAAACAGGTAAAATAACACTACTATGTAAAAAACCAGAACAAGCACACTTATTAGACAACTGGAGACCCATAACACTTTTATCAACAGACTACAAAATACTCAGTAAAATTATCACCAACAGACTAACACAGGCAATGCCAGAAATAATTTCAGTTTATCAGTCTTGTGCAGTACCCAAGAGAAACATACAAAACAACAACAGACTCCTTACAGACACAATAGAATACATTAATCATAAAAATATAAGAGCTGCCATTATGTCTCTAGACCAAAAGAAAGCATTCAACTCACTATCTCAAGAAGCTATATACACTGCCTTAGAAATATATGGTATTGGACCCAGGTTTATTAACACTGTACACACACTATATTCTGACATACATTACATTGTTGACTTAAATGGACATTTCTCTAACAAAATTGCAGGGAACAGAGGGGTGAGGCAAGGGTGCCCTCTGTCCCCATTGCTTTTTGTTTTAGTTATAGATTTCTTCATCAGACACATACAAAACGACACACAGATTTCAGGTATTTCCATACCAGGAACCAGAAATAGATTAAAAGTTTCAGCTTATGCTGATGACCTGGTCCTCTTTACTACAAATGAATTTTCTATAAATAGAATTTTTAAAATCTATGATCTTTTTAGCAAAACTACAGGACTGTCCCTTAATACCAGCAAAACTGCTTCCCTGTGTTGGGGCACCTGGGACAGGTCATTACTGAAAAATATTGGATGTACAGATAACCCTATAAAAATTTTAGGTATTAATTATAACATTCGGATTTTGCAAACAAACATATACAAATTTATTCCACAACATAGAAAAAACAATTACAAAATAGAAGGAGTATGATATATCTACATACAACAGAGCAAAACTTGTGAAATCCAGCATAATACCCAAAATTACTTACATAGCCAATATAAATCCTCCAGACAAGATACACATCACCAAATTAAATAAACTTATCTATGACTTTATTTGGAATGGCAAACCAGAGTTGATTAAACGTGAAACATTACAAAATCCAATCAACCTGGGTGGACTTGCCATTCCAAATATCGCCACAATGTCAAAAATCGTTTATTTAGAAGACATACAGAGAACATTAAACACACCCACTGTTCCCTCTTTCTCTTAAACTACTTTGCTTTCTTTCACACTAAACACATATGCACACAAAATAGTTATACTGGGCCCAAAAACACAGAACACAACACACATTATAAGCTCCTACCTTCCATAGTTGCACTCGTACACAAAAAAGGTCCAATTCCCAGCCCTATAAATAAACAACAACTATACACAGATATACAACCTTTCAGTCCAACTATTTTCCAGCAGCTCTACCCAAGTATTAATTGGCCTAAGGATAGCAAGACCATTGTTAAGAGCAGTCAGATTTCATGATTTACAGCAGTACCCTAACAAGAAGCACTATATAATCAATTTGGTAATTAGCATAGCTAAATACCAAATTTGGCTCTCCAGTTGCCAGTTGCAACATGAACACACAGAGACGAACACTACTACCATTTTCGAAAAAACCAAAATGATCACAAAAGTTTACAGAAAAAAGAGATAAATCCAACCTCCCTCATGATAAATATATTCTTTTGTGGTGTTTACCACACATTTAAACAGTTCCTTTCCCCTTCCTGCTCCTTTCCTGCTCATTTGAAGTATTTTCTCTCTCTCACTTCTTACTTATTCTTTTCACCCTCTTTCCAGTCCTTTCCCCCCTATCATATCCTTTTTTATCTCCCCCCTTCACTTTTTCTTGCCACTTCTTTTATTTCACACCTATTTTTATTCTCATTTACAACTTCTTTGTGTATTTACACTTTACTCATATCTTGCAATTTACGCTATCTGATCCCTAATACTAAATCACACATTTTCAGAACTTTAGCGCCCCCCCCCCCCTTATCGTAACCAATTTTTTTATCGCTTTCAACTTTACCATAAGATACTAGAGATTTTTAAGATTTCAAAATGTGTTTACTTGTGGGAATAGGCCATGGGGTTCTTTTGCAATCTGCTTTCCCATGGCCCCCCACAATTTCCTTTTTTGGTTTGTTTTTGCCATTTTGTGTATACAAGTTGCAAGGTGTCTTCCCCCAGTGGTCATATTTGGCCATATGAGTAGACACCGGCATAGAGCAATACTGTAGAGTGGGGGGGGCACCTATTTCACCCCATTTCCACCTGCCTCCCCCATTGTGGGAGCTGTGGGAGGAGGGGGGTGCAGGGAGGCCTCACTTCACTGCAGTGTTGAGGATTTCAAAAGTAGACCTTGCCCTTTGAAATTTTCAAACAATGCAAATAGTTTGAAGGATAAACTCTAAAATTTTATTGCTCAATGACAAGAGAATTTTAAATTATTTTAAATTAATTTTGAGCAAGAAGGTCTTTTTAATTGTATATGATCAGTTGGTAGGAATACAAAAACCACACTTTTCCTTATGCTACGAGTTAATTGAATCATAGTGGTGAATTATTAATTTAAATGCAAAGAGCTCATCACATAAAGCCATCATCCATCCTCCTGTTAATATAGTGTGAAAACTGGAACAACCTTTTTATGTTTTAAATTTCCTTATTATTAGCACATGTTTAAATCCATATAGCATTATAAAAATGTTATAATAAAATGCCTGAAAATGAAATGTGTTGGTACTTTACAGTTCTCTAGTTCACACTATCTTCCTTCACCATACATTCCTCTATATTTACAAATTTGTGGTGAGTGGGAAGATTCTCTAATATTCTTTTCAATTTGTTTCCTCTTTCAGTAAATGACTTTAACATGTAACACATACATATTTTAAAATGCACAAGCATTATAACACCATAAAAATTATACAGCAGATGGAATAAAGATATGGGTTGGGTTGGGTTACCTCTGAGCGGCACTTTTTTGCACACCTTGGGCTAAATGGCCAGGTCACATGGACCCTGAAGGCTCAGAGAAGGTTGGGAGAGGGGACCCACTGGAACAGCTGTTAGGAGACAGATGGTAGCCTCCTGTCAAGGCCATCCAGCGTGTTCTTTAACGTGCACAGGGTATGGCTCTCCCGCACACGACGCCACGGATTAACGTCCCATACGACGGACGGTGGCCTTTCCAAGCCCATCGGTGTCCCCTACTGACCGTGGGCAGGGCGGGGAATTTTGCGGAGATAAATCTCAACGCTGACCCAGCTGGGACTCGAACCTAGGAACTACAGATTACGAGCCTGGCGCACTACCGACTGAACCACCCCCGCCCCAAATAAAGATATGTCAAATGACAGTGGTTGGAATGTAACCTCCCCTTAATCCAGTACTACTTAGGAAAAATCCTGACCAAATGACACAGTTTCAACTCATTGATCTTTTTTTTTTCATTAACTCAATTACCACATCATTTGGGGACTAACTATATTCACACCAACATGTAATAAAAAAGCGGCCTCCTTTCTAATGTTCTTCATAACTTTCAAAGCATTATCTACACCATATGCGATGAAACAATTCATCAATGAAATGGGAAAAATGCAGAAATATTATTATTTCAATAAATCCATATTAGAAAATGTGATAAATCAATAAAATATGTAGCCATCAAAAATATATTAAATCAGTGGCCCATCTAAAAAAAAAATTTAGTGCTTTTAACAAGCATTCAATCAAAATATACCTAGAAATGCCTTCAATAATTTCTAGATTAATTATAATATCAATAATTAATCCACAAAAACATTTTCAACTATATCAATGAGAGACAAATGAAATAATTACAAAGGAATCATCTACTCTATACCTTTAACAAGTGTTGTCATCCCAACTTATGGGGCGGGGGTGGCTCAGTCGGTAGCGCGCCAGGCTCGTAATCTGTAGTTCCCAGGTTCGAGTCCCAGCTGGGTCAGTGTTGAGATTTATCTCTGCAAAATTCCCCGCCCTGCCCACGGTCAGTAGGGGACACCGATGGGCTTGGAAAGGCCGCCGTCCATCAGGACGTTAAGCCGTGGCCACCCTGTGCACGTTAAAGAACACGCTGGATGGCCTTGATGGGAGGCTGCCATCTGTCTCCCAACAGCTGTTCCAGTGGGTCCCCTTCCCCAACCTTCTCTGAGCCTTCGGGATCCATGTGACCTGGCCATTTAGCCCATGGTGTGCAAAAAAGTGCTGCTCAGAGGTAAAACAACCCAACCCATCCCAACTTAACTATTGATTCTCTACAACCATAATTTATATTTTGCTATTATTCTTAATTTTGCAACTTACTGATTACCATTACTATCAAAATATAACTAGAAATTCCTTTGCAAAGTAGCAAAATTATATCGATGATTTAAAAAAAAATCATTTTCAGCTATAAATATTGGAGACAAATCAAATAATTACACTGGAGACATCTCTCTATACCTTTATGTAGTGTTGTTATTCCAACATTTTAACTGCTGGTCTACTTCAATTATAATTTCTATTGCGCTGTCTTTGCTCCGAAAAGCTTCTGAGAGTTTTCTCCTAAGAACTTTCAACATCCAAATAGTTTGAAGGATAAACTCTGAAATTTTATTGCTCAATGACAGAGAATTTTAAATTATTTTAAATTAATTTTTGAGCAAGAAGGTCTTTTAATTGTATTATTATCTTCAATTATAATTTCTATTTTACTATTATTTTTAACATTCATTAGGGGAAATCCCTTTTTAAGACAGTAAAAGGAGCAACTACAATCATTTTTTTAATATAATGTATATATATATTGTATATCAATAATATTAAAAATTTATATTACCCTTTTTTAACAATTGATTTAGTATTCAGTTGGTTAGCACACTTGGCTTACTGATTTAAAGGGACCTGAGTCGTGCCTGAGTTCATGCCCCAGATACGGCATGGGTGTTTGTTGTGTTGTCCATCTGCTGAAATCTTACCTTCCTCACAGATCTTCTCTATGATGTATTACACTAATAGGCCCCTGTCAGACCTCTATGGCAAGCAGCTGTTTGAGGGGTGATTTATCTTTTTAATATCTTTAATAATGGTTTGTTAAAACCACTTCAAGTGCTCTCCCTCAAAAAAATACAAAGAGAAAGATGAAAGAAAAAGTATATGTGTCTAGAACAAAAAGATCTCCCAAAAAGGCCTGCGATATTTAAAAAAACAGAGAACTGAGCATTATCACAAACTACACACATCGGCCACTGCATTAGAAACCTTTATGCAGATGTACATAAATGTCACTTGTGCAGTGTATATACGAAATATGTGGTCACATGCATCACCATGTGATCTAGGCACTATTTAAGACTGCTGCTCATCATTAATGTTGATCACAATGGAAAAAACAAAGGATCTTTCGGGTTCGATTAAAGGCTTATTGTGGGTGTGCGTCTGGCTGGAACGACGATTTTAAAACATCAGAACTGACTTGTTTCTCAAAAGGCGAGATATCTCAGTTTTTTTAATCAGTGGAAAAATAACCCACATTGCTTGTCTAAGAGGCAGAAATTCAAAAAATATTTCACTGACAGCAACAATCTCCCCCTTTTATCAGAGGAATGTGAGAAAAACAACTTTTTCATTTTAAGGAATAAAAGATAAATATTTTTAATATTGTATAAGTGCTGATAAAATATTACTATTTGTATTTTCCAGTCATCCATTAGTTTGAATTAAATTCCCTTTAAAGATTGTAAAAGTCAGTAAATTGAAAACTTCATTCTCTTTGAAAATGAGAGTCCTATAGTCATTAGAGGCAATATATGCATCTAGTTTCTCAACAGAATTCCTTTCTATCATCACAGCTTACTCTTAGGAAAAATAATCTCCAAGACAAACACATTACCATTATCAAGGTAATCAATGTACTTAATTCGAAACATAATATTGTAAATATAATAAATTATTGGCTTATTCAAATTGACTTGTAGTATAATACATTTGAAGATATATTTTTTCAGAGCAAGAAGTAAATTTATTTGTTGGAAAGTTTTATATTTTTTTTATAGACAAGCAGCTCTTTGAGAGGCTGTTTCTATTTTTTATAATTTTATGGTAAAAAAAGTGTTTATTGTTGAGCAATGAATTTCTGCAGACACCAAACTGAGCAATGTGTAGGTTTAGTGTTTATGACGACTTGGTATTAACTTGTAATCCCTTTAATAGTAAAGAATAAAATGTGATTGAATAACTAATGGACAGAGAAACAAAAATAAGAATTATATGTAATTTTTTTTTAAATATAGTGGAATTTACGTAAAATGGAAATGCACATAACCAAGGAAAATTTTCGTTTATAAAACTTTTCAGAAATGTCAAACAAAGGATAGGTGTACTGCTAACAGGTGATCTGAATATTTCTATCCTGTTTTATTTCAGTTAAAATGAATCAGTTTGTGTAAAAAAGCAAAATTTATTCCTCTTTTATAATTAGGGGTGGTGTCAAAAAGTTAGATTATTGTATCATAACTGTCATTAGTTTTCTTACTTGAAGTGTATCTAGTCAGAAACTGATACTGATCACATGATAGTTGGAATTGTTGAATTAAAAAAAAATATATTTTTTGAATGGTACTGACAGGCTCTTGTCAGACCTCTGTGGCAAGCAGCTGCTTGAGGGGGTATTTTTTTTTTTTTTTTTTTATTTAACAGCAAAGAAACCCCGTTTTCAAATTCTGGAGAAGGCAGGGATGCTTTTTTCAAGATTGTATAATCTTTCTGCTGAAATCTTTCCTCTTTTACAGGTCTTTAAGGCATATTATATTAACAGTCACCTATCAGACTTACATGGTAACCTGTCTTTGTTGCTAGGAGTTTGAATGAAATTTAATGTTAGAAGCTTAAAAACTATTTTTTTAAAAATTGACTTGGCCATTCACATTTCTAGTTTTATTTCCCAATAGTACATTGTTGCAACAGCTTCAGTTAATCACATGTATTTGCAATTTATTTGTGCAGTATATATTTATTTAGCATCTGGTAGAATTGATTTGTACAGTACATATTTAACTTTTTTTTACAGTTTTAGTAATCCGTGCTCAATAACAGCAAATACATCATCACCTACAGAAATTTCTCCCTCTTTCAGAAGACCACAATCGACACTGAAACATGGAGAATATCCAACTTGAGATTTTAGCTTGGGATCTTTTGCCATTCGGTACCTGTAAAATTAATAAAAAATGAATATGGCTCTAGGTGTTAAAACCAGTAATAATTATGAATTAATAAATAATTATGCACAAGCTATGTATTTTAATTTTAAGAGTATGCTTCACATAAAAATGATAAAGTTATGAACATAATCAGCTTGTCTACATTTCTCATATGACACAAATATCCAGAGTAAATGTTTAAGAACCCATGTTTTGCCTATGAGTATTGAGTACCATAGTAAGGTTTGTGTTGTGTTAGGAAATAGTGATGAAGTTGGTTTGCATCTCTCAACAAAGATATTTTTAACAAATGCATGCCTAAATATGCAAAAAATAAAAGTCATGCAAAATTTGTATCATAAACTAGATGCTTAAGATGTAAAGACGGGTTATATGTCCTAAAGCTTTGGACTTGTTGAACAGCTGTTATGATACATTGGACAAGTATTAAAAAAAATAAATACTCCCTCAAGCAGCTGCTTGCCATAGAGCTCTGACAGGAGCCTGTCAGTTTGTATGCCATAGTAGAATGTCTCTGAGGATGACGGGACCTCAGCAGAAAAACATGAACATCCATGTCTTATTTGGGGCTCGAACCCAGGTCCCTTAGATCAGTAGCCAAGCGTGCTAACCACTCGGCCAAGTATTAGGGACACATAATTCCTTTCAGGTTAGTTCAGTGTTCTTTAATGTATAAAGAATCTTACACTCCATTTGAGGTGTATTTAGAGAGAAGGTCAAGGTCCCATGTAATATCAAACAAAAATTTAACATACAAATTGCATTTGGTCTTTTGACGTCCATTTTGAAAATTTCCTGGACATGCCCTATTACTCCTTTTATTCTTGTCACTCCTTTTTGCTTCCTAGACAACGTGGCCATTTATGAGTAGAATGATATTATATGTTAATTAAAATATAATTAATAAGCAATGGAAAATTTATTACAAGTGGGACACTTTTTGTTCAGACACTGTTACCATTTACCCTTTTAGTTTGAGCTATGGTGTATTTAGATTCATGCTCAGTTTGGCAAATTTTTTGCTTAATTTTGGGAGCAAGTTTGCCTTTTATGCATTATCAATTTGATTATTAATCATGATTTCAATTTGAAAGTTACTGATACCTAAATATTGAAATATTTTTTGCTGGAGTAATTTTTAAAATTTTTAATTTGTTGCATTCATAGATTTGGTTTGGTCATTTTAGAGCAGGGGTCGGGAACCAACTTCTTTGAGCACGTAATGATTTAATAAATAATTATGCACAGGCTATATATTTTGATTTTAAGAACTTATGTACCCAGGATTTAGTTTGAGGGAAGGGTGCCTGAGAATAACACTTGAGTAGGGTTTCCCAATTACAAAAATATTCAACCAGACAGGAAAGGTTATTCGTGGAAATGATATGCTATGTGGAATAAAATTTTATAGTTGTTTTTTAAATCTATTTTTACTGTCGGACATATACTATGGGGGATAAAATAATGCAAAGATATGGCCAAATTATTCTGAACAATTACCTAATACTTCATTGTATGTATTCGTACAGTTCGCAGATTTACACAGGATTTTTCATTTGAGATTTGAGTTGTTCTCAAATTTCAAAGTTTTCAATTCATAGAATAGTTCTCATTGAAATGGGTTTTGAAGTACTACTAGTGGTTATCTCTCTCAGCTGTTGAACTGTAGCAGCTCTGTTTTGCCATACAATTCATGCCAACAAACGCCTGTCCCTGTCTGTCAGAGCCTTTTTATTCCTGCATTTGCCACGATTGGTGGACGTTTATATCCATACACTTGAAATGTAGCCCGTGATTTTCAGCTGAGTTCCATCACCTGTTAGAGATGCTCCTACCAGGACAGTCTTTCCTGCCCATCACACTCCAACTGCCATGTTATGTTAATGGTAAGTCGGTCAGATCAGGCTTTTTATGCATGTTGCACTGGGGAATGGAGATGGCTCAGTCTGCAGCATGTCAAGCTTGTAATCTGTAGTTACCAAGTTCGAGCCCCACCTGGGCCAGCATTGAGCTTTATTTCTGCAAAACTTTACGCCCTGCGCTCGGTCAGTATGGGATACCAATGGACTTGGAAAGGCCACCTTCCGTCACGTGGGATGTTAAGCTGTGGCCTTGTGTGTGGGGTTGGGTTGGGTTGTTTAACCTCTGAGCGGCACTTTTTTGCACACCATGGGCTAAATGGCCAGGTCACATGGACCCCGAAGGCTCAGAGAAGGTTGGGGGAGGGGACCCACTGGAACAGCTGTTGGAAGACAGATGGTAGCCTCCCGTCAAGGCCATCCAGCGTGTTCTTTAACGTGCACAGGGTATGGCTCTCCCGCACACGGGGCCACAGCTTAACGTCCCATCCGGCGGACAGCGGCCTTTCCAAGCCCATCGGTGTCCCCTACTGACCGTGGGCAAGGCGGGGAATTTTTGCGGAGATAAATCTCAACGCTGACCCAGCTGGGACTCGAACCTGGGAACTACAGATTACGAGCCTGGCGCGCTACCGACTGAGCCACCCCCGCCCCCCTGTGTGTGGGAGAACCATACCCTATGCACGTTAACGAATATCCTGGATGGCCTTGACGGGTGACTGCCATCTGTCTTCCAACAGCTGTCCAGTAGGTCTCTTTCCCCCAACGTTCTCAGAGCCCTTATAACCTGTCCATTGAGCTCATTGTGTGCCAAAAAAATTGCTCTGAGGTAAAATAACCCAACCCATGTCGCACTTACTTCGAATTACCCACACTATGCCTTTATACGGTTCTTATAGGATTTGATAGTGATATAGAATATTTATATTAATCCGAAATTTTGCATACATTGACATGTTTCACGGCATTTCGCCACAATGTGTTCATAATTGGCCAGGTAGTGTAAGTAGTATATAAAAGACTGATGGCAATTTTCGCTACATCTTAAAATTTCCATTTTCTCTTCATTCATGTGCAACAGTAAATAAATACAAAGAATACATGCTCAGTTCTCCAACTAGCATATAAAAGAAAAATTGGTTAATACTTACTTCCTGAGAGTGGCAAGTGGGTTTTTGTTAGTTTTTATTCCAGTGTCTGGATTAACTGTAGTTACAGTACATCTGAAAGAAAGAATAAATTTCAATTTCTGAAAAACAAGCTAAACCCTGTCTTAGAGTAGTGTAGCCCAAAGGGTGTTTCCCAGAATCAAATACCTCTTTGTCGTGGGAAAGAAAAATAGAAATTAAAGTTCCCATTAAAAGATTTTGAACACTCTCTATTACCAACTGCATATATCACTTATATTTCGTATACACTATGATACTACAACATATGTTGGGATATTTCCATTATATGTTAATGGTAAGCCACATTCAAACTTTAAAAATAAGCCTTCACGAAAAAATGCCATTGTGGATAAACTAAAAAATCTCTTAAGTCTCGATTTTCAAATACTATGCGTTAATATTTAAATAGTTGGGAAGCAAACTTTTAATAGCAGTTTTCCTACTCATAACAGTTTACTCCAAAAGTAAATTAAAAAATTTATTATAACCAACATTTGGTGAAATATATGTAATTTTAAAAGTTGCTGTGATGATTTAGATTTTGTAATGAAAATTATAAAATATAGGAAAAAAGAGTTTAAGATGAGTGTAATAGCAGCATCTGGTGTTTAATTTGAAACTTTGATAACTATAAATATCAAATCAATATTGTTGAAAATCGAGGTTTAGAGAGATATAAGTGAGGATGTCGGGCTTCAGCCCCTTCCCCCCAAAAGAAAACTCAAAATGAGAAAGTAAAAACCTACGCATTTTTTGGCGCATGACCCACACAACCACAATCTTCAGAAAATACCCCAAAAATATCTAAGTTGACCAGTGAATATTCATTTGTCATCTTAGATATCTTGTGGATCGTTTCTGAATATCGTGATTGTGTAGGGAAATGCGCAGGTATATCAGACGCACCCCCATTCAGCAGAGAATAGTTATGAAAATTTTTAAGCATTTAAGGTCCGGTTTTGGGTGGTACAATTTTGAAATAGTCGAGAGATCAGTCTTTGAAGGCTTTTTCTTCTGAGCCTTCGAAGACTTTTTCTTCGAAGAGAAAAGGCCATCGAACAAAACCAGCCTAGGTCATTCTCAGTCCTATGAATCGAAATATAGTAGACAGCTTTTTAGTGAAAAGAGTAATTTCCGCACACTCGGTTCCTTTTCAAAACATTTTTTAAGCCAAAGTAGTCGCCGAACGGTTTGCATGTTGCTTGGCTGGGAGGCACAAAAGATATAGGTTCAAATTACGGATAAGAGGGATGTTTTCTTTCTTTTGAGATCACTATCAGCGTGTTAATATAAATGTTGATAAGCTCCTGTTAGACTAATATCTGTAACATAAGGCCAATGTACCAAATTTTTTAACGTCACTAAGTAGTGTCTAAGGGAGAAGAGAGCTAGCTTCCATAGACGTAATGTAAACTTTTCGATTGCAGCGCCCTCTAAACATGGCAAATTCGTGCAATGCAGTGAAGCCACCTAGCCAGGGAGAGGAGCCAGTTCCTTGCGTTATTTTTCCACCGCCCAGCAAGGTTTTCAATAGCTTACACCACGTGACTAATTTTACATACACTTTGACTCTGTTCAAAGTGTTCATTTCTTAAATTTTACCATCATGATTTATTTTTCACAATGATTAGTTAAAATTATTTTCCTTAATAAAATCCCATTTTGTAAAACAAGTAGTAGCTATGCTCAACATAAAAATTTTAATATTTTGAACATTCTACTATATTTAATATATTATAATAAATTGAAATTTATGGCTTAATGCGAGACAACATGTTTTGTTTAATTATATTTTATAGAATTTAGGATATTTTCAATTAAAGTCACATCGAGTTTCTTACTTGTATAAACTGTCAATAGATGGCAGCAGGCACTTCTCGTATCAACCATAAAAAAATTACTATTAGAACAAACTGCAGACACCTATATACATCGATATGCTCCAGGGAACACAAAACTGCAACATACATTGACTTACATGTTCGCAAGATGATTAAATGTATTAATTTACATATTAATTTTAAAAAATCTGCAAAATTACTCAAAATAAACATACAACGGCTTTTCCAGGTATCGTAAAATTTACCCCTGAACGGGTTAAAATACTCACTGAATAACTTTAGGGTCAGCTATCACTATGCCAAACAGTCATGGGTGTTAGACACGTTGAAACACTGATTAAATCGCAATATATATATACCAATAGTAAGACAAACCACAGCTGCAGTGGACTAAAAATGATCGCACTGCGCATGCGCAGATCGCCCCTTACAGTTGTTTTTGTGCATGCACATCAATTTGCCACGTTCAGCTTAATTAAAATTCCGCAGAACGGCGCCACTTACACTTGTGCGAAGCTCGCCTTCTTCTCTTTAGACCTTCTTTGGTCCCACTACATAGACATTTGTTATATTTTACATTCTAATATTATTACTGGTGGATTCTTGTGCTAATCTTTATACTAATCTATATATTTTATTTAGGAAGAGAATTATTCGTATTTATTCGAGTGGTTAGCGCGCTTGGTTTCTGATCTACGGGACCTGGGTTCGAGCCCCGGGTAAGGCATGGATGTTCGTGTTGTTTTTCTGCTGAGGTCCTGCCATCCTCTCAGATCTTTTACTATGGCATTATAAACTGACAGGCTCCTGTCAGACCTCTGTGGCAAGCAGCTGCTTGAGGGGGTATTTATTTATTTATTATTATCAAATATAATGATAAGATAATTTATTATGAAATTATTAAATCGCAATATATATTACCAATAGTAAGACAAACCACAGCTGCAGTGGACTAAAAATGATCGCATAATAAGATAAGCTGACGTCATAAATTTTGTCCTCTGGCTTTCTTCTTTTATAGGAGGAGGTGGTTAGACAGAAGCAGGTAGGATGTTTCAGAAGTATTGTTTTAAATACTATTATTTTACGAACTTTGCATAATTGCACAAATAGCAATTAATATAGATAGCGTGATCCCCTGTCACTCACAATCGTCTAATTCTAACTGATACAGAAATCGTAGAGAGCTGAAAATTTGCATCTAGAGGTAATCTGGATCGTATATTTCGAGAAAAATCCGAAATTTTACCTCTAAGTCCGTAAAGGACACGGAAAATGTGTTCTTTAAGGTCAAATGGAAGTCATGTACAGGTTAAACTCTTATCTACGATGGATAGAAATGTGTAAATTGGTGTCTGGGGGTGTTTCAGGCTGGATCTCTGAAACATTACAAAATGTTATATCCTATGGGTCCTTTCAGGTCAAATTTAGATCTATTGGTGCTAGAGAGGTTAAAAATTGGTGCCTGAGAATAGATTCTGGGTCGTAGATTCGGAAATATTGTGAAATTTTGCGTGCGATGTCCATGTGACGTCGAATATAGATCTACTGCGATTGGTGCTTGGCGATATTTCCAAATGTACATTTTAGAAACTTGAAATTTTGGATGCAACGGTTCATTCAAGGTGAAGTTTCTATATAACGTTTCTAGAGATCTAAAGATTGGTGAATAGGGCTATTTCGGGCAGTAGAACTCAGAAATATTAGCAATTTTCATATCCGGTGCTCAGTCAAATAGAGGTCGAAGTTATGGTTTACTTGATTAGGAAAGTCTCCATTTTCAAATACTATGTGTTAATATATTTGAGTGGGTCGAAGTACGGATTGATTTCTAGTAATATAATACAGCCAGTAGAAATGAATAAGAAAAGTGAATTTAAATAAGATCAAAACTATATTATTTGGCAAAAATAGTACTGATATAGTTCGCACATTGAACAAAACCAGATCAGGTCATTCTCAGTCTTATGAATCGAGATGTAGTAGACAAGAAAGGGCTTGGGTTACAAAACGTCCTCCTTTTCAGCCTTTTAACATCAATATAGATAATAACGTTTCTTAGAATTTTTTTATCCAAGAAATGAATATAGAGCATAGGCAAAACATTGGAAAATTCCCAGGAAATGCCAATAGATAGTTGAATACAAAATTATCTTGAAGAATAAGCATTTATTTTCATTTTTTTGGGGGGGACATTTCACATATTTGGCAAAAATGAGCTGCTTTTGATACTGGACGCTGCCACAAATATATTTCAAGATATACTGATTTCAAGAATCAGTATTCTTGCAGAATACGCATTTATTTTCAGTATTTTTTTTGGCATTTCACATATTTGGCAAATATAAGTTCTTGTGATACTGGACGCTGCACCAAATATATTTCAAAATATAAGTACTGAACAACAAATAAAAACATCCCTGTATGATGTCAATAGCAAGTGAAATTCGTAGATCAGTAACTTAAAATTTTTATGTTAAAGTGAGTGAAGATAATTTAGAGATTTCAATCATTTCTGTCCAAATCTCTATTTTCTACAATAATCATTTGGTATTGAGGTACGGGAGCTGAAACATTTAACAGCAGCGATACTAGTTCTAAGGAAAAAGAAAACAGTATTTCAAAGAATTATTTACCCAAACTTATAAAATATACACTAGTGTCTATTATATGGTTAAAAATAATATTTAAATAGCAATTAACTTCTGAGATTAATTTTTATGACTGCTAATGCTAAATATATGTTTGCATAACTCTAAATACTGATGTTCTTGAGAATTTAGATTTGATTTAGATCTCTAATTTGTGATTCTCTCATAATCTGCCATATAAAGCTTATTTAAGAAGAGTTTGTATCTTTATTGATAACATATGGGGATATTTCAATTTTTTTGTGCACTAATATGTAGATGGCCCCTTTTTTGAACAAATATGGTGGAGGCAAATGACTCTAAGGAGTCGTTGTGAGGACATTGAGCTAGGGAACTGGAGTGATTGCTTTACGTAGCTAGTGTGAGGCTGCTTATCGATTACATTCTCCTAGTACAGGTGGCAAACACCTGTATTGAGAACGACTCCCTGTGGAGTAACTCCTGCAGAGGGTCGTTCCTGAGAACTACACCGACCATTGGTTTCAGCAGTCCACAGAATTACGGTCCTCAGCCATCGTATTAGTTTCCCACCAGTATGGGGAGATCTTAGTTTTACCTTCCAATATGTCTGTTCAGTTCATGCCCACGTCTCACTGTAAATATTAGGCACGGTTAATGCAAACAATTTTATCAAAAATGTGGACCCTTTGCTATGATGTACCACTTGATTAGTGGAGTTTTGAATGTGAACACATGCGTTTTTGAGGTCCGTTCTCAATTTCACGAATCTCTTCGTCTGCTTATGTTTGTACACTGGCAAACTATCCATTCATCTTTCTTCAATTAAATAACTTGAAACTTATTTAAAATTAAATTTAAGTGTAAATTATTAAACAAATGAACAAGACATTAGGTGAATTACCTGAAGCAAGGGAAAAGGTGAAGAAATTCTACTCCATTGGAAGTTTTGATGTATTTCCAGGTGTCCTATAAATATTCAAGGCTAATATGAAAATAAACTTTAACACATTTAAAAAACGAATTTGTGCAATTATTATTTTAACCTAATCATTCAAATGAATTCGTGACAGTGTTGTCATTGATGGCTCTGTGATTTCGAAAACACGAGCAATGACATTTAAAAACCAGAAATTCATCGAATGTTGTAAAAAGCATAATTATATATTTGCTAAATTAAGAGATTGTATGCAGTCCTTTCTTTCTACGCTGTGACTTTATGAAAAGAAATTAAGAGTTCAAGTGTAAATAGTAGTTTCGGTAAAACTGTGTTAAATGATCCTAACGAGAAGAAAAGAATCGGTTCCATCTGCCTTACTTTCATATTTTGAAAATAAAGTTCCTATTCCTTTAGCCTTTTCATTTAGCTTCTAACAATTATTTTTGTGATACAGATATATAATAAATTATAAGAATAGAACGTCATACACGTATAGTTTATGCAAAAAGGAATTTTGATATTGAAGAAATTAATTCCCTTTAAAAAGGATTTTTCTTTTAGGAAACCAAAATTCAGACAGTTGTAACAAACTTTAAAATAAAAAAGTTTAAAAAAAACCATGAGCGCCCACCTTTTGAGACCGCCACTGTTTACCACTGCAGTTTAATTGACATTTAAGATTATCAGGATGTAAAATCCACAACGAAAAGAATTTCTCTTTTTAGAATATAATCCCTCTTGTAACTGTCCTGTGCTGGTGTGTTCTGTTTGTATGTGGAAATTAAAATTACAATACTTATATACAGGTCCGGATCTAGATTGGGGGGGGGGGGAGATGCCCCTTCTTTCAGAGTGCTAATAAAACAATGGTCACAGAGAAAAAAATATTACACTTATTTACATTTCATACATTTTTCAAGAATTCTTTTAAAACCTGTAAAGTGGAGGAGAAATTTCATAATTAATTGAAAATCCAGTCTCTTGCCCCCCCCCCCTTTTTTTTTTTCTACATCCCGACCTGCTTATATAGTAATGTTACTTTACTACCTCCCCACCCATGAAGAAAGTGTTTAAATCTCAACCTCGTCCTACTGTACTAGTTTACTGCAGTTTCTTAAAGCTGACCGCTTGAACAAGTGACCAGCTTAAGAAATTATCAGTTTAATAGCTTCAATTTCATTAGCAGGTAAATCGTAAGTTTATCGATTTTGTTTGCGAAGATTAAAAATATTTCTTCACCTCGTCTTGTGGGTTGCATCCGTCAATCACCAGATTGGGTCGAAAATTCCTGGCAGTCACTTTTTCATCTAGTTTGGAGTTCAAATTGTCAATAGAAGGTTGAGTTGTAATATTGAAGGCACTAAGATTTTGGAAAGCTGCCTAAGGAAAAAAAAAATCGCATGATAGTACACTTTTGACGTTCACGATATCAAAAACATTTCATTATTAAAAAACAACAGTGCCTCCAAGAGAGACATTTTGTGGTTAACTCCACTCCCTTGACAAATCCGTAAATGATTTTACAGTAACAAAATTTGTATCTATCCTTTATCAATCCCTCTCGATTTGATTGTAGAATATTTTACTATTTTATTATTAATACACATATTTTATTTAAATTTGCTAATTCCACACCTTTTCCCTACTTTAGGGTTATACGCTCTAAACAGCACGTCTTTCTCATTCTTCCTATTCATTCAATATCATTATCTCGAAGACCACTTTTTCTCATCTCTTTCTCCACACCAGTGGCAATAGCTAGGCAATTGCAGCCCGGGGCGAGTGTCTCTTACTGTCGCCTCTACCGTTCAATGCACTGCATTGCATTAGCTTAACCACCCTCTCTGGGGGCGGGGGTGCTCAGTCGGTAGCGCGCCAGGCTCGTAATCTGTAGTTCCCAGGTTCGAGTTCCAGCTGGGTCAGCGTTGAGATTTATCTCCGCAAAATTCCCTGCCCTGCCCACGGTCAGTAGGGGACACCGATGGGCTTGGAAAGGCCGCCGTCCGTCGGATGGGACGTTAAGCCGTGGCCCCGTTTGCGGGAGAGCCATATCCTGTGCATGTTAAAGAATACGCTGGATGGCCTTGACGGGAGGCTACCATCTGTCTTCCAACAACTGTTGCAGAGGGTCCCCTTCCACAACCTTGTCTGAGCCTTCAGGGTCCTTGTGACCTGGCCATTTAGCCCATGGTGTGCAAAAAAAGTGCCGCTCAGAGGTAAAACAACCCAACCAACCCAACCCCATACATGGAGCCACGGCTTAATGTCCCAACTTATCTTTAAAGCAATACACATTTCCTGTTACTTCTTCATCTGACTGCTATCTTTTCTTCATTTCCTTCTCCAATGGGGCTGGGGTGGCTCAGTCGGTAGCGCGCCAGGCTCGTAATCTGTAGTTCCCAGGTTCGAGTCCCAGCTTGGTCAGCGTTGAGATTTATCTCCGCAAAATTCCCTGCTCTGCCCACGGTCAGTAGGGACACCGATGAGCTTGGAAAGGCCGCCGTCCGTCGGATGGGACGTTAAGCCGTTGCCCCGTGTGCGGGATTTTTGGGTTTTACCTCTGAGCGGCACTTTTTTGCACACCATGGGCTAAATGGCCAGGTCACATGGACCCCGAAGGCTCAGAGAAGGTTGGGGGAGGGGACCCACTGGAACAGCTGTTGGGAGACAGATGGTAGCCCCCCGTCAAGGCCATCCAGCGTGTTCTTTAACGTGCCCAGGATATGGCTCTCCCGCACACGGGGCCACGGCTTAACGTCCCATCCGATGGACGGCGGCCTTTCCAAGCCCATCGATGTCCCGTACTGACCGTGGGCAGGGCGGGGAATTTTGCGGAGATAAATCTCAAACCTGACCCAGCTGGGACTCGAACCTGGGAACTACAGATTACGAGCCTGGCGCGCTACCGACTGAGCCACCCCCGCCCCCCGTGTGCGGGAGAGCCATACCCTGTGCATGTTAAAGAATACGCTGGATGGCCTTGACGGGAGGCTACCATCTGTCTGCCAACAGCTGTTCCAGTGGGTCCCCTCCCCTAACCTTTTCTGAGCCTTTGGGGTCTATGTGACCTGCCCATTTAGCCCACGGTGTGCAAAAAAGTGCCGCTCAGAGGTAAAACAACCCAACCGCCCTCTGAACTGACGGCAGGAAACGGAAAAAATCGCAAAATACCCAAAGTTAAAAAAAAAATCTCAAATTTTGCCTTCCTCTATATCAGTGATTCCCAACCTTTTCTGGACCATCGCCCCCTTTAGAAGAGAACAAAAATTTCAACGCCCCCCTAGTCCATAATAGTTCATTTCATATGAAATATTAAAATATTAAATACTTCTCAACAGATTTATAGATAGTTATAAAAATAATGTTTATAATGACTTCTAACACTTATCACTCACGACTATTTATCACGGCGAAGCACATAAAAATAACACGCTGGATGGCCTTGATGGGAGGTTACCATTTGTCTCCCAACAGCTGTTCCTTTCCATTATTCCTCTCCCAACCTTGGTGGTTCTTGCGACCTGGCCATTTAGCCCATTGTGTGCAAAAAAATGCCGCTCAGAGGTAAAACAACCCAACCCACACAATTTCTCTATTTCTTTCATAGCTTTCTCCTTCTTCTTGTGGGCTCCCATTTCCATATTTTCATTATCCATCTTCCATTGGGGCGGGGGTGGCTCAGTCGGTAGCGCGCCAGGCTCGTAATCTGTAGTTCCCAGGTTCGAGTCCCAGCTGGGTCAGCGTTGAGATTTATCTCCGCAAAATTCTCCGCCCTGCCCATGGTCAGTAGGGAACACCGATGGGCTTAGAAAGGCCGCCGTCCGTCGGATGGGACGTTAAGCCGTGGCCCCGTGTACGGGAGAGCCATACCCTGTGCACGTTAAAGAACACGCTGGATGGCCTTGACGGGAGGCTACCATCTGTCTCCCAACAGCTGTTCCAGTGGGTCCCCTCCCCCAACCTTCTCTGAGCCTTCGGGGTCCATGTGACCTGGCCATTTAGCCCAAGGTGTGCAAAAAAGTGCCGCTCAGAGGTAAAACAAACAAACCATCTTCCATTCTACTCATATTACCATCTGAGCGGCATACCATCTGAGTATTTTTTTTACAATATGTTGTCGAACATCGTCTTTTACTCCCATAATTCTTTTAATTTGCTTATTTCTCCATTCTTGTCTTCCGCTCTCATCTTCTCCACAAATCAATTTTTAATTGCTCATATTTTATATGCTCACCTTTCTAACAATGTCCACATCACTGATCTATACGTAAGAATTAACTCTAAAATTGTGTGAAAAAATATTCTATAATTATTTCTTGATATACTTGTACCCTATAAAACTGAATTCATAATTCTTATTTTCTTCCCTCGTTCGTTCTTTTCTTGGGCTCACTTCCTCCATGTGATAACCATTCTCCTGAATGCAGTGGCGCACGACGGATTTCTTATGGGGGGGGGGAGGAGAAGGTCTAAAATTTAGGAAGTATATTAGAGATTTAAAATCGATATCAATTCCAGCGGAAAACGTATCAGATAGTAAATTTTGATTAATATAAATAATTGAAAGCATTCATCTTTTAAGTTACATTAATTTTCGATTCATTCTTCATCTTATTAAGAAAACATCTACCTTATTTTTAAGGGGGGTCCAAACCTCATGTACCCTCTCCTCCGTGTGCGCCACTGCATGGACGATAGACCCCAGATACTCAAATATGCCCTGGGGGTGGAGGTGACTCAGTCGGTAGCAGGCCAGGCTCATAATCTGCAATTACCAGGTTAGAGTCCTGCCTAAGCCAGTGTTGAGGTTCGTCTCCACGAACCTCCCGCCCTGCCCTCGGTCAGTAAGGGACACCGATGGGCTTGGACAAGCTGCCGTCCGCCGGATGGGACGTTAAGCCATGGTTCCGTGTGCGGGAGAGAGAGAGAGAGAGCCATACCCTGTACACGTTAAAGAACACGCTGGATGGCCTTGACGGGAGGTTACCATCTGTCTCCTTACAGCTATCCAGTGTGTCCCTCACCAACCTTCTCTGAGTCCTCGGGGTCCTTGTGACTTGGCTATTTAGCTCACTGTATGCAAAAAAAGTGCCTCTCAGAGGTAAAACAACCGAACTGAAATATGTCCACAATTCTTATCATTTCTTCATCAACTTCGAGATCTTCTCTCTTCTATTATACCTTTTGCAGATATTTTACATTTTCAAAATTTCTTTTCATCCCATATAAAACGTATATAAGATACACTCACGGAAAAGCAACCTATAAGCTTAGGTTGGAAATCATCTTTGGTGTGTTTTATTAGATATATTTTTCCCCTAAGTAGCACATTTCATTGCACAATGAGTGAAATGTTCAAGCTCATAAAAAGATTGAAAACGGAATTCTGAGATGACGCTTTTTGGTAAAGTTACGGTGAACTGAAATGGAAAAATAACATATAAAGAATTAGCGAAGGTTGGGTTGGGTTGTTTTACCTCTGAGCGGCACTTTTTTGCACACCATGGGCTAAATGGCCAGGTCACATGGACCCCGAAGGATCAGAGAAGGTTGGGGGAGGAGACCCACTGGAACAGCTGTTGGGAGACAGATGGTAGCCTCCCGTCAAGGCCATCCAGCGTGTTCTTTAACGTGCACAGAGTATGGCTCTTCCGCACACGGGGCCGGGGCTTAACGTCCCATCCGAAGGACGGCGGCCTTTACCCAAGCACATCGGTGTCCCCTACTGACCGTGGGCAGGGCGGGGAATTTTGCGGAGATAAATCTCAACGCTGACCCAGCTGGGACTCGAACCTGGGAACTACAGATTACGAGCCTGGCGCGCTACCGACTGAGCCACCCCCGCCCCAGAATTAGCGAAGAGACTGCAATTAAAATTCCCTTATAGACACCACGAAAACTAAGTTTTAGTATTAGTAACTTAATCTTCAAAGTTTGGCCCCCCTCCCTACAAAAATTCAATGATTGGAGTCGGAATTGTAGCCAGGCAATAGTATTTGCGTTATCTGTAAATGTGTCTTTAAGTAGGTTACCACTTAAGATTACAAACATCATTAGTTTTAATTACTTAATCTATTAGTATTATTCAGCTATATTCCCTAATAAGTACTTACAGGATATTTTTCGAATTTGTCGGCAATTTTTATCTCTTTTTTCAATTCTCTAGTGTGCAGCTGTGGAACATATCGTACAAATCGCACATCTGTTCTCTTCAGGTATTTCTGGAACCATCTGGAGGCTTCTTCTTCGCTGTCTTCAGCTTTAGTATTAAAAGAATAAAAACTGAAACAAAAAGAAAGTTGCAAATGAAAGGCATTATTATAAAGGTTGATTTTTCAAGAATATTTTCTCAACTATTTTAAACATGGCTATTAAAAAAGTGGAAAACACTTACCTGCATTCCACTACGTTGTTATTTTTGGAGAAATCCTTCTGGAGATCAATTTCTAACATTTCCATTCCAGGCCCAGATATCAGCAATTTATTGCCAGAAATTTTGGGATCTAGTAAAGCCAGACTTGGTTCTTCCATTAGACTGATCGTTGTGTAAGTCGTTGAGTCCCCACCAACTAGCATAAAACACCTGTCATTTGAATAGAAATTAATAGCTTTGTATGATAATGCATAATTCATAATTCTTTTTAATTTAGGTATACAAGAATGGAAATCATCAAACAATAGCTGCTCATTTAGAAATTCCAGTAAGATGTAATGGAAATATATACACTGCAGGAAATAAAAAAAATGCAACACTTGCAATAAGTTATGCAAATCTGACGAAATTTAGGGAGACGGTAGTTTATGGAAATGCATGAACATGATTAGGTTTGCAGGATGATCAAATGATTGGACAGGCGCGAGCTGACGTCACATGTGTGAAGCAGTCAAACACAGATAATGGCAACCAAAGCTCCCTAGTTGACAAAATGTGGAAATTGTTCTAAATCGCTAAAGCTTCCCTTACGTAGATGTCAATAGCCATTCCAAGAGTTAACAGACTTTGAGAGTGGAAGAATCATCGGCCTTAGAGAAGCTGGTTCGTCGTCCAGAGATGTGGCCAACTTTGTTGACTGCAATCCTAGCACCATCATACACATATGGTGCCAGTGGGTTCAAGAAGGATCCAGCACACGCTGACAAGGATCAGGAAGACGATGTGTGACCATGGAGCGACAGGACCGCCATTTGCGACGCATGACATTGAGTGACAGATTCGCGACTACAATGCAACTGCAAAGAGACTGGCAACAGGTAACAAACACATCGAATACCTACCACGCGGACGGTAAAAATAGGCTTTTACAGTTTTCATTGGAGCCTATCGTCCAGTACTGCAGTTGCCCATCACATCTGCCCACATGCAAGCACGTCTTCAGTGGTGTCGCCTCAGACAGAACTGGAATGAACAAGATCGAAGTACTGTGGTGTTTAGTGAAGAATATCATTTTTGTCTTGATCAACACGATGGTAGACAACGTGTTCACCGTCATCCAGAGGAAAGGAACGTCACCCAATGCGTGCGACATCGTCACACAGCACCTGGTGTCTTGGTGATATTAGTCGGACATCTCGGTTAGAACTGGTTATCATAAGGGGATCTCTAACTGTCCAACGACATGTTACCAGCATTTTGCAATCAGTGGCTGTACCATTTGTTCAGCAGCACGCAATCTTTTACCAGCAATATAACGCTCTTCCCACACACAACCCGCATTAGTTTGCAGTATCTGCACGAGCAAAACGTTCAGGCTGGGCCATGGCCAGCACGCTCGCCAGACCTTTCACCTATTGAACACATCTGGGACATGATGGGACGACAGCTCATCATGTCCCAGATGCTCCAACAACACCTAAGAGGTGTGCCAACCACTGTCTCTGAAATGGAACAACGACTTCGTGCTGTTTGGCGTTCTATCCCTCAGGAGGACATTATAGACTTGTACGACAGCTCGCCATTTTCATGAATGCATTGCTACGTGGAGTAGTTCAACATCATACTTATTATACCATTTTACCGGGTAGGTAAAGTGGTATAATAAGTATGATGGTATTATTTATTAGCAAAAATGGTTAATATTTATTAGCAAACTATTTAAGGTAGCAAAAAATGAAATCAGTTATAATGGCAAAAAAAAAAGTAAATTTACTTGATGTGTCAAAACCAACAGTTTGAAGGGCGGCAAAAATAGTTACTTGGAGAGAAAAAAAAAAGAAGTTTAGTTGAGTGAAAACGACATTAATCTGAGAGCGGCAAAGAGGTAGTTCGTTTTAGGCGTCAAAATGTTTTGGACCGGCGCTGCCTAATTGTTGAACCTAGTCTAAAATTTATGGTCAATAGAATGATCAACATTGAGTCAACTAGTGATATCCGCTTGAAACTGCCAGGGCGGAGATAGGCTAGGTATTGGGCCAGCCTCGTTAAATGCGGTCCTAGGTTCGAGTTCCACCTGTGGCAGGTTGAATTTTTCTCCGCTAAATCCCCACTCTGCCCTAAATCAGAAAGGGTATGCCGATGGTCTTGGATAGGCTGCTCTCCGTCGGATGGGATGTAAAGCCATGGTCCCGTGTACAGGTAAGCCATACCCTGTGCACGTTTTAAGCAACACGCTGGATGGCCTTGAAGGGAGGTTAATATCTGCTTCCTAACAACTGTGCATTGGGTCCTCTTCCCTCAATATTCTCTGAGCCATCGCAGTGCTTGCGACCTGGCCATTTAGTCCATTGTCTGCAAATAAGTCAGACTCAAGATAAAACAAAGCAACCTTTAATACTATATAGCATAAAATAGGGGTGGCTCAGTCGGTAGCGCGCCAGGCTCGTAATCTGTAGTTCCCAGGTTCGAGTCCCAGCTGGGTCAGTGTTGAGATTTATCTCCGCAAAACTCCTCGCCCATGGTCAGTAGGGGACACCGATGAGCTTCGAAAGACACCGTCCGTCAGATGGGACGTTAAGCCGTGACCCAGTGTGCGAGAGAGCCATGCCTTGTGCACGTTAAAGAACAGCCTCAGAACAGCCTCGTCAAGGACTGTTGGTCCGTCAAGGACCAACAGTCCTTGACGGGAGGCTACCATCTGTCCCCCAACAGCTGTTCCAGTGGGATCCATGTGACCTGGCCATTTATGTGCATGGTGTGCAAAAATGTGCCGCTCAGAGTAACCCAACACAAGTACAAAATAGTGACGAATATCACGGAATACTATAAGTGAAAAAAAAATTATTTAAAATAGTCACTTATTTCATTTTCTGAGAATTCTATGGCGTCAGCAAATGTTTCACACATTTTAACAGTAGCACTTTTACACCTGACAAGACAAGCGATCCAAAAAAAAAATACCAATCAGACTTTAACAGGATAACAGGACCAGTAAAAATTAGCAACGTGGATTGGCTATTTACTATCCTAAAAATTTCCTAAGACAATTTTATAAAAAAATGATTTTAATAAAATTTCATTTATTAAAATTAAATTGGTAGCTGTCAATTTTAAAAAATATTACAATCGGTTTTAAAATATTATTGAATATTTTCACATAAACTTAATGAGTAAATTATTTTGTTTCATAGAATTTAAAAATAAATAGATTTAGCTAAATTTTGGGCAAATTAAAATGCTTATATTTTTATGCACCCGAGTGGTTAGCGCGCTTGGCTTACGGAACCTGGGTTCGAGCCCCGGATAAGGCATGGGATGTTTGTGTTTTCCTTCTGTGAGGTCCCGTCATCCTCACAGACCTATTATGGCATATCAACTGAAGGCTCCTGTCAGACCTCTGTGGCAAGCAGCAGCTTGAAGGAGTATTTATTTTATTTATCTTAATTCCCCCCTTTGCTTTCCCCCTTTTGCTCAATGCCTGTCCAGGCCCGGTGTATCAAGGTGACCTTGTTATGTCCCTACAATAAATTCCTCCGAGGGCGTGTTTCAAAATAAAATAGGCAATGATTCTGTTCCCAAAGGCAACTAATCGCAGAGGCTTTAACCTTAAAGTAAATAGCGTTTCTAAAACGATAACTCTCGGAATGAGCTTGTCTTCTTCCCTACACATTCTCTGGTTCAATTAAAACCCATTTATTACATCATCATCATCATCCTCAAGCAGCCATGGGCTACGGAGGTCCAACCAGACCGGGCAATTTAGTTCTCCAAGCAAGTCTATTCTGAGCTACATCTACTGCATCTGGCCACTGCACACCAATTCTAACAAGGTCCTGTTTGACATTGTCTGCCCACCGCATCCTAGGTCTCCCCCTCCTTCTGAGGCCTCTAGGCACACTGTTCATAACCCTATTCGCCAATCTATAATTATCCATACGGGCAACATGGCCAAACCAGCGGAGTCTCTCTCTGCACAATATGCTGCTTAAAGGAGGTTGCAGACTCCTTTGCCTAACCTCATCATTTGTTACAAAGTTGAACCACCTAATGCCCAAGATACTGCGTAAGCATCTAGAATCAAAAGCATCTAGTTTCCTGTTATCTTGTTTACAAAGTGTCCAAGTTTCACTACCATAACTAACCCTAGAAAGAACCAAACTATTATACAGTCTAATTTTAGTCTTTAGGTGTATACGCCTATTTCTCCACACTCTCCATAGATTCTTAAGAGTCCCGGCAGCAATCCCTATTCGTCTGTTAATCTAATGCCGCACATCACCATTATCTGTTACATAGCTCCCAAGATAATTAAACTGTGACACCTGCTCAAGACTGCAACCATTCAGATTAACTGAATCACAGCCTGCCTGACCAATTTTCATCACTTTAGTTTTCTCTCTGTTTATAACCAAACCTACTCTACTACCAGTCTCATCAACAGCTCGAATGAAAGAGTTCATCTCATCAACATCATTTGCCAAAAGGGCTAAATCATCAGCATAATCTAAATCAGAAATTTTCATATCTCCAGCCCATTTAAGGCCAAAATCTTTCCCTTGAAGTGAATTTCGCATAACATAATCAATAACCAAGCTAAAGAGAAAAGGAGACAAAATGCACTCTTGTCGAACACCAGAAGTAATGCTAAACCAATTGCCACAAGCCTTACCAACTCTCACACATGACTCAGTGTTATTATAGAGAGCTTTCATTATGTTAACTAACTTGTCTGGTATACCATATGATTTCACAATCAACCACAAATTATGACGATCAACAGAGTCGAAAGCCTTTTTGAAATCAACAAAGGTTTCTGAAACTCTAAACATTTCTCAAGAATCTGCCTAAGTGAAAATATCTGATTCACACATCCCCTACCACTTCTGAATCCACATTGCTCATCACGCAATTGCCTGTCAACCAGATTCTTAATTCTATCCTGGAACAGAGAGTAGGCTGATACCCCTATAGTTATCACAAGAACTGTGATCACCTTTTTTGAAAATAGGGATAACAATAGCTCTGGTAAAATCCTTAGGAACCATGCCTTTATCATAAAAGATATTCAGAATTTCAGTCATCCAAGTGGTAACCAAAACATTCCCAGCTCTAAGCATTTCGGTAGTAATTTCATCTACCCCTGGGGATTTATGTTGTTTAAGGTTAGAAACAGTCAAAATAACTTCAGTCCTGGAGCCATTTCTAAACGGACTCCCTCTATCCTGCTAAATTGAAATATATACTGTATTTATATATAATGAAAATTGCACTTTATTTAAAATCTATTTAAGCGATTAAAAAACTGAAGAGTACTTTAAATAAGTAAAAAAAGAAATCAGGTCGGGAACCCTCGAGATATGCCTTCGCCTTTTCTCCGTCCTGTTTTAGGGGATAAATGTTTACTAAAAGGACACTCTGTTATTCCATTATTGCATATTCCTGGTTTAAAATTCATAAGAGGTTTCTAAATGAAAGAGGCTTCTAAATGAATTTCCTCGAAAGCAGGTCCAGATCTTAAAAAAAGAGGGTGGGGAGGGGGAAAGTCCAACAGAAACGTTTTTCCGGTAAAAACCTTACGCCTTCGTTTCATTGGTCTTTAAAAATACATATGAAATATATGCATATTTAGCATCTTTTTCGACTCCGTTTTGGTTGCCAACATACCCCCCCCCCCCCGATCTGCCCCTTCATGAAATGTGTTGTTATCTGTTCAGTTTTATAATGCGGATAAAGTGCTGTCATCTGGTGGGAAAATACACTACAGGCTTCATGTTAAGTTTCGTTTCGAGGGACTTTTACTGACCTTTTAAGTAACGTAAATGCGCTACGTCTCTGTATTCAATTATATTTCTCATAGGCAAGGCATTGGAGCAGAAATATTCAAACAACATTCTCATAAATGCCTTGATATTATTTCCAAAAACCAGCGAGGTGCCTTTTGAAGTTTGGTTCTTTGCATGACTAGTTGAACCCTCAAGTGAAAAATGACCAACAAAAGACGCTTTCGCACTTTTATTTATTTATTTATTTATTTAATGTGCTCACAACAGATCAATGATACAATAACGGTGGACACATACAAAGAGAAAAATTCGACATTAGTACATAAAAAGAGACATAAAAAAATCAGTACAAAAAAGTGAAAATGACATATACCACATTTTGAAACAACATATACAACACACTTACATAAACGCAGATAATTAGAAATTCTTTCCTCTTCTTTATTTGGAAAATTACTGAACAATCACGATAAACCTTACACGAGAAAGTATTACTATTAATTGTCTCAGAGATAATAGATTATAAACTAGCGAAATGGAGCACCCTGTATTTTGCAAGTCCTTATCTCCTCCGTCTGAAGTATGTCTGTGGCATTAAATTTAAAATGTCGAGAATTAATTATCTTTTAAATATTTTATATTATATAAATAATATTACTAGCAGTAAATTTTTAAGATAAGGCTTATATTACATTTATAAAGCGTATTGTTCAGATTTTTGCTTATTACCTCATAATAATATTTTTATATTTAACAACCACTAGCATATAACTAAAATGATAAATTTAACATAATATTTGATGATATATTTAAACTTTTAATTGCTTTAATGTTTTAGGCGAGCCTCAGACAGTCAGCGTTTATGCATTACTCTTTGAACCCTGATGGGAACTTTGTCGCAAGAGGGTCTGGTCGCTCTCCTTTGTCTCTTAGGGGCAGGGATGGCTCAGTTGGTAGCGTGTCAGGCTCGTAATCTGCAGTTCCCAGGTTCGAGTCCCACTTGGGCCAGCGTTGAGATTTATCTGTGCAAATCGCCCTGTCCACGGTCAGTAGAGGACACCGATGGGCTTGGAAAGGACGTCGTCCGTCGGATGGGACGTTAAACCTAGGCCCCGTGTGCGGGATAGCCATACGCTGTGCACGTTAAAGAACACGCTGTATGACCTTGAAGAGAGACTACCACAACAGCTGTTCCAGTGGGTTCCCTTCCTCAACCTTCTCTGAGCCCTCGTGACCTGGCCATTTAGCCCATTGTGTGCATAAAACAACCCTTTGTCTCTTATATACGTTCTTTGAAACTTAACTTGAAATAATTACTTAGCATGCATTTCGTTAAGCGAATGGATCACTTAACTAACATTGACATAAAACACTATTGTTATTTTATGTGACACTGCTGCAGTCCGAAAACCACAAATCCCGAAAAATTTCCTTCCACTTAGGTACATGGAATATGAAGACACCTACATTCTCACTTTAAAAATCCTTTAGTACAATTATTTTATATGACTAGAGGTGGTTAATTTAAAGAAAGTTATAATGTTAAAATAATTGTAAGAATTTAAAATATTTTATAATTAAATATTATTATACTATTCTGATTTGCATACTATGCATTCAGAATAGTGATTTAAGTCCTTTAAAATGTAACAAAATAGTTATAGTCAGCTGCTGAAAATTCAAACCATCAGCGCCATCTATAGGCTGAAATAATACTTAAAGATGAATGAAGGTGCTATTATAAATATTGCCACACAGATAAATAGAAATCTGATGCTTTTGATTTGAGATATTTGCTTACTTACTTTCAGTATTAATTGGTTTCACTACAAAAAATATGATGACTTTAGATGGAGTCATCAATCGAGATTTCAGATCTCGCGTTGATATATCAGAGTAAGAGGTTCGCAATTTGAACTCCTCACCTCAACTTCTGAATTTGTGCCTGTCAAAGCAAATGGCAGGTTGAATATAATTACAACCTGAAAATGTGCTCAGTAACTACGAATACGTGGGCCCTAGAATAATTGCAATAAATCTGTGACCGGTCGTGAAAATAGTTGAATTTGAAACAACCAGTTTAAGAGAGGACAACTTTAATAACGTAATGTGCCTTGATTAAAGCACATTGTCTGGATGAATACTGCGTAATGTCAAATACAGTTATGGAAAATGTGTCTAAAGCAGGACTGGATATAGCGGGGAGGGGGGGGAAGTCTCCCCTTTTGAGAATACTTAGTAATGGTAATGGATGCCAAAAATTACTAAACGTGCATTTGTCAAGAAGTTTTTAAAAACCTCTAAAACGCAGTCGCCAGTTAGAAAGGTTGACGTCCATAGGATGGGACGTTAAGTCGTGGTCCGTGTGCGGAAGAGAGCCGTACTCTGTGCACGTTAAAGAACACGAGAAACTTCTTTCTCCTAACAGCTGTCAGAAGGTCCTCTTTCCCAGTCTTCTCTGAGCTATTGGGATCCTTATGACCTGGCAATTTAGTGCATTGTGTGTAGAAAGAGCGGCTCTGAGGTAAAACAATGGCAATTTAGTGCATTGTGTGTAGAAAGTGAGGCTCTGAGGTAAAACAATGGCCATTTAGTGCATTGTGTGTAGAAAGTGCAGCTCTGAGGTAAAACAATGGCAATTTAGTGCATTGTGTGTAGAAAGTGCGGCTCTGAGGTAAAACAAATGCAATTTAGTGCATTGTGTGTAGAAAGTGCGGCTCTGAGGTAAAACAATGGCAATTTAGTGCATTGTGTGTAGAAAGTGCAGCTCTGAGGTAAAACAATGGCAATTTAGTGCATTGTGTGTAGAAAGTGCGGCTCTGAGGTAAAACAATGTCAATTTAGTGCATTGTGTGTAGAAAGTGCAGCTCTGAGGTAAAACAATGGCAATTTAGTGCATTGTGTGTAGAAAGTGCGGCTCTGAGGTAAAACAATGGCCATTTAGTGCATTGTGTGTAGAAAGTGCAGCTCTGAGGTAAAACAATGGCAATTTAGTGCATTGTGTGTAGAAAGAGCGGCTCTGAGGTAAAACAATGGCAATTTAGTGCATTGTGTGTAGAAAGTGCGGCTCTGAGGTAAAACAATGTCAATTTAGTGCATTGTGTGTAGAAAGTGCAGCTCTGAGGTAAAACAATGGCAATTTAGTGCATTGTGTGTAGAAAGTGCGGCTCTGAGGTAAAACAATGTCAATTTAGTGCATTGTGTGTAGAAAGTGCGGCTCTGAGGTAAAACAATGGCAGTTTAGTGCATTGTGTGTAGAAAGTGCGGCACTGAGGTAAAACAATGGCAATTTAGTGCATTGTGTGTAGAAAGTGCGGCTCTGAGGTAAAACAATGGCAATTTAGTGCATTGTGTGTAGAAAGTGCGGCTCTGAGGTAAAACAATGGCCATTTAGTGCATTCTGTGTAGAAAGTGCAGCTCTGAGGTAAAACAATGGCAATTTAGTGCACTGTGTGCAGAAAGTGCGGCTCTGAGGTAAAACAATGTCAATTTAGTGCATTGTGTGTAGAAAGTGCAGCTCTGAGGTAAAACAATGGCAATTTAGTGCATTGTGTGTAGAAAGTGCGGCTCTGAGGTAAAACAATGGCAATTTAGTGCATTGTGTGTAGAAAGTGCAGCTCTGAGGTAAAACAATGTCAATTTAGTGCATTGTGTGTAGAAAGTGCGGCTCTGAGGTAAAGCAATGTCAATTTAGTGCATTGTGTGTAGAAAGTGCGGCTCTGAGGTAAAACAATGTCAATTTAGTGCATTGTGTGTAGAAAGTGCAGCTCTGAGGTAAAACAATGGCAATTTAGTGCATTGTGTGTAGAAAGTGCGGCTCTGAGGTAAAACAATGGCTATTTAGTGCATTGTGTGTAGAAAGAGCGGCTCTGAGGTAAAACAATGGCAATTTAGTGCATTGTGTGTAGAAAGTGCGGCTCTGAGGTAAAACAATGTCAATTTAGTGCATTGTGTGTAGAAAGTGCAGCTCTGAGGTAAAACAATGGCAATTTAGTGCATTGTGTGTAGAAAGAGTGGCTCTGAGGTAAAACAATGTCAATTTAGTGCATTGTGTGTAGAAAGTGCAGCTGTGAGGTAAAACAATGGCAATTTAGTGCATTGTGTGTAGAAAGTGCGGCTCTGAGGTAAAACAATGGCTATTTAGTGCATTGTGTGTAGAAAGAGCGGCTCTGAGGTAAAACAATGGCAATTTAGTGCATTGTGTGTAGAAAGTGCGGCTCTGAGGTAAAACAATGTCAATTTAGTGCATTGTGTGTAGAAAGTGCAGCTCTGAGGTAAAACAATGGCAATTTAGTGCATTGTGTGTAGAAAGAGTGGCTCTGAGGTAAAACAATGGCAATTTAGTGCATTGTGTGTAGAAAGTGCAGCTGTGAGGTAAAACAATGGCCATTTAGTGCATTGTGTGTAGAAAGTGCAGCTCTGAGGTAAAACAATGGCAATTTAGTGCATTGTGTGTAGAAAGAGTGGCTCTGAGGTAAAACAATGGCAATTTAGTGCATTGTGTGTAGAAAGTGCAGCTGTGAGGTAAAACAATGGCAATTTAGTGCATTGTGTGTAGAAAGTGCGGCTCTGAGGTAAAACAATTCAACCCAACCCTGAAGATAGATAATGAGTGAATTTGTTCTGTCTGTGCGTAGAGTTTCAGATGATTGTGAAATGTGTGGAATTGCTACTGCGATAGACAACGAGGTGTATCAGATAACTTTCGGACTTGTCAGATTATACTTTCTGATTGCTTGCAATGCTCTTTAAGTGGGGACAAAGTTCTCATCTAGAATAAAAGAAAATCTTCAAAATGAACAGTTAGTGAGATAAATATATTTCTTTTCAGTGGCTTTTGTGATATGAGAAGATACAAATAAGAGGCGCTCTACTTTTCATTAACAGTTTTTCCACATTTTGTAAGGCAATTTTTTTTAATGTATACTCCAGGTGTTAGGGGCGTAGCCATGGAGGGATGGGGGGAGGCTCCACCCCAAAGTAACTCGGAGTTGGCAAAATTCGAAGCGACTTCGTAAAATCTAGATGAGTTGTGAAAATTTGTAATCTTTTTTTTGCAAAATTAAGGGGAGTTGTCAAAATCGAGGCAACTTGGCAAATCTAGGACAGTTTGGAAAATGGAGAGACGGCAAAATTTAGAGCAGTTGGCAAAATTCGAAGCCACTTAGTAAAATACAGGTGAGTTGGCAAAATTGGGACAACTTGGCAAAAAATCTTGGGGAGTTGGCAAAATTTAGAGCAGTTGGCAAAATTCGAAGCCACTTAGTAAAATACAGGTGAGTTGGCAAAATTGGGACAACTTGGCAAAAAATCTTGGGGAGTTGGCAAAATTCAGGTGAGATGTAAAAATTTGGATTTTTTTCTGTAAAATTATGGCGAGTTGGCAAAATTTAGGTAGTTGGCAAAATCTAGGGGCAGTTGGCAAAATTCGGAGTGACTTAGCAAAATCGTGAAGAGTTGGCAAAATTCGGAGTGACTTAGCAAAATCGTGAAGAGTTGGCAAAATTCAGGTGAGATGTAAAAATTGGGATTTTTTTGTAAAATTATGTCAAGTTGGTAAAACTTAGGGAGTTGGTAAAATCTAGGGGCAGTTGGCAAAATTCGGAGTGACTTGGCAAAATCTTGGGGATTGGCAAAATTCAGATGAGATGTAAAAATTGGGATTGTTTTCTGTAAAATTATGGCGAGTTGGCAAAATTTGGAGTGACTTGGCAAAATCGTGGAGAGTTGGCAAAATTCAGGTGAGATGTAAAAATTGGGATTTTTTCTGTAAAATTATGGCGAGTTGGCAAAATTTAGCAGCAGTTGGCAAAATTCGGAGTGACTTGGCAAAATTTAGCAGCAGTTGGCAAAATTCGGAGTGACTTGGCAAAATCGTGGAGAGTTGGCAAAATTCAGGTGAGATGTAAAAATTGGGATTTTTTTCTGTAAAATTATGTCAAGTTGGCAAAACTTAGGGAGTTGGCAAAATTTGGAGTGACTTGGCAAAATCGTGGAGAGTTGGCAAAATTCAGGTGAGATGTAAAAATTGGGATTTTTTTCTGTAAAATTATGGCGAGTTGGCAAACTCTAGGTGAAGTTGACAAAATTCGGAGTGCCGTGGCAAAATCGTGGAGAGTTGACAAAATTCAGGTGAGATGTAAAAATTGCAATCTTTTTTCTGTAAAATTATGGCGTGTTGGTAATATCGAGGCAACTTTGCAATATTTAGGAGAGTTGACAAATCTTTAGGGAGCTAGCAAAATTCAGAGTGATTTGCAAAAATCAGGTGAGATGTAAAAATTAGGATTTTTTTCTGTAAAATTGTGGCGAGATGGCAAAATTGAGGTAACTTGTCAAAATCTAGGGCAGTTGACAAAATCCGAATCCACTTGGTAAAATAGGGGCGAGGTGTGAAAATTGGGATTGTTTTTGTAAAATTAAGGAGAATTGACAAAATCGAGAAAACTTGGCAAAATTTTAATCCACTTGGTAAACTATAGGCGATTTGTGAAAATTGGGATTTATTTTGTGAAATTAAGGAGTGTTGGACAAATCGAGGAAACTTAACGAAATGTACGGCAGTTGGCAAAATTAGAAGCCACTTGATAAAATACAGGGGAGTTGTGAAAATTGTGCCCTTCTTGTGCAATTAAGGAGAGTTGATAAAATTTTAAGTGACTTGGCAAATCAGGGAAGATGTAAAAATTGCGATATTTTCTGTATAATTATGGCGAGTTGGCAAAATATAGGTGAGTTGGCAAAATTCGAATCCACTGGGTAAAATATAGGCGATTAGGCAAAATCTAGGGTAGTTGGCAAAATTCGAATCCACTTAGTGAAATATAGGTGAGGTGTGATAATTGGGATTGGGTTTGTGAAATTAAGGCGATTTGACAAAATCGAGAAAACCTGGCAAAATATTGGGTAGTTTGATAATTTTTAAGCGACTTGGCAAATGTAGGAGAGATGTAAAGATTTCGATTGGTTTTGTGAAAATTAAGGAGAGTTGGCCAAATCAAGGGAAATTAACACTGACTTGCTACAATTCAGACAAGATGTAAATATTGGGATAATTTCCGTGATACTAAATTGTAAGTCAAATGGCAAAATGCAAGAGAGTTGTGAAACAATTGCTTCAACGCCCCCCTCCCGCGGAGCGAAAATCTAGGCATTATTTCATTCAGTTGGCAGATTTAGATTTCCGAGCTGGAAAATTTACGATATCTCCCCCCCCCCCACCAACCAATAGTCCTTCGCTACGCCCCTGCAAGGTGTGCTTCCATCACTTCTTTTCCATTTAGGTTAAACTTGTAGAATAGGTAACACTGTATTAAGGCGGTATGCGTTGGTTTGTTTTACGTGGGAGTTGCACTCTTTTGCTAGGGTTACCATACGTTCTCCCTTTTTTA